>OU785221.1:21258226-21993226 GCA_917051295.2 Erebia ligea | reverse complement strand
ACTACCTAACCTAACTACCTAACCTAACTACCTAACCTAACTACCTAACCTAACTACCTAACCTAACTACCTAACCTAACTACCTAACCTAACTACCTAACCTAACTACCTAACCTAACTACCTAACCTAACTACCTAACCTAACTACCTAACCTAACTACCTAACCTAACTACCTAACCTAACTACCTAACCTAACTACCTAACCTAACTACCTAACCTAACTACCTAACCTAACTACCTAACCTAACTACCTAACCTAACTACCTAACCTAACTACCTAACCTAACTACCTAACCTAACTACCTAACCTAACTACCTAACCTAACTACCTAACCTAACTACCTAACCTAACTACCTAACCTAACTACCTAACCTAACTACCTAACCTAACTACCTAACCTAACTACCTAACCTAACTACCTAACCTAACTACCTAACCTAACTACCTAACCTAACTACCTAACCTAACTACCTAACCTAACTACCTAACCTAACTACCTAACCTAACTACCTAACCTAACTACCTAACCTAACTACCTAACCTAACTACCTAACCTAACTACCTAACCTAACTACCTAACCTAACTACCTAACCTAACTACCTAACCTAACTACCTAACCTAACTACCTAACCTAACTACCTAACCTAACTACCTAACCTAACTACCTAACCTAACTACCTAACCTAACTACCTAACCTAACTACCTAACCTAACTACCTAACCTAACTACCTAACCTAACTACCTAACCTAACTACCTAACCTAACTACCTAACCTAACTACCTAACCTAACTACCTAACCTAACTACCTAACCTAACTACCTAACCTAACTACCTAACCTAACTACCTAACCTAACTACCTAACCTAACTACCTAACCTAACTACCTAACCTAACTACCTAACCTAACTACCTAACCTAACTACCTAACCTAACTACCTAACCTAACTACCTAACCTAACTACCTAACCTAACTACCTAACCTAACTACCTAACCTAACTACCTAACCTAACTACCTAACCTAACTACCTAACCTAACTACCTAACCTAACTACCTAACCTAACTACCTAACCTAACTACCTAACCTAACTACCTAACCTAACTACCTAACTATCAGGATTTCGTCGGGGTCATAGTACTACAACAGCTCTAATCAAAGTCTGTGATGATATTCGTTACGCTGTCGATAATAAACTCCTTACTGTTATGGTACTTTTAGACTTCAGTAACGCTTTTAACACTGTTGACTTTGACTTACTTTTGGCTATTTTGAGGTCAATGAAGGTATCGCCAACTGTCATTAGCTGGTTCCGGTCTTACCTATTTCATCGTAAGCAGTGTGTTCGGTTGGATGATAAATTCTCGACTTTTACTACTCTTCATTCTGGGGTACCACAGGGTGGTGTACTCTCTCCTCTTCTCTTTTCCCTTTACATTAATTCTATTTCCTCAATAATTTCATCATCTTACCATTTGTATGCTGATGACTTGCAGATCTATGCTTCTGCAGCCATTAATGATCTTGTTGTTGCTATTGATTCCCTCAATGCTGATTTAAATAAAATTAGTGCTTGGTGCCGGTCGTATGGTCTCTCGATAAATCCAGGTAAGTCCCAGGTGACTATCATAGGTAGCAATTATTACATTTCTTTACTTTCAAATTATTCTTTACCTCCTGTTCTCTTAGATGGTACAGTTATTCCCCTGAGTAGTTCAGTCAAAGATCTTGGTCTCATCCTTGATAATACTATGTCCTGGGTTCCTCAAATCTCGGAGTTGAGTCGTAAGATTTTTGCTGCTGTTGGGTACTTAAGGAGGTGGAAACATTTTTTACCTGTAAAAACTAAAATCCTTTTGGCTAATACTTTGCTGTTGCCTATTTTAGATTACGCTGATGTTTGCTATCTGGATTTATCAGAGACCATGCTGAACAAGCTTGATAGATTGCAAAATGTATGTATACGTTTCATATATGGTTTACGGAAATATGATCATGTGTCTGTATTTCGTGCTCAGTTGAAATGGCTGCCAATCCGATCTCGTAGAAATTTGCACGCTCTTTCTCTCTTGTACTCCATTTTATATTATCCTCAGACGCCACCTTACCTAAAAGAGCGATTCAACTTTCTTGGCAGCTATGATGTACCTTTTTGTTTGCGGTCGAAAAATGACAATAAGTTAAAAATCCCTCCTAGTCATACAGGGGCGTACAGTAATTCTTTCACAGTTAAGGCTGTACTGCTATGGAATGAATTGCCGAGCGACATTAGGCAGGCAAAGTCTTTAAACATATTTAAGAGTCGTGTAAAGGAATATTATCTTTCTAATGTGCTATAGAATATTTAAGTATTTTTTTTTTTTTTTTTTTGAATGTAAGTTTATGTATGTACTGCTATATATTTTGTATATGTGTTTATATTTATTAATTTAGTTATTTATGTATTATTAGTATGTATAGTTTAAGTAGTATATAATTATTGCATGTTTATTGTTGCACTTTCCCGCTTCTTTTTAATTTTCCTTATGAAATGGGTTGTCTGGAGGAGATCACTTTTAGTGATAAGACCGCCCTTGCGCACGTGTTGTTTTCTGTATTTTGTTTATAATTAAGTTTTTTCTGTAATTTATGTGTGGCAATAAAGAATTTATCTATCTATCTATCTATCTAACCTAACTACCTAACCTAACTACCTAACCTAACTACCTAACCTAACTACCTAACCTAACTACCTAACCTAACTACCTAACCTAACTACCTAACCTAACTACCTAACCTAACTACCTAACCTAACTACCTAACCTAACTACCTAACCTAACTACCTAACCTAACTACCTAACCTAACTACCTAACCTAACTACCTAACCTAACTACCTAACCTAACTACCTAACCTAACTACCTAACCTAACTACCTAACCTAACTACCTAACCTAACTACCTAACCTAACTACCTAACCTAACTACCTAACCTAACTACCTAACCTAACTACCTAACCTAACTACCTAACCTAACTACCTAACCTAACTACCTAACCTAACTACCTAACCTAACTACCTAACCTAACTACCTAACCTAACTACCTAACCTAACTACCTAACCTAACTACCTAACCTAACTACCTAACCTAACTACCTAACCTAACTACCTAACCTAACTACCTAACCTAACTACCTAACCTAACTACCTAACCTAACTACCTAACCTAACTACCTCACCTAACTACCTAACCTAACTACCTAACCTAACTACCTAACCTAACTACCTAACCTAACTACCTAACCTAACTACCTAACCTAACTACCTAACCTAACTACCTAACCTAACTACCTAACCTAACTACCTAACCTAACTACCTAACCTAACTACCTAACCTAACTACCTAACCTAACTACCTAACCTAACTACCTAACCTAACTACCTAACCTAACTACCTAACCTAACTACCTAACCTAACTACCTAACCTAACTACCTAACCTAACTACCTAACCTAACTACCTAACCTAACTACCTAACCTAACTACCTAACCTAACTACCTAACCTAACTACCTAACCTAACTACCTAACCTAACTACCTAACCTAACTACCTAACCTAACTACCTAACCTAACTACCTAACCTAACTACCTAACCTAACTACCTAACCTAACTACCTAACCTAACTACCTAACCTAACTACCTAACCTAACTACCTAACCTAACTACCTAACCTAACTACCTAACCTAACTACCTAACCTAACTACCTAACCTAACTACCTAACCTAACTACCTAACCTAACTACCTAACCTAACTACCTAACCTAACTACCTAACCTAACTACCTAACCTAACTACCTAACCTAACTACCTAACCTAACTACCTAACCTAACTACCTAACCTAACTACCTAACCTAACTACCTAACCTAACTACCTAACCTAACTACCTAACCTAACTACCTAACCTAACTACCTAACCTAACTACCTAACCTAACTACCTAACCTAACTACCTAACCTAACTACCTAACCTAACTACCTAACCTAACTACCTAACCTAACTACCTAACCTAACTACCTAACCTAACTACCTAACCTAACTACCTAACCTAACTACCTAACCTAACTACCTAACCTAACTACCTAACCTAACTACCTAACCTAACTACCTAACCTAACTACCTAACCTAACTACCTAACCTAACTACCTAACCTAACTACCTAACCTAACTACCTAACCTAACTACCTAACCTAACTACCTAACCTAACTACCTAACCTAACTACCTAACCTAACTACCTAACCTAACTACCTAACCTAACTACCTAACCTAACTACCTAACCTAACTACCTAACCTAACTACCTAACCTAACTACCTAACCTAACTACCTAACCTAACTACCTAACCTAACTACCTAACCTAACTACCTAACCTAACTACCTAACCTAACTACCTAACCTAACTACCTAACCTAACTACCTAACCTAACTACCTAACCTAACTACCTAACCTAACTACCTAACCTAACTACCTAACCTAACTACCTAACCTAACTACCTAACCTAACTACCTAACCTAACTACCTAACCTAACTACCTAACCTAACTACCTAACCTAACTACCTAACCTAACTACCTAACCTAACTACCTAACCTAACTACCTAACCTAACTACCTAACCTAACTACCTAACCTAACTACCTAACCTAACTACCTAACCTAACTACCTAACCTAACTACCTAACCTAACTACCTAACCTAACTACCTAACCTAACTACCTAACCTAACTACCTAACCTAACTACCTAACCTAACTACCTAACCTAACTACCTAACCTAACTACCTAACCTAACTACCTAACCTAACTACCTAACCTAACTACCTAACCTAACTACCTAACCTAACTACCTAACCTAACTACCTAACCTAACTACCTAACCTAACTACCTAACCTAACTACCTAACCTAACTACCTAACCTAACTACCTAACCTAACTACCTAACCTAACTACCTAACCTAACTACCTAACCTAACTACCTAACCTAACTACCTAACCTAACTACCTAACCTAACTACCTAACCTAACTACCTAACCTAACTACCTAACCTAACTACCTAACCTAACTACCTAACCTAACTACCTAACCTAACTACCTAACCTAACTACCTAACCTAACTACCTAACCTAACTACCTAACCTAACTACCTAACCTAACTACCTAACCTAACTACCTAACCTAACTACCTAACCTAACTACCTAACCTAACTACCTAACCTAACTACCTAACCTAACTACCTAACCTAACTACCTAACCTAACTACCTAACCTAACTACCTAACCTAACTACCTAACCTAACTACCTAACCTAACTACCTAACCTAACTACCTAACCTAACTACCTAACCTAACTACCTAACCTAACTACCTAACCTAACTACCTAACCTAACTACCTAACCTAACTACCTAACCTAACTACCTAACCTAACTACCTAACCTAACTACCTAACCTAACTACCTAACCTAACTACCTAACCTAACTACCTAACCTAACTACCTAACCTAACTACCTAACCTAACTACCTAACCTAACTACCTAACCTAACTACCTAACCTAACTACCTAACCTAACTACCTAACCTAACTACCTAACCTAACTACCTAACCTAACTACCTAACCTAACTACCTAACCTAACTACCTAACCTAACTACCTAACCTAACTACCTAACCTAACTACCTAACCTAACTACCTAACCTAACTACCTAACCTAACTACCTAACCTAACTACCTAACCTAACTACCTAACCTAACTACCTAACCTAACTACCTAACCTAACTACCTAACCTAACTACCTAACCTAACTACCTAACCTAACTACCTAACCTAACTACCTAACCTAACTACCTAACCTAACTACCTAACCTAACTACCTAACCTAACTACCTAACCTAACTACCTAACCTAACTACCTAACCTAACTACCTAACCTAACTACCTAACCTAACTACCTAACCTAACTACCTAACCTAACTACCTAACCTAACTACCTAACCTAACTACCTAACCTAACTACCTAACCTAACTACCTAACCTAACTACCTAACCTAACTACCTAACCTAACTACCTAACCTAACTACCTAACCTAACTACCTAACCTAACTACCTAACCTAACTACCTAACCTAACTACCTAACCTAACTACCTAACCTAACTACCTAACCTAACTACCTAACCTAACTACCTAACCTAACTACCTAACCTAACTACCTAACCTAACTACCTAACCTAACTACCTAACCTAACTACCTAACCTAACTACCTAACCTAACTACCTAACCTAACTACCTAACCTAACTACCTAACCTAACTACCTAACCTAACTACCTAACCTAACTACCTAACCTAACTACCTAACCTAACTACCTAACCTAACTACCTAACCTAACTACCTAACCTAACTACCTAACCTAACTACCTAACCTAACTACCTAACCTAACTACCTAACCTAACTACCTAACCTAACTACCTAACCTAACTACCTAACCTAACTACCTAACCTAACTACCTAACCTAACTACCTAACCTAACTACCTAACCTAACTACCTAACCTAACTACCTAACCTAACTACCTAACCTAACTACCTAACCTAACTACCTAACCTAACTACCTAACCTAACTACCTAACCTAACTACCTAACCTAACTACCTAACCTAACTACCTAACCTAACTACCTAACCTAACTACCTAACCTAACTACCTAACCTAACTACCTAACCTAACTACCTAACCTAACTACCTAACCTAACTACCTAACCTAACTACCTAACCTAACTACCTAACCTAACTACCTAACCTAACTACCTAACCTAACTACCTAACCTAACTACCTAACCTAACTACCTAACCTAACTACCTAACCTAACTACCTAACCTAACTACCTAACCTAACTACCTAACCTAACTACCTAACCTAACTACCTAACCTAACTACCTAACCTAACTACCTAACCTAACTACCTAACCTAACTACCTAACCTAACTACCTAACCTAACTACCTAACCTAACTACCTAACCTAACTACCTAACCTAACTACCTAACCTAACTACCTAACCTAACTACCTAACCTAACTACCTAACCTAACTACCTAACCTAACTACCTAACCTAACTACCTAACCTAACTACCTAACCTAACTACCTAACCTAACTACCTAACCTAACTACCTAACCTAACTACCTAACCTAACTACCTAACCTAACTACCTAACCTAACTACCTAACCTAACTACCTAACCTAACTACCTAACCTAACTACCTAACCTAACTACCTAACCTAACTACCTAACCTAACTACCTAACCTAACTACCTAACCTAACTACCTAACCTAACTACCTAACCTAACTACCTAACCTAACTACCTAACCTAACTACCTAACCTAACTACCTAACCTAACTACCTAACCTAACTACCTAACCTAACTACCTAACCTAACTACCTAACCTAACTACCTAACCTAACTACCTAACCTAACTACCTAACCTAACTACCTAACCTAACTACCTAACCTAACTACCTAACCTAACTACCTAACCTAACTACCTAACCTAACTACCTAACCTAACTACCTAACCTAACTACCTAACCTAACTACCTAACCTAACTACCTAACCTAACTACCTAACCTAACTACCTAACCTAACTACCTAACCTAACTACCTAACCTAACTACCTAACCTAACTACCTAACCTAACTACCTAACCTAACTACCTAACCTAACTACCTAACCTAACTACCTAACCTAACTACCTAACCTAACTACCTAACCTAACTACCTAACCTAACTACCTAACCTAACTACCTAACCTAACTACCTAACCTAACTACCTAACCTAACTACCTAACCTAACTACCTAACCTAACTACCTAACCTAACTACCTAACCTAACTACCTAACCTAACTACCTAACCTAACTACCTAACCTAACTACCTAACCTAACTACCTAACCTAACTACCTAACCTAACTACCTAACCTAACTACCTAACCTAACTACCTAACCTAACTACCTAACCTAACTACCTAACCTAACTACCTAACCTAACTACCTAACCTAACTACCTAACCTAACTACCTAACCTAACTACCTAACCTAACTACCTAACCTAACTACCTAACCTAACTACCTAACCTAACTACCTAACCTAACTACCTAACCTAACTACCTAACCTAACTACCTAACCTAACTACCTAACCTAACTACCTAACCTAACTACCTAACCTAACTACCTAACCTAACTACCTAACCTAACTACCTAACCTAACTACCTAACCTAACTACCTAACCTAACTACCTAACCTAACTACCTAACCTAACTACCTAACCTAACTACCTAACCTAACTACCTAACCTAACTACCTAACCTAACTACCTAACCTAACTACCTAACCTAACTACCTAACCTAACTACCTAACCTAACTACCTAACCTAACGGTTGTATTATGTGGCCACGTTTACAAACTTAACTTTGCCGTTTTCACAGTACATTTTACTGTCATTGAGTTACACGTTATATTGGTCAGTGATATCTCATTAATTATTCGAGTTTTATAATTAGTTTATGTTTTGTTACATGCATAATATACCCCTTTTATACTTTTGATCTATTCAGGTTTTTCAATCTGGCAGTTTTGGAAAAAAGCTCATTTACAATCGGGAGACCACATTAAAACAATATTTCGTGTTCAAAAATTGGTTCAATCGGTATTAGCGTCGGGCGGTGTGTACAAAGGGCAGGGCCGTAAACAACGCCAGCTTATGATTTGCGCTTACTAGGAATTCCTTGTTTATTGCAAAACCCACCTGTCGGTGGGCGTGCGCGGCGCACATAATGCAACTACGAGCTTTTTAATCGCAATAATCTTAGTATGTGCTGCTGCTGCGGGCAGTAGACATTGATTTGTTCCTCGTTAAAATATTTAAAAAGTGTACTCATTCCGATTACGAGGCCTCGTAAGAGTCCCGTATCGTTATTTTTCGTCACTACCTCCCCGTGCCGGGAGTGGGTAATTTGCGCGCCTGCTGCCTTCCTCGGATGTGGTAGCCGTTTCTCAGGCTCCCTCTCCGGAATCGAACCCTGATTGAACCCGTTACCCGTGACAACCATGGTAGTCGCAAAAACTACCATCGAAAGTTGATAAGGCAGACATTTGAAAGATGCGTCGCCGGTACTGGACCATGCGATCGGCAAAAGTTATCCAGATTCATCAAAAGTAACGACTTTGGACGCGAGGCCCTCCGTCGATTGGTTTTGATCTAATAAAAGCACTCGTCCCATCACTGGTCAGAGTTCTGATTGCATGTATTAGCTCTAGAATTACCACAGTTATCCAAGTAACTGAGTAAGATCTAAGGAACTGATATATTGAGCCTTTCACGGTATCGCCTTAATGCGGCTTGCACTGAGACATGCAGGGCTTAATCTTTGAGACAAGCATAAAACTATTGTATATTGTATTGCCGCAAATTGTATGTTTTGTTATTAGCTAAGTTTACTATTGTAAACTTTACAATTTACATTTAGTGTCCTTTGTGGTGTACAATAAAAGTATATTCATTAATTCATTCATTCATTACTACTAGCAGGATTTACACTGATAGATACATCGTATTAAACAAACGTCTCTAGCCCGTCTATAGTCGAAGCGCCTCGCGTGCGCCTCCAGCGACGTAAGCGACGCGGTGCCCGAGAAACCCTATTTATTGCACCCAGGTTCAGGCGGCGGCGGTCGTCGGTGAGTGGAATCCTTTGAAAACTCCGCTCACACACACTCAGGCCTCAACTTGCACGGACACAGATGATCCCAAGTTCGAATGTTCACAAACGAGATGGTCTCACAATACACACACGCGCACGATTGGCGCTACAAATCGCGTTTCGTCTGTTGTAACAACAGACGCGGGAACGATATAAAGTTCGCCGCCCGGTATCTGTGAGCGCGCCAGCAGAGACCCCACGCGCTGCGCGTTCAGAAAGGAAAATTTGAGGTCGTGCACCGTCAGTGTATGACACATGACCAGTGTATGCACATCATATAATTATTGCTCGCCTAAGGGCCGATTTCTAAATACAATAAAATTGTACATGAAGAAAACTACGAAAAATACGCTAAAAGAGACAAACTCGCTCCCGTTTTTAGACGCCTCGTAACAGTCGTAGAGCGACCACAGTGACCCCAAACACATGTTGAGCCTCCGTGACCCGCCCCGAACCCGAACGGCGACACTACAGCACAGGAGCTTCAGCCTCAGACGCGGTTTCGTCGGTCGACACCGTGGAGTTGCCAGCTTTACAACGCCTGCTTGGCGAGCGGTCGAACAGGCTGGAAGCGTTTTTGCATTTAGTAACAGGAGAGTTATTCGAATATATTTTATGGTACGAGTTAATATTTGTCTGTGGAAAATCGCTAAAAAACCTCCAGATCGTCTGCGCGCACGTTCGCTCGCGTGCTGGTGCAGCGTGACGTTATAGATAATTAATTTTTATTTAATAATTCTTTGACCGAGCGAAACGAAGGTCTCTGAGTCTACTTGAGTGAATTGGCACTTGTCCGTCCGTCCGTCTGTCAGAGCCTTATAACTTCTGAATTACTGAACGTAATTATTTCAAATTTAAATATAATATATAAACCGATGGCCTTCCGCCGAATATAGCTTAAAAAGTGCTGGCAGGGGGGCTCTGATAGAAGCGAATGCGAAGTAAAATATTTTTTATAGCGTTACATAGCGTTGCGGTATATATCATTTAAAAGATAATCCTAATTATATATAATAGAGTCCAAAAATATATTTTTTTTAATTTTTCCCCTAAAATTGACGAAATGGGGGGCTTTCAAAGTGGAGATTTTCTAACGTCCAAAGTTGACCTCAAAACTCTCAATTTTCTGAAAGGCTGAGTCTGAAACTTATCAATTATTTGAATTATATCCTGTACTTGAACAACAAATACTAAAATTAGATAAATAATATATTAAGGAAACGAAATCGAAAGCGCGCACACAGACCGCCCCAACTTGTCGCCCAACGCGTCATCCGACTGGTCGGCCGACATGTTTGCCGACTGATCGCCGAGCTTGTTGCGCGGCGGCATGTCGGGGCGCGTGTGCGCGTGTTGCTGTAACGTTAGATTACATCTTTAGTATCGAATACTGTATTTTACTATATTTTAGGGAGGGAGGGACGAGTGGCGTGACTAGTTGTGACGACGCATATCAGTCGATTGCGATTGTTAAGCAACGTTGACCCAAGTCGGTAACTGGATGGGTGACCGAATTTGGAGGCTACGAGGGTTCCAAACGCGCCCTGGTCTGAGAAGAGCCCACAACAAACTCTACCGGGTTTTTTTTTTCATTATCACCATCTCACAAATCATCTTAATTAAGGAACTATCAGAGCCATGGAGCAAATTATTGAAAAGCTTCCTTGTCATTCATGTAATCCTTCACATGGTACTAATAGGATTTGTCAATGAGTTTACGTTTTACGTTAACTTTGAACTTATTCAGAGACATCATACTAATATTACAAATGCGAAAGTGTTTGTTTGTTCGTTTGTTGGTTTGTCCTTCAATCACGCCGCAACGGAGCAACGGATTGGCGTGATTTTTGGCATGGATATAGTTCAGGACCTGGAGAGTGACATAGGATACTTTTTATCCCGGAAAATTAAGGAGTTCCCGCGGGAATCAAAAAAACTTAAACCACGCGGACGAAGTCGCGGGCATCAGCTAGTCTTCAGCATGTCTTCTGGGAGCTTACTGTAGATGCGGACACCGTTTCCAACAAATGAATTGCTAGTTTTACTCGTCGATTACTGTAATGAGGTGGACACCAAAAAGTACATAACGATTCAGTGATCATGCGGTTAGGATGAAGTAAGTATAAGACGATGATTGAAGTGAACGGTAAAGCGGCGAGTCATTAGGTAAGGTAATCCGGCGATCACGCTGAGTGTAAAAGCGGTGCGAGCGCGCTGAACTGTTTGCGGAACAATGGGAACAATGGGAATCAATCACCGGCCGCTTTCGAGCATCAATACGGGTACGAGTCTGAAAAGTCACTTTGAAATCGTTAAGTAAAATTTAAGACTAAAGGTGATTGTACACCACTTTCCTCCGTCGATCGGATTTTTCGATTTGATTCCTCCGATTTCAATGCTATCTAGATAGATAGTAGATACTATCTTAGTCGTGTGCGCGTCGCTTACTTTTCCATTTCGGGAATTTAAAATTCTACCAATTTATACTACCTAAGCGTAATAATGTTTTAATATATTTTATAGAATTCTATAGAAAATATTTAATTAAGATTTTATTTTATACAGCTATAATGCAATACTTGTTTTGTAATACAAGAACAAGAAAGAGCGTCACGTCTGTTTCACATTTGCCGCACGGACTTCAACACACGTGCTGAGCGGCAATAATTACTTAAATAGATGCATAGTTAAGATTGTATTTACAATAGGATTGTATTACAATGTATAATGTTATGAACATAAAAAGTGACTGTCGTACCTAATGTTAATAGGTACAAGAATTAAGAATAAAATTGTTGTGCCCTCTTCTAGACTTTGTAAAATTAGTATTTCCTATATTTGTAAGATGGTGATAATAAAAAAAAAACCCCGGCTGAGTTTGTCGTGGGCTCTTCTCAAACCAGGGGGTCTACTCTCTTTCTCTCAAACGAAACTTCGCAAACGAACGTAATTAGTCTGTTAATAGACCCACACAAAATCGTTCAATCCAATCGGTCACGAAAATTGTCTATGGATCCGTACTTCGTCTGCGTGTACGAAAACGAAATAGAGAGGAGCATAGAGATAATAATCGTATACCTATGAAGGCGCAGAATCCTGAAGAACCGATGACATCTCTTCAAATGTCTTTCGGTGTATTTCTCTTCTTTACGAGGAATTTTATCACGGCGCGGTGTTCAAAATTCAGAGAATTTCCAGATTCGGCTGACATGGTGATGTTTGTTATTCGATAAATAATTGAACTATGAGTGCAAACTTAATTAGTGATTGCTTTTATAATACTACTGATTGTCGCAACTAGTGACACGAGTAACAAGCTGTTACCGGATATGTACTCGTGTGACCCTGAACTTTGTACCTAGCAGCCGACCTGGTACCTAGAACCGTTGGTTCCATTTATTATTCTCAAACAACCCAAGCCCAACAATTAATGTTATATTGCTTTCGTTAAGTCCGTGTTCAGTGTACAGCGGCCTTAGCCTTAGTGGGAGGGCGGTGGGAGCGGGGGGAGTGGGGGGAGGGGGAGAGGGAGGTGGTGGTAGCATTAGTCGCGAACAATGCGTCGATAAGCGGATAACATGAGCGGCGAGCGCCATCGAGTGCTGAGTGGTTAATGCGACACATTAGCGAGTAGCGTGCTGCGCGCGACGCGCACGCCGCGCGACCGGGCGCGACGTATACACGAACTCCGTCCGGCGCCCTTTTATACATAACTGTGTAGTCTTGACCGCCTCGTTGGTGTAGCGCTCCTGGTCATGTTCGACCGCGCCCGACGAGGTCGATCGTGTCGGTATCCGTCCCGTCGGACCGTGAGAGTAAAAGGAACATAAGAGTGCACCTAGTGTGTTAGCGCACACTCTTGTGCACTATAATATCTCCCGCGCAGATGGCTTTAATCTCTCTGAAGATTGGTCGCCGTCGCCGAAATTCGGTCATCAGGACATAATATAACTTTGTTAACTTTCTCTGTTCAGACAGGCTTCAGCCACCGCGGGCGCCTCCAGTCTCCAGCCTCCACCGGCGTCATCGAAGTGATTCAGAGTCGGGTTACTTATATTGTGTTACAGGTACGCGGCCACGCGCAGGACCGCTCCCGTGACAAACTCTTTTTCTGGTCTGATTGAACTTTAGCTAACTAGTGATTCGCCCCGAACTGAGACCTCGCGGTATCACTGAGCGCCATCTATTGACATCATTGTGAAGTTCAAAAAAAATAACTTTAATCCCTAGACCCTAAATGCTAACTTTAGTCCGTCTACGCTAAGCTATAGTGACATCTTTTTAGAGCATGAGAGGTGAAAAAAATATTTTACTTCGCATTCGCCTCACTCAAGTAGACTCAGAGACCTTCGCTTCGCTCGGTCAATAATATGCAATAACGTGATCAACTGATAAGTATCAATGGGGTCCTTACTTCCCTCAGGGTGGTGTTAAATCTTCGAAGCCGCGCTCCGTGCACAGGTTTCTTACTTTTCCTCGCCTGTACTCTATACTATAGAATCAGATTAGCTCTTTATTATACTTACAGTTACTTTGTGTGTTTATGTGAAGTCACTTAGTGTACCTATATGAGAGAGAATAAAGCCATTTCAAGTAACACTAGCCAGATGAGGAGGGTGACAGGGGGAGCGGGGGGGGGGGGGGGGGGGGGGGGAGCGATCGAGCAGTTAATGCGAAACCACTCACCGACCTTTAAGCTTCGATTTTAAACAATGGCGTCAAGAAATGCCATCAAACATGCATTACCCGCGGCTCGTTCACACCGCGCGACACGACACCGCGCCGACACGACGTCGAGCCGACACGACGTCGAGCCGACACGACTGCCGGCATGGGGATTACATCTAGAAAGTGTGTTGCTGCGGTTATGATCTCGACCGGACACAGCCCATACCGCTGTACGGGTGTAACATACCGCTGTACGGGTGTAACATACCGCTGTACGGGTGTAACATACCGCTGTACGGGTGTAACATACCGCTGTACGGGTGTAACATACCGCTGTACGGGTGTAACATACCGCTGTACGGGTGTAACATACCGCTGTACGGGTGTAACATACCGCTGTACGGGTGTAACATACCGCTGTACGGGTGTAACATACCGCTGTACGGGTGTAACATACCGCTGTACGGGTGTAACATACCGCTGTACGGGTGTAACATACCGCTGTACGGGTGTAACATACCGCTGTACGGGTGTAACATACCGCTGTACGGGTGTAACATACCGCTGTACGGGTGTAACATACCGCTGTACGGGTGTAACATACCGCTGTACGGGTGTAACATACCGCTGTACGGGTGTAACATACCGCTGTACGGGTGTAACATACCGCTGTACGGGTGTAACATACCGCTGTACGGGTGTAACATACCGCTGTACGGGTGTAACATACCGCTGTACGGGTGTAACATACCGCTGTACGGGTGTAACATACCGCTGTACGGGTGTAACATACCGCTGTACGGGTGTAACATACCGCTGTACGGGTGTAACATACCGCTGTACGGGTGTAACATACCGCTGTACGGGTGTAACATACCGCTGTACGGGTGTAACATACCGCTGTACGGGTGTAACATACCGCTGTATGGGTGTAACATACCGCTGTACGGGTGTAACATACCGCTGTACGGGTGTAACATACCGCTGTACGGGTGTAACATACCGCTGTACGGGTGTAACATACCGCTGTACGGGTGTAACATACCGCTGTACGGGTGTAACATACTGCTGTATGGGTGTAAGTCACCAAGTATAGGCGATGGGTAATACCTACTTAAAACGTACACGGTTTCTAAACGATAAGTAACGGGCGGCTCAAAGCGGTCGCTAATGGGCGCAAACAGTCGCGGCGGGGGGAGGGGGAGGGGGAGGGGGAGGAGGAGGGGGCGGCTAATTTGGCGGTTCCTTCCTTCCTTCCTTCCGGCGGGGGCTCGTCTCGATCTAATCGCCGGCTTCCGACGCACTTCTCTCCAATTACCAGCAGTTACCGAGATCCGACGCGCCCTGCACGTCTGTGGAGGCTAGTGTTGGGTGCGAGCGAGAGGGATAACAAGTGGGTAGTTGTTTGTGTGCTAAAGTTTGATGCCACAGATTTGGAACACTAGTCGAGGAAGATGGTAAATTGTTACTTATTATATAGTGGACCTGCCAAAATACTTAATGATTCATTTCAAAGGTTGACGTCAATGACGTCACAAATAAATATTTCATACAGAATCCCTTATTCATTTTGACGTTTGAAAAAGTTACATAATATATTTTGACTGGTTTTCAATGATGTCAAATCTTCTTCAGCAAGTTATGCAGAACTGTAGCACACCGTAGGGCGCGCGTGTAGATCTCGTACCTCCGCGATGTTTCCTCCACCGTTTTAGTTCGTCGATGACGACGCGAGCGCGTGTTGATATAAAGTCGACGTCAGCTAAAAATGCACGTTCTCGAGTATCGGTAAATCTTTGGTTAATCCTGTAGGCCAAAAATTGGCATCTAAAAATTTATTTATATTGCTCGCTCGTATCCTTAACCTTAAATGAGTTAAAAGAGGTCTCCCTATTCTGTATCAGACGTTCAACACTGAGGCATTCCTGCCCCATGTCACGAATAGGGCTTTCGAATACCGGTTATTCTCAATACCGGTATTAATACCGGAACGATTTTTTTCAATACCGGGATCCCGGGATCCCGGTATTGGAAAAAAATTAAAATGTGGTAGATGTTTTTTAACTTAAAATTAGTCTTTTCTGAAGCAAACGGACCCATAAAAAACAGTTTTTTCATAAAAAAAAATTTTACCAAATTAACTCAAAAAAGTGCCTTTTCTGCATAAATTCAGTCATGAAAAGCCGTTATTTTTCACTCAGCGATATTTTTTTTTGGATATAGAACGCTGTGGTTGATTATTACGCTGTGAATTATTGGTATGTCTATTTCACTGTCTCACGAAACGTTAAAAGTAATTCCTTCACTTTATTTTATATCATGCAATATTTTATGAAATTGTATTTTCTTTAAAAAAAATCACCAAGTATTGATTGGTTTTGAGTATTGAGATAGTTATTTACGCGTTGACTTAATTCTTACGAAACTATCGTTTGTTTCATGTATGTTAAGGTGAAAATTACGGACCACGTAATGTTCTGAAACTCCATCACATCATTTTAAATACAACCTTATTAAGTAATACTTATATTATTATCAAATAATCAATTTCTTATTCATATCAATCAGAATATCAACTATATGATTTTTAAATAGAACTATTTTTGGATGAACTCTTACGAAAATATATATTTTTAACCTCCATTGAATTTTTAACTTTTAATAAAAAGTATATTTGTGACGCACTTTCTTACCGTACACACAAAATTAAATAAATATGGCAGGGAATTTTAAATAATTAGTGAAATTAGTGTCGAAGATTGTAATTTAAACTACTATCGTCATCTCAACCTATAGACATCCTGGACGTAGGTCTCCTGCATGGATCGCCACAGAGCCCTTGTGCCCCTTGTTTCCAGCGGCTCCCAGCTACACGCTTGAGATTGTCCGTCCACCTAGTGGGGGGTCGTCCAACACTGCGCTTCCCGGTGTGAGGACGCCATTCAAGCACTTTGGGACCCCAACGCCTATCGGTTCTGCCAACTGGGCACATAGTTGGTAGAACCGATAGGCGTTGGGGTCGAAGATTGTAATTTAAACTACTATCGTCATCTCAACCTATAGACATCCTGGACGTAGGTCTCCTGCATGGATCGCCACAGAGCCCTTGTGCCCCTTGTTTCCAGCGGCTCCCAGCTACACGCTTGAGATTGTCCGTCCACCTAGTGGGGGGTCGTCCAACACTGCGCTTCCCGGTGTGAGGCCGCCATTCAAGCACTTTGGGACCCCAACGCCTATCGGTTCTACCAACTATGTGCCCCGCCCTTTGCCACTTAGATCTTGGACTCTTCGAGCTATGTCGGTTACTCTGGTTCGCCTACGGATCTCCTCATTTCTGATTTGATCACGCAGGTATACTCCAAGCATAGCTCTCTCCATCGCCCGCTGAGTGACCCTGAGCCTCCTTATCAGGTCCAAAGTTAGCGACCATTTTTTGGAGCCGTAAGTCATCACTGACAACACGCACTGTTCGAAAACTTTCGTCTTCGGGCACTGAGGAATTTTGGACGAGAAGATGTCGCGGAGTTTCCTGAACCCTGCCCAAGCCGAGTTGGATTCGGCGGTTGACCTCTTTCTCGAAATTGGACCTGCCTAACTGGACTGTATGTCCTAGGTAGGTATATGTAGGTACTCATCAAGAATTTCGAGTGCAGAATTCTCTACTAACACAGGTTGGGGCTGAACGTGTGCAGTATAAATGATCTTTATCTTGCTCATATTCATTTTTAGGCTGTTGAGGAACTACTAAATGAGTAATAAACGATATTTTTGTAAGAAGTCGATCGAAGACGAAGAAATCGATAATTTTGTCAAAACACAAATTAATCTAAAATTAAATAGTTATTATTTATAAGAAAATAATATATCATAATAAAATATGCATAAGTTATAAATCAGATTTCTGAACGTTTTGAGAGACAATGAAATAGAAATGCCAAGCCACAGGGATCTAAATTCAAACACTAATTTTTCCCTCTGAGTAAACAAAAACGACTTTTCTTCACTGGTTTTAAGCAATAAAGGCGCTCTTTTTGAGCTAATATGCTTAAGATACAAGTTTTAAACTTAGCCGAATAAAAAACAGTGGCATCTACCAAGAAATATATGCAATAGTCACTGTTTCGTTTATAGTGTCACCAATACCGGTATCCCGGTATTAGACATTTCAATACCGGTATTGAAAACCGGCGAAAAAAGTCCGGGATCCCGGTATTGGCCAATACCGGGATCCCGGTATTGGAAGCCCTAGTCACGAATATATTCTTTTATACGAGTATCAGAACGAGAGATATAAAACATTCCGGGTCGGCTACTTGTATTTTGGACTGATTGGAAAAGGTCCCTCTCATATTCGTAATTTTAGGTTTCCGTTTTTTGTATATTGAACGATTTTAAAATCACCATTTTTAGATTCGTCAACAGACTTAGACGGTAGTTCTCGCACAGTGGAGCGTCCCTCCGACACGCAAACTCCACCCTCAGTAGCATCAGTAGCATCAGTAGCATCAGTAGCATCAGTAGCATCAGTAGCATCAGTAGCATCAGTAGCATCGAGCACACGGGCCTTTCGCGAGATGCGAGCGGTCCGTACTCCGTACTCCGTACTCCGAACTGTGAACGATATCGCGATAAGTCGGCGTATGCGAACTTAGTTCAACTTCTTCGTGTCCGAGGGCGAGGCGCGGTGCATTCACAAGCGGTAGCGGAATCTGTGGTGTGCGTGATTTTTCGTTTTGGGGGTCGTCATTATTTGAGGTGCGTTGACACCACGTTCTTTTTGCGTCATAATATTAGGTGGAGTGACACCACGTTCTTTTTGCTGCGAGTTTAAAGTACTCCGAAAGTCCGCCAGTTCAAGACCTGAACTTCGTCTTAAAGTCCGTCAATTCGGCTCTCATCATGGACATGTCCTTGAGTAAGCGGGTTACGTCAACGTGGTCCAAGGAGATAGGTGGCAGGCCATTAAGATCTCTCGCAACAAAAGTTGGCGTGACATCTGGGTCGATTTCTTTAAGGAGCTTGATTACGTCTTTTATGTTTTTCTTCCTCTTATCATCCCCTTTTCTCTGTATATTTCTGGCTGCGCCGTCACCACACTCGCTGTATAATACTCTCTTGCCATCCTCGATTCCCAAATCCGTGAAGTTCGTAGCACAGATCTGCACTATACTCAGTTCATCTAACACATCTATCTTGTTTTGCACGAACGTTAGGTCGTTTATAAAAATAGATTTAGTCGCCATAGTCTTACACTTGGACCACACGTAACATTTTAAACGCGTAGTTATCGCAATAAATAACAGTTATAGCTTATTTCGAATACATACCGGTCTCAGGTACAAATTGACCGATATGTAAGAACCTGTCTGTTGTATGTTATTTATTATTGAAATAAAAGATATCATATAATCAAATAGCGTCCATGTTTATTTCTTGAATCCAATCGACAACCATAGAGTAATAGAATTAATTCATAGACTAACTATATGAACACAGAGTTAGGAACACCTTCAACTATAACTCACAACATCTTCCCTTTTTAGATTTTAATTAAAAACTTATGCTAACAACATAAACATCAGATAATTATGAACTAATTATTTTTCAGTAATCAGTAATCTAAACCTATTTGTAGTTTGTATTACGAATGAAGTTACCTTAACATTTAAGAAATTAAAATCAACAATTAATTATTACCAACTTAAACCAATATTACCTAATCACAATAATAATCTAGCAAGTTTTTAGGTTTTTGTATTATGCGTCCTACTCTGCTTATACTT
Source organism: Erebia ligea (assembly GCA_917051295.2). Taxonomy (NCBI): domain Eukaryota; kingdom Metazoa; phylum Arthropoda; class Insecta; order Lepidoptera; family Nymphalidae; genus Erebia; species Erebia ligea. Next base: position 21,972,960 of record OU785221.1, on the reverse strand, counting down.
TTATCAGTTGCAGTAGTGCTAGTTGCTTTTGGTGATGCCAGAGGTGAATGATTAGAGACTGGTACTAATTTATCTGTTAACTGTTCTGATGGGTCAGTCTGTACCTGGCTATTGTTCATGGTTGCGTCCGACTGGCTTATTTCTGGCTCCAGAACTGGAGAAATATGAATTTCATTTCTTCTATATATTCCCCCTTTATCATTGATTACATCAAATGATCTTGGATGTTCTGTCTTTTTTAGTATTTTTCCTGGTTCCCAAGCTGATTTTGGCATCTTTTTGAATACCACACTTTGTCCTTGATTAAAGTCTGTTCTTTTCCTTGCATTTTGATTATAAATCTCCTCAGTCCTCTGCTTGTGTTTCTCAATTAATTTCCTATCACTATGAAGTGTGATATTTGGTTCCAATGTTTTATAATTGCATGGTATGTTAGTCCTCAAGTTCCTGCCCATTAACATAGCAGCAGGTGAATGTATTACACCTTTTGGGGTGGCTCTTTGATTTAATAAAGCTAAATATGGATCTTCTTTTGCATCTACACATTTTTTAAATAATGTTTTAATAGTTTTAACCGCACTTTCCGCCAAACCATTTGATTTTGGGTAGTGCGGGCTGGACATGATATGGTTAAACCCCCAATCTTTAGTAAACTTTTTGAATAATTCAGAGTCAAAATACAGAGCCCCATCTGTATACAGGATCAATGGGATCCCATGACGAGAAAACATTTCTTTTAATTTTTCCACTACTGTCATAGATCTTAGATTTGCCAAATGTGAAACCTCAATAAAATTTGATAATGCATCAACCACTATCAAATAATATTTGTTTTCAAATTCACATACATCACATCCTAGTTCACTCCAAGGAAGTTGTGGTGTCTCCTTTGATTTCATCACCAATTTTATTTTATTACTTTGGAATTTTTTACAGGTCAAACATGATTTTACATATTTCTTAATATCTTGATTAATGCCATTCCAAAACAAAGTCAACTCTGCTCGGCTTGTCATTCTACTAATTCCAGGATGCCCGGTGTGAAGTTTTTCCAGCATAACTTGTTTTAATGTCTTTGGTACCACGATTCGGTTTCCTTTGAATATCAATCCTTTAAGACAAGATAACTCTTCTTTATCATGATAAAATGGTTTCACATCATCTGCTGTTTTGTTATATGTGGGCCACCCATGTGATATATATAACTTCAATGTTTGAAGTACTGGGTCTTTTCCAGTGTGTTCTGTCAAAAGATTCCAATTATCCACTGTTACTGGCAAATTTTCAATTAACATATTAACTTGAAGATCCACTTCGTCAAATTTTGTCTCTGTATCACTACTTTTCTCTGTAAAATCCCTCGACAGTGCATCTGCAATGTACATGAACTTCCCAGGAGTATAAATTAGGTGCAGTCTATATGGTTGCAATCTTAACATCATTCTCTGTAACCTAGCTGGGATCTTATGCAATGGTTTCTTTACTATCCCAAGCAATGGCTTATGATCAGTTTGAACTTTGACTACCTCTGTACCAAATAAATACTGCTTAAATTTTTCCACTCCAAAACACACCGCTAACATTTCACGCTCAATTTGTGAATATTTGCTTTGTGTTTCTGTTAAAGCTTTGGAAGCATATGCAAGTGGCCGGCCTTTCTGAATTAAGGTAGCCCCTAATCCTAATGGACTAGCATCAACACTTAACAACACTTCTTCATGCTGGTCATAAAAACCCAAAACTGGAGCATTTGCAATATCCTTTTGTAATTGCCTTAGTGCATCCTCATGATGTTTTTCCCAAACAAAGTCAGAATCCTTTTTTAACAAATCTCGTAACACCGCTGACTTCTCAGAATAATTTGGAATAAACTTGCATAAATAGTTGAAAACACCTAATATTCTCTGCAATGACTTCTTATCTGTAGGTATTTTCATTTCCATGATAGCCCTATTCTTTTCTGTGTCAATTGACATGCCCTCTCTACCAAATCTATGTCCAAGAAAAGTGATCTCTTTAACATCAAAAATGAATTTATTTGGATTAAATTTTATCCCTTTATCTTTTGCAATTTTTAAAACCCTAACTAGAGTATCCTGCAACTGAGATTCTGTATCACCCCAAATGAAAATGTCATCTTGATAAGTTTCCACGTTTTTCACCTCTCTGAATGTTTCATTTATTATTCTGTGAAAAATTTCTGGTGCTGCATTTATCCCAAATGGTAACCTTAAGAACGAATATCTACCCCATTTTGTTTGAAATGTACATAATCTAGAAGTTTTCTTATTAAGTGGTAGCATCCAAAAACCTGATTGGGCATCCAGCTTACAAAAATGCTTTGCACCGGCAAGATTTGACGCAATATCTTCCAACTTAGGCAACGGATAGTGAGCTCTTTTAGTAGCTTTATTTAAAGATCTTGGATCCAAACAAATCCTTAGTGACCTATCTTTTTTCTGAACCACCACCATTTGACTTACCCAATCTGTTGGTTCCTCTACAGGCTCAATAATCCCTATAGCTACCATCCGATCTAGCTCCTGTTTTACTTTGGCTTCCAGCGCATATGGAATTCTACGTGCTGGTGAGATTACTGGTGTGACAGTCTCATCTACTTCAATATTAATCTCTTGTGAAATACAGCCTACCTTCCCATCAAACAGTTCCCAATAATCTTTTGGCACCACCGCTTTAATATTTTCCTGTAAATTTATCCTTATACAATCCACCCTCTTAATAAGTCCTAGCTGTTCAGCACTTTTCAAACCCAAAATATTACTACACTCATGATTAACCACCATAAATGGCAATAAGTAAACTTTTGACTTATAAGAACATTTCAAAGTTAAACATCCAAATACTTCTATCTTATTATTACTAAATGATGTTATGGAGATGTTACTATGCTTTAACAAAGTCAGTTCCAGATTTAAATCTAAAAATTGTTGTAAACCTATCACATTACACTGAGCACCCGTGTCCACCTTCAAAGTAAGTTGACTTCCACTAACCTCAACTTTAACTGTGTACCACTTGCCCTTATTATTCACTGTTTGCAAAGAATTCACAGTGTATTCTTCATCTGACTCCTCAATGATATTCACCGGTTTGTCCTTATTTCGGCATTTACGGGAAAAGTGATTATTTTTATTGCAAATATTGCATTTTTGACCAAATGCCGGACATTTTCCATACTGATGCTTGTATCCGCAATACTGACAATTCTCCACTACATCGTTTACTCCTCTTTTCCCGCCTCTAAAAATGTTTTTCCTTTTTACCATATCCACCAACGGTTCTTCTTTTACTTTAGATGTATCAATTTCCTCTTTCTTTATACTTTCGACTTGAATGGACACGACCCTGCGAGTCCTGCAATAATCCAAAGCGCCTGTCATATCTAGTTCAGGCTTTCTGAGCAAAGTTTGTTGCAGCCGACTGTCGTTAATCCCACAAATGAACACATCCTTAATCAAACTTTCTTTTAAAGTACCAAAATTGCAATTCTTCGATGCAGTTTTCAAGGCTGTCATGAACTGCTCAAACGATTCGTTTTCATTTTGCTTTCTTGTTAAGAACATAAACCTTTCATAGGTTATGTTTGTGGTCGGTACAAAATGTTCATTAAATCTTCTTGTGACCTCTTCTAAATTCCACTTGTCCGTTTCCTTGTCAAACACAAATGCATCATAAATTTCTCTCGCCTCCACACCCGCATGATGAAGTAAGATTGAAACTTTCTTCTTTTCAGTAGCGGCCTCATGGTAGGCATCTATATATGTTTCAAATTCTCGCAGATATCTTTTCCAATTGATGCTCATGTCACCTTCCAAACAGAGTGAACTTAAAACCACCGCTGTCGCCATGTTGTATGTTATTTATTATTGAAATAAAAGATATCATATAATCAAATAGCGTCCATGTTTATTTCTTGAATCCAATCGACAACCATAGAGTAATAGAATTAATTCATAGACTAACTATATGAACACAGAGTTAGGAACACCTTCAACTATAACTCACAACACTGTCCTCAGCTGATGTCGGGTCTCTGATACGGCATTCAGTGTTGCGGCGCTGTAGCTAACGCCCGCCGTCTCATGTCTCATGTTCCATGGCGCGCTGGCTCCTGTCACACGCGGCAGTCGGAAGTCGGCAGGCGCGGCTTTGAGCCTCGTCTTCCGCGCTCGCCTCGCGAGTCGCGCCCTCGCAGACAAGCGATTACCCCCAGCCGACATCCCGTCTGAACGAATTATCACATTATACAACCTTTTTCACTTTTAACTTTTCATGTTTTGTACCTTTCTGAACTAAGAGGAGCGTCTTTCTTCGCTATTTGTTTCATCTTCTGTATACATATTATATAAAATACAAAAACGTATGTACCTATGTCCAAAGCCATCCAACCCGATGCCCCAAACCAGTTTCATTAGAAAGGCAATAATGCGAAGATGGTTTAGATTGTTTTCGTTGTCGAATTATTCAGACAAAACAGATAACTCAGTATAAATAGAAGCTACAGCCTACAGGATTGACTCTGTTAGTTTTCACGTACAAGTAATTATTATCTACAGTAGTACAAGTAATAATTAGCCAAATATATAATTTGGCTAATCAACTTATGTTTTTTATGTTACACGCATGATACTGATTTCATATTGGAAGGTCCACATATTGTTATCTTACTCGTCTAAAAATTAGGTTTGCTGATAAAATCTATCTGAATTGTGAGTTCCTTACCTACTCATTGTCGATTGTGGAGTTAATCCTCTACATAAGGCCGGTTCCATCGCCGCCGAGTGATGTACCTACTCGTCTCGTAGCAAATAGAATGAGCCCCGAGGGCGCCTCTACAAGCCACTGAACAATTCCATTATCCATAACTCGAACTCCCATCATCAGCTGAACGCGACGGAGTCCAGTTATGCATACAACATTTGCAGTTTCAAATCGATGCGACATTTAGCAATTGGTTAGTTTCGACTTCCATAAGTAGTTAGCTCCAAGTGAAGGTAATAAAAGCGTGTTAAAAGTAGTCACAAAAATAACAATTGTATTATACCTACCTAACTAATAGGCAAGTAATAAATAGTAGATGGTTACGGCTTACACTAGCTCCGGCGGAGTCACAGCGCGCGAACACTGAAACGTCAAATTCATTTCCGACGATTAGCGAGTGCCGCAGCAGCCCGGGGGGAGCAGCCGGGGGGAACGGGGGGAGCCGCCGGGGGGAGCGGGGGGAGGAGGGGGCGGTCGCTAATGGGCTCGCTATTATTTTATTTTCCGGCGCAGAGAAAATTGCCTTAATTCGCGACAAAGAGAAAGCGGAGTGGCGGAACTGCGTCTTTTGTGTAATCGCTGCGAACCTCCCGCCGCGCCCCCGCGCCCCGCCGGCGGCACCGCGCCCCGCCGGCGGCACCGGCGCCGGACGTCCGCACGACTGTGTGTGACGTACGTCTGCTGCATGCGACACAGGCACCGCACCTGATATAAAATGTGCATAATTTCATGCAATTTTTTTTTATTTGTAGGCTAGAGCTTGGCGTTTCAAGTTATAATCCAGCCTAAGGTGAAGCGCGCTCGCCTATAGAAGATGTCCACTCACTCTTGATTTGGAGGTATAATAACTTTATTAAAAACGGAAGGGAAAACGGAAGTCGAAAGGGGAAAGGGAATTAGAAACGAAGCAGCTAATCGCTGCGTACAAGTCCGTGGACTTTCAACTACTTGGGTAGGTGCGTAATGCGTATGGGTGCAGACTGCAGACTGCAGAGTGCAGACTGCAGACATGGACGACGCGTTGCGGTGCGATGGTAAAAAGTGACGGAGGACCTAAATCGAATAATTCTAAGTGAGTTGTATTCAATTTTAAACTGATTCTTAAAAGTCAAACAGATTAATTAATTATTTGCTTGAATTTCGTGAACCTACCGTCCGCTTAGAAGATTGTGACTAAATTAAGTAGGTATTGTCACTCATAAGATAGCTGATAGGAACATTCATAATACTCAACGCAAATTCTTGTTCTGGCTAAAGTGGAGGTTATGTGCTGAGCCGGTGTGATAATCCCCGCTGAGGCACTCGAGGCCGGAGCTGAGTCAGCGCCTTGTCTAGCGGCTCCCGCGACTGCGATGCCGAGCGAGGCGAGCGTCACGGGCGAGCTCGCGTCCTGCTGCGGACGAGTGTGAACAGACCCAGCGTGTGATGGCCTTTAGCAATAAGGAAAAAACCGGAAGGAAAACATAATATTATATTATTTGTATGTGATATAAAGAACATCCGTCCCCTAGAAGATGGTAGCGAGCTAACTTGTTAGGTATATACCTACTAAGTAGGACGGCAGTTATTTATATTAAACCCATACCCCTATCGGTTTATAACTTTCTATACAGCATCGTACCGGAACGCTTAATCGCTTGGCGGCACGTCTTTCTCTGTAGGGTGGTAACTAGCCACGGCTGAAGCCTCCCACCAGACCGGACTAGAGAAAATTTAGAAATTAGAAACTTTCAAATTGACCCTGCGGGAATTGAACCCGGGACCTTCCACAATAAGACCACAGCGCCGGAGGTCGGCAAAACTTTCCTTTATACCTACTTTCTTCATTCCTGAGAAAAAAGGGTCTTGACAGACGGACAGACAGACGGACGAACATCGCAGTGATCCTATAAGGGTTTCTTGTTTACTATAATTGAGGTATGGAACCCATGAAAAAGATCAGAATAATTAGGTATATTAATTAACTTAATTCGTATACGTAGGTACAATTGCTGATTTTTCATAATAATATTTTCTATAATAACTTCTACCTAGGTATACCTATAGGTAGGTACTATAAATGCTACTAACTACTACTACTACTACTATAGGTATACTAATAGCTACTATACTAATATTATAAATGCGAAAGTGTGTCTGTCTGTCTGTCTGTTACGCTTTCACGGCCCATCTTTTCAACCGATTTTGATGAAATTTGGTAAAGAGATAGGTGGGGATACCTAATAATTGTGTAGGTAAAAGTATACTTATACCTAGTCAAATAGTTTTTCTGGAGCTTTGAATATTGTATACCTAATAATCAGTAGATAAATATTCATTCAATTCAGATTTTTTCCTCTCAATTTTCATCCCACTTGCTACAAATAACAAAAATCAGTTTTCAAAAACCCCGTGGGATCTTTTAGATTTTCCGGGATAAAAAGTCTGTGACCGTTTCCGGAATGTACCTACCTACTCATAACTTTGTAACTAAAAGTTTGAACAGACGGGCTGCGGAAAGCGCAGCAGACAGACACACTTTTGCATTTTTTAAATAATAACATGGATGTTGAGGGAGTTTTTAAAATTTGAACTTTTCAACTTTGAATCAAAAATACGAGGATCCGGTGCAAGTTCCCAGCACACGTCCGCCCCGCCGGCGTCCCTGCGAGCTTCTGACGCTCGGCGGCCTGCGCTTTGTGACCCTAGCTTTATTGCTCGACCAATCGGGGCATAGGGGCGGGGCGAGAGACAGAGATGACGCTACTGGGATGTACGAGGAATGAAAGGGACGGCTGCGAGGCAGGAAGGCTCTAGCGAGAGGCGGGTCGCAGCGAGGAAACTCGCTAAAGGCATCAGTCAAACTTTGGCGATCGTTCTGCGAGGTCGCGCTACCGGTCTCTACTCGCGAGTTCATTACGTCGTAAATCAATCTAATTTATAGTTTTTGAAACTTAAAATTATGTGGATATAGTGAAAAGTTTGTGAACTTTAAAAGTAAATAGGTGTGTCTTCATTAACTGTTAATTAATACAAATTAATTAACTTAATCTAACGAGACAGTCAATAAGTTGAGTTAGTAGAGTGTAAATGTTTGCGTATCGACTTACAATTAATTAACTTACATACCTGAATATTAAGATGACAGTTAAGTGTGAGTTGTAAACTCGATGCTCTGTTACTGAACACAGTGGTCTGACAGTCGGTCAGTCGGTCAGTCGGTCAGTCGGTCAGTCGGTCAGTGCGGGATGCGTGTGGCGTAGCGCCGGTACCAGGCGCGCAGAATGTCGAGCAGCGCGCGGCGCGGCGCCGCGTACACCATCGACAGCATCCTGGGACATCGCCGCACGCCCGGTACGCACCGCCGCGCCGTCACTTAGGAGTTGGACTTCCTGACCATGCTTACTGCCTATTCTACCTAGTGGAACATTTGTTACCAGTTCGGTTGCTTCTGAAACCATGTTTTTATTGGAGCTAGCTAGATGATACCCGCGATTGTGTGCATGTTTGATTCTTCATATTGCGGAATACAAAATATTATACCTACCCTATGTATGTACCTACTGACCAGTCAGGCTGTGAAAGCGTAGCAGATACCTACACGGTCCGGTCAAATTAGACATAAAAATAGTGATCAAATAACAAAAACTCCGACAGAAATGTATTTTGCTAGAGACCTTGGGTACACCAGCAGAAATAAAGTTACAAAAGTCCCCATCGACCCCATGTGTGCTAAAAAAGTTGTTCAAGGTCAAAGATCAAAATTTTCGGTTTATTCGATTTTTCTGGAAAACGGTAGGTAAGTTTTATCAATAACATGGCCCGAAAAAAATTGTAGACCATAAAATTATCTACAAATAAAGTCATAATACTTTTTTTTCCTAACAATCACCATTTGTAAGATATCGCGATTCTTAAAGTTGAAGGAGTTACCTACATTCTACACGATATGCACTCAAACGCAAACTCTTCTCCTCGAGCGATAATCACCGTAGGAATTCGTTTTCTCCTTATTGCTGTTTATGGGGCTCCGAAAAAAAATTGATTGTATCGTCAAGTATAGATATTAGATACCTATTTAACCTTTGCAAAAAATACACGGAATAAGAACTATCGCACTTAGGTATAATACCAATTAGCAGTATCTAGTAATATTAGGCAGGTAACAGGTAGGTACAATATGGATTGAGCAAACGCCTGATGATAGCCGTCAGCTGGTGCTAACTTTGGACGCGATCGTATGACATCGTGACAAATCCCTCACTATACCTATAGGCCTCACCTGCAGGCGCAGCGAGTGACAGCGCCCGGGCTCACTACGAGTATGTGCTGATATCCTGCAGGCTGCACTAGTATAGTGATACAGTCGCTGGGTTGCGGTAGAGGCACTGGACATGGTCCGTTCTAGAGCTTGCGGAATAACGAACGATTGTTTTTGATCAATTTCATTAAAGTTAATTACCTACCTAGAGTTATTAAATGAAAATAATCGAGTTATTAACTCGATTATTTTCAATTTGTTGCAAATTTGATTACGAACAATTAATTTCGTCGTCTTTTCACTGTGGAAACTAAGTATTATTCGAAATAAATAGAACATAATATTTTCGTGACTAGGTAATAGGTATTAGGTAGGTACCCACTAGGTACCCATACCCATGTATGATATTAATTGACCTGCAGTCCTAGAAATAACGTGCCTAAGTAGGTAGGATTAGAAACACGAGGAAATAAAGTTTGGATTTCGAAATATAGGTACTTGGAGTAGATTTAAAAGATAACTGCATTCGTAAGTCTGTCTAAGTTTTTGTGTTAGAAAAATATTGCCATTTATTAACAAAAGTGGAGTTAAAGTAATAATGAATCATTGAATGTATGAATGAAATCTCAATTATCATCGAGTAATTTCTACATTGTCTCTCTAGATATGCAATCCAATAATTTAAATAGGACGTAGGTACTAACTAGGTACTAATACAGTGTAGTAAATTTTCAATAAGTATAGCCTAAGTTAGGTAAGTTAGCTATCCAGGTAATTTTTAGATTGAATTAAATATTTATTGAGTTTTGAGAGATAAGGCATAAAGATATTCAGCACCGGACAATCTTAGATCTGTCCGGTGCAGCAGCAGCGACGCACCGCGGACACTCTCTGTACGCAGACTGACTGATTACACACTAATTATCCAGACTTTTGTAAAAAGCTCTGCATTTAGAATTTATATTATATTAAATCCTTGTTGAATAAGTCACGGGTAAAACCGCGAGCAAAACTAATTACTTAAGTATTGACCCAAGATTCAAATCAAGAACAAATCATGGGTTTGTTAAATTTAACTACAGACAAAAATGATAATTAGGTACCTACTTATCTAACTATTGACTACGAACAATAATTATTAATACAATATCAAATTCTTGATTAGATAGTTTATTACGCTCATTATTATTGTTGCTTCTTTAATAAAGACAACTTATACCGAGTGACGGAAATATTATACCTACCAATAGACGCGGCGCTCCGTGTAAAAGACATCAATGGGGTCTGTGGAGCCGCGCCATACGCGCGCCGCCCGCAATCACGATGTCTGTACTTACCTACTCTGTATTGAGTAGCGCTTTAAACTCTAACATTGTTAATGATTTTCATAATTAATGATTATCATTTAGCTAGAAAGTAGATACCTACCTACCTCCTACTCAGGCAGATCCGCGCGACACACACACTGCCCAAATTAATTCAGTTAAACTTTTTGATGCTGCCACTTTTAGGTAGGTATATCGATTTTAGGATGGACTAGCTGATGCCTGCGACTTCGTCCGCGTGGATAAGTTTTTAAATCTCCTCCTCTTCTTAGTCCTCCTCCTCCTCCTCCTCCGGGAACTCCTTCATTGTTAATCTAGGTAGGGTCGATGTGCCGGATTTCGGCCTTTTAGTGCTCCCATCAACTTTAGGACATCAGAAAAAAATGTTACAACCTTAATATTGCTATGCTCATTATATTAGATGAAAGCCCATATACTGGAGTTTCTTTTTTAGAAACTGTGTTGCGCTTGAAGCTATTAGTTATTTTTATTTTTTATTTAATCCGGAAAAACGCTAAAATTTCAGTTTTCGGCCTCAAATTTCAGTTTTCGGCCATCGGGTATTCTGTTTTCGGCCACTGGATTGTGATGGATTTAAAATGAATTTATAAGTTTAAAATTACATTAAAACGCTTTTTGTAAGTTCATCATTGTTTTATTATGTATCCAAATGTTATTAAAAGTCATAATCAACATAATTCAAGAAAATTATATTACTTAATAAAAAACTTGGAACCTTTGTTACTCACGAATTACAACACCTTTAAAACCTATCAAATACGTTCCTATTTTTATGTTATTTTTGAAATAACAATCTTGGATAATTGTGCATATAAATAAATAAATAAATAATGTTTGACTCGGTCAAAAACTCTGTAAGTTCCCTGAACTAGTCTGATCGATTCTTCTGTTACTCGTGCTCTGGCCTTATTTATTCTTAGCTTCTGGCCTTATTATTATAAATAATAACATAGGTACAATATGTAATGATACTTAGTTATCTTTAAAATAAAAACGTTAACTCAAAATTATTGTTGGCTTTAAACTTTGCAATTTTATGGCCGAAAACTATTACCGGTATTCAATTTTCACATGCTTTCCATACTATGCCGAAAACTGAGGTAGGTACTGTTTCTTCTATGTTGTGGTTTTCGGCCACCCCCAAAATGGTCTTCACTTTTAATTTATACTAACAAATTGACGGCCGAAAACTAATGGCGAGGGTTTTCACATCAGGTACAATAATAAAAGAAAGAGTCGTGACATATATCATTTCACCAATTGAATAAAAGAGACAAAAGCGTGGAAGACTTGATACGCCACATATCGGCCCCTAGGCCGAAAAACAAAGTTTTGAAGAAAATTTAATGTTAGATCGCGGCCCCCACATTATTGTTGTTTTGTACAAAATATTCACATAATCATATTAAAAGTATGTTAATAAGTTATTTTAGAAGGGTATTACATGCCTATTAACATCATTCATTCACAAAAACAACAAAAAGCTTGCCTTGGAGTGAAACGCGCGGCACAATTTTTTTTCTAATTTCCGCAGGTTGCGTTACCTCCGATGCCCCCCGTCGAATTGTATAAATTCACTAAAATCACTCGAAGATGTTACCTGACCAAAATTGTTGTCAGATACAAAGCAATTATTTTCAAATGTCTGAATAAAGATTTCATTTGGAAATAGTATATCTAAGCGATATTCTCGCAATTTTGCGGCACCGAGTACGCGTAAAGGCCGAAAACTGAAGGAGGCCGGCGAACCGGCATAACAACCCTATGTCACCCTCCGGGTCTTCAACAATAACCATGCAAAAAATCGGGTCGATCCGTTTCTTTTTTGACAAACCAACAAGCACATTTGTAAAATTAGTAAAAAAATTCAATTGGACTTGTTACAGTTTTATTATAAGTAGGTATTATATATTATATATTATATACATGATGTAAACGAACAAAGGGCCGTTAATGTTGCCATCTTAATCCCTTCCACAGCGTGCCAGGGGTATTGTACTGATAATGTGCATACGTTTTTGGTAGTCTCAACTTGTAAATCATAGAGTGATTAGCTACCATTCATTTAACTTTTAAGTTTGTACCTACGAGTAGTTCTGGAGATACCAATTACAGAACCCTACCGATTAGTACGTATGTTAAGCGAGCAATTCACAATGATCAGTCGAGGTTCCTTGCCCTGTGTGCGACGTCACGCGTCACGCGTCACGCAGCGCAAACAACCCCAAATAGATATTAATATTCCCGACTTACGCGCTGTGTAGTGTGTACACACTACACGCAGCGGTCGCGGGCAAACTAATATATCGCCCCCCGCTGACGTATTATTTCATATTTACAGCACGCCCATACTCGCACCGCACTCATGTTATCACGCTAAAGTAATCTGTAATCCCGTGTTTAAAGAGCTTAAAACGGCGTGTCCTGTTAATGAGCTGGTTGCAGGTGGTACAGTAAACAGTGCTTTGGAAATATGATGATGTTCTCGGACGGCTGCTCGCGAAGGCTGCTGGCTGCTGACAAATAATGCTCATTTGTGTTTACAACGATCTTTATATTGTATCTAAGTAATAAGTTAATTTCTAACAACATCCATTCTCTATCGCTTTTCCTATTCACCTCCTACATTATTTTCGTTTCGTATCCAATTAGGTACGTCAAAGGAATTAACTAAAAAGTTACTTAATTAAAGGACTTCCAAAAAACAGTGCCACATGCGTATTGCGTACCTACTTTCGCCTTATTGTGTAAAACCTGCATCAATCTGTTACAATTATTTCCATCGTTGTGATTGGCAGTTCCCGCAGGATCTCTTTTACTTTCCGGGATAAAAAGTAGCCTATACGTCACTCTCCAGGCCCTCGACTATACCCACGCATGACGCAAAAGATCACGTCGATCCTTTGCTCTGTAGCAGCGTGATTGAAGGACAAACCAATAAACAAACACACTTTCGCATTTATTGACCAAGCGAAGCGAAGGTCTCTGAGTCTACTTGGGTGAATTGGCACTTGTCCGTCCGTCCGTCCGTCCGTCTGTCAGAGCCTTATAACTTCTGAATTACTGAACGTAATTACTTCAAATTTAAATATACTATGTAAACCGATGGCCTCCCGCCGAATATGGCTTAAAAAGTTATAAAAATCTTTATTTCAGGGGGGCTCTCATAGAAGCGAATGCGAAGTAAAATATTTTTTATAGCATTACATAGGGTTGCGGTATATCATTTTAAAGATAATGAGGAACGGAGTCCAAAAATATTTTTTTTTTAATTTTTCCCCTAAAATTGACGAAATGGGGGGCTTTCAAAGTGGTGATTTTCTGACGTCCAAAGATGACCTCAGAACTCCCAATTTTCTGAAAGGCTGAGCCTGAAACTTGATTAATTATTTGAATTATATCCTGTACTTGAACAACAAATACTAAAATTAGATAAATATTATAAGGAAACGAAATTATTTAATTTTTAATGAGCTTACGTATTTTTAACAAACTTCACAATGTTGTCAATAGATGGCGCTCTGTACAAGTTTATTCGTTTGTGCTTAAAAAGAAAAGGCTGAGCCTGAAACTTGATCACTTATTTGAATTAAATCCTGTACTTGAACAACAAATACTAAAATTAGATAAATATTCTAAGGAAACGAAATTATTTAATTTTAGCTTCACTATTTTTAACAGAACTTCACATAGATGGCGCTCTGTAAGTTTATGGATATCGCGAGGTCTCAGTTCGCGGCGAACCACTAGTAATATTAGTATGACTTTTGTATTAAAGGAAAGTATAAACAGTGTTTAGGGATAATGAAGGCAGATCAAAAGATAATAACGTGTGTGGGCGGGGCGCGCCGGGCGGCGGCGCGAGTCGTATTATAGTACTAGCTGATGCCCGCGACTTCGTCCGCGTGGTTTGGCGGGACCCTCGAACCCGATTGCAGCGCCCCCTACCGGGTCCAATTGTGAATATAAACCATCCCGGAGTCCAGACAAACCCAACAAAAAAAGAATTAGCGAAATTGGTCCAGCCGTTCACGCGTGATGCCGTGACCAAGGGAAATAGGAATTCATTTTTATATTATACCCCTATTTCACCCCTTCGGGGGTGGAATTTTGAAAAACTGTGAGACACATATGTTTTCATTTTCTACCCGCAGCTCATATATCAAGTTTCATGGCTATAACTTGAGAAATTAAGGACTTTCATACAAACTTTCAACCCCTATTTCACCCCTTCGGGGGTAGAATTTCGGGATAAAAAGTATCCCATGTCCTACCTCGTAGTATGGGCTCAAATCGTGCCAAGTTTCGTTTGAATTCATTCAGTAGTTTCGGCGTGATGCGCGGCCAAGATACAGACAGACAGACAGACAGACAAAAATAAAAAAAATTACAGATTTGGCTTCAGTATCGAATAATGAGTGCCCTCCAAAAAAATTTTCAAAATATCTTCAATGTACAGAATTGGACATGTTACAGTTTTATTATAAGTATAGATTAGCGCGACGCAAATATTGACTACCTCCGGAGCAGCAGCAACAAGACTCGCCGCAAACACAATAGTTATATTAAACATTCAATAAAATAAAGTAAATGTTATGTTGCTTATTAATAAATGCTCTTCAAAGGACAATTTATTTCAGTTTGCTTGCGATACTAAGTAGATAGTATATCTTTATATAATAGTATCGCTAATGTCGCGAGTCGCTTCCGACGCATGTTCGACTGTAGTCTGTAACAATACAGTCCTTGGTTGCAAATGTAATAATTATTATGAGAATTGCGCTTGTAAGTACCTACCTACCTACTTATTGAGAGAAAACAAAACCAAAAATTAACTGCTTTTGAAAATGGAAATTTATTCGAACCAATAATATATATTACTTATATCTATTACTTGTACTATCTATTACTTATATTTATTACTTATATCTATTACTTATATTTATTACTTATATCTATTACTCATATATATTACTTATATTTATTACTTATATCTATTACTCATATATATTACTTATATCTATTACTTATATCTATTACTTATATCTATTACTTATATCTATTACTTATATCTATTACTCATATCTATTACTTATATTTATTACTTATATCTATTACTCATATATATTACTTATATCTATTACTTATATCTATTACTTATATCTATTACTTATATCTATTACTCATATCTATTACTTATATCTATTACTTATATCTATTACTTATATCTATTACTTATATCTATTACTTATATCTATTACTTATATCTATTACTCATGTCTATTACTTATATTTATTACTTATATCTATTACTCATATATATTACTTATATCTATTACTTATATCTATTACTTATATCTATTACTTATATCTATTACTTATATCTATTACTCATATCTATTACTTATATTTATTACTCATATCTATTACTCATATATATTACTTATATCTATTACTTATATCTATTACTTATATCTATTACTTATATCTATTACTCATGTCTATTACTCATATATATTACTTATATCTATTACTTATATCTATTACTTATATCTATTACTTATATCTATTACTCATATCTATTACTCATATCTATTACTCATATCTATTACTTATATTTATTACTCATATATATTACTTATATCTATTACTTATATCTATTACTTATATCTATTACTTATATCTATTACTCATATCTATTACTTATATCTATTACTTATATCTATTACTTATATCTATTACTTATATCTATTACTTATATCTATTAAGTACTTATAGCCCCACACAAACTTGTCTGACCCAGTGGCAAAAATTGGAACTAATTGTATGCCTGTTAAGTTGTTTTTTTTAATTTATTTATAATACAAATTTAGTAGTAGGTATAGGTACAAATAAGTTTGTCATACTTTAACTCCTTAATATTGCTGAAACGACAATTAGTTATTAGATAATAGATACCTATTCATGTTTTCTTCCAGAGAAATCTTGTATAATGTCTCTGCATACTAGGTATTATCATTTGCAAAATATCATGTTATCGGCTTATGATAATGATATACTCGTAAAGTGCCGCTCTCAATCCTCGATGCCGAAGTATCAGATCGACTCGAAAGTGTATTGACAACTTTAACAATTCAGATTCAATCAACTACTTTCGTCCTTGTTGCTCGGTGATAGGAGCTCGTGAGGCGCACAGCTTAGCGCGGCGCTGCCGATGGCATAACGAGCAACGCTTGGAGTGCCAATTTGACAGGATCACTTCCATCGCGACGACAACATACTCGTACAATGTATTCTAATAAAATTATTATTTTCATCGCAATCGGAGAACGCTATCCTATTATAGGATTATTCATTGAGTTCTAATTTCTAAGGGGAGTGAGGTTCGGAGCTATTTATAAATTTATCTTAACATTATTAAAATCTAAGCTATGTTGGTACATATTAGTAGGTACGCAATATATTTTACTACCGCGGAAACTCCTTAATTTTCCAGGACAAAAAGTAGCCTATGTCCTTCTCCGGACAAACTACGTCTGTACCTACTCTGTACCAAATTTCATCAAAATG
Source organism: Erebia ligea (assembly GCA_917051295.2). NCBI lineage: Eukaryota > Metazoa > Arthropoda > Insecta > Lepidoptera > Nymphalidae > Erebia > Erebia ligea. The sequence continues at coordinate 21,956,022 of OU785221.1, read as the reverse complement.
TTTATTGTAATTAATTCATTTATTTAAAGGGATGTTTATTTAATCCATTTCGGATTTCGATGCACAATACGTTATACAAGGTGAAGGCATAGGGTAAAGTGAATGTTACTATTTATTTGTTAATATCATCAAGTGAAAATAAAGATCTTACTCCTACTATTAAAATATAACAACAGAATGGCAAAGAAATAATTAAAATCGTTATTTATTTTATTTTCTAACCGAAGTGAAAAGTAAAGTGTTTACCACGGGACTAAAAGCCATTCTACTCGATTCTATAGCATAGGTACCTACCTCGCTACGCTCGGTAAGCTAAACATCTCGTATGAAATGGCTCATTTTAGTCCCTTGATGAACAATCTACTATTACTCGACGATTCAAAAGTACTTGTGAACGTTTGTTTTAATAAAACAGATTTGTAAGTTGTAAATGTATCAACACTACAACGTGGGCCCTCAGCTATTTAATCGCGTCACATTCAAAGTTAATAAAATAAAAATATCAACAATAACATTAATTCAAATGAATCCCATTGTTAACATGATAATAGAGCAAAGTTCATCCGCTAACGGCTAAATCATACATACCTGGCAGTACGGCGTGTACTAGCTCGTAAGCCTGGCTTTGTGCGTTAAAGCCGACAACAGTTACACGGCGGCTTAACAGAAATACAATTACTATAACTAAATAGTGCGCCTAACGTCGAGTGACGTTGAGTGCTTCACAAAAAGTGTATTCTGTTTGCAGTTCGGGCGACCCGGGCCCGTGCGTCGCCCGCGCGTGCTGAGGCGATGTGAACTCTATGTAGAGGCTCGTAAGGTTGACAGTGCAGCGACTGGGGTCGTAATTAGCGAGTTTAAAGAGGCGAAGGGCGGTAATTCGGTATTATCGAGGGCCGGTTTGCTCCGGATTAAGAGATCGATGTCACGCGAGCGCATCGCGGCCTCGCTGGGAACACTACACACGCACACACACACACACTGCACTTAACTCGCTTGAATGCAAATTTTTGTTTGATCGAGCGATGTTAATGTGTTGTAACAACATGACAATCGCTATTTAACTAATTATTTCATGTGAACTCATACAACCGGTACCTACATAGATTAAATTAAACTTTCATTTAAAATGTTTTGAGTGCGGCTCTCACTATGAATAGGTACTCACATATTAATTTGGAATGTAGTAGCTTTGGAATGAAGATTGAAGACGAGGGAAAAAATTCCTCTCGAAATACTTACGTACGTGCACTGTGGCCAGTTCTGTTTAACGATGTCTCGAAACGAACGCTATCTGTAATTACATACTTCCTCCTTTCTTCCTACTTCGCCTTTCTGGTGATAGTTACCAAAAGTGCAGCTATCTCCTATAATATAAGTAGGAACTCATCATTCCCAGTGCTACACCCCTAATTCCAAGCCTGATTTATTTTAATGGTCAGTATGGAAGTATGTCTGGCAGCAGGCAGTAGGGTTTTCTCCGTGTGTGTACGGGCACGAAATTAGCGGTAGCGGGGCGACGGCGGAAGCGGGGCGATGCGATTAGTCGTAGAGATGGCGACGAATTTCGGGATGAATTTTGAAGAGGTCTCTTCAAAATTCCCAAGTCGAAGTTGAGTCAAGTCCAACGTCTGGGATGTTTTTTTTTCGAATTCTTTAAGTACTAAATTTAAAGATAAGTTGTCAAAAAAATGATTTTTTGGATATTTTTTTGCAAATGTTATATGCTGCGTAGTAGCGACATAACTGCAAACGCTCTACCAGACTGGCAGGACTGGATTCGTCAATGGACGAAATTATATATTTTCACAATTTCAGCTTGCCTAAAGGAACTTCCCGAAATTCGTTTCCAGCTCTCGGAACACATAGCCCCGCTGTCGCCGTCGCTAATTCCTGACGCCTTTGACCGAGGCCAGTGCGGGCACGTACGGGCACGTACGAGCACGTACGGGCACGTACGGGCACGTACGGGGCACGGGCCTCCTCGCCCGGGAGTGACTTACTTACTTAGTACACTTTTCCGGTAGGGTCTATCTTTAAGGCCTTGTGTCGGCTAGTGACTAAGAGATAGCTGCACTTTTGGTAACTATCGTCAGAAAGGCTGATTCAGTATTAGGTGGGTGTAGGGCTCTCCACTGATGACGATAGTGAAAGTCTGCCCGCATGCGGATGGGCCTTTCACTAGATAGAGCCGCTCAAAGGCGGTTTATGGTTACCAAAAATGAACCATAACTAGAAAGGCTGATTCTTGTACAGTATTAAAGTATGCGCAGTACCTATGTAAACAGTATAAAAACTGACGCTATTCATCGGGCCTTTCACTAGATGTCACGTCTCAAAGACGTAATGAACTACATACTTACGTCATCTACTGTAAAAAAATATTAGTAATTATTATAATGTCGTCACGTTGATTGCTGTTAAATAAATTCTTACGCCTTCATAATTTTGGCATAAACTACCGTCTTGGCTTGTGGCCTCGTGCTGTTGGCAGTATATCGCTGTAGTGTGACGAGTGTGGTGTTTGTTGCTCCAGATGGCGTGGAGATGAAGAGCGAGGCGCTCCAGTCGGACTCCGAGCACGAGCCCGAGGCGGAGCGCGAGGCGAGCGCGGAGGCCGAGCGCGCCGATCTCGACGCGCCCGATGCGCTGGACGCCGGCAGACCGCGCAAGGTAACTTGCTACGCGAGACGCTCCAGTCGGACGCCGGCAGACCGCGTAAGGTAACTTGCTACGCGAGACGCTCCAGTCGGACGCCGGCAGACCGCGCAAGGTAACTTGCTACGCGAGACGCTCCAGTCGGACGCCGGCAGACCGCGTAAGGTAACTTGCTACGCGAGACGCTCCAGTCGGACGCCGGCAGACCGCGCAAGGTAACTTGCTACGCGAGACGCTCCAGTCGGACGCCGGCAGACCGCGTAAGGTAACTTGCTACGCGAGACGCTCCAGTCGGACGCCGGCAGACCGCGCAAGGTAACTTGCTACGCGAGACGCTCCAGTCGGACGCCGGCAGACCGCGCAAGGTAACTTGCTACGCGAGACACTCCAGTCGGACGCCGGCAGACCGCGCAAGGTAACTTGCTACGCGAGACGCTCCAGTCAGACGCCGGCAGACCGCGTAAGGTAACTTGCTACGCGAGACGCTCCAGTCGGACGCCGGCAGACCGCGCAAGGTAACTTGCTACGCGAGACGCTCCAGTCGGACGCCGGCAGACCGCGCAAGGTAACTTGCTACGCGAGACGCTCCAGTCGGACGCCGGCAGACCGCGCAAGGTAACTTGCTACGCGAGACGTTCTTATAGTCTTCAAGTTGTTTAGCTGATGCCCACGACTTCGTCCGTGTGGATGGAGGTTTTATTGGTTCTCGCGGGAACTCTTTAATTTTCCGGGATAAAAAGTAACCAATGTGTTATTCCAAACTATAATTGTATGATTAGTTTCATTAACGTTATCGTCATTTCAACCCGCGCCGGCTCGTCCTCGAAATCGTGAAGAATTTAAGTCGTAATTCACCGAGCTGGTCAAGTGTGGATGGCGAATTTTACACATTATTGATGTTATCAATAATGTGTTATGGAGAAGTCTCAGCCCTGAGGCAGATTTCTTACGATGCTTTTCTCCAACGTTAAAGCAAAATACTATATAATTACTGAAATGTGTAACTTCGGAACCATTTCGGAATATTAAAGGTGTGGGCCTGGAGTTCGAGTCTTGGAATACCACAGCATTGTTCCAGCCCTTCGCCACGTTTTATTGATTCATTTTCAACATGATGAATATCGTCCGTTAAAATCTTGGAGATTCCGAAATGATCCACTGTTTCCTAGGGAACTGTGTGCCGTAACTAACTGCTATGTATTCCGGTATCATTTCGGCACAAATGTTCCTCAGAAGTATCTCTTCAAAAGTCTTCATCCTTAGGATGTCAGCTTCTCTTATTCTCATCCTCCAAGAGATTATTAGCTACTGGCCAAAATCCAGTGTCTAAGCGCGAACACGATAAAGTCAGCCAATGACAGCAATATTTCCCGGCCAGCAGGTGCGCCGCAGCCGCACCACCTTCACCACGTACCAGCTGCACGAGCTGGAGCGCGCCTTCGACAAGACGCAGTACCCCGACGTGTTCACCCGCGAGGAGCTCGCCATGCGCCTCGACCTCAGCGAGGCAAGAGTGCAGGTCAGTACACGCACACACTACTACACCCCACACCGCCACACACGGCCGTGTGGCGGTTACCACAGTGTAAACTACATGGCGCTAATTGTGTTTACATGACACGATAGATAATAATCTACTGAAAAGTTATAAGACCCATACAAGCCGTAATGTAATTATATTATTATGTAACTATATTATTATGTACCATATTATGGACAATAAATGAATTATAAATTATGAATTATGCATAAGCCTGAATCACGATATCGAAGTTTTCTGAGAACAGCGCTATATATAGACCCTTCAACTTTCAACGGTCGGACCAGAAAGGTCCGCACAACACCAATGGAGTCCTGAAGCTGAAGATCTTCCTATTGGTGCGGACGAGTACACAACACTCACTCGTCCCACACCACTACAAGTTAGCCCTTGACTGCGATATCACCTGATGGTAAATGATGATGCAGTTTATGATGGTAGCGGACTAACCTGAGGGTATGGCAGTTACAATCCATACCCTAGTCGGTTTCTACACGGCATCGTACCGGAACGCTAAATCGCTTGGCGGCACGTATTTGCCGGTAGGGTGGTAACTAGCCACGGCCGAAGCCTCCCACCAGGTTAAAATCTGCAGTTCTATGAAATGAAAATGTAGAAAATAACGAATTTGTTTCTAGTATCAATATTAACATCCAATATCATCTAATAATGCAATTAATATTAAAATTTCATTAATAAATAATGATTGAATCAAGTAATCAATTAATTTAATTGCAAACATAACGATTATTAACAAATATAATTTGATTTCTAATAATGTAGTTGATGAGACCATAATTAAATTCTCCGTAACTATTTAGTGACGATGTAATGAACGTGCGGTTTGTTTGACAGACTTTATTAACTTCGCGATCACAGAAACTAATGACAATGACATTATTTAAAATTTAATATTACGTTTAACTGGATACTAATTTAAATTTAAAGTACCTTCATAGTCAACATAGAAACTTATAATGATGAAACAAGGAATATGGTAATGTATAATATTATAATTCCGACATCTTTTTGGAGATTTTGAATTTTATGATTATGATCATCACACCAAAGACAAAGCAAGTAGTTAGACGATATAAGGAGGTGGACAGCGCTAATGTATCCAAAGGTAAAAGATGCAGCTTTCGGTATTCAATAGAGGAGCTTATCGCGTGATGACCGTAACACTTCGAAAGGTACAAGATAATGATGATTTTGATCATTGATCGAAATTCAATACTGCCAAAATCTGAGATAAAATATTCTTACTTGCAGGTGTCGATTTACAAGTTTTAAGGAATGTTAATAGGCACACAACATTTCACGTAGAAAAATAGATTGAACTAGATTGGGAGCAGTCAATTTAGCTTAGTTTAGAGATTGTATACATCAGAATTAACCACAATCGCGGTGCAATGGATTAACGCCGAGAGATGCGCCGGATGGTTGCGGCGCAGCTCGTTAGCATAGCGCTCATCAGAGGCGCGAGTGGCGACACCTGCGGGCGCGAGGAGCTGCGGGCGGTCATTAGCATTAGCGCCATTGTGCGCGCACAATGGCGCAGATTGGCGCCACCGCGACACTGGCCGGTACACACTTGTTACACGACGCTGGAGGCCTGGTAGTCGGAGCGAGCTACACATGCAGTAGCAATCAAAGAATTGAAGATTAATAATGACACCACGATAAAGCGCAGACGAGAATACTTAAGTGCCTTCGGTTAAACGCTTGAAAATTTAAATTCAATAGACAGATACCTAAATGTAACATTACCTACAAGTTGAAATATTTACCCATTTAGATTTCACGGCCCATCTGTTTGACCGATTTTAACTTTTGATACAGAGACAGGATTGGTCTCGCGGAAGAACTTGGCACTTGAAAATTGAACGCGGTCGAAGTGGCGGGCATCACCTAGTTGCAAATAGGTGCAAATCAGCGAACGCTTCTTCCAAGAGGTCAACTCCGTCAACAAAAAGTACTTCTTATACATTATGATATCCAGCAAATGAAGTTCATCTCCTACTTGATAACGACGTAATGTGACATCCTCTACGCGTCCTACTCCAGCTAATAGTTTTGTGTCTCAATTCCCACGACCTTAACCTGCATGCAGTATGTTTGTTGTGATATGATGCAGCGCACAGCACCCGGCCCGCGGCGTCCTCTGTTCCCGCGTCGGGCTCGCTCGGCACAATGGCCGCTAATTCCGCGCCATTACACCCTCGCGCTAATGCCTCGTGTTTTGTGCTAATTGTGCACCTCCCCCCCCCCCCCCCCCCCTCCCCTCCCGCCCCCTCCTCCCCTCGTATCGCCTGCAACTCAACTGCACTAATTGCTAAGCCTCCAGAACTCTTAACTGCGTTTCTCTGAGCTGCATCTTCGTCAGATCTTATCTTGAAATTCACGAAAGATTACGATAATTGCGTGAAGTGTTTTTTTTAATCCATTTGTTTCATCTAAGTGTTGTTCTAAGATTCTACTACCTAATCGCATCTCTTTACTGAACCATTTATTTCTGTGTTTGAAACAGTAAATTTACTATAACTAGACTATAATAGACTATATTTTATGTATTTATCCAATAAAATTCATGTTATAAGTAAAAAATATTATTCCTAACCAGTGGTAGATTCATTTGACAATTCAAAAGCATGTGTAAATTTTTGTTTGTCTTCCATATTTTACACTTTCCCGAAATTTTCCAGACCGGTAATCAAATTGATTATCGATTTCAACGTTGTGAGAACTGATATTATTAATTTAATCGTCGTGTCGTGTGTCGGGTCGGGTCGGGTCGGGCCGGGTCGGGGGTCTGCGGTCGGTGGCGGTGGTCGGAGGCGGCTAACAATAGTTTAATTAAGCACGGTTTGAGCTCGAGAGCTCTCCAACTGCAGTTAAAGTGAGCGCCGCTGCAATTTGGTAATTACTCCGCGAGGGCGCGCGCGGCGAGGGGGAGCCGGGGGGAGGGGGAGCGCGGGGAGGAGGCGGGGGGGGGGGGGGGAGGTAATCTCGCGGCCTCGAGAGGCAGCCGGCACGGCACAGACAATAAAACACTCTAATATTTCGCAGGGCTGCGCGCCGCTAATGAGGAATTCATTTCGGTCATTAGATGCTCCGGCAGCGTTTCTTTAATTGCGCCTCGTTAAGGCAGCGCCAAGATTGGCTCTCGACTCGTCTCGCGAATGAAACATTCAGAACTATTACAATGCCTCCATTTATAGCGAGATGCAGTAATGCGGCTGCGCCACTCGAGCTATTCGTTACGGGCTCTGTTCTGTAACATACTCGAAGTGCCGCAGACACATTAGTACCAATTAACTCAAGTTTTGTTTATTACAACTCCGTCCACTGCTGCATCTTCTATCTGCGCTGGTTTCCGTACTTAACAGTCTTCTCACGGTCTAAATAACTTTTCTTGATTTGATATCTCCATTATTCTCGTCTCCCGCTGTTATGTTCCACTAGCTCTTGTCCCTGGTTACGCTCACGTCGAGTTCTTTAAATTTACTTTGTTTGGTTAATTTCAAATCCCTATTTACCCCTTCGGGGGTTGACTTCCCCAATAATCTTTCTCATTATACGCCATTCGCCAAACAGCTCGATCCGACCAGTGGACGGCGTTGATAGATCAGTCAGTCAGTCACCTTTTCTTTTCACATATTATTTAGATTTGTCTCAATTAGTAAGTATTTATGAAATCGGTGACAAGTACCAGCCCTGGTGCTCTGAGGAGGGCGCGGTTCTTAAATCACACTCGACGCCGCGTAAATTGCTTTCAATCCTGTCATAGATGGCGCTCGCCGACAAACGCGATATTACACCCTATAACTAGCGCGGTAGAGCTCAAACGTCTCGGAGGGTGGACGCGAATTTGAGAATGCAATTGAGCAGTAATAAAGAAGTGAGTGCGGTGTAACGCGACTCCACTCGAGCCTCACAATGGTCGCTCAATCAGTTTTGTTTTATTTCAAGTCTTCATTTAATTGAACTGCTTCATTAATGGGGCCATTAATATGGGCCCAAGTATTGTATCTAGATAGCGAAACTGCAACTTTGGCATTCCAAACCGGCGCGGATGGTACTTAGATCCATTTGACGATTCAAAAGCACTAATTGTAAAAGTTTATTTGGACAAAACACATTTGAATTTGAATTCAATTTTTAGAGCGAATTATTTGGAGTTGAATCTTGCAGTACCTACCTATCTCGGATTTTATTTTTAACACTACACAGTGCTACATTACCTATTCTGTGGTGCTACTCACTAATTTCTAACGTTATCGACGACAGTTTTTTTTTTTTCAGAAAATTATTATGTATTAAACAGCAGTTCAGTAGTTAGATATTAGATAAGAATGTCCGTTTTTTTCAACATAACAGAAATATTGAAGAAATTATCTAAATTCTAAACACTATTAAAATGTAAGTAAGTACGGTTTTCTATTCTCAAGCGTTTCAATGGTTCGGACTCAATCGAGCGTCTCGCGGTAATTGTTGCGTTTAAGTTCAGTCAATTTAATCCCCCTCCCCCCCTCCCCCTCCCCCTCCCCCTCCCGCCCGGCGCCTCTCGACGTCGCCGCAGCGAATGGACTCATTTGGCAATTATGAAATTACAGCATTTTTGCCTTTCGCCGCTACAATGTCTTTTTATTAGCGCAATGCGGCTCGACTAGCTCAATTTGTTTCTATTCTCCCGCCGCCGGCAATCGGCATGCAAATGTGGATCCAATCGGAAGGCGGCAGAGTCGGAACTCCATTGTGCGGGCGCGCGCGCGAAAACCACGTATGCGTAATTGCTTTTCATTACGGCCCCATTGTCGCGGAGGGCGGCAAATTGACGGCCATTACGCGATACAAAACATCACAAGTGGACCAGGAGACTGCGCAGCGAGGCCTGCGACCACCGCACTGACGCGACCTGGTGGTGAGCTGCTGTCTTATAGGCAGGAGGTCCAGGGTGCGTCCAGGGTGCGATCCCTGGCTGCAGAGTTATCATTTCAGATTTTTCTCTAGTCTAAACCAGATTAAAGAAAAATCTGAAAGCACGGTGCTGAAAGTGTGTGGGAGGCCTCGCCTATCACACTACCGGCGAAGACATGCCGCCAAGCGATTTAGCGTTCTGGTACGATTTCGTGCTCGTGACGAAACCGAATGTTAGAAATTGTAAGTTCAGAAATACTAGCGCTACAGACTTTCTTCTACAGGCAGTATTAATTGTCAGAAGTTACGTATGTGCTCTAGTGTATGTTCCGAAATACACTGCAAGCACTGTAAGATGTGACGTCAATTTAGTATACTGCGATGCCGAAGCCGACTGCTTACAACGGAACGCAGTCAGCACTGAGAGCACCTTAACTCGAAAACGCCAGTGCTCACAGTACAAAAATCGTCATGAATATTTCCCTAGGATACTGGGGCAGTTTACTGTCGGTCCATAACGTTTCGAATTTCTCGCAGTGTATATCGGAACACACCCCTAGTTCACAGTTAACTACTGTCACTTGACGGAGGAAACTGGCAGAATTTTCAATACCAAATTCGGTCACTGTATAGTAGTATATGCTACTGTCCCGGCAGCCGGGGCTGGCATTTGTATAGGAGCCGACCCACTGTAAGAGAGATATAATGATACCTATGGTTAAGAGAGATATGGCCATAACAGGATAGCCCGCTACCATCTTAGACTGCATCATCACTTACCATCAGGTGAGATCGCGGTCAAGGGCTAACTTGTAGTGGATTAAAAAAATATATATATATAGGAAACTGCATACGAATTTGACATTAGAATTCAGAGTAGAAATATAAATTTTTAACAATGGAATCAACTAATTTACAGCACAATGAATTCCTGACTCCTAAATTAGGAGGACCCGTATCTTAGGGGCTAATTCAAGAATGGCCGCATTTTGCATTGAAAATTCTGTCAGTTTCCTGCGTCACGTGTCACGTCCCCGTCACCTGACGCCTCCGTCGTACGACATGTGATACGAGCCGTGTGTGTGCAGGTGTGGTTCCAGAACCGGCGCGCCAAGTGGCGCAAGCGCGAGAAGGCGCTCGGCCGCGACCACGCGCCCTTCCTGCACCACGACCCAGGTCAGTACGTGCTGCATGTGTCCCTACTGAGTGTCGGGAAGAGACCGACGACTCGGAAAGCAGATTCTACTGAAAAAACTACAGCGGTTGCTATTTAATTGCAAGCTTTCACCTGTCCCGGTGTCTTTCTGCAATCAAATATTTGCAAGTTAGATTTGACCTACTTCCCGGTTTTCGATAGAGCTGTATTTTTGCATGTATATAATGTAAATCGAATGCCAATACAATATTATTACAACATGGAGCTGGTCTGATGATGTAGACAGAAGCAGTACCTAAGTAAGTAGGAAACCGTTGTTAACTATAAGTAGGTATATTAGAACAAGCAACACTTCCCTGTATGCTGTTTTAGAACTATCTTAGATGGAAGCACAATATTTGAGTGTATGTATACGTAACCCAATATCTCAATTAAGTAGAAAAATAATAAATGTTATGGGTATTTTTATAGAGAAGTTCTATTCTAACACATATAATACGTTTGGTTCATTGTCCGAATCTCACTTTTAAATAAACGTGTACTCGACGATATACTTACCTAAATGAAAATATTCTTAAATATCCAAATAATTTTCATGTTAAAATATCCCACTAAAAAAACAATTTTGTAACGACTACGCTGTTAGAACTATAAATAACCGGAGCGTACAATAATTATAATCGCATTATCGGCCAATTCACTGATATTCAATATCTGTCCACGATGTCGTGTGTCGTGTATCGTGTCGCGTCCCCTCCGCGCCGCGACTGCTATTGTCACACCGAACCGAACCGTAGGGAATAGGTTTAATGAAGGTTTAATGTCACCGAAATGTTTCATCGTTTTAGGGCTATTATTATTTATCTAATTACGGGCCGGGTGCCGCACGCAATTGCCGATATAAAGAAATATAGTTTTTATTTACAAAAGCCAATGCAAGATAATAATATAACAGACGTTTGTATCGTAAACTCTATAATTATTTAAACCTACTAATGTGATGAGTATCAATAAAATAATACCTATTAGCTTTTACATTATAGGTACTTACTTACTTAATATAGGTAAGTTATATAGTAAGTACCAATAGTTTTGTATTGGTTTCTATACAAATATGATAACTAGGTTTCAAAACGCATTGATCTACATAATATGTTAAAGTGATATATGCGTTATATTTAAACAATACTAGCTGATTCCCGCGACTTCATCTTAAATTTTCCGGGATAAAAAGAAGCCTTTGTCACTCTCCAGATCCTCAACTATACCCATGCAAAAATCACGTTGATCCATTGCTCTGCACTGTGGCGTGATTGGAGGACAAATCAACAAGCACACTTTCGCATTTATAATATTAGTTTATGGTATGATTGCTATGATAGAGATCCGACATACCTATTGGATAAAATAAATGAGATAAAGATTACATTTATATATGTTTTGAAAAATATTATTTTTCATCACAATTAAAGTACACATAGACTTTACGTATTCCAGTTTTTGTATCCAGCGGTATCACCTATAAGGCTATATCCAAATGTATCGAAGGTGTAACAAGGAACAATAATTACCTAAAGCTATCAGTCGTGGATCATAACAACATCGATGCATCATTAGGGCGCGGCGCTGCCTGTTATTTGTATCGCGATAACGCGCCACAGTTTGTCGGCTGGCAGTCATTACCGCGTGGCACGTATTAGCGATCACTATCTTGTCACAGTGCGGGCGACTGATATAGACTAGGCGATGCCCGCGACAACGTCTGCGTGGATTCAGGTTTTTTATTCCCCCGGGAACTATTTAATTTTCCGGGATAAAAAGTAGCCTAAGTCCTTCGCAACTTACCCGTGTACCAAATTTCATTTCTGTGAAAACATAGCTGACATACAGAATGACAGACATACACATTTTTGCATTTCTAATATTAATATTGATCTATATTCTATGGGATTCGTTCTCACTTCTCATTTAGGTTGATAATTTCTTAATCAGATTTCAAATAACTTATGAGGTTTTGAACTATACTACCCTGTTCACACAAGTAGGTAACTTACAGTTGTTATTGGTGTAGAAAACTTATGTTATTCAAAAATATGAAATAACGCATTATAGTTACTGGTTGATAGAATTTTTAGTTAGCCGTAATATTGTAACATTGAAACATTGACAAAACTGTAGTTGAACGTAGTAAAATAGTGGAAGGAACCAGGTGCCCATAGTATAGAGACTTGCATTGTATTGCAACTACACACAATAATAATGTACTATAAACATTGCAGCCGTCTCGACGCTGCCACCTGTCGGGTCAATCATTTTGTTATATTTTGATTTATTTGTTATCTTTCGTTGATGCATAATCGTTGCTTCGTCAAAATGTGAAGCAGGCATTATTATAAGATAAGCGGGGGGTTCATACATTATAAGATAAGCGGGGGGTTCATACATTATAAGATAAGCGGGGGGTTCATACATTACCACTAAAGTAATCTGTTTACTCTTGACTATGATATTCTACTATCTTGTTAATATACTTGATAATATTACCTGACGTTTATTATGTGTAATATAGGGTTACATTTTTATTTGTGAACAGGGACCTTTTAGGAACTTTATTAGGCATAAATTATAATTATGTAAAACTGTGTGACTGATAATACAATTATTTACAGTTCATGGGAATAGAAAACTAGAATCTTGAAATTTTGCATATGGCTAGGTTATCTCTTTAAAATAGATCCCACAAGTAGGATTGCCCATATGTTTCACATTGGTGGGATTTTGGTGACATTTGGTACAGAGGTGTTCAGTATAACAATATGCCTAGAGCCTGCGCCAAACGTATAATTGTTGTACCACAAATTCCCAGAGTTCCCAGTGCAAACGAAGTCGCGAATACCGTCTAGAATCTAAATTATATTATTATCAGTTTTTGATTACCACAATATGATGCTGTAGCATACCCTGTGTTACCCCCAGGCGTGGGCGAGTGGGCGGGCGGCATGGGCGTGGGCGTGGGCGTGGGCGTGGGCGCGGGCGAGTGGTGGCTGGGGCTGGGCGCGCCGCTGTGGCACGAGGCGCAGCCCGCCGCCGCCTTCCGCGCGCTGCTGCACAGGTGACCACTGACAACTTGCCTTTGTACAAAAAGCGACATCAATAATAAATTACACACCCATTTGTATCTTGCCCATCTCTTAGTCTTCGATAAAGCTCTCCCCGAGAAATATAAGACTTCACTGAAGACTGTGACACAACGGATGCCGGCGCATATTTACGATGCCTGGGAACGTTCGCAGAATGATATAGGAATCTTCTGTCACCTGTCTAAGGCATTTGACAGTATTACCTAATAACAAAACCTTGCTACTTAAACCTAGCCACTATGGGATCCAAAACGCACTGAATCTTATTGCTTCTTACCTATATGACAACTCAAAAGGTGTGCATAAATAAAGTGAAGTCTCAGGGATCGTCTGCCTTAATGAGTGTCCCACGGGGCTCAATCTTGGGTCCTTTCTTATTTTTAGTGCATATAAATGACTTACCATACCATGTTAGCAATGCTTGCGATATAATTGTACTGTTTGCGAATGACATATCACTAATTTTTAAAGTTGATAAATAAAAAGATAATTTTGTTGATGTAAATGGTTTTATATCGCCTGTATCACATTGGTTAAAAAAAAATGTTTAGAGGTTAAATACTTCCGAATGTGAGGAAAATCGATAAGGCAAAAAATTGAATGGATTTGAAATTGAATGGTAAAACGAAAAACGGAGAACTCCACGATTTATTTGAGGGTGACCTTGGATAGTGAGCTTTACTGGGGCGCTCATATCTAGACACTAGCAGGGAAACAGACCAGCAGCTTTTGTTGCCAGGACAATTAGATAGCTTAACGATATTGAGACCATAAATAATATCCATTTTACTTTACGCTCGAATACGATCATCGTCGGTACGATCTCACATGTATTAACATAGTACGGTTTAGGAATTGAATTATAGGTAGTTATAATTGATTAAGACACCAGATATTTCTATTTTCAATTTAATCGACTCACCAGTAATTTTATATAATATTTATATATGTATTAGCACTATACTTATCTTTGTAAATCCATTGTATTATCATTATTGTTACGTCTTTTATGGTATATATTAAAATATAATACTATACTTTTACTCTATTCAGTAATTCCACAATTGATCACAGTTAAACAACTAAAACTTCCATCCCGTTCGGGCAACCATACTAGAATGCCGCGTCTGTTTATATTATTTTATTTCCACGATCTTTGTTTACAATACTCATTCGCATAAATATGCTATTTTGAAACTAATCTATTTCGATACAATTAATTAAATATTGAATTTAATAAGATTGAAATACAAATTAATTATTGGCAACGCTAACAGACGGCCGTCCTGTTAACGGAATGTCCCTATTCCGTTCCGGCCATTCGAGTTTTGTATGTCTCTATACAAATCAAATTAAGATCATGTTATCATGGTAATTATGTAAATGTAAAAAAAAATAAAAAAAATGTTATGGTATAAATGTAAAAAAAATTTCGCTTAGTGCAATCGATATAAAATACCGTGACACAATTTCAGGTGCGTTAAGGTGATACAGACATCTACCTACTTATTACTAGAGATAAATATCTAAGGACTAAACTTGATTAATTAAAAATAGTAATACTTAAGTTGCAAATATCGAATAAGATTTGCAGATTGGGAGATGCAACCGTAACGTCATGAAACGTCTTGATTTGATCCAATATCACGGTAATCGAATATCTGTCTGCGTATCACGGGATTCCTGAAAACATACGGACAATGTGAGATGATTTTGATAAAATTAACTAGATTTGTCTATGATGATCATTGTATAAATACAAATAATAATAATTCTTCGCCCGTTACAAATATTTATGTAAGTTTATTATATTTATATTAGTTTATTATATTTATATTTGACCTTTAAATGTCTCTTTTTTTTGTACACGGGTATGACGGTAAAATAAGTATGTAATGAAAATAATTTCTATTTGCTTTAAACATAGGTTAAAGATAGAAAAAAAATATAGCTCACTCAGTTACCAGGAAGTGATCACTGCATAAAGCAGCATATTTCACTTCGTGACGAGTAATTTGTGATCACCGCATTAAGCAGCATATTTTATTTAGTGATGAGTCATTAGTGATCACCGCATAAAGCAGCATATTTCACTTAATGACGAGTAATTTGTGATCACCGCATAAAGCAGCATATTTCACTTGGTGATGAGTCATTAGTGATCACCGCATAAAGCAGCATATTTCACTTAATGACGAGTAATTTGTGATCACCGCATAAAGCAGCATATTTCACTTGGTGATAAGTTATTAGTGATCACCGCATAAAGCAGCATATTTCACTTAATGACGAGTAATTTGTGATCACCGCATGAAGCAGCATATTTCACTTGGTGATGAGTCATTAGTGATCACCGCATAAAGCAGCATATTTCAATTAATGACGAGTAATTTGTGATCACCGCATAGAGCAGCATATTTCACTTGGTGACGAGGTAAAGATTGTTCTGAAATGCAAATATTTGCTTATTATCCAAAAAAAAAACATAAATATAACTTATTTATTTGATAATGGTTAGATAGTATTTGACGATTATGTAATGAATACTTTAATAGTGAATTAGTTAGTGATTACCGCATAAAACAGCATATCGCACTTAGATATCAGCTAGTGAAAACAATATGAGTGCTTGTAATTAAATATTAACGTTTACTATTATTCATTCAAAAGAATCTTATATATAACTTAGTTACCTGATAATGATAAGCTAGTCTTGAAGATTGATGTGATGTTATGATCCCATGTGATGGGATCTTCAGCTGTGCACTAGCGTTGTGCTTTTATCATTTTGATAACTTACTGTAACTAGGCATCACCATCAATATAATATTATGCAGCTCCCTTTTTTTTAATCCTTCTTCTGAACGACATCATAAGATAATGGGCGTGTCTGAGACGTCAATTAATGACTATCGACGTGTGATCGCCTGAAACATATTTTGCTGTAGCAGGAGATAGTGGATTAAATAATTATTATACACAATATACATATTATATTATCAAAATGTGTGTGTATGTATTTATATCATACTTAATTTATTAATTAATCGGGAGAGTGACGAAAAGAGACAGATGAAGCTAGGAGGTTTTGTAATAATATCAAACCAACTTCTTGCTTCTAACGGTAGCTGGAATGTAGTAAATTGGGAATTAGTATCATAACTAGCTCGCTTCTTTGAGAACCTTCGTCTGCGCTCAGCAGCTGTTATAATAGGTTTCCTCAGTATTGATTCTTGTCAATGTTGTTTTATAGTTTGCCCTACGAATCTCATATCTGGTTGCATCGAGTTCGTGAGCGTTAAAGTTACTTTTGTGGAACCCGTTTTCTAATCAGTATTTGATCATTAGTGTCAGTTTTATGAATAGCATTTAGATGCCTGGGTCTATGATTCTTCGCCCGAAGACAATATACTACTGATGGAGTAGTTCCTATAGCCTTCTTAACTATATTTATTTGTTTATTGTTTAATTGGTACACAATAGAGGTAAATACAAGGTTCGGATCTAGGTTAAAATTCAAAATATGTGCACCCACCATGACATGAACAAATAAAATAGAAGGAATACTTAGATAAATGTGATAATGTAACTCCATTGAATTTTATGCATAGTATAAATGTCCGCCCCGCTCGTCCATGCTGTGATTCACTGCCAAATAAGGCTCCTCGTATAATTACAAATGTATTAGCAAGCTAGTTATTCTATAAAATTACCAACGCGAACGTCTTAAAATTAAATTAAAGCTTAGTGTTTCTTATTAATAAAGCTTTACACAATTTCAGTGAATATAATTATAATTCTATAATTTATTTAATTTGAGTAAAGTTGTTCAGGTATATGTACCTATATAATTGTTAATGCAAGCTGTTTTAATGTTTTTAATATTGCAAGTAAAATAGTGATGTTAATTATTATAAGTAGCAAAATATTAAAACAATTAAGATATCTTGCAGTGTATAAAATACAAAATTGCGCCATTTCATAGCAGATTGTAATTTCTTAATTTTTATTTTAAAGATTTGTTGTAGGTATACTCCAGTACACAAAAGATGTAGTTATCTTGCAATTGATAAATAAATGAAATGAATTATTACGGTTATATATTTTTGTTTATATGTGCCCCGCCCCAATAATCATATGAATGCATATTTTTATTTTAACGTTTATTAAATGTTGCCGATATTAAACTAGTACCTCTTTATGAAATAATAACCTTAGGACTGCTAGTATCTTCATTAAATGGTATTATTTTTGAGTTTCTTTATACAAAGATGGACTTGTTTACATTTATTTTATTTCATTTATTAATTGCGTTCATGTTCATACTTAATATAATAATTATAATGGAATAGGTCTCGTCAAGGCATTGCAAAAGGTTACATTTTAATATTTGGAATAATTAATGATACAATTAATCAAATATTTATAATACAATAAATAAATATCTTATCTGGAACCAGTTTTTTTTTTTTTTGTTATATTATAATCATAATTTCAACTAAAGTATTGTTCTATTAAAGTATTGTTTTCCGTGTTTACTACTCAAAGTATCCACTTGACGCATACAGTCTCCAGAAGGTTTACTGCCATCACATATGCAGCATTATTATAATATTGTTGACGCTTCTTGTATCAGAATTATAATCCTTATTTTAGAGACGTCAAGGTACGTCATATAAATCTGATATTTAAAAGTAATACTGTTTTAAGCGATGGTAGTATGGCAACAGGTCTATGGTAAATATTTATTCTTGTAACAAAAGGCCACCATCTCGCGAGTTAGGGCATTTAATCCCTTTTGTTCAACGTAGTTTTTATAGAGCACTCTTTATTTGTATAATTTAAATGGGATATATACCTATAAGTACTGTCCAAAATTTCATAAGGGATAGATCCACAGCTAAAGTTTCTAACTTATAGAAACATATTAAGTATTTAAGTATTGCATACCGTAGTGCATTTAAGTATTCCTAACCTACTCGCATATAGATTGTTAAGTTTTAGATGATATTATAGAAATGATGTTATATTATACTGTTAGTTAATAATAGGACTAGAATAGTGATAATAATACAGAAACTATAATAAGGTACTAATATAACCATTAAATTGTTATTAAGCATATTATAATAATTAGCGTAAATCGTAGGTACCGAATGTATTTTAAGCTAAGATCGACGGCATTGGTGTACGGTAAAACTCAATCGAGTTTATGTTTACACCCAAACGAAATGGCTCTGTAAATATTATATAATGAATAAAGAATAATAAAAAGAATAAAAGTCCTTACTCTATTATTAGCTTGCTAAAGGAAGCAACGACCATAAAGAGATATTTTCATCTAGCTGTTGCGAATACATGCCATGTACTCCCAAGTTGCTCGCATCGTAGAGTACCTCTGTTTTAGGTGTCGGGTTATACCGGGCTAAGATTGGTGTCTTAATATGTTTAGTTTTTATATCTTTAAAAGCTGCACAATGATGCTATGTCCAAACACAATGTTGCTTCACTCAAACTGGGTAGCCATAGTCTGCCTTAATTAATGGCAATTAAGAAATACATTAATTATTGCCTATGAAATTGTAACTCTTATGATTACAAATTGGAAGCTAAACCTTGTTCTGATTCCCATTTCAATGAATATACACAAAACACGTGAGTTTAACAAGTAGTTATGTACATCAGGAGTTATTAAAGTTGTCAAATATTTCGATCCTTCTGCCATACAACTTTATAGTCCGCGCCATCGATGGTCCGCGCATAGCTAATATTTACCCTTTATTTTTTTTTTGGCTAGATCGCTAGAACTATCGGGTTTGCATTAAGGCGAAACAGACTATAAAACTATTTTCGTTAAACAAAACAGTCTTTAAATTTATTAATACTTATCAAAATTTATAAAAAAAATAGTAGCTATTGTTTTTAATCATTTGTCGCGCCATCATCTATGTTCAAAGTGCACCTAAGGTTTGCCATATTGGTAGTAACAGGTGCGTAGTTGATACAGATAGATAGAGTTGTTACTTGATGTGCTTGACGCGGTTGCAAGTGTAGTATAGGCTTGTAGGTATGTCTCCAGTCTGCTATTTCATAGGTATCTTAAAACTTTGTTAGAAATCTTAAAGTTTGTTCCATGAGCATTAAATCTTATGTTGACGTCATAGATTTAGGTATAATAAAAATATAATTTCTAATAAATTAAATAAAAATATTCTGTATATTATATTTTATTTAATTGTATAATTTACGTATAATATTGTTAGTTTAGCTTGTACGTGACTACTTAACCCTAGAACCCTACCCTATTCTGGGCACTAGTTTTTCCTATATTGGGGTCCTAGAGTTAATGCAATTGATTGCATCTTTTCTTTTAATGATGTTTTAGCAGCTATACAGCTTTGTCGTCATTTAAAGTCTCATTCGGGAATCTTCTCTCTAAATAAATAAATCATTTACGAGTATGTGTCTGGGGCTAGCTTGTCCGCGTTGTTTCAATTATCTGGGTTTGCAAAAATTTCCGTTACCGTTACTTCCATTTTAAGTTGGTTGAAGTTAGGCTTTCGTACTCAGTAAGTATCTAATCAATTTACTTATTCCATGTAGGACATAAAAGCGTATCTTATTTACGGTTCGGTTCGAAAGATTCTACGAAAAAGAGCCGGCATGAAGATACAATCTCTGCGTTAAGCTGGTTAGATTCGGCAATGCATCAACGATCTTTTATATTATATAACAATGCATGGAAACAATTTGTTTCTCGTTCCACTCATAATAGTTATTATTATCGGTTTCATTTACTTTTTTTTTTTTTAGTCTAGCTTTAGTTGGATGCGTTTTTCGGCTTAAATAAAAAGTTAAAATGACAGTTTAATCGCCAGTCGTGACCACTGATTGAGTTAATAAATCATTCCTAAACGTTTAATTGACATTTAGCCATCTATTCCTATTTTTGGCGGTCATTGTGTAACAAAACTTACGAGCTTACCAATGCTAATATCATCACAATTCCTAGTCTGTAAAACTGTGGTATTATGCTTGTTGTGACACTCGTCCGAATGCGCCTCATTATCGTCTACAAATTAGTTGCACTGCAGATGAAATGCACAGATATATGACATAATAGTATCTAATAGGTATGTAGTAGGTGTACAGTACGTCCAGGTAGGGGTGCTTCTTACCCTATGATATGATTATCATAAGAATATATTATCCCATATAAAAGACACGCAAGTCTAGTAGGTACATGTAATGATGTAAACATAATGTAAGATAAACTTTCGCAAGACCAATAAATAATTATCGCTTCAACTTTGAATATTGTAAGTCTTAATGTAAACAAGATTTGAAAGCGAAAGAGAAACGGCATCGCGCAAATCATCAAACTAAGTTTCAATTTCAAAGCTTCAAACAAATAAGTACAAGTGTCATACGAGTTTCAAGAAATCATAAACGAGGTCCGTACCGTTGTGTAAACAATCACACATAGCGACTATTTTATTATCCCGTACCCGCCAAGTATCGTATAACATAGATGGCGAGTTTTTGTTACGTTTTGCTGCAAGTACATGAGTGCGACAACCATCCACAGATATATTATATTCATCCTGCACTAGGAAAGGGTAATACCGCTTTTTCTGAATATCGCATTGAAACTATATATTGATACCCGATATCAGATTTCGAGACACTATATCTTCCGAAACTACATATTATATTGATTATTGACCGATATGCCGTTCTAGCAAATACCTCGCGATCGATGAATATCGACTTCCTTCGATATCATGTTCGCAACGATTTTTGGTGGATACTGACCTGACACTGGGCTAAGTACAGTATCTACTACCTATTGTACCTACCTACTGATACTTAGAATAACTACTATTGTGAGAATTAAATTGGTAATTACAGTAGGTATCTACTACAACTAATAAATTTAATTGTTGTAAAATTTAATTGTTTTATAAATAAATACCAAAATAACACAAATAACCCGTAAAAATAAATGAATTATTAGTTAATCTCAAAACTTTCAAAACTATGGAGGAACAAAAAAATAAATGTGCTCACTCGACTGTTTAAGTGAAACTTAAAATAGAATAATATGTACTTCAAAATTATTTTCTCACCTTATTTCATTGCTCTCTAGTTCAAGGCCAAATGTTAACAAACTTACAACATAATATAAGTGCATTGGTCAAAAGTTGAAAATATTAGCGCCAAAATACTAAATGAATCCTTCAAACAAACTTTATAATTACGAGTTAAGGTTTAAAATCGTATGTATTGTATAGCATCGAATTTAAATTGTACTTAATTTAATTTAATTTTATCAAATTTATTAATTTAATATAAATTAACTGTATGATAGATAGATAGACAGATATAAATTAACTGTATGATAGATAGATAGATAGATACTCTTTATTGCACACACTTAGACCAAGGACGCAAGAACAGAAAGATTAAAAGATACAACAGAAGGGTGCAAAGGCGGTCTTATTGCTAAAGCAATCTCTTCCATTAATGTATGATATTATTTATTCCTTCATTTAAGTAGTTGTTAATTTAATCATGTGAATCTTTATAATGCTGTATAATGCCTATAAATATAATTGTATTATTCTAATATTATGAATTGTTCTTACAATAGTTGTTAGCATGTCAATAAATAGAATAAAAATAAAATTATTAAGTAAGTATTTATAGATGATGTACTTGTCATATTGATGATGAAAATACAACTTAATATGATTATTACTAATTACTAAAGATTCAAAATAGAAATCGGTGCCAGTTTTGTGATGTGTGTCTATAATAATTATCAATTAGCATCTTAACGCGAGCGGATACCATTAACATACAGAGAAAAGTTATACTTATAAAATTAATTAAAACAAGTGAGCAGGATCTGCACTTCTGAATTATTAACATAGTACGGTTTAGGAATTGAATTATAGGTAGTTATAATTGATTAAGACACCAGATATTTCTATTTTCAATTTAATCGACTCACCAGTAATTTTATATAATATTTATATATGTATTAGCACTATACTTATCTTTGTAAATCCATTGTATTATCATTATTGTTACGTCTTTTATGGTATATATTAAAATATAATACTATACTTTTACTCTATTCAGTAATTCCACAATTGATCACAGTTAAACAACTAAAACTTCCATCCCGTTCGGGCAACCATACTAGAATGCCGCGTCTGTTTATATTATTTTATTTCCACGATCTTTGTTTACAATACTCATTCGCATAAATATGCTATTTTGAAACTAATCTATTTCGATACAATTAATTAAATATTGAATTTAATAAGATTGAAATACAAATTAATTATTGGCAACGCTAACACATGTTATGTGCTTGTGTGTAACTTGTCGTCAGCTGTTGTGTTCGTTCGTCGCACTGACGCGTGCTTGTGGCAGGTACGTGCTGGCGCTGCCCGCGCCGGCGCCGCCGTCGCCGCGCTCGCCGACGCCGCCGCACGCGTCGCCGCCGCGCGCCGCGCAGCCGCCGCCGCCGCCGCCGCCGTCGCACGCCGAGCCGCTGCGCTTGCTGCACGACCGGTACAGCCGCGTGCACACGTAACCTGCCGCCCCGTCTCCTCTACACTCGTGCGCCCCTGGTACCATGTTCTGATGAGAACACCAAACAAAATATAACTCTACAATAAGTTCTAGAACTTATCGAGCAGTTTCTATAGAAGTGAGGGACGAGTGAATGGCGAAAACGGTGGATGTATGTATCTGTGCCATGGACACTTTGTTATTATGAACTCTTGTAAACAGTTTTGATCCATGGATCAATATCAATGATCGCGATCAGGTTTAGGTACTGAGTGTGACACCACACTACTACATATAATTTTGTAGAAAAGAGACTATCAGTAGGTACCTACTGTAGGTATATAGTTCAAAACTCTATTCATTACAATCACATGTTTTTGGAAATATTTTATAAGAAGTGATTATGAAAAATATTGTATTTCATCCCACCGATTGTGTTATGTATGGTTTGAGGCATTTATTATGTAGTTATTTAATGTTGTAAATAGCGATAAGTCAATATTAGTAGATATCGTTTCAACCGACACACACAAAGGATATTCACGTACTTAAATGTATAAACGTGTCAGTAACATTGGAATCCGTTTTAAGATCTTAAAATTTCAGTTAATTAAATCTGAATAGTATCTAGTACATAAGTGCAGATAGCTTCGTGTGCCTTACCTACTGGTCGCTGTTGTATTGAAACTTCTCACTCAAACTGTCATGAATTTAAAAGCTGATCTGTATCCCTATTATTTATATCATAAGCTGTATCAGACTTATTTATGTCAAATGCCAGAGTTTTTATCCAAGTTGGGATAGTTTAAAAGGTTTATGTATTACTCAATTTTTAACGTAATAATTTAAAATAACAAAACTCATCTCAGTTGTAGCACCGATTTTTGCTGTATTCATCAGCGGGGCCACACAGCTTCCTTCTGCTTATCAAAGTCTGCGTTCACTCCACACATCGGCAAGCACTAAACTATGGAGATAGCGAGTCAGTTTAAGTTTCCATACATTTGGCCAAGTTAGTATGAACTTTTACGTTGTTATTGAATTAGAGCTATAAATAATAGAAATAGCATATTCAGTCAGTCACGACGAATGTCCTTATCATCCGGTAATATGTTGAGTGTTAAAAATACGAATAAATTATTATTGTAGGTGTAAGATATTAGCCTTAACTTTAGTCAATAAGCTGTAAATATTGTATAGTGTAGATATATTGATAAAGTTAGGAGTATTACCTACTTAGGTGTACCTACAACGTCGTGCCGTCTCGATATGAAAGATGTAAGCTATGATGCTATAGTGTTATAAATATGGAAATTAACTCAATCTTCACTATATTTTCTTACGGTCGACTCTATCCGGGAGGCAAACTTTATTTGCACTACTGGAAGTATTGCCAGAATTTCACAGTTCCTTGAAGCTTGGATCGTATACGTTTTTGAAATTATATAGGAACCTACATCTTGATTGACATTGCATACGAGAACTGGATAATATTATAGTGTAATCATATCCGTGCTTACATGTTCCATGTCACGTGTAGTCACTAGTCAGTAGTGCGCCGGTTGTATAGTAGCTCTAGTATTGCGGTAGAGTAGACTGTAGAGGGTTTGCAATATTGTCGCTGTAGTCTGTCAATAAAATACATCACAAATTACACGCCATCTTTCATTTCTTATCTACCTTGCTCACCTTAAAACTGAATCTTAAAATTTGGTCTTAAAATCTTAAGATCACAAAGGTTTTTCAAGATAGTTCAGTGTTGTTTTGAAAATCGTAATCTAACCTTGAATTTTTTCGCCAATAGCTTTTCTGATTTTGAAAATTATCTTAATTCTAGTCAAGTATAGAAAATAATAACTTCAGAATGGGATAACAACTTAGGGCACTTCAGTAAAACATGGCATTTTTGCAAAGTTTATAATATTATGAATGTATAACCGTCAAAAGTCAGTCAGTCCTCGAACAACATTAAACACTCATGTACTATTGTGTATACATGCATGGTACAATCGAACCTGTGTCCGCCACAACTCACACGCCCCACACAATCCGAAGCGTTGCTTGAGATCCCCCGACAAGGCTATCGAGCTGTTTAGTGACGTGAATTATATTTCAGATTTTCTGTCGTTACTATCAGCTCTACTTTACTATGGCGTTGTGAGTGACGTTTGGTATAACTTAGATTGTGTATTGTACATATTCAATTTGGTTTTTGATTAGAGAAATTTAGCCCTATTTTTCTTAACGAGGGTAGTCGCCTCTACAGGAGCATAAATAAGCTTGATCGGTGAAATCATGCTAATAATATAAATACGAAAGTGTGTCTGCCTGTCTGTCCGTCTGTCGGCAACGGTTTCACGATACATATTATATCTGTTCAACCAACTTTGACGAAATTTGATACAGAAATAGGTTGCCCGGGAAAGGACGCAGGTTACACAGCAGTTTCGAAACACCTGAACCACGTGGCACGGGCAACATAAAGTTTATGATACCGAGATTGATTTCATATTATAACAATACAGATCAAATTGAAATTTAATTTTTGTATTAAACACTTATAGAAGTGTAATATCGATTGTAAGCGGACCGCAACACTCGCGATCGGCACAAGATGTAATGTTGCAGCGCAACAAAGACGCGGAGTGTTTGAAGAAAGATTAATTTGGGAAAAATTGGGCGCGCGCTGAGCCCACTCGCCGCCCGCCGTACACTCCGCCACATGCCGACGTGCGTGCTCAATAATGTAATGCATAATGGGCTCTATGACAATAACAATAGAAGATGTAATTGTGTAATATGTGAAATGAACATGGAGTTGTTTAGTGTACACTCTTGTGTTGAAAATGCTTGATAATAATATGCAGCTGTAGAAGAGAGCGCGGACCCGGCGCGGTGGTGGCGGCAAAGCTGAGCTTAGAGAGAGAGGGCTTAGCTCTCATTGTTTTCCAGCTTCGGTGTAAACACCAGAACCTTTTCAAGTTTATGACTTGTATTTGCTGGAAATGTTGTACAATTGAGTAGACAAAGACTAAAGACCAAACATGTTTCCCCGTTACTGACGTGCAAACTCAAAACATGAGTTTTGGTATGAGTTGAAATTATTAAAAGTATACTTAATTCATAAAACCATAATCAGTTAAATTGCAAACAATATTTATACATCAGGATAATGATAAATTGTATCTATATGATAACTATAGTAACTATGTCCTAATAAATTATTAAACAAAACATTGTTAAAAAAACCAGCCAAGTGCGAGTCGGACTCGCGCACCGAGGGTTCCGTACAAACCTGTAGTAAGTTTTAAATTATTAAAAAAAACCCGACTGCTTGGATACCAAAAAGTATAAAACAAGACATGAATTGAAGTATTTCATTATTATCAATTTACATCGTATAATAATATTAATAAAATCTATCAAGGCGCAGTCGCACGTTAAGGTAAATGTTAGCTATTGGACGTGCGACTGCGCCTTGATAAATTTTATTAATATTATTATACGATGTAAATTGATAATAATGAAATACTTCAATTCATGTCTTGTTTTATACTTTTTGGTATCCAAGCAGTCGGGTTTTTTGTTTTATTGAATTACTTTTTTATTTCAAACTTTTTAGTTCAGTATTTATTGTAAACAGGCGACGTTTTTTCTGCCCGAAGTTGTACCAAAGGTACTATTATAGATTTTGTGGTAGCATTTTAGAGCATGTGAATAAGCAGCGGATTGATTTATTCGTAATGACTACCATGGTGATCACCATAACCATCATCAAATTTGCATAATATGTTATAATGCTAATATAAATTTGGTTCGGTAAAGTTCGTGAATCTGCTATTTTTTCGACAGAGAGAGTAAATTAATTTTCGAGAGTCCTATCGCAGCGACGCGACGTCACGAGACCTCGGCATTTACCGCGTCTAATCGCTTTCGTAAGCCAATGAACGTCGGCCACTTACGAAAATGCCCGTGAACAATGCAAAAAAAGTATTTTCAAAAACACAATTTGTACGTATTTAGTACGTAGCAAAGTCGGAGCCAATATTTTAATAGACATTAAAAATTTTAGTCGTAAGTTATGTAAGTCGAATATGCGCTGCATGTGGCATTAATGAATTTATTGATTTTTTGACTGATCGATTGAAGGAGTATAAAATAGTGCAGCTTTCTATAAGTGATATAATTTTTAAAATCGGTTGAGTAGTTTTTGAGATAATCCAAATCTTTTCTCTTTATAATAGGTATCATACCTAGTTTGATAGATAGATGATTTATGTAGGAACTTTAAACATTTCCTTTGAAACCTCGTAAATCCTAAATTATCATTTAAACGGAAAAATGGTTTAAAGAACCTAGGTGTGATTTTAAAAGACCTATCTAACGATACCCCACTTGTCTATAGCCTATCGACTTTTATTTATTAATTGGCTTCTAGTGGACGCCATTTTGTTTTTCTCAAATTCGGCCTCCATAGTGACACTCGGAAGATTAAAACAAATCTAGTGGTGCAAGTACTATCAAAATCGGTTCAGCCGTTTTTTCTGTAGTGCGACACAAAGGATTACAACCTTTGAAACCTCGTAAATCCTGAATGATCATTAAAATGAAAAAATGTTCAAAGAAACCTAACTCTGATTTTACAAGACCTATTCATCGATACCCCACTTGCCATAGTTTATTGACTTTCATTTTTAAATTTGTTACAATATGGCTTCTAGTGGGCGCCATTTTGTTTTTTCTCAAATTCGGCTTCCGTTATGACACTCGGAAAATTAAGACAAATCTAGTGGTGCAAGTATCATCAAAATCGGTTCAGCCGTTTTGTCTGTAGTGCGACACAAAGGATTACAACCTTTGAAACCTCGTAAATCCTGAATGATCATTAAAATGAAAAAATGTTCAAAGAAACCTAACTCTGATTTTACAAGACCTATTCATCGATACCCCACTTGCCATAGTTTATTGACTTTCATTTTTAAATTTGTTACAATATGGCTTCTAGTGGGCGCCATTTTGTTTTTTCTCAAATTCGGCTTCCGTTATGACACTCGGAAAATTAAGACAAATCTAGTGGTGCAAGTATCATCAAAATCGGTTCAGCCGTTTTGTCTGTAGTGCGACACAAAGGAATACACTAAAAATGAACCTTTGAAACCTCGTAAATCCTAAATGATCGTTAAAATGAAAAAATGGTCTAGGGAACCTAACTCTGATTTTACAAGACCTATTCATCGATACCCCACTTGCCATAGTTTATTGACTTTCATTTTTAAATTTGTTACAATATGGCTTCTAGTGGGCGCCATTTTGTTTTTTCTCAAATTCGGCTTCCGTTATGACACTCGGAAAATTAAGACAAATCTAGTGGTGCAAGTATCATCAAAATCGGTTCAGCCGTTTTGTCTGTAGTGCGACACAAAGGATTACAACCTTTGAAACCTCGTAAATCCTGAATGATCATTAAAATGAAAAAATGTTCAAAGAAACCTAACTCTGATTTTACAAGACCTATTCATCGATACCCCACTTGCCATAGTTTATTGACTTTCATTTTTAAATTTGTTACAATATGGCTTCTAGTGGGCGCCATTTTGTTTTTTCTCAAATTCGGCTTCCGTTATGACACTCGGAAAATTAAGACAAATCTAGCGGTGCAAGTATCATCAAAATCGGTTCAGCCGTTTTGTCTGTAGTGCGACACAAAGGAATACACTAAAAATGAACCTTTGAAACCTCGTAAATCCTAAATGATCGTTAAAATGAAAAAATGGTCTAGGGAACCTAACTCTGATTTTACAAGACCTATTCATCGATACCCCACTTGCCATAGTTTATTGACTTTCATTTTTAAATTTGTTACAATATGGCTTCTAGTGGGCGCTATTTTGTTTTTTCTCAAATTCGGCTTCCGTTATGACACTCGGAAAATTAAGACAAATCTAGTGGTGCAAGTATCATCAAAATCGGTTCAGCCGTTTTGTCTGTAGTGCGACACAAAGGAATACACTAAAAATGAACCTTTGAAACCTCGTAAATCCTAAATGATCGTTAAAATGAAAAAATGGTCTAGGGAACCTAACTCTGATTTTACAAGACCTATTCATCGATATCCCACTTGCCATAGTTTATTGACTTTCATTTTTAAATTTGTTACAATATGGCTTCTAGTGGGCGCTATTTTGTTTTTTCTCAAATTCGGCTTCCGTTATGACACTCGGAAAATTAAGACAAATCTAGTGGTGCAAGTATCATCAAAATCGGTTCAGCCGTTTTGTCTGTAGTGCGACACAAAGGAAATATACATATATAGACTGATGAACACATAACCCTGTGCGTTCCGCAGTCGGGTAAAAAAAACTACTTACTAGATCTCGTTCAAACCAATTTTCGGTGGAAGTTTGCATGGTAATTAATGTACATCATATATTTTTTTTAGTTTTATTATTCTCTTATTTTAGACTAGCTGATGCCCGCGACTTCGTCCGCGTGGATATACCAAGTTTCATCGAAATAACTTGAGAAATGACGGACTTTTATACAAATTTTCAACCCCTATTTCACCCCTTTGAGGGTGAAATTTTGAAAAACTGTGAAACACGTATGTCTTCATTTTTAACCCGCAGCTCATATACTAAGTTTCATGGCTATAACTTGAGAAATGAAGGACTTTCATACAAACTTTCAACCCCTATTTCACCCCTTCGGGGGTAAAATTTCCAAAAACTGTGAAACACTTATTTCTTCATTTTCAACCAGTAGCTTGTATACCAAGTTTAATCGATATAACTTGAGAAATGACGGACTTTCATACAAACTTTCACCCCCTATTTCACCCCCTTAGGGGTGGAATTTTGAAAAACTGTGACACACGTACTTCTTTATTTTTTACCGTAAGCCAAAATAAAAAGTTTCGTTGATATAACTTGTAAAACATCTTGAGAAACGAAGGACTTTCATACCAACTTTCATCCCCTATTTCACCCTTTTGGGGGTCGAATTTTCAAAAACTGTGAAACACGTATGTCTCCATTTTTAACCCGCAGCTCATATATCAAGTTTCATGGCTATAACTTGAGAAACTAAGGACTTTCATACAAACTTTCAACCCCTATTTCACCCCTTCGGGGGTAGAATTTCGGGATAAAAAGTATCCTATGTCCTACCTCGTAGTATAGGCTCAAATCGTGCCAAGTTTCGTTTGAATTCATTCAGTAGTTTCGGCGTGATGCGCGGCCAAGATACAGACAGACAGACAGACAGACAGACAAAAATGAAAAAAATTACAGATTTGGCTTCAGTATCGAATAATGAGTGCCCTCCAAAAAAAATTTTCAAAATATCTTCCATGTACAGAATTGGACCTGTTACAGTTTTATTATAAGTATAGAATAGAAGTTACAGGGAGGGGGACACACATTTTACCACTTTGGAAGTGTCTCTAGCGCAAACTATTCAGTTTAGAAAAAAATGATATTACAAACCTCAATATCATTTTTGAAGACCTATCCATAGATACCCCACACGTATGGGTTTGATGGAATTTTTTTTTTTAAGTTTCAGTTCTAAGTATGGGGACCCCCAAATTTTTTTTTTTTTCTATTTTTGTGTGAAAATATTAATGCGGTTCACAGAATACATCTACTTACCAAGTTTCAACAGTATAGTTCTTATAGTTTCGGAAAAAAGTGGCTGTGACATACGGACGGACACAGACATGACGAATCTATAAGGGTTCCGTTTTTGGCAAATTTGGCTACGGAACCCTAAAAAACACTCTACAGCTCTACTTAGATGTAAGCCATAGAATTTAAGTTAAGGTAAGTTAAGTTAAAAACCAAATATACGAGTATATTGAATGTAAACCACTTAGGGTCGTGCTTCGGCGCGCAACTTTATCGATATAACATTTATAGCATTCTTTTGTTATAGTCACGAAGGTTGTCGCAATAGTAACAGCGACAGGCACGGTTGTTTTTAGTTTACTGTGAGTAGGGTCAAGGTGTTATAACTTATCAGATAACATGATAGTCGTTAAGTCTGCCAACCCTCATTGGAGCAGCGTGGTGGGTCTAAGCTCTAATTCCCTCTCTCCTATGAGAGTGGAGGCCTGTGCCCAGCAGTGGGACGTTAATGGGCTGTATATATGAAGTTGGTGGAGACGATGCCCGCAACTTCATCCGCGTTGTTTTAATTTTTGTGAATTCTCTTGGGTACTCCGATTTTCCGCAATAAAAAGTAACCTATGTCTCCCCAGGTTCCCGGGATGCAACCTATCTCAATGTTATTCACGCGTTGATTGATAGACTTTAACGATGATGATAACAATACAACCGACGCACATGACCGCAATCCCTGCGCGATCAGTTATTGTCACAGATATTGTGTTTAGCAAACTGCCCAGCGGCGGGTCGGTCACGACTCACGCCGCTGCCCGCACATTGTTACCCTCCCCCTCCCACAGTCACCCCCCACCACAGCGGGGGGAGATCTAACAGTTTAAGAAGATTACGCGGAATTGCTGAATTGAGATTAGTTACGCGGATGTGGGAAGTTTTTATCCCGAGGGTAAGCACTTTGGTTCAGGAGTTTGAACGTCGCGGCGCATATACCGAAGTAGGCAAAATTGAAATTAAAATTTACTCTAGGTAAGTAGGTATATTATTGCAAAACGACGATATAAATGCTTAAATTTTCGAAGCTCTGGGTTCGAGTCCCGGCAGTAATATTTCTATTTTTGAAGTATAATTTTATTGAAGACATTGTGAGAGAACATTTAAGTTGTACGATAACTTATCAGCAAATGTGAAGATCGCCGATCCACTCTTACCTACGTATAGCTTTAGGATCGAGCGTCTGATGAAACGAAGTAGGTTTAAATTATGGACCCTAAACCAGTCAAGACAGAGAGCTTAAGCTATACATAATATATTATGTAGATTGAAGAGCTATGTATATAGAGATAGATGGATACATTATATTTGCCACACAAACAATTTAAATACAAAGTTATAACAACAAATACAGGAAATAAACTGCGCGAGGGTGGGTCATCTATAAGCGATGTTCCAGACACGCCATTTATTAAGAACCTATAAAAAGATAGAGCTATGTAAAGCTAAATAATATCTTATGAGATAGGCAGCCTGCCTCCACTGCTCGTACAGCTGATGATCATACCTACTAATATTATAAATGCGAAAGTGTGATTGTTTGTTGGAGTCCCTCGACGTGTTTTTTATCATGGACATAGTTGAGGACCTGGAGAGTAACATAGGCTACTTTTTATACCGAAAAATTAGGAGTTTCTGTAGTAATATAAAAAAAAAATTCCACGCGGACGATGTCGCTGGCATCGGCTAGTACCTATAAGTATAATTCGTAGATGTAATTGACAAAGAACAAAAGGGTTCGTTCCTACTTGTGTGAGACAGTAGGTATGCAGTCAGTCGTCAGGCGCAGGTCGCGCCGCGCGGCAGAGTGTAATTAGCGCGCTAAATAGACCGCGGTAAGGCCGCGGCCACACTGCAGACACCTGGGGGTCTACTCTCTTTCTCTAAAACGAAACTTTGCAAACGAACGAACGAAATATCGATGATTTATACGTATAATTATTTAATTAAATATTACTAAGTATGAAGAATCTAATTATCATACTAATATTATAAATGCGAAAGTGTGTTTGTTTGTTGGTTTGTTGGTTTGTCCTTCAATCACGCTGCATTAACGGAGCAACGGATTGACGTGATTTTTGGCATGGGTATAGTTGAGGTCCTGGAGTGTGACATAGGTTACTTTTTATCCCGGAAAATTTAGGAGTTCCCGTGGGAATCGAAAAAACGTAAACCACGCGGACGAAGACGCGGGCAACAGCTAGTACTACATATAGCTCGATTACCACTCACTGAAACAACGATCAATTAAATGGGCACATCAATAATAATAATATGATGAAAATAAATGGAAATTTTCTAGATCTATCTTTTTACGGTTACTGATTTAAGAGGAAATTTAGAACAACGATAGATATAGTTGTTAATGCTTGCAAATCCGGAATAATAGTGATAATAGTACCCACCCTGTGTAGTATGTAGTATACAGTACCTACTAATTTCGGAACGGTGACAAACAACCCTGGCCTGCGACTCCGCTCCCGTGGGAATGTTGTAAAATCCCGCTTTGTTAGATGCAAAGCGAGACATTACAAAATTACACTGACTTACATTGTGAAGGGAATCTCTGTGCTCCTGATTGCTTGTTCAGCTTCCTGAATACACTTCACTACAACACTACTACTGAACACGTAGGACTTTGTTTTTCGTATTTTAAGATTAGTAAGGATTGTCGGGTGCAATTTCACTTAATATTATAGGTAAATGTGAAAGTTTGCATGTCTGTTACTTCTCCACCCAATTTGGCTGAAATTTTAATAAATAATGAAATAATAATTGAAATTTATAATTTGATAACGCATAGGCTACATTAATTTATCCCGGAAAGTGAAAGAGTTCCCGCGGGAATCAAACCCGCGGTCACCATCTAGTGACTGGTAGTAAGTAGTGAGTCGCTCTTGTGTGTCGGTCCTGCCGCAGCAGTCAGCGGGATAAGGAGGGGGGTGTCGTAGCCTGCTTGTGACGTCAGCATTGTTGCAGATCGCTGATCGCCGCGACCTGCGCTAATGAGCCTCGTCTCAATTAAACCCGCTGCGGGACGCCACTCCGCCCTCCGCCCTCCGCCCTCCGCCCTCCGCCCCGCAGCGCTGGTTGCAGTTATTAATTGTTCCCGCAAGTAATATCGTGTTACGTTGCTTGCGTTTATTGATATCATTATGTAAGAGGAGGATTTATTGACGCTTCAACGCACGACCAACCGACGCGCTGGCTCCAAAACTTTCAAGTATCTTTGCTGATCAAAAATCTTTTGGGTCTCAGACAACAGAACAGAAATAGATCGCACCTAAGTACAGCTGTTTGAAAGTATCGGTCAATCTCATTGAATTATATGTACAAGTACTAGAACCGACGCCGCAAACAACAAATTTGTGCCATGCTTTGCAGCCGGTCGGCTTCACCTGATTTAGTCACTCGCCTACGGTCTTCGCGGCCGCGTTACGTACGTTACGTACGTTAGTACATAATACCTCAATGGTCAATCTTTAGGTAGGTATCTACATTATATTGACATTTGACAGCAACAATGTTAAATGTCTTACTGATACACTTTTGTTCAAGACCGGTGTTAAATATTGATCGACTGTTAAACTTACTTGAGAACCTGT
The DNA here is from genome assembly GCA_917051295.2 of Erebia ligea. Lineage (NCBI taxonomy): Eukaryota > Metazoa > Arthropoda > Insecta > Lepidoptera > Nymphalidae > Erebia > Erebia ligea. Next base: position 21,921,745 of record OU785221.1, on the reverse strand, counting down.
TCTTAATTGATATCGGTTTATTGATACCTATTCGTATTGTACTGGTATTGGTAGGGTATTGGTTCCCCACTCCACTACGAAGGAGTTGCCACAGTCCCTCTAAAAAGAGTAGATACTAATAAAAATGGAACTAAAGTTATGCTTAATGTGGCAACACTACATGTACCTACTGCACGCAGGACCACTTGTGGAACAAGCGGAAATGTTTAGTGGTGTTAACACAATGCGAGTCGTTCATTGCGTGCATCGGTTAAGAAAAGTTCTCGTGAAAATGGGCCTTATTAATGTGTACTTTATGTCAAGATTTTACCACTGCAGCCACAGTTCAGGAAGCGGAAGATACTGAGAAGAATTGGCAAGAAAATCAGCAGTTGCGTTTTAAAAAAAAATATTGTATAACTAGAACTAACTACATAATTTAACAAAAGTCATAAAATCAAAGTAGGTACGTCACACGTGATCCGTGCGCGGTCGCTGTAAAGAAGGGTACAAATCGCTGTATAAACTTAATATCGGGCAAATTGAGGCGCCGGGGGCGGGCCGGGCTGGGGGTGTGCGGGGGTGTGCGGGGGGTGCGGGGCGAGGGGAGAGCGGGTGAAGGCAAACATCTGGAGCTATTATTGCGATGATCGCGTATTGATTCCGCTCATAAGCGGCTGTCGCGAGATAATTAGATCTGCGGGCGAGCGCCGACCGGCTCCGACATTTATTAGTTTATTCAGAGCGATCTGCGAGTTACGAGCTGCTCGCCCCGCGCTCTACACACGGACACAACCGACGCTTATCGGTTCTTCATCGGATATACTTTGGAGACTGTGCTCAGGAACTTTTCCACCTTGTTCCCCCTTCACCGTTCTACCACAGAACTGCAAGAAACCGTCAGCGTTGGCATCCTTATGTGGTTGACGTCCAGTCAGCTCGAACGAAACGGTTCTGCTCTACGTTCCTGATTCGAACCGCCAGGATGTGGACTGCCCTTCCAGCGCATATATTCCCTGCCACGTATAACATGTGTACCTTATTCATAGTAGATTCATAGAGAGAATAGGCAAGCGCGCTCCAACCTAGACCTCATCATTGCTTTGTACTATTGTAGGTACTCGTATAAAGCATGATTGTCGTAAAGCGCAATGTCGCAATAAAAAAAACATTAATAAATAAATTGTGAAAGTAGAGTGAAAAAATACCTATTATTATAACTTTAAAATTACGCTTTTCCATCTTTTTTTTGAAAAATCTAAATTATTTCTAGGACGTCACAAGTATTTCACACACCACACAACGCAAACTCATATTTTGACGTTCGACGAAGAGTCTTGAAGAGAAATCGGTGTACATAAAACATTAATAGTAGATTAGTAGCCAAGGGCTGTAAGGCATCAATTTCAGCCCGAGATATTTAGGCGCACGAGCACAGCGAGGGCGCCTATAGTTCGAGGGTGCAATTGATGCTTACACCCGAGCTAACTACTCTGCTTTACATCTCGATTGTGAGGTAAGTAGGTCCTTATTTCCCCCAAATGGAGCTTGAAGGTGACCTATTAGCGCTCGAGGGTAATAATGTAGCTAGAAAAGCCCTAGGGCGGTAAGTAATTAAAAAAAAACTCTTCACTCTTTCAAAAAGTTCGCGTACATTTAACCATCATACTTTTTTAATTACTTACCGCCCGAGGGCTTTTCTAGCTACATTATTACCCTAGAGCGCTAATTGGTCACCTACAAGCTCAATTTGGGGGTAATAAGGACCTACTTACCGAATATGAGAGATGTAATAGTAGATTAGTAGCCAAGGGCTGTAAGGCATCAATTGCAGCCCGAGATATTTAGGCGCACGAGCACAGCGAGGGCGCCTATAGTTCGAGGGTGCAATTGATGCTTACACCCGAGCTAACTACTCTGCTTTACATCTCGATTGTGAGGTAAGTAGGTCCTTATTTCCCCCAAATGGAGCTTGAAGGTGACCTATTAGCGCTCGAGGGTAATAATGTAGCTAGAAAAGCCCTAGGGCGGTAAGTAATTAAAAAAAAACTCTTCACTCTTTCAAAAAGTTCGCGTACATCTAACCATCATACTTTTTTAATTACTTACCGCCCGAGGGCTTTTCTAGCTACATTATTACCCTAGAGCGCTAATTGGTCACCTACAAGCTCAATTTGGGGGTAATAAGGACCTACTTACCGAATATGAGAGATGTAATAGTAGATTAGTAGCCAAGGGCTGTAAGGCATCAATTGCAGCCCGAGATATTTAGGCGCACGAGCACAGCGAGGGCGCCTATAGTTCGAGGGTGCAATTGATGCTTACACCCGAGCTAACTACTCTGCTTTACATCTCGATTGTGAGGTAAGTAGGTCCTTATTTCCCCCAAATGGAGCTTGAAGGTGACCTATTAGCGCTCGAGGGTAATAATGTAGCTAGAAAAGCCCTAGGGCGGTAAGTAATTAAAAAAAAACTCTTCACTCTTTCAAAAAGTTCGCGTACATCTAACCATCATACTTTTTTAATTACTTACCGCCCGAGGGCTTTTCTAGCTACATTATTACCCTAGAGCGCTAATTGGTCACCTACAAGCTCAATTTGGGGGTAATAAGGACCTACTTACCGAATATGAGAGATGTAATAGTAGATTAGTAGCCAAGGGCTGTAAGGCATCAATTGCAGCCCGAGATATTTAGGCGCACGAGCGCAGGGAGGGCGCCTATAGTTCGAGGGTGCAATTGATGCTTACACCCGAGCTAACTACTCTGCTTTACATCTCGATTGTGAGGTAAAGTAGGTCCTTATTACCCCCAAATGGAGCTTGTAGGTGACCAATAATTAGCGCTCTAGGGTAATAATGTAGCTAGAAAAGCCCGAGGGCGGTAAGTAATTAAAAAAAAAAACTCTTCAAAAAGTTCGCGTACATCTAACCATCATACTTTTTTTAATTACTTACCGCCCTAGGGCTTTTCTAGCTACATTATTACCCCAGAGCGCTAATTGGTCACCTACAAGCTCCATTTGGGGGTAATAAGGACCTACTTACCGAATATGAGAGATGTAAAAGAACATTAATAGAGAACTCCTGTACTCCTTGGAAGTCGATTAAAAATGACATAGAATTTTCGGTTTTAACGTAGGTAGGTACTTAAAATTTGAACTCATTTATTTTTTGAAGTTTAGCGAGCGAAGGCGAGATGCGCGTGTCTGTGTGTCTGTGTGTATGATCCCCGGCGCGGCGGAGGGACACCGCTGAGGTTTATTAAAAGGGTAGAAAAACTGTTCTGTTTGTCCGCCCGCCCTCCGCCCTCCGCCCCGCCCGCCCTCCGCACCGCCCGCCCCGAGCCGGCAAATTAGTTTTATGAGGGCGTGATTATCCGTATTAGAGGACTATTTGGAAGTTTTTATATGAATTCCCTTTAATGAAAAAAGTTTTCATTTTAAGCGCAGAGCTGCGTCGGCTGTTCAAGTGAGCATATCTGACCCGCTGGTGACGTCACCGATCGGGTTTGTCATTTCATTTTATAATTTAGCTCCATTACAGAAATCATCTCTACAAGACTTGACTACATGATGCCCACAACTTCGTCCGCGGGTTATGTATTTTAATTCCTGCGGGAATCCGGGCTACAAAAGTACCTATCCTATGTTCCCTCCAGGAATGCACCATGCAACCCATCTACAAACTTCATCAATGCGCTGTGGAAGCGTAGCGTACAGACTGACACACTTCCACATTTATTATAGAATAAAAACAACATTTTGCGTTTGGATGCTGAGATTTTCACAGTTCATTTGTTTTCCGAACTGGCAATAAATCCTTGATTCAACTATCTCGCGAGTCACAAATTGTAGCTCTCCGAAATGTTTGTACGTCGGAATATCCAACTGAACAATAATTTGATTAACAAATAAGTAAAGCAATTCAATTGTTTAGCACCGGTGCACGCTCGACGCGCAGCTTCTCGCGACACTCAGTGAGTTCGCACTAATGCGCCGCGAGTGAGAGGAGCGCGTGGGAACCCGCCGCCGCAGCCGTCAATGGACGCGTCGCTCCACTTCATTAACTCTCAATAGCTCGTGTTGGTAAACTAATATGCGAAATTGGCGAGAACAACGACAAATTAGTGTTGAGAAATTTGCGATAAACATTCTTAATTGAATAAGTACCCGCGTATTCGTGTTCATGAGAAACTGCAGTACTTTCAGTGTCAGCTGTAGTTTACGAGTACATTTTAGGACAAATAAGTAGGTACTTAGACTGCCGCGTTGGTCTAGTGGTTGGCATGTTCGACTGCAGCCGACGAGGTTCGAGTCCCGGGTCGGGCCATAATTGAGTATTGGGTTTTTCTGACTAGAAATTCTCAGTAGGTACTAGCCCGGAGTTAGAAAGTTGGTGGTGTTTCACCCCCGTGCCTCAGAGAGCACGTTGAGCCGTCGGTCCCGGTTATTATCACTAACATGTTATTAGTTTTCAAAGTCCGCAAACCTGCATTGGAGCAGCGTGGTGGGTCTAAGCTCTAATTCCCTCTCTCCTATATGAGAGTGGAGGCCTGTGCCCAGCAGTGGGACGTTAATGGGCTGTAGTGGTAAGTACTTAGATATTGGATAGAAGCAGGCGTTAGGTACCTACTTGGCGGAAGTCCATTTTATTGAATCAAAAGTTTGATTCGCTATAATCCGCCACAGCAGACAAATCTATTGGTACAGCGTGTAACGTTGCGATATTCACCGCCCAGTAAGCCAGCAATACGTACCTACCGACTACCGGCACAACACCACACCACACAAATCTACCAAATTACTCTCTACGTACGTTTCACTCCGACACCGCATGGTATCTTCAGGAGATGTTGACTCGGAAATATCACGATTGTTATTTGAATGGTTGTTTTACAATCGTGCATTGTCGAATAGCGTATTAAACTTCTAGTTCCTTTATTGAGTAGGAGTGGATTTTAGGAAAATTTCGTACTTTCGTCGAAAGATTAATTTACATCGCTTTGAAACGCCAAGTCCAGGTCTTCAATTGGTTTGTAAAAGAAACTCTACTGAGAAGAGTTTAGCAAATGCACCTACTCGTACTTACCGCATGAGGGAATCATAACAAGGAATAGCGAGTAACTTGCAGGTGTGAGGTCGCGAGCTGATAAGCTGCTAGCTGATAACTGATAACTGCCAGCTGTCTGTTCCCGCGCTCTCTTGTCGCTTATCATTTTAATATCATTTTATTAGACGCTAGTTGAAGCCCCCGACACCGGCCCTTTAGCTTTTATTCACAACTCAATGAAGGTATAATAAAATTTTACTTTACAGCTTGGTAACAAAATAAGGCTAATTAAGTTATCATTTACAAACTTAATATTCGGTAACAAGTGTCTACACATTTAAGTTACATGTTGTGTACATATTAGGATTTATTCAGATGTTGTCATTTTTCAAAAAACTTTGACAAACTTCGAGACAAGGAGGAATTAAAGAACCTCCAAATTGTCGACTAACAGCAACTGAACACTGTTTTATCAGCGAAATCGCGACTGCTGCGCGAATGCCCGTCGTCCAAAATCCGTACTTCATTATAAGTGCATTCGTCTATTACGTATTAACTATTAACGTGCTCTCCGAGGAACTGAGGAAACGAAAATTTTGCCAAATTATGCAACTAGGCCACTCGTTCCTCTATCTACCTTATATTATTAAAAAAAATTGAACATGATTTTGTCTAGTAATAAAACATGGCGACAAACAGACAGAAGCGTTCACTGTGAGCGCATGTACGTGACTCGTAGTTTATTGAATTACCGGTTGCGGGAACGCAATCTATTAACCACATTATATGAGGGCGGGTATCGCGACGGCAGGTAGGTATATTGGTTCACGTGATAATGTACAAACAATAAACATAATTAGTGTCCGTCGACGCCGCATCCATCATCCAGGCTTTATCCAGGATGGATTGCTCGCGCTAATGGGGCGTGGAGTACCTAAATCACGAACATTATAATCTACTAGCTATTGCACGCGACTTCGTCAGCGTGGATTGAGCTTTTTTGGTTCCCGCGGGAACTATTCCAGGATAAAAAGTAGCCTATATGTGTTATTCCGGACTATAATCTATCTCTGTGCCAAATTTCATCCAGATCCGTTCAGCCGTTCTGGCGTGATTGAGTAACAAACATCCATCCATTTATCCAAACTTTCGCATTTATTATATTAGTATAGATTTACATTATATCGATCATTGATCATCGTATTATATATGCGAATTTAGTGGACTAGGTACCTGATAGAGGATATATAAAACTATATATGCTGTCCCACGACTGCGTCCGTGTTGATTAACGTTTTTGAAAATCCTGTGTTCTTTTAATTTCGATATAAAAGCATTCCACGTCCCCCGGCGGGATGGAACCTAAGTCTGTACCAAATCGGTTGAACTTGTGAGAGACAGACGGACAAACGAACAGACAGATACAATTTCAGATTCATAATTATTTTAGTATGGATGTATGTAATTCATAGTTTTAATTTCACATTTTTGTTCTTAGAATTAAATTTAATTTCTATGAATCTTAATAAACTAAATTATGTATTTTCAAATCATGTTCAGGTGTACTGGATGTCCAATTAGTACAACCGTAGATTATATGTATGTATGTATGTATGTATGTATGTATGTATGTATATGACGCGGAGGTGGCTGCGGCCGCTCAGATCTGCGTGTAACGAGCGCGGTATCGCTCGCGCGCTAATTGATGCACTATCGACTGTTGAGTGCTGACGTACAGACGTACAGGCTGATCCGACACAGAGGTGGTAAACATTCACTTATCATAATATTATTGCGAATGTGTTTGTTTGTTGGTTTTTCCTTCAGTTACGTCGTAGCAAAAGATTAACGTATTATTTGGCATCGATATAAAAATCTCGAAAGTACCATTTACACACAAAAATCAAAGTCTTCTCACTGCAGGATTTAGATCAATCTAACTTGTTATGTACACAAATGTTCTGGCGCACAACTGTGGGGCAGCGCGTGCGACTCCAGCCTTAACATCCTACAAAGAATGCAAAATATTATCCTACGTTCACTTGCAAACACGCCACGGTTTATTACAAACGAAGAACTCCACCAAAACCTGCAAATACAAACAATAAAGGAGGTAGTTCGGGGGTTAGCGAAGCGCTATAAGGAAACGGCTCCCGACACATCCAAATCCGCGCCAACAGGCTCTTGGTGGACGATTGACCAAGACGCTTAAAAAGAAAACGCATACTCGACCTGGGTTAAATGACTAACGAGTCCAGCCGAGCGATCGCGTAACTTCTGCATCAATCATTGATACATCGCAATCACCTCTGATTGGTTAACACTCTTCCACTATTGGACATAATCCATTGACGCAGCAAGAATGCCATAAATTCAGCCAATTACAACAATTGATACTGTAACAATGATTGATGCAGAAGTTACGCGATCGCTCGGCAGACTACTATATATGAGCACTAGAGGACGCCCGCGACTTCGTTCGCGTGGCATAAGTTTTTTTAATTCCCACAGGCTCTCCTTCATTTCCGGGATAAAAAGAAGCCTATGTCACTCTCCAGATCCTCAACTATACCTACCCATGCAAAAAATCACATCGATCCGTTGCTCTGTTGCGGCGTGATTGAAGGACAAACTCTCTATTTAACGTCCTTGGGGATAGAAATTTCAAGACTGTGGCATACGTATTTCATAAATTTAAATCGGAAGCCCAAATACCAAGTTTCAGGGCGATAACTTGAAAAACGACGGAATTTCATTCAAATTTTCAACCCCTATTTAACCCCTTTGGTGGTGAAATTTTTAAATATTTTGACACACGTACTTCTTTATGTTTTACCGATAGCCAAAATACCAAGGTTCGTTGATAGGTATAACTTGAGAAATATCTTGAGAAATGAAGGACTTTTTTACAAACTTTCATCCCCTATTCAATTCCTTTGGGGGTTGAGATTTCAAAAATGGTGAAGTACTTACTTCTTCATATCTAACTGAAAGCCCAAATGCTAAGTTTCATGGCTATAACTTGAGAAATGAAGGACTTTCATACAAACTTTCTACCCCAATTTACCCCTTTGGGGGTGGAATTTCGAAAAACTGTGAAATACGTATTTCTTTATTTTTTACCGAAAGCCAAAATACCAAGTTTCGTTGATATAACTTGAGAAATGACGGACTTTCATACAAACTTTAAACCCCTATTTCACCCCCATAAGGGTGGAATTTTGAAAAATCCTTCCTTAGTGAGCGCCTACGTCACAAAAGGAACCTACTGTCAAAATTTCAAGTTTCTAGCCACAGCGGTTTAGGCTGTGCGTTGATATATAAGTCAGTCAGTCAGGACTTTGAATTTTATATATATAGATTAGCTCTAAGCGACCACTTGCTCTTACAACTCATTTGCTTATAGTCCTCGGACTGATCGCAGATTACACTAAAAAAAAAAAAAAAACTAACAAACAATAACAATACTACGGTAAACATTTTAGAGACCACCACTTTTTGGATTTAACATCCGTCACATCAGGTGCAGACCTTGTCGATGATAAAAAAGGTGACGGAGGAATCAGATCGAATAGTTCTTGAGCGCACTCTCCAAAATATATCCTGTAGGATAACGACAGACGGGCAACTCTTCTTTGAATACTCGAACAAATCAATGCTTGAACAGCGTCCATGTCGGAATTGAAAGAGAAATATAATCGAAGCGTCCTGTGCAGTGCGGCGGGCGTCGGTTAAACCAATCCTGTGTAATTGGGCGGTCAATTAGCGCGCGCGGTTCAGCCGCCGGCACACTGTATTGTACCTACACTCATTGCTGCCAGCGCCTGTCACAGCCGGGAATATGGTCGGCGCACTGATCGGCGTCCTTTGCTGCAGCGCAGCGGTCGCGGCCTATGGGGAAGGAGGTAACATATTATGTGTGACCAGAGGTCCAATTGTCTGAGCTAATTGTAATCATTTAACAGCTTAAAACGTATTTCTCAAACTGTTTAAGGAGTTCACACATGCTGTTGGTCGTGCAGGCGTCAGCTATGAACGTCTGCGAACTCCTCAAACAGGTCGAATTGTCCGATTGACTAACGATTACGATTTCCTTCCACAATCGGAGGGCACAAATATTTAATATATCGAGCGCTTGGTTGCGACCTCATCAGCTGTTAACGTGTGTCTAAAATGCAAGTGATTTAACCCGGAACAGATTGCACTTGCACACTGATTGTAAATATTTCGTGACAATCCTAAAGATGTTCAGCGGTTAGATGCCTAATTGATTGTAAAATATTTACATGAAACCTAAGTAATTTAGGGGGTGTGGTTTCCGTGCCGCAGAGCCGCGCCGCGCCGCGCCGCTGGCCGGCACGCTGAGCTCGGTGGGCGGCGGCGCCGAGCACTCGCCGCCCGTCTACCGGCCCGGCTCGCAGGCGTGAGTATCCCGACCGCCCCTGGCACTGCTATTGTCATGCTACTGTCACGTCTACTGTCACGCTACTGCCAGGGCAAGGGAAGCCCAGCGGCGACGCTTGGAGCTTGGTTCAATGGAGAAGGACTTGTCGTTGCTAAATACAAGCATTAGTGCCGATGGCGTGACGATCCTTTTGGCCTTTCGCCAACCAACATTTATACTTCTATACTAATGTTATAAATGCGAAAGTGTGTCTGTCTGTCTGCTACGCTTTCACGGGCCATCTGTTCAAACGATTTTGATGAACTTTGTATAGGGATAGGTTGTATACCGGGGAAAGTCATAGGCTATTTTTTATTACGGAAAACTAAAGAATTCAAAAACCTTAATCCGCGCGGATGAAGTCCCCGGGATCATCTACTACCCATACTTTTTTTACCTACTTCACTATTTCTTTAGAAAATATGGAAGAAGTCATTCACTCTCCTCTTCCTTAACTGACGATCCTTCGCTTCCAAAGCTTTCGCCTTTGCAGCTTATCTTCTGTCTGAATGACTGCTCTGTGGCACTTTCTTCCTGACGTATGCGTGTTTGTCTGTACTCTGTACAAGTGTCCTGTCCTCACATTGTGTCCGCAGGTACGTGGTGTCTCAGATGGTTCCGCCGCGTCCGCCGCACCAGTACTGGGAGCAGGAGACGGCGCAGACGCTGGCGGCGGAGAACCGCAACTGCCTGCTGTGCGAGGCGCAGGACTCCGGCGCCTGCCGCGCCATGCCCTCCTGCGTGTACTGCGAGCCCACCGTCACCGCGCTGGCCGAGCGCAGCACGCCCTGTCTGCGCTGCTCCGGTGCGCCCCCACCACTGACCAGCTCTGCGTCGAGGCGCAGGTTTTACGCGAGAGGCGACGGGCGCGGGCGAGGTGCTGCGTGCTTCTATTATGTTTCACACTAAATGTATGCAAGCGACGGGACGCCACGTGTACAGAGGCTGACGCCGCTTTCATACTTCCGAGGCCCCTCCGCCGCGCCTCTCGTATATACCTACTTACCCCGCGCCTAAACCTGCAAACAATCTAATCTTGCAACTGAATTTTAAAGCAGATGTGTCTGATGAGATTGAGCTGAAATTTTGCATACACGTTTAGTTTGGATGACAAGGTACGGTTAACAAAGTAAAATAAATATGGCGGAATAGTTATATTTTTATGCCACTTTCACCGCTCCGCTTTCGCTTCCGCTTTTAATTGATACCCATATTAATGGGTATCAATTAAAAGCGTTTGCTGAGACAAATCTATACTAATATTATAAATGCGAAAATTTGGATGGATGGATAGGATGTATGGATGAATAGATGGATGTTTGTACTCAATTAGAACGGCTGAACGGATCTGGATGAAATTTGGCACACAGATAGATTATAGTCTGGAATAACACAGATAAGATACGCTTGCGCTTGACGATAATCATGAAAACCAATCATGAGGTCCAAATTGGAACGCGTTTGCTAAGAAAATGAAGGTATTCAATTCATACGTGGCAGGAAACAAAGACACCGGAAAGTCGTTTCAAAATTTAGCGGTTCGTATCAGAAATGAGGAAGAAAAACGTTTCGCATGACTTTATTGAATATTGACCACACGTGGTAAAATGGCGAAGGAGAAACGAGGTCGCGATGTTCCTGAACACACTGGCACAAGTACATTCAATAGAAAACCGGTGCGCCGGCGCTACATCTGATCCTGATTGATCCCCAATAATTCCCCAATAATTCTTTGGGTGCGGCGATTTGTCGGAGTCTAATGCATCGAGTTGGTACTAGCACAGCTATCCTACAGAAGCCAAGAGTATTCGTGCCAGAACGAACTTGAGTCTAGTAAAGTGTGGGGCGCTGTTCTGACGTGAAGCACTGCTTCACTTTGTTCTGCTTTATAAGGCGGCTGTTTTGGCCTCCAACTGGATGCGTTTCGAGCTCTCGCAGCAACCGAGTGACTGACTGACTGGCGTCGTTTGTCCGCAGTGATCAAGAACCCGTTCTTCAAGTGCATCCCGGGCGAGAAGTACATGGACGAGTGCGACTCGTGCCGCTGCACGGACGGCCACGGCGGCTGGTGCACCAACCAGTACTGCGACTTCCGCGCGCTCCACCTCTACGCGCTCAAGCTCTCCGACGGAGAGTTCTACTGACTCCCTCCTCCCCCTCCCCCCGGTCCCTCCAGCATCTTACCACCAGCACTGCGAGTTCCAAGCGCTCCAAAAAAATAAATAAATAATATGTTATGCATTCAAAACTCTACCAAAAGAACTTCAATACTAACCATTTTGAATGACTTTACAAGTTTCTTACAATTCGATTTTATTTTATCCACTACAAATTATCCCTTGACTACGATCTTACCTAATGGTAAGTGATGATGCAGTCGAAGATGATAGCGAGCTAACCTGTTAGGGGCATGATAGTTTTTAGGGTTCCGTAGCCAAACTTGGCAAAAACGGAAACCTTATAGATTCGTCATGTCTGTCTGTCTGTCTGTCTGTCTGTCCGTCCGTATGTCACAGCCACTTTTTTCCGAAACTATAAGAACTATACTGTTGAAACTTGGTAAGTAGATGTATTCTGTAAACCGCATAAAGATTTTCACACAAAAATAGAAAAATAACAATAAATTTTGGGGGTCCCCATACTTAGAACTGAAACTCAAAAATTTTTTTTCATCAAACCCATACGTGTGGGGTATCTATGGATAGGTCTTCAAAAATGATATTGAGGTTTCTAATATTATTTTTTTCTAAACTGAATAGTTTGCGCGAGAGACACTTCCAAAGTGGTAAAATGTGTGTCCCCCCCCCCCCCCCCCTGTAACTTCTAAAATAAGAGAATGATAATACTAAAAAAATATATGATATACATTATCATGCAAACTTCCACCGAAAATTGGTTTGAACGAGATCTAGTAAGTAGTTTTTTTTTAATAATTTAAAACTTACTACAGGTTTGTACGGAACCCTCGGTGCGCGAGTCCAACTCGCACTTGGACGGTTTTTTTTTTAAACCACCCAATGATATTGCACCCGATGCACAGAACCAGTGCAACGTTGATTGAATCGAACGTTGACGGCCTGAATCGGTTCTCACCTCGCCTCTTGCACGACAACTATTTTGACAGACAGTTATATTAAACCCAGACGAGGTAAAATTCAGAAATTAAATTGACCGTGCCTGGAATCGAACCGGGACCTCCGCACGTAAGACAACAACGCTCAACACTGCGCCAGAGAAATCGTCAAAATATCGTGCGAAAGCGGTACCTGCAGTGTGTATTGTGTATTGTGTATTGTGTATTGTGTACCGATGATGGTGTACTCAGTACTCACGCTACACCGCGCGGACCCCGAGCGGGCGACAACTAAACGCGCCACCGAGTCGCGCTAATTGACACCAATATTTACACAATTACCGTCAACCTGCCGCTCAGGCGTGTATCCTCGTTGCCGACGACGACGCCTCTACTGCTATCGTAACAGGTGTCTGAATGGCTTGCTACTTTCTGGGATTTGACCAAGGTGGGTGGGCATTGGGATAATCCTCTGGAGAATTGTGGGTAAGTAATACTTTCCCAGTAATTATTTTCTACCGAGTTAACTTAGTTTTGCGTTTAACATACAATTAATAGGAAATGTTACAAATACAACGTAGGTGATGTACCTCCTTCATCCATTTCTTTTTAGTATTTTTAAGTATACTCTTTCCGTTTTGCAATTATATTTTATTAAAACTATTTGATATCCGCGACTTCGGCCGCGTGGATTTAGGTTGTAAAAAACTCCTCAAAATCCTTTCTTGTTGTGGGGATCCAGATACCTTCTTATAGAGAAAACACACACAGAAAATAATCATTATAACTTGCAGTAAATACTTAAAACAGCAGCTATTGTTACTTATTTACTCACTATATAAGGCTATATAGGTTATATTATGCTTAAAAATGCAACGTTCCATAAAAACGATTTAAATGCCTTTACAATAAATCAGTTTCCGTTTGTATCGGAACTCAATGCGACCTTGTAATTGAGATTCAAGTAACACCTTTATGCTTCGATAAATCGTCACTATTGTGTTATTGCGGGAGGAATATAAATAGTAATGTATCAATTACACACAGACCCACCGGCGATTTTTTTTGAAATACAACCACGTTTTTTGCGAGATCAGATTATTGAATTTTGTAATCTAACTTTACGATTTTAAGGTATCAATTATCTTGGCAGAGGATGTATAGTATCTGCAGACCGCAGTTTAATAGAGTGTAACGTGTGTATTAACAAATGTCGTGTGATTGTGCGCATTGTGTGTGAGCGGCGAATGGCACCGGAAGTGGGCGCAGGCTCAGATTGGAAAACGTCAAAAACTTTTAATTGTTGAGAAAATCCACCGGAGACGATTGTTGAAGGCGATAAGGCTGCGGCTCTAAATTAAAGAGAAGCTAATCTATGCTATATGAGAAAATAAAACAAAATATATAAATTTTCGTTTGTTTATTAGTATTATGTGTACAATAACGCTCAAATTACTAAAAGACAATTAGAAATACAAATTCAAAAAGGTGGCATAAAATTATCGCGTCATACTGATTAGCAGAGAAACTGTGGTAACTGTGATTGCCACGTGTTGTCCTTCACTTTGTTTTTTACCCAATTGATTGACTCCATTTTGGCGCTTTTAGCCATTGTATTGACGAGTGTCAGGAAATTAATGCTTTGTTGGCTTCGACAAAGAAATCAATATTATTATTAGTTACTTAATGAAATAAATTAAATTACCGGATACTCGCATATCGCATGTGGCGCTTCAAATGGATCCGTTTAAGCTGTCAATTGTATGAAGCCAACCTATCCAGGGGTAAGTAATATTGCAGATCACTAGTGATGCGGAATCATCGTGGAATAGATGACGGTAACATATTATTGTCGCTACAGAGCTAGCTCAGCAACCAGGATATGGAATGCCTTTCCGTCTTCCACTCTCCCCTCCTCCTTTAAAATAGGTACCTTTAAATCAAGAGTGAAATAGGCATCGTCTAGGCAAATGCGCTCCGCTCCACCTTAGGCTGCATTACCTTTAGCTTTTGCAACCATATATATTTCAAAAAAAACATCTCAGGCTGTTATAGCTGCAGTATAGCTCCAGTATAGCTCCAGTATAGCTGCAGTATAGCTCCAGTATAGCTGCAGTATAGCTGCGGCATCGCGCGCGGTGGCGCGGCGGCCGCGCGGCTCCCAGCGCGCGCCCGCCCGCGGCGACATTGTGTCCGCGAACTTATTAGCCGCCCCACTGCTGGAGTAAGGCCGCGCGCACACACAGCGTCTTATGCGCTATAATATTATACTTACTTCAATGTGTATTTATGTACCTACCTCGAAAAGAATTATTGAGAAATATCTTTCTCTGATAAAATGTGTCTAACTGTGTATTTGATATTAATGATCTTATAGCAGAAATAATACCTCAAGATTGAATGAGTTCTGTATACCTAATAACTCAAAACTACGCAGTGCCTTCGTTTGATAGCTGCTCTAATAGTCTGAAAAAATACACTGATTTTTAATTATAGATAGATTGATAGATTTCGTTTTGTTTTTAAATCCCGCGGGAACTGTAACTTCCAAAGTAAAATATGCCTGCCTTTAAAATGCATCATGCAAGTTATCGTTGTCATAATATTATTCTAATATAACTAGTAAAGTAATTTTGTCAGAAGCAAACCCATATAATTTATTAAATAGATAAGAATGAATTTATAATATGAAACAAAGAACTTTACATTTTGTTTTGAAAGACTTAATATTGCTTTTCAAGATTCCTAATCGTGAGCCGCAAAACGCGTAGTCTGTCCGCGCCCTAACCGGCCTCGTTGAGGCGAGCATAATGAGCGCTGCCAAAATATAATAACACAAATATCAACAGGCCCGTATTGTAACTAGCTACTTACCGCACAATAACTATACAACAACTGTACTACAACTATACAATAACCATGTTATTACGCGCCGGAGATTACTCGTTTAAGAGCTTAATGGCCACTCCGGTTACATGTTGGCTAAATATTAAATAAATTGTAAAAATAATCCCTTGGTTTTTATCATTTAATATGCTCTGTCGGAAGGGTGACGCTTTTGTTGTTACAGTTTTTTTGGAACCGATAAAAAGTTTAACGAAATATTTCTGACGGGAGTATATTATTATGAAGTTGGAGTTAATATCTGTTAAGGTTATTAGATAAAGCTAATTTCAATTGAAGTAACTACCAATTTGTTTCTTACTTACCACTTAACAGTCATTTAATCATGTTTAGTTTTTTAATAGAAACCCTTCCATTATAGTGCCCTTCCCTTAAATAGTCCCTACTCCCCACATCAAGACAATGTTGCTAGTAAAGTAAAATCTATAGCAAAACTGAGATATTGAAAAAAGATAAACACCATGGGGGTTGTATTTTTGCTCTATCCTCAGACAGAAGAAAACGTCCGTGTAGAAGTAGTACCACCGTTTACCTGTCGCGCTGGTATGCGCTCTCTATACAAAAGTGAATGAAGCGAGCGTAATACCAGACATATTTTTATATCCTTAGTGTATTTTTGCTCTGAAAGACGAAAGAAAATTAATAATTAAGTATTAAGTAGGTATCAGGATTTTTTTTAATTTCGTCGAAAAATTCACCTCAACCTAAAAGCCTTCAATGGTTTTTGTGGGCAACAAACAGTTTAAGGAACACAATACCTACACATAATAATTTATAATGATGAAAAATACAAGAAATGACTGAAGTTAGTAAAGTAGGGCAAAGGGACACAAATGATCACAAAACGAGCATTCAGCCTCTCCGCCAAGCTGACACATGATACACCTAATCATGCCTTTCAACGACACCGAATGGCATTTATTAGCACGCTTGAACGAGTTTTAATACGAATTCTATTTAATATAACTAATAGCAAGATATTTGAAAAGACATTTAGGAAAAAACTTGACCCAAAAACCTTATTCGCGCGGCTTTCGAGTATTTTTTTGCGTATTTTGGCGCGGTTTGGCGGCGACGAGCGTAGACGTGTCACACGCGGCTGTAACACCCGCTGCGGCGGGCGATCGGGCGGGAACACGCGATTAGCGCGGATAGAGGTGTCCGGGGAAACGAGACCTTGTTACTATGATGTTGACAAATCGAGAGGCTGTGATTTCATTCCCGTACCCACCAGCTGGTATCTAATAACTAGCTGGTACCTATTACATGAGGGGCGAGTGGTCTAGTTGCGATCCGAGTCGGTGACTGAATTTGGAAGTCCGAATTTGGACTTTTCGTTTCCTCCGTGCCTCGGAGAGCACGTTAAGCCGTCGGTCCCGGTTATTATCACTAAAATCTGATAATAGAATCGTTAGAAACCTGAGAGTTGAATAATGGTACTCTTAGTCGAGTCGTATGCGGAAGGAATTGCGAACCACCGCATTATCATTCCAAGAAAACCCCTGCCAAGTGTCATTTGATTAATGGAAAGGGGTCACGACCATCAGCAATGAGGAATACGACGCAGAGAGAGAAAGAGAGAGACCTAATACATGAAAAAGGACAAACTGACAGATTTAATTATTAATATCAACGCACAACTAAAAGCATTCAGAAATTTTCAGTTCAGAAGTTCAGAGAGAACTTCACCATGTAATAACCACTCAAAAACTAAGAACTCCTAACAGTTCTACAGGAGCGAAGCGACATAAAATATTTTAAGCACAAAAATGGGTCTGTCTCTCTGTTTGTTAAACTGATGCAATTCACAGAGATTGAAAAATTTCAGAAACTTTGGAAGAAAACCGAAGTCCCTCGGATAAAGTGAAATCCAATTGCTTGTCAAAACATCTAATTGAGCACTGATTGAGGACTCAAAAAATGTATTCAAGACTTTGTGTAGATACTCGTAGTAGATACCTACTTAGTTTTGAGAGGCTATTGAAATAGACGGTTAGTTAAAGATTAAATCTGTCACAACAACCACCGAATTGGAAGTTCATTCATTTGTTTTGTAAAATTACAACATCCAAATTATGCGCATTTTTAAATCAAATCCAATAGACATGATTCTCCCGACGATTCAATAGCACTTTTAATATGTTTATTTGAATAAATAAATATGAGTTTGGTTTAGAGTTCCAACTCTAGGGCCCTGCATTACGAGAAGCTATTTCCGCGGCACACCAGTGATGTATTCATTCCTTGTCAAGCATGCATTATCCTCACTCAACTTGAAAAGTTTGACTACATTTTATGAATCACCTCAATGCAATAAAAAATATTATGTAGGTAAGAAAAACTGCTTGTAATCAAATTTTTTGAATAAAAAACTATTCTTCTTTGTCTCTTTCGTCATAACAATCGTTGCGTGTATATTTACGGAAACCAGTAAGATGTGAGTGGAGCGAGACGCTGCGCAGTCGCGCGCTGAGCTGAAACTGAAACAGCTGACTGAAGAATGTGCGCGGGAGACGACCCGTGACGTCACACGGCCGGCCACACCGCTGCCGGTTAGCTATCGACTTAATCATTGATTAAGCCTATGTTCCTAGTTAGGGCTGTTTTTTATCGTCAAATAATGTTTCGAATTCTTTTGCTTGTACAAATGAATTAGACTTTATTGTAATGAAAATCTGTTAAAATGCCTTTCCTTAAGTTAATTTGGTTGGTTCAGGTCGACCTCCTGTTCGGGTGGTCAGGGACTTGATTTTTGGGTGTGCCCAAGGATCAGACTTCTAACTTTTCGCAGTTCTGTGCGTTTTTAACCGACTTCCAAAAAACGAGGAGGTTCTCAATTCGGCACGTATGTTTTTTTTTTTTTAATGTATGTCGGTGCATATCTCCGTGGTTTCTTAACCGATTTGAAATTTATTTTTTTTAATGGTTAGAGGAAGCTTCCGAGGTGGTCCCATAAAAAATTCTGACTCAAAATCTTCAATCCTGATGCTGTAGGTGTACCAAACTACATGAAATCCTTAAAACTAGGGAGTTAGGAAATTTTGATGGTGAATTTATATAGTAGGTATCAAGTCATGTGTATACGCTTCAACTCTGAGTCCCAACTCCTCAACCCTGATGCTGCAGAGTACAGAACTCCTTAACAATAGCGATTTAGGATTTGTCTATGATGAATTCATATTGTAGGTGTCAAGCAACGACTTTATACTTAAACCCAAGTCCCAATTCCTCAACCCTGATGCTGCAGGGTACAGAACTCCTTAAACATAGTGATTTAGGATTTTTTAATGGTGAATTCATATTGTAGGTGTCAAGCAACGACTTTATACTTAAACCCAAGTCCCAATTCCTCAACCCTGATGCTGCAGGGTACAGAACTCCTTAAACATAGTGATTTAGGATTTTTTAATGGTGAATTCATATTGTAGGTGTCAAGCAACGACTTTATACTTAAACCCAAGTCCCAATTCCTCAACCCTGATGCTGCAGGGTACAGAACTCCTTAAACAGGGATTTAGGATTTTTTAATGGTGTATTCATATTGTAGGTGTCAAGCAACGACTTTATACTTAAACCCAAGTCCCAATTCCTCAACCCTGATGCTGCAGGGTACAGAACTCCTTAAACATAGTGATTTAGGATTTTTTAATGGTGAATTCATATTGTAGGTGTCAAGCAACGACTTTATACTTAAACCCAAGTCCCAATTCCTCAACCCTGATGCTGCAGGGTACAGAACTCCTTAAACAGGGATTTAGGATTTTTTAATGGTGTATTCATATTGTAGGTGTCAAGCAACTACTTCAAACTTTAACCCAAGTCCCAACTCCTCGAACTCTGATGCTGCAGGGTACTGCACTCCTAAGCCGTGCGAATTAAGAGTACCTACACTAAAAAGTTAAAAATAAAAATTCTTTCCAAAAAACCGACTTCCAAAGCCACTGTAAAGTAAAAAATAATTTTGATTTCTACACACTATGTTGAAGTCGGGCGAGCCTGACGCGTCTACTTTGCCTATCTTTGTTATAGGTACTCGCCCGACTTCAACATAGTGTGTAGAAATCAAAATTATTTTTTACTTTACAGTGGCTTTGGAAGTCGGTTTTTTGGAAAGAATTTTTAAGAAATTAAATATCACTTAATTTAACGGTGAAGAAAAATCATAAGAAACCTGCATGCCCGAGAGCTCTTGATGTGTTCTTCATAACGTTTTCAAAGGTTTGTGAACTTGTGAAATCCGCAACCAAACCATTCTCATTCTGAGAAGAGAGTCGTACTCAGTAGTGAGCCGGCAATGGGTTGAAGTGATGTTGAGTAGTACGGCACCGGATGACTATAAAAGCAACAGATAAATGTTAAGTTCGTTTATGAGCTACACACAATATAACAGTTAAATTATTATGATCGAGCGCCATCTATAAAACTTGATCGCCTATCGATACGATTTGGATTAATGTAATTGGCAGTGTACATAATATATCTGTCATGAACCTATGTGTTATGTCTTGTAGTTTTAGGTAATATTCTCAGCTAAGAGTCAATCTACAAAACTGACTACAGCCCGCCCTCGTATCGCATTCGGAATATGAGTCATGTTTTTAACGGGTCTTAAAATATTATTTTTCTAGGATTTTTATTTTATTTTATACATACAAGTTAGCCTTTGACTGTGATTGTATCGATTTGTGGGAAATGATGAAGTAGTCTAAGAAAGCGGTGGTCTAACTTGGTAAGGGTAAGGCAGTAATATTAAACCCCTACCCTTATCGGTTTCTACACAGGTCACTAGATACGGCCGAAGCCTCCTACGAATCCAGACCAAAGAAAATTCCCAAACATAATGCTTCATACTAATATTATAAATGCAAAAGTGTGTTCATTTGTTGGTTTATTGGTTGTCCTTCAATCGCGCCGCAACAAAGCAACAGATTGACGTGATTTTTTGCATGGGTATAGTTAAAGACGTGGAGAGTAACATAGACTACTGTTTATATCGAAACATTAAGGAGTTAAAATTAAGGAGGAGGATAGGAGGAGGAGGAGCAAGGACGAAATCGTGGGCATCAGCTAGTACTAAATACTAATTAGATAAGAAATTAGTTCCCCCACGTGTAAGACCGCACCGGCCACCGCCCCCTACTGCGCCAGGTGACCAGTGTCTGCGTTAGACTCAGTTGTGTCGGTTAGCACACACCAACGC
Organism: Erebia ligea; assembly: GCA_917051295.2. Classification (NCBI taxonomy): domain Eukaryota; kingdom Metazoa; phylum Arthropoda; class Insecta; order Lepidoptera; family Nymphalidae; genus Erebia; species Erebia ligea. The sequence continues at coordinate 21,901,095 of OU785221.1, read as the reverse complement.
AACGCGGTGGAGCCGGGCTCACGTCACGACATTCAAAGCCCACTCTCTTGCGTCATAATATTAAACTATTATAAGCCGCATGTCTTCCTTTTCTTTATTATTACGAATACCCTGATGAAACTACAAGCAGTCTGTGTGTACATTTACTTACAGAAGTTTAACCGATTGCTTCTAAGCTAATTATGAATTTATGACGTCAATCGCTGAAATGAAACTAATTTTATATTCGTTCAGAGAGTATTTTTTTGATTATATTTATTTTTCTCTCCACACTTATACAGAGATTTCTCTTATAGGTACCTACATAATATTAAAACAGTACTTATGTTGTTTTATGAGATATCAAAGGGGTTCGAACCTTTTTGTATGGAAGCTGGCATAGCGTCCCGCCGCCATTTTGATTTTTTTTCGAAATCGCGGCGCACGATGGAAGTTGTATGTATGGATAGAGGACACATAGACGAACAAATAATGTCAAGTAACATAGTACCCCAAAGTGTCACGTTACCGAGATATTTGGAGGTAAAGATAGGCATAGAGGACAACGACAATCATTAAAAACCGGCCAAGTGCGAGTCGGACTCGCGCACCGAGGGTTCCGTACAAACCTGTAGTAAGTTTTACGATTTATGACGTATTAAAAATAAAAATTACGTTTGTTGTATGGGAGCCCCCCTTTAATATTTACTTTATTGATATTTAATTATTTATTTTGAAAGGTAATATACAAGTTAATATTCTGTGAAAATTTGAACCGTCTACCTGTTACCGTTTTTAATATTGAGCAAAAAAATACGAAAAAAACACGTTTATTGTATGGGGACCCCCCTTTATATATATTTTTTTAATTTTTAGTATTTGTTGTTATAGCGGCAACGGAAATACATCATTTGTGAAAATTTCAGCTTTCTAGCTATCACGGTTTATGAGATACAGCCTGGAGACAGACAGACAGACAGACAGACAGACAGACAGACAGACAGACAGACAGACAGACAGACAGACAGACAGACAGACAGACAGACAGACAGACAGACAGACAGACAGACAGACAGACAGACAGACAGACAGACAGACAGACAGACAGACAGACAGACAGACAGACAGACAGACAGACAGACAGACAGACAGACAGACAGACAGACAGACAGACAGACAGACAGACAGACAGACAGACAGACAGACAGACAGACAGACAGACAGACAGACAGACAGACAGACAGACAGACAGACAGACAGACAGACAGACAGACAGACAGACAGACAGACAGACAGACAGACAGACAGACAGACAGACAGACAGACAGACAGACAGACAGACAGACAGACAGACAGACAGACAGACAGACAGACAGACAGACAGACAGACAGACAGACAGACAGACAGACAGACAGACAGACAGACAGACAGACAGACAGACAGACAGACAGACAGACAGACAGACAGACAGACAGACAGACAGACAGACAGACAGACAGACAGACAGACAGACAGACAGACAGACAGACAGACAGACAGACAGACAGACAGACAGACAGACAGACAGACAGACAGACAGACAGACAGACAGACAGACAGACAGACAGACAGACAGACAGACAGACAGACAGACAGACAGACAGACAGACAGACAGACAGACAGACAGACAGACAGACAGACAGACAGACAGACAGACAGACAGACAGACAGACAGACAGACAGACAGACAGACAGACAGACAGACAGACAGACAGACAGACAGACAGACAGACAGACAGACAGACAGACAGACAGACAGACAGACAGACAGACAGACAGACAGACAGACAGACAGACAGACAGACAGACAGACAGACAGACAGACAGACAGACAGACAGACAGACAGACAGACAGACAGACAGACAGACAGACAGACAGACAGACAGACAGACAGACAGACAGACAGACAGACAGACAGACAGACAGACAGACAGACAGACAGACAGACAGACAGACAGACAGACAGACAGACAGACAGACAGACAGACAGACAGACAGACAGACAGACAGACAGACAGACAGACAGACAGACAGACAGACAGACAGACAGACAGACAGACAGACAGACAGACAGACAGACAGACAGACAGACAGACAGACAGACAGACAGACAGACAGACAGACAGACAGACAGACAGACAGACAGACAGACAGACAGACAGACAGACAGACAGACAGACAGACAGACAGACAGACAGACAGACAGACAGACAGACAGACAGACAGACAGACAGACAGACAGACAGACAGACAGACAGACAGACAGACAGACAGACAGACAGACAGACAGACAGACAGACAGCGAAGTCTTAGTAATAGGGTCCCGTTTTTACCCTTTGGGTACCCTTTTTAATACGTCATAAATCGTAAAACTTACTACAGGTTTGTACGGAACCCTCGGTGCGCGAGTCCGACTCGCACTTGGCCGGTTTTTAATGATTGTCGTTGTCCTCTATGCCTATCTTTACCTCCAAATATCTCGGTAACGTGACACTTTGGGGTACTATGTTACTTGACATTATTTGTTCGTCTATGTGTCCTCTATCCATACATACCACTTCCATCGTGCGCCGCAATTTCGAAAAAAATTCAAAATGGCGGCAGGTCGCTATGCCAGATCGGTTCTATCCCCTTTTCAAACTGAATTCAATGTCAAGGACTTCACGGCAAAGTTAAGGGTATTTTGGAAGTGGAGCGTTGACCTGAAAAAAATAGAAATAGGTGGTTTGGTATGGGACTTCACATTTATACTATTAACATGATTTGTTGCCTCATAGCAAATTCACCTGTAATCAAAAATTATTAAGTGAACAATTATTGATAATATTGATGACGGTACGTAGAGGTCTGAAACCTACACAATGATTAATCCCAGACCAAGGCCAAATTTTTCGAAACTCCCACGGAAGCGAAGCCACTGACGGTTGCTAGTATCGAAATGGAAAAGGTGAATGACTGACTGAGTGATCTATCAACGCACATCTCAAACCACTGCAGGACCGATCGGGCTGAAAGGCATACAGATACTCGTAGCTTTTATGACGTATTTTTGAAAATTCAATCCCTAAGGGGGTAAAAAGGGGTTTGAAATGTGTACGAAAATCGCACTTAACGTGAGCGAAGCTGCCGGCAAAAGCTTGTTTCGTATAAATTCATAGCGTGTTAAAGAAGAGAAAATAGCTTCATATTTAAAGTGAATAAACACTTGTTATACAATCTAGCCTAGAATAATTTCCACAAACAGACACGCTTAGTTTATTCTAACTTGGAGATTAGCTTGTAAGCTGTAGCGCAAAATAAATAGTAAGTAGGTAAGTAAAACGTATCCAGAGCATGGTAAGCTAATATAATACACTCGTAACGAGTGGGAACAGTTAAAGTGCACGGGGCATACAACCATCGCTTAAAGCCGTATTGTTTTAATATTGTTGACGTTCGTGTTTTAGAATTCTAATCCTTATTATAAGGACGTCAAGGTACGTGACACAAAACTATCATGCCTTGAGCGATGGTAGTAACCCCCCAGTAACGTGAGGCGGTAAAGTAGCGAAAGCTCGCCGTCTCGCGTACGAGGCCATACTGCCAACGTTTAAAGACATACTGTTTCATTATTGTTGACTTTCGTGTTTGAGAAATAATATTATAATCCTTATTTTAAGGATGTCAAGGTACGTGTGATTTAGAGTAATATTGCTTAGGTATTGCTTGTTGCGTCGGCAGAGGGGCCGCGGCCGCGAGCGCGCCTTGTTTAGAGCCCGCGCTGGGAGACTCGCGGTGCTGTAGCGTGCTGGAATCACACATTTTAATTTTTTGACGACCTGGCACTGTCTATGAGCGCTGCGGTCATGGGGTCAGACACGACGACAGCAACTAGCGACGGCCGAGCGACGGCGACAGCGGGGCGATGGGGTTCGAGAGAAGGTGACGAATTTCGGGAAAGTCCTTTAGGCAATCTGAAATTGTAGAAAAATATAATTTCGTTCATTGGCGAATGCAGTCTAGTAGAGCGTTTGCGGTTATTTCGCTACTGCGCAGCATATACCTAACATTTGCAAAAAAAACCCGAAAAAACATTTTCTTGGTAACTTGATTTTTTATCTTTAAATTTTATACTTATAGAATACGAAAAAATAAATCCCAGACGTTTTTGTCGGTTATAAAGTATTACCAGACCTCTTTCAAATTGTTCCCGAAATTCGTCGCCAGCTCTAAACGCATCGCCCCGCTGCCGCCGTCGCCCTCTACCGCTCATTTCGTGCCCGTACACTATAAGTGGGAGGTCCCGGGTTCGATCCCCGGCAGTATCATTTCGGAAATTTATAATTATTGAATTTTGTCTGGCCTGCTAGGCGGCTCAAAAACAAGAATAGAAACAATTTTAGAAGTTATAAATTCCCGAATTGCCCTTACCAGTTACCACGGATCGAACCCGGAACCTCCCACTTATGACTATTGACTACCACTCACCGTTGCGCCTAGGAGGTCGTCAAATATCAATTGATTATGATTAACTGATCAATCAAAAAAAATAACAATTAGTATTTAATAAGGTTAATGAAAAAGACGATCAAGTACGAGTTAGACTCGCTCGCAAAGAGTTCCGTACCACTACACAATACAAATTATTTTAGTAAATAACAAGTATTAGGTGATAAGCATAACTACACGTAATCAGCTATAAAATAGCTAGCTCAGTGCTAGTGCTAGTGCTAGTGTAAAAGCTAGTGGTTAACATGTTAGCACCTGACAAACAAGTTGACGGGTGTCAACTGTCAACTGAGTACGGAACCGTAATTATCGATTTTAGGATTTTGTCCGATACTTGTGCTGTAAGACCTTGCTTCTTTCCAAAATTTATGATTCTAGGTAGACGGGAAACTTAGAATCATAAATTTGAACCCTAAAAATGAACACTTCACATCAAAAGCGCAATGTAGAAAATTCTTAAAGCATCGTTAAATGATAATTCGAGCAGTGTTTTTCAGGTTCAAGTAAAAATAATGACTGATTGTCAATAAGTCCACCGTGCTCCGTACTTCACTGCGAGCCGGCGCCGCGCTCTCACCAAATAAGTCAACCCGACGCGCATTCTGCACCATCCTATTAATATCTTACGAACATCGCGCGCCACGCGGATCTGCACCCTACGCGCTCTGCACAGAGCTCAGAATAGCTCGCACCAGCGCTTCAATTCTCGTACTCCACCTGTCTGTTATTATAAATTGTATTTCGTAGGTCTCTGCGCGTTTTCCAACTGCGCGAGAACCGCGGCACATTGTCGCATTCCTGGTTGGTGTTCGTACGCTGTGTCGCTCTGTGTCTGCGATGGAGTCTGCCGCGGTGTGCCTATAGTCGGCTCGCCGGTGGATCTCGCCGGCCGCCGCGCCCGCAATATTTAAATTGCACTTTAAACTTTTAGCGGTTGAAATGAAATTTGTTCCGCGCTGTGTAAATCCAGGAATAACTAAACTTAAGTACCGCAATCCGAAATAAACTCTATTCACTTGTAACACGGTTGTGTTTTAATGGGCAGCGTGTCATCGCGTACGCTCTACTAGAAAATTGCATTGCAATAGGTTTCGCCTGAAATGGTGTCGCGCTGCAGTCGTTCCGTTTCGCTCACGCCTATGTTATTTTCAGCGGGGCAGTATCGGCGTCTCGCTCTCGCTGAACGAGTGTCAGAATAGCACGTGGAGTAGCGTCTATATTGTGTTTACAGTCGGCCCACGCAGCACGCTACGTAAGCGCTACGAGCTATGCGTAGCCTTAGAAGGGCCAATGGACGTACGGCCTTAAAATAGAAGGAATCTTAAAATACTATTACGTGGGCTTTTCCCAATAAAAAACCCTGACATTTACAAATCTATTATGTAAAAACTCGATCGAGCATTGATACAATTTTGATTCTACGGTATTCTCGCTGAGACGCTAAATGTTGGTTAGGATAGAAGTGTCAGCCAATCAGAGGTGACTGCGGTTGGTACAATGCACCAATCATATTTTTACCTTTATAGGAGCCCAAGTTGAACCAAATAGAAACCCAGTTTTAATATTATTATGGTGTTACAATTAATAACAGATTACAACAAGTAGTTGAACTTGTTTCTTCAAAACTTAATAGTTTAAAATGCTGGTGATTTAAATATGTACAACCACAGGAATATGCTTGTGCAATGCTTGCTCAATTCTGAGACATTTCTTCGAACAAGGATTGAAAATTAAAATGACTTAAATTACTTTTTTGCCATTACCAAAATATCCCAAGTAACCAGAGAGTATATTCCTGACCATTCATCAACATAATATGATATAAAATGTTAAAAGTTGCTCAACGAGCAATGGTTCTGTAATGTCTGAAGGCTATATGTTAGGAGTTTCCTTGATGGATATAATCCGCAATGAGGAGGTCGCTGACATACTCGTAGCCCCAAACCATTAGTAAGTTGAAGTGGCGCCGAAAAGGTCATGTCTTCGTCGGAGAGATGGCCGTTGGAGCCGGAAATTCTGACAGATGAGAGGTGCAGTATTGCACAAACGACATCTGTCTAAATTATCATCTTACATTACGAATAGACAAACCATAGTGTGGGGCGCCCTCCAGCATGATGGATCGACGATATAGATATAAAGAGGGTAGCGGGAAGTGGCTGGATGAGGAAGGCTGAGGACCGGGTGTGGTGGCGTTCTTTGGGAAAAGCCTATGTTCAGCTGTGGACGTCCGCAGGCTGATGATGAAAGCATAACCACAGGATACTAATACTGGGTTGGACAATTATCGCCATATTGACAACGTATTAGCTATGTACTGAGGCAAGTTTTTTTTTAAAACATGTTTAATGTAATTTTGATCTGCCTTCGATGAGATAGGGATCGAAACATGACGTGAAGTTATAAAAGCTACACTCAACACTCAGGCTTCAGAATGGCGAGTTCTACGTCTCAGTCGCTGAATGCTGGACGCATAATACTAGGGAATAGGGATGGTGGCAACTCAATCAAATCAGCAACTCTTTATCAAACTTAAAAACGCGCTTCTAGTATGGAAGTTTGTTTGAATTACATAATTGCGACGTCATCAAATTTCAACGCACTATTTATCTTTCATTTATAGTTTAAAATGGTTATCAAGCTTAAAACTAACCGAGGATGTGAATTTTAGGTCTCTCTATTTTATAATCACTAAGGAATCATTTATTTTTGACATCCTAAACCAAATATTAAATTCTGCTAAGTTTGAGTTTTGTGAGGTCGTCCTACCTAGGATACCTAACACGACAATCACCTCAGCGCAAAACCTCGCGCTAAGGTCTTCATCCATCCCATCTTTTCATTTCACGGGAATGATGTTCACAATCAAGACATGCCGATTTGTGAATGTATAAGTAAGTTAAAATGTATCTGTTCCGGCAAATAGTTTGACTGCACTACGCTTTATACACTGTAGTCTGTGCACTACGCACAAAGCTGTGCCCTCGAGCGATTTAGCGTTTCGGCCTAGCATTAGCACATGGCACACTGACACACTGCGCCGCGCGCTAAATATACTTACCGCTGTTACCGACCGAAGCTTTTGTATTATTCTGTGTCTAAGGCAGGCTCTGTTTCTCAGCGTCTGATGACCAAAGTGTTCGTGCCAGTGATGACTGACGGATCCGAGACATGGTCGCTAACTGTGGGCCTGATAAGAAGGCTCAGCGGGCAATGGAAAGGGCTACGGTTGAAGTATCCCTTTGTAATCTAATCAGAAACGACGAGATCCATAGGAGTAACCGATAAAGCTCGACGTGTTGCGAAGCTGAAGTGATAGTTCGAAGAAGTGATAGATCTTACGATCGCATTTTAACTTTCTCCATCGCCCGCTGCGTGGCCCTGTCACCCTGTCACCCTGTCACCCTGTCACCCTGTCACCCTGTCACCCTGTCACCCTGTCACCCTGTGGCCGGTGTGTGGTAGTTAGCGACTAAGTATCCGATGTAAACTGTCTCATCCTATGCCTATCAGAACGGCCTTTTCGCTAAAAGACAATTCAGGTTGGACAATGTCAGGACATAACAGCAGGTCGTGTGGATCCGAGACTTTTATATATTAGTAGCTGATGCCCGCGACTTCGTTCGCGTGGTTTAAGTTTTTTTTTATTTCCGCGGGAACTCCTTAAATTTCCGGGATAAAAAGTAGCCTATGTCACTCTCCAGGTCCTCAACTATACCCATGCCAAAAATCCGGTCGATCCGTTGCTCCGTTGCGGCGTGATTGAAGGACAAACCAATAAACCAACAAACAAACACACTTTCGCATTTATAATATTAGTATGATCAATCAATCAACCAATCGTTTATTTGCAAGAAGCATCGTACAATTAAGATGAAAAACTACATAAAGAACAAACATCTCATCATCATCATAATAAAGTACAGACTGAACGTTGACGACTCAGTACTCAGTAGTAGTTAATATATTATTAAATGGTACATAATGATTGAACTCTATGATCACCCCTGCGCTCACAAATTGCCCCTATTGTGTTATTGTTTACCCAACAGTTGGGAATGTGCTGTGTCGTCCGCCGCATACGCGCAGCGCAGCGCAGCGTGCTGCAGGGAAACACTTCTATAGCTGGTATTAACGTTGATACCACTACGTTGTAAAATTGAAATACCTAACTAGATCCTATCGAATACGTTCACCAAGGTTTGCCAGCGGATTCCATAGAATAATTTCTGATTTGCTATGAGATTATGAAATTTTCCCGCTGCAAAAGCCTTTTTTTTTATCCACTACAAGTTAGCCCTTGACTGCGATCTCACCTGATGGTAGGTGATGATGCAGTTTAAGATGGTAGCGGGCTAAGCTGTTAGGGGCATGGCAGTTGTATTAAACCCATACCTACCCCTATTAATAATATCTATTAATAATATCATATAGCCTATCTATAATAGCTATAATAATGTTGGATATTATAGCTAAAGATAGCTTACTAAAGTAGAATAAATAGTAAATAAATAGTAGCAATAAGCACGATTTAAAAAAACCATTTCACCCCATTTGGGGTGGAATTTCATAAAATGTTTAAGTAACTTATTATTAAGTATTTAAAACTAGTTACCAAAATGCCGATTTTCAAATCTCTAACTTCAAAAACATAGGAGTTTCATATAAAATAATCTAACCCCCATTTCTCACCCCTTGGGGGTGTATTTTCTCAAACCCGTTCTTACCTGATCTCTACGCCACAGAGGAAACCAAGTTTCAAGTTTGTTTGCTTCATTCATTCCTGAGATATCGTGATTAGTGAGTGAGTGGTATTTCGCTTTTATTTAGAACAAGTGAATATAACTCAAAGAATTAATAAATACGACTGCCATAGTTCTATGATATTTTTTTGTGAATCACTGGATATTGTAATATAGTCTTATATATTTTTGGAATCTACTGTTAATTTTTTTGATGATGGCAATATAGTTAATCTCATTTTGGGAAAAAATAAATCAACTTTAGTCTTTTCAATTTTTTTTTAAATTTTACTAGTCTATGTCACCCGGAATAAGCTAAGGATTCTAACGATACCTCATTCATCAAAATCCGTTCAAGCGTATAGAAGTTATGGTGGAATATATAAACTCACATACATACATACGAGTAGGTACATACATGAGCCCTGAAAACAATATACTCCTTTTTTCAGGCAGTCGTATAAAAAGATGTAGCGATATGTAGTAGGTACCTATCCCTTCAATACTGATAATAGGTCTAACATAAGCGGGCAATGCTGTAATCCAATCAAATTATCGCCAATTTGAAATTCCTTCGAGACATTCAGTTAATTTAACGATAACAATTGCAAAATTAAGCAATTCGACAAAAATAAACTCTAATTTCCGACCAATTTGCACCGTCACTAGACCACTGAACGGGCACATTGACAGGCTCGGGCGGGCGGAGGAAAGCTAATAAAATCTGTCAACTTAATAATGGTCACGTGGCGTCCCAAAAGAGCAACAATCGGCGACAATGCGCGGCGCGCGGCGCCGGGCGGCGGCGCGGGGCAATTAATGCGTCCAGCGAGCCGCGAGCGAGCCCGGGATGAGCTGTGCACTGCGGGCAAGGAAAACTGCACACCCGGCCAGCACATTTATGTACAGATCAGACTTTATGTATAAAAACATTTATTCCATGTTAGTATTAGAGGAAGGTAAACACAATATACTGAGTCCTTTAATGAATAGTTTATATTATACTGATGCCGTTGTTTCCGATCTTTAGTTTATGAGGAAACAAATATCAAATACGATAAGAACGGAAACGTAGACAGTGAATGGTCCCTCGTCCGCGAGCTGTAACTAGCTCAGTGCGCTATGAGCCAGCTCAGAGATAAAATCTAGAACGAGGAAATTCGTTGAATAACAAAAGCAACCGACATACTCGTAGCTCAAAGGATTAACAAACTGAAGTGGCAGTGGGCAGGTCCGTTCTGACGGAGGCGGAGTGTTAAGTAGCACGCTCTCGAAAATTCCTGAGTTCAGAAGTGGGAACATAGAGGCTTGATATCACTACTATAACAACTTAAAAAGAGTAATAAGGTAAAAAGTAAGTAAGGTAAGTTACACAAAATCTTCGATAACCGTGACCGAAAACTATCTGCTCGTATACATTTAATTAACTAAATGGAGTCACTACTAAAACTATTCCAAAAATTGGAAAGAGACTGATTAATAACTATATGTAACTAAACGAAATAAAAAACCCTGGCTTAGTAAGTAGGTATGTGGTGCGCTTCTCAGACCAGGGCGCGTTTAAAACCATCGTAGCTTTGTTGATAGAATTATGAAAATTACGTCTTATCTATCTATATATATATAAAATTCAAAGTCCTGACTGACTGACTTATATATCAACGCACAGCCTAAACCGCTGGGGTTAGAAACTTGAAATTTTGACAGTAGGTTCCTTTTGTGACGTAGGCGCTCACTAAGGAAGGATTTTTCAAAATTCCACCCCTAAGGGGGTGAAATAGGGGGTGAAAGTTGGTATGAAAGTCCGTCATTTCTCAAGTTATATCCATGAAACTTGGTATTTGAGCTTCTGGTTTAAAATAAAGAAATACGTGTTTCACAGTTTTTGAAAATTCTACCCCCAAAGGCGTTAAATAGGGGTTGAAAGTTTGTATGAAAGTCCTTCATTTTTCAAGTTATAACCATGAAAGTTGGTATTTGGGCTTCTGGTTTAAAATAAAAAAATACGTGTTTCACAGTTTTTGAAAATTTTATCCCCAAGGACGTTAAATAGAGAGTTTGTCCTTCAATCACGCCGCAACGGATCAATGTGATTTTTTGCATGGGTATATTATTGAGGACCTGGAGAGTGATATATATAGGATTTATCCCGGAAAATTAAGGAGTGCCTGTGGGAATTAAAAAAAAATTATGCCACGCGAACGAAGTCGCGAGCATCCTCTAGTCTATATATACTGACTGACTTATATATCAACGCACAGCCTAAACCGCTGTGGCTAGAAACTTGAAATTTTGACAGTAGGTTCCTTTTGTGACGTAGGCGCTCACTAAGGAAGGATTTTTCAAAATTCCACCCTTAAGGGGGTGAAATAGGGGTTTAAAGTTTGTATGAAAGTCCGTCATTTCTCAAGTTATATCAACGAAACTTGGTATTTTGGCTTTCGGTAAAAAATAAAGAAATACGTATGTCACAGTTTTTTGAAATTCTACCCCCAAAGGGCTGAAACAGGGGTTGAAAGTTTGTAGGAAAGTCCGTCATTTTTCAAGCTGTAGCCAAGAAACTTGGTGTTTGAGATTTCGGTCTGAAATGAAAAAATATGTGATTCACAGTTTTTGAAAATTCTATCCCCAAGGACGTCAAATAGAGAGTTTATCCTTTAATCACGCCGAAATAGAGCAACGGATCAACGTGATTTTTTGCATGGGTATACCTACTTAGTTGAGGACTTGGAGAGCGACATAGGCTTCTTTCTATCCCGGAAAATTAAGAAATGCCTGTGGGAATTAAAAAAACTTATGCCACGCGAACGAAGTCGCGAGCATCCTCTAGTATTTTATATACGCTACTTTGATTTTGACTTTGTCATCTTTCACTTTTGTCATCAGTGGAGAGCTCTACACCCAGCTAATACTGAATCAGCCTTTCTGGCGATAGTTACCAAAAGTGCAGTTATCTCTTAGTCTAGTAGGAGTGTATTCCGCTGGCCCGCAGTGCACGGCGGCGACCGTCAATTAGTGCTATGATTGCAGCGCGCACGCGGCTCGCACGCGCCGCGCACAGAGCGAGCGCCTCGCAGGTGCGACACGGGAATAGTGGCTACTGCCTATTTATAACTTCAGTAACTTGTAGAACACTTGCACGCAAGTTTTTGACGACCTCCGTGGCGCAGTGTGTAGCGCTGGTGGCTTATCGTGCGGAGATCTCGGGTTCGATCCCCGGCAGGGTCAATTTGGGAATTTATAATTTCTGAATTTTCCCTGGTATGGCCTGGGGGGAGGCTTCGGCCGTGGCTAGTTACCACCCTACTGGCAAAGACGTGCCGCCAAGCGATTTAGCGTTCCGGTACGATGCCGTATAGAAACCGAATAGGGATATGGGTTTGCCATGCCCCTAACAGGTTAGCCCGCTATCATCTTAGATTGCATCATCACTTACTATCAGCTGAGATCGCAGTCAAGGACTAACTTGTAGTGGATAAAAGTAACTATAATAGGTATACATAATAGTTATACATAACATCTTGCCTGGAAAAATCGCACGCGACATAAAACTCTGTCTTTTCCCTCTATTGTAAATAGACCTTTGTCTCCTACATGTACCTATGTAATTATATGTATTATTTTAGTAAGTCTTAGTAGCTCAGTCGAAAAAGAGCCGTGTCGGAAACAAGATTTCTTAGGTTAGAATCTCTTTGACGAGTGCATGTATTCTGCGTCTACTGTAATCTGTGCTGCGCCAATAGTTGCAGCCCCGAACTGAGACCTCGCGGTATCCATAAACTTGTACAGAGCGCCATCTATTGACATAATTGTGAAGTTCTGTTAAAAATATTGAAGCTCATTAAAAAAAAAACCGGCCAAGTGCGAGTCGGACTCGCGCACCGAGGGTTCCGTACAAACCTGTAGTAAGTTTTACGATTTATGACGTATTAAAAATAAAAATTACGTTTGTTGTATGGGAGCCCCCCTTTAATATTTACTTTATTGATATTTAATTATTTATTTTGAAAGGTAATATACAAGTTAATATTCTGTGAAAATTTGAACCGTCTACCTGTTACCGTTTTTAATATTGAGCAAAAAAATACGAAAAAAACACGTTTATTGTATGGGGACCCCCCTTAATATATATATATTTTTAATTTTTAGTATTTGTTGTTATAGCGGCAACGGAAATACATCATTTGTGAAAATTTCAGCTTTCTAGCTATCACGGTTTATGAGATACAGCCTGGAGACAGACAGACAGACAGACAGACAGACAGACAGACAGACAGACAGACAGACAGACAGACAGACAGACAGACAGACAGACAGACAGACAGACAGACAGACAGACAGACAGACAGACAGACAGACAGACAGACAGACAGACAGACAGACAGACAGACAGACAGACAGACAGACAGACAGACAGACAGACAGACAGACAGACAGACAGACAGACAGACAGACAGACAGACAGACAGACAGACAGACAGACAGACAGACAGCGGAGTCTTAGTAATAGGGTCCCGTTTTTACCCTTTGGGTACGGAACCCTAAAAAGCTCGTTTCCTTATGATATTTATCTAATTTTAGTATTTGTTGTTCAAGTACAGGATATAATTCAAATAATTGATAAGTTTCAGGCTCAGCCTTTCAGAAAATTGAGAGTTCTGAGGTCAACCTACCTACCTACCTAGTAATACCTACTTGTAACGTAGCGTATGCATTTTATATTAAGTATGTATATACAAATTGTTACATTTTTCTGATTTTGAAAAGAGCAACTGCTGAGTTTCTTTCCGGTTCTTCTCAGTAGAATCAGCTTTCCGAACCGGTGGTAGATTCTTACGACTTATCATAAGTGACACTAGTGGTCCTACATGAAATAAATCATTTTCATTTTCATTTTCAACTTTGGACGTTAGAAAATCTCCACTTTGAAAGCCCCCCATTTCGTCAATTTTACTTTCAATTTTCTTTTCGCCGACTCTATTCCTAATTATCTTTAAAATGATATACCGCAACCCTATGTAACGCTATAAAAAATATTTTACTTCGCATTCGCTTCTATGAGAGCCCCCCTGAAATAAAGATTTTTATAATTTTTTAAGCCATATTCGGCGGGAGGCCATCGGTTTACATATTATATTTAAATTTGAAGTAATTACGTTCAGTAATTCAGAAGTTATAAGGCTCTGACAGACGGACGGACGGACGGACGGACGGACGGACAAATGCAAATTCACTCAAGTAGACTCAGAGACCTTCGCTTCGCTCGGTCAATAATATTAGGCGTTGAAAGTCAAGGTGGTGGTGGTATTATGGGTGGTGGAAGATGCCCGCGAATTCATTAATTTTACTTTTCAAGATAAAAAGTCTAAAAAGCTAATGCAAACTATTAATGTTCAACAAACTTCGCCGTCAAAATAGGTACGAAGTAAAAGTATGAATACTGTAGAGTTAACCTTGATAATATTTATTATGATTGTATTTCAATCCTCACATTTTTGAAAAAAATTCGTACAAATCATAATTTATTTAGATTCAAACACAAACTTTTACTTAAGTATATCACATTAAAATAACCGGGATTTAAAAGCTGAGCAGGCATAAGTGGAATAAAAATGTGTACCAGTCTGCGATCAGAGATAGTCTTTGTGTTGTGAATCTCGGTTGATTTAATTTGTCAGCTTATTTGCACAGCAAGCCTCTGGGGAACCCGCCCGCTCCCGCTCCCGCTCCCCGCTCCCGCTCCCTGCTCCCGCTCCCCGCTCCCGGCACACTGTAACCAGCCCTTTATTGCACCAATTCGGTTGCTAATTGATTTATAATCTATCCGCGACATCTTTATTGTGTCAGAGCATTTCCCGCAGGTCTACGAGTCACCGAATTGTTTGTCTCCTTTTAAATGGCCGTACATTTGCTTATTATGATTTATATTGTACTTTTTTTAAATATAACTAGACGATGCCCGTCATTTCTTCACGTAAATATATTTTTTTAAACCTAAATCTACGTGTAGGTAGTAATGTACTAATGTGGTAGTAGTCTGAAAAAAACCGGCCAAGTGCGAGTCGGACTCGCGCACCGAGGGTTCCGTACAAACCTGTAGTAAGTTTTACGATTTATGACGTATTAAAAATAAAAATTACGTTTGTTGTATGGGAGCCCCCCTTTAATATTTACTTTATTGATATTTAATTATTTATTTTGAAAGGTAATATACAAGTTAATATTCTGTGAAAATTTGAACCGTCTACCTATTACCGTTTTTAATATTGAGCAAAAAAATACGAAAAAAACACGTTTATTGTATGGGGACCCCCCTTAATATATATATTTTTTTAATTTTTAGTATTTGTTGTTATAGCGGCAACGGAAATACATCATTTGTGAAAATTTCAGCTTTCTAGCTATCACGGTTTATGAGATACAGCCCGGAGACAGACAGACAGACAGACAGACAGACAGACAGACAGACAGACAGACAGACAGACAGACAGACAGACAGACAGACAGCGGAGTCTTAGTAATAGGGTCCCGTTTTTACCCTTTGGGTACGGAACCCTAAAAACGAATCGCCAGAAACGATACACCTATAGAAACCTCGAAGCTACACTAATAACCACATATTGAGTGACATACCTATACATCTTCACAAACTTCAAATACAAAGTTCTCCTAATATGTTTCTTATCCTTACAACAATTTCTTCTATTAGAAGCAAGAATCCTTTTTAGATAGTTTCTATATTACAAACACACGCAAACAATTTAGGTTCCATTTTATTTATTGTCATTGTTAAATCCTAATACTTAATTGAATAAATAATTGTAAAACCTCATAAGTTCATTCATTAAATCCTAAAATTGTAAGCGTGTCCTGAATACAATATTAGATACTCATGGGAATCATGGGAACACCAGAAATAGAATAACATTATCTTTTAATCTCAATAGAACTGCAACAGTATGGACTTCATACACTCGTTTTAGCAAAGTTTCCACTAATAATTCTTAAAATCAATTCTATCTCTTCTGTATAGATACTAAATTGGATTGTACGCTTAGAGAACTTCTAAAAGTCGTATGTTACAACAATACAGTTTATAAAAACCCAATCGTATTTCCAGGACAGAAGGTTTACTTTTGTTTGCTGCGACAGCCGGGTGGGGCCACTGGATCCGCGTTGCACGTTCAACGCGCGCCGATCCTCTGAGGGGATTACCCTCTGTGTCGATTATCGCCAATTACGTCGGATGATCTTATCGCAGCGTATCAATTACGCGGACCGCTAATTGGGAGATCGGTCAGTGATAAAAGATTTAAGCATCAATACTGAAGTGGCTGAAATGGACGCAGATTTAATGATGTTTAAACGT
The DNA here is from genome assembly GCA_917051295.2 of Erebia ligea. Classification (NCBI taxonomy): domain Eukaryota; kingdom Metazoa; phylum Arthropoda; class Insecta; order Lepidoptera; family Nymphalidae; genus Erebia; species Erebia ligea. The sequence goes on along the minus strand of OU785221.1, from coordinate 21,884,475 downwards.
TAATGTTTGACTCGTTCATTCATTTTAATTTTAAACTACCTACTTGTATTTACTCGGTTTAACATTTCAAACAATCTTCAGCTATTTTATTATGTCCCTAATTTTGTTCACTACTTTGGTCCTATTAGTTTTTATAGATGGCCCATAACGAGTTGCACGTTCCACTTGAGATCTCATGATGTGCCATGACACAATAATTAGCGTTTACTTTACTCACAGCTAGCCATTAAATTCTCTAATACCAGACACTATAACCACTGAAAACTACATTTTAATAAGATACGAGAATTAAATTATTGAAAGTTAAGTATTAAAGTGTCTAAACTCCAATAATAACAGCGAGGATCTTATAATCAGTGTGCATGTTGTTACCAGGCTACTATTCCCGTTAGTTCATTTCATTTTTTCATTTACTTCTTCGTCAATGGGTGAACTTTAGTTCACCCATTGACGAGTGCATTTTCTTCTTTTATTTAAGTAGCCTTCTATTATTTAATTTAAATGGTATTCTTGTCTATCGTTGAACATAGTTGTGTTTTCGCCATGATCTTAGATTGAAAGATCTTTATCGTAAGTCAATGGGCAAGCGGAGAGGTTAGCCTATTTCTCCTCCCGGTACGTGGAGGTATCTACTCCACAACATCGGCGTCGAACATTTTGACGACCTCCGGCGCAGTGGTGAGCGCTGTGGTCTTATATGTGGGAGGTCCTGAATTCGAACCAGAGGGATTCAATTGACGATTCGAAAGCACTTCTCTCTCTGCGTCGTGTTCCTCATTACTGAGGGTTGTGACCCCTTTACATAAATTACATAATGGTAGCATTCTTGGGATAATAATGCGGTGGGCTCCCACATCCTTCCGCATACGACTCGACTAAGCGTTAACTTAAGTTTTTATAACGATTATTATCAGATGTTAGTGATAATAACCGGGACCGACGGCTTAACGTGCTCTCTGAGGCACGGAGGAAACGAAAAGGTCAGATTTCCAAATTCGGTCACCTATCCAGTTACCAACTTGGGTCAACGTTGCTTAACAATCGCAATCGGCTGATATGCGTTGTCACAAGTACTACTCCAGCCACTCGTCCCTAGCCCTTACAAACATTTATTTGAATATTTTAAAACCTTTGACTTTGATTTTGCCTTCCCATCTTCATTTCAACTTTGGACACTGGTATTTACATTTATTTTCATTTATTTTGGACATTACATTAAAACAATGTTGGTCAGTGTCGTTTTCTTACGTATTGTTACCAATGTGCATATTGGAGAACAACATGGGCGGACCAAACGGATTGTTAATCGATGACGTGATAATTATTTTATCGAGTCACTTGTCAGGAATGTGACAGGTCTGCTTGGCCCATTTCCGCTCCACTCCGCTTCAGTGGATCATAAGCAACCTCACGATAGGAGTACAGCGCCCGCTGCGCGCGTGGCCCGCTGCGCGCGTGGCCCGCTGCGCGCGTGGCCCGCGGCCGAGAGGGCAGTCGGCACTGAACTTGCGATCTATTTATAGCCAGCCGGCCGCTCACCACTGCACTCTAGCGTCGTACCAGGAACACTCGCTAATTTATTATGTACTCACTTATTATCTGTACTGTTGTAAACAATGTTCATCATCAGCCCATTGATGCCCCCCGACTAAATATGGGTCTCCTCTTAGTTTGGAAAGGATTTAGGCCATAGTCCACGACGCTGGCCAAATGCAGATTGGCCAACTTCACACACAATGCGGCTCAGGCGAGCAGCTGTCAGCAGGATGTTCCCTCACAGCTACAGGCAGCGTAATAACTGCAAAGAGTTAGACGTTAGTCTAATACCAAGTGCTTCATCAACGCTTATTTTCTTCAGAAATTTCGTATCTCCACACTTTGATTGATATACTAGCTGATGCCCGCGACTTCGTCCGCGTGGATATACCAAGTTTCATCGAAATAACTTGAGAAATGACGGACTTTTATACAAACTTTCAACCTCTATTTCACCCCTTTGGGGGTGGAATTTTGAAAAATTGTGAAACACGTATGTTTTCATTTCTAACCCGCTACTCATATACCAAGTTTCATGGATATAACTTGAGAAATGAAGGACTTTCATACAAACTTTCAACCCCTATTTCACCCCTTCGGGGGTAAAATTTACGAAAACTGTCAAACACGTATTTCTTCATTTTTAACCGGTAGGTTGTATACCAAGTTTCATCGATATAACTTGAGAAATGAAGGACTTTCATACAAATTTTCAACCCCTATTTCACCCCTTTGAGGGTGAAATTTTGAAAAACTGTGAAACACGTATGTCTTCATTTTTAACCCGCAGCTCATATACCAAGTTTCATGGCTATAACTTGAGAAATGAAGGACTTTCATACAAACTTTCAACCCCTATTTCACCCCTTCGGGGGTAATATTTCCAAAACTGTGAAACACGTATTTCTTCATTTTCAACCAGTAGCTTGTATACCAAGTTTAATCGATATAACTTGAGAAATGACGGACTTTCATACAAACTTTCACCCCCTATTTCACCACCTTAGGGGTGGAATTTTGAAAAACTGTGACACACGTACTTCTTTATTTTTTACCGTTAGCCAAAATAAAAAGTTTCGTTGATAGGTATATAACTTGTAAAACATCTTGAGAAACGAAGGACTTTCATACCAACTTTCATACCCTATTTCACCCTTTTGGGGGTCGAATTTTCAAAAACTGTGAAACACGTATGTCTCCATTTTCAACCCGCAGCTCATATATCAAGTTTCATGGCTATAACTTGAGAAATTAAGGACTTTCATACAAACTTTCAACCCCTATTTCACCCCTTCGGGGGTAGAATTTCGGGATAAAAAGTATCCTATGTCCTACCTCGTAGTATAGGCTCAAATCGTGCCAAGTTTCGTTTGAATTCATTCAGTAGTTTCGGCGTGATGCGCGGCCAAGATACAGACAGACAGACAGACAGACAGACAGACAGACAAAAATGAAAAAAATTACAGATTTGGCTTCAGTATCGAATAATGAGTGCCCTCCAAAAAAAATTTTCAAAATATCTTCAATGTACAGAATTGGACCTGTTACAGTTTTATTATAAGTAAGTATAGACTTACTTTATAGCTAAAAGTAGAGTGGCTTACATTCCGTTCCATCTTTGATAAACAGTGCTTCACGCGCGAAGCAGACGGCAAAACCTACTTTGAGATTATGTGAGTGGTGGTGGCATTGCTTGCTTGGGAACTTGGCTTTCTTGCTTGGTTGGGAAGGTAAGCGGTGCTTCGCTGGTAACTGCATATTTGACCATACAGATTTTTTTTTCTGTAGGCGGATTATAGCATAATAATTGTAAATTTTTTCTTGCTAAATCATGAACTTCCGCAAAGTAACGCCTGATTCTATCCAATATTTAAAACCTACTTTAATAAATGCATGTTAGGTGCTTCCGCAAATTGTGAATCTATACATATAATATGTACCATATAAAATTCAAAGTCCTGACTGACTTAAATATATATATGCTACACAGTCTAGTGTAATTCGTATGGTTTCGTTTAATTGTAAAAGTATTAAGCGTTCCATAGATGCTATAAGGACAATCTGTAAGACTGTAGACATAATTGCGCTCCAGGAGACATGGCTCCTCGAGCATGACCTGAATTTTGTACATAAAATAGATGACGATTTCGCGTCATTCTCGAAGTCATCCGTGGACTCATCAGCTGGGATATTGCGTGGACGTCCTTACGGTGGTTTGACTATTATGTGGCGTAAATCTCTTTTTAATAACGTAACCGTAGTGGATTGTGAGAGTAATAGGTTGGCGGCTGTCAAAATTAGCACTGCAGATCGCCATTTATTACTCTTCAACGTTTATATGCCTGTAGATATTGAGGACAATCTGACGGAGTTCACGGATATTCTTAGCAGAATGAGCGCTGTAATTGAGGAATGTGAGATCGAAACAGTATTTATGTTTGGTGACTATAATGCGCACCCCTCTGCTAGGTTCGGCTTAGAAATGTTATCATTTTGTAAGGAGCAATCGTGGGTCTGCGCGGATATAGACATGTTAGGAGCTGACTCAGGGGCTTTCACCTTCCTAAGCGAGTCACATGGAACTACCAAGTGGCTAGATCATTGCTTGGCGACTATGGCTGCTCGTAATACTATAGTGAAGGTATCGGTAGATAATAAGGTAAGCTGGTCAGATCATTTTCCTCTACATGTACACTGTGATATTAAATTTATGTGTAAGAAAGTGTATCCCAACAAATGCATTAATAATGAACTCGATAACCTAGACGTAAGGTGGGGACTAAGAAACTCAGACGAGATAAATAAGTATACTCACTTATGTACTATTAACATTAGAAAACTACTCGACTCTAGTCCATTTATGACCTGTGATAATAGTTTTAGGAATATTTTAGATTGGATCAATAATTTTTACAATGAAATAATTACGATTCTGCAATCTGCCGCTATTAATAGTAAATCATCTGAGTCTGGTGCACGCAAATCCTGCAAAAAAAAACAAATCACTGGCTGGAACCGACATATAAAGGAAAGTCATAATAACGCTAGAATCTGTTTTAAGTATTGGATAGATTGTGGTAGGCCCCGCAGTGGAGAAATATACGACGATATGACAACCACTCGGAACGTATTCAAACAAAATTTAAAATGGTGCCAAAATCATGAAGAGGATATAAAAATGGACATATTGGCCACCCATAGGGCTAATAAGAATTTTTCACAGTTTTGGAAAGCAACCAAATCCCTAAACAGAAAAGAAAGCAGGCCAATAAGTGTTAATAACGTCCAGGATAGCAGGGAGATAGCCAATATGTTTGCCAAGCATTTCACTGTAAAGCCAATGTATGTCGAGCATTTGCCAGACACTCAGCCATCTTTACCATCACCCGAGCTGTTACAGTTTAGTCCGCAAAATCTATTTCTTACGATTAAAAACATGAAACGCGGTAAGTCTCCGGGATATGATGGTTTGAGTGTTGAGCACATGCTTTACGCAGGAGACCAGCTGTATGAGGCACTAACAATGATGTTTAATATTTGTATTAAACATGGGTATCTCCCTGCTAATATGCTTAAAACATTGGTCGTTCCAGTTGCTAAAAATAAAACGGGTGACTTAACTAACATGGCAAACTATAGGCCCATATCATTAGGCACCATTGCTGGTAAGATCTTTGAGAGACTGCTGCAGCCTGAACTGTTGAAGAATGTGTGTATAAGTGATGCTCAGTTTGGTTTTCGTCCCGGTCTCTCTACAGACTCGGCCATACTAGCTCTTAAACACGCTGTAAACTACTACAAAAAGCGTGAAACATCTGTCTATGCGTGCTTCTTAGATTTGAGTCGCGCATTTGATCTCGTTAATTATAACATATTATGGAGAAAAATGCGCGAATCAAACATTCACGGCAGTATTGTAGAGCTGATGAGATATTGGTACGAGAACCAAACGAGTACTGTGCGTTGGGGTGACACAACGTCTAGTGAATTCAGGCTAGAGTGTGGAGTGCGCCAGGGTGGCCTTACCTCTCCGGACTTATTCAACTTGTACGTTAATGACCTGATTGAGGAGCTAAGTGGCACAGGCATCGGCTGTCATATTGATGGAGCTTGTTTTAACAACTTGAGCTACGCTGATGACATGGTGCTACTTAGCCCCTCAATAAGTGGTCTACGAAAGTTAGTGCTGATCTGCGAAAACTATGCCAAAACACATGGCTTGAAATATAACGTTCGGAAATCAGAAATGTTGATCTTCCGGGTCGGCAAGGGTCCGGAGAGGGTACCGCCAGTTTATTTGGATGGATCACCGGTTCAGGTTGTGCAGCAGTTTAGGTATCTTGGACACATGTTGTCGGAATCCCTGAGCGACGATTTAGATATAGAACGGGAGCGAAGGTCGCTTGCAGTACGGTGCAACATGCTCGCGCGCCGGTTTGCTCGATGTTCTGAGGATGTTAAAGTGACGCTATTCAAAGCATATTGTATGAGTTTTTATACCTCGCAGCTCTGGTTGAGTTACACCAAACGATCCTTTAACACCCTCAGAGTTCAGTACAACAATGCCCTCCGCATTTTATTAAAAATGCCGAGGTATTGCAGCGCGTCGGGTATGTTCGCCGACGCTGGTGTACCTGACTTCTATGCGATCATACGGAACAGAATTGCGGGTTTCTGGGAAACTGTTCGCAATTCTAAAAATTGTATGATTAGTATCGTCGCTCAGGCATCCCCTGACAACGTGTTTTTTAAACACTGGCTCAAAGTGCACCAGACTCAGAACACCAAGTGACATAATATTATACCGTAAGGTATTATTATTATAATGTAGTTCTTGTTTTAGCTCTAGTTTTAATTTTTACATCTTTTTATTATTTTGTAATTTTAATTTTATATTATTTTGTAAATTTAATTCTTAATTATGGGTCCCTGCCTGAAATAAAACGATTTTATTTATTATTTATTTATTTATATCAACGCACAGCCTAAACCGCTGGTCCTAGAGACATGAAATTTGGAAGGTGTGTTCTTTGTGCAGAGTAGGTATCCAATCAGAAAGGGTTTTTCGAAATTCCATCCCCAAAGGGGTAAAATAGAGGTTGAAAGTATGAATGAAAGTCCGTTGTTTTTCCAGTTCAAGCCATGGAAACTTGGTATTTGGGCTTCCGGTTTAAAATTATGAAATACCTACCTACGAATTCCACAGTTTTTAGGGTTCCGTACCCAAAGGGTAAAAACGGGACCCTATTACTAAGACTCCGCTGTCTGTCTGTCTGTCTGTCTGTCTGTCTGTCTGTCTGTCTGTCTGTCTGTCTGTCTGTCTGTCTGTCTCCAGGCTGTATCTCATAAACCGTGATAGCTAGAAAGCTGAAATTTTCACAAATGATGTATTTCCGTTGCCGCTATAACAACAAATACTAAAAATTAAAAAAATATATATATTAAGGGGGGTCCCCATACAATAAACGTGTTTTTTTCGTATTTTTTTTTGCTCAATATTAAAAACGGTAACAGGTAGACGGTTCAAATTTTCACAGAATATTAACTTGTATATTACCTTTCAAAATAAATAATTAAATATCAATAAAGTAAATATTAAAGGGGGGCTCCCATACAACAAACGTAATTTTTATTTTTAATACGTCATAAATCGTAAAACTTACTACAGGTTTGTACGGAACCCTCGGTGCGCGAGTCCGACTCGCACTTGGCCGGTTTTTTTGAAATTTCTATCCCCAAGAACGTTAAATAGAGAGTTTGTCCTTCAATCACGCCGCAACAAAGCAACGGATCGACGTGAATTTTGCATGGGTACGGTTAAGAGTTAAGAGTTGCCTGTAGTTGTGTAACGCATATCAGTCGCTTGCGATTGTTAAGCAACGTTGATCCAAGTCGTTAACTGGATGGGTGACCTAATTTGGAGGTTAAAATTCGGTATTTTCGTCTCCTCTGTGCCTCGGAGAGCACGTTAAGCCGTCGGTCCCGGTTATTATCACTAACATCTGTTATTAATCGTTACAAAAACCTCTTAGTCGAGTCATATATGCGAAAGGACGTGAGAACCCACCGCATGGTTATTCCATGAAAACTACTATTATTAGATGAATGGGAAGGGGTCACGACCCTCAGTAGTGAGGGTTACGACGCAGAGAGATGAGAGCATGAATGATGTAACAATAATGTGTCATCTCTCGCACAAGTGCTGCAACAGGTGTCGTGACGTTGGCACTTCGCTTTCTATATCAAGGTCGTTGGCGATTCGGTTATTTGTACTGTCTTATGCGTGCTTGTACGATGATTATTGACAAAAGTGACCAGCAGGTACAAGCTGAACATCCATACTAATAGGTATTATAAATGCGAAAGTGTGTCTGTCTATCTGTCTGTCTGCTACGTTTTCCCGGTTCATCTTTTCAACCGATTTTGATAAAATTTGGAACAGAGGTTGGTTGGTGGAAGAACATCATTTCGGGCATCCCGGGCTACTTTTTATCCCGAAAAATTAAAGAGTTCCCGCGGGAATCAAAAAATATTAATTCACGCAGACGAAATCGCGGGCATAATCTAGTACTATATTATTTAACATTATCTGGTGACAGAAGGGCTGGCTCATTTTTTGCGCAAAGGCGGCTGATCCTTTCCATCAGATCAGCTGTCCAGCGCGGAACTGCAGCCAGCATTCTCGCCACCATTCCACGCGGGCATTATTTGTATAGTAATTGGGTTAGGCTAGCTTTAAGTGCTATTGTATTGAATATGTTGAGAATTTGAAGAGTTCCTGTAGCCCCGCCCAGCTCCATCATGAGACCACCGCCGTGGTACAGCTATACATTATTGCATTGCTACAAAGTTCTTTAAAAGTCCCAAAGTCCATGGTTCGGGGGAAACTGCTCTAAAATTGATCCAGTTGCAAGATGTAATCACTTGCTAAGATACCAAGCTAATTAAAAGCTTAATATAATAATAGTGTCAGTAGAGAAGAAATCTTAAAACTTTCTTCGTCCACTGATAATAATAATATGATAATAATGGGTAGATATTACGGAATTGGGTCAATAAATTACAATACCACCATTTGCTCTCAATTTGCTTGTTGGGGCACATTCAGATTTCAAGTTTTCCTTTCTTGTAGTGGTCACACATTGGGAATCCTGCATATTGTTGTTTGTAGATTTTCGTAGACTTTGTTTATTTGTACCTTCCTGTTACATTCTTCCGAAGTCCTCCGAACTTAAGCATTGATAAAATTAATCCTGAAAAGAGTACTAGGATCACATTATCGAAATACATTTCGTTATTTTCAACTTATTTGACTTACACTTCTGGATATAATGCAGCACTATATTTCGATATTCTTATAAAAATGGTAATGTATATGGAAATTTGGAATGCGCGTTGAGGGCCGCATGCATGTCGCACGTGGGTGCATTGGCCGGCTATTTGTGGACACAGGTGTACGCGTTACGTTTGTTTGGTCATACACTTACGAGATCCGTATACAGCTTTTCAGCCAGAATCCCTTCGACTCATATTATGACTGGGTTATGTATGAACAGACCTAATTAGTCATGCTCGAACCCAGAGCGGTATATTTTTAGATTACAGACAATAATATGTAATAAACTATTATTATCAAATAAATATTATAAATGCGAAAGTTTGGATGTATGGATGTATGTTTGTTACTCAATCACGCTCCAACGGATGAACGGATCTGGATTAAATTTGGCACAGAGATAGATTATAGTCTGGAATAGCACATAGGCTACTTTTTATCCCGGAAAATTAAAGAGTTCCCGCGGGAACCGAAAAACCTCAATCCACGCGGACGAAGTCGCGGGCATCAGCTAGTCAATAATAATTAATCCTTTTCACCTCTTGGCTCTACAACTTAATTGTACTACGTGAACCAAAAAAGGATGCAATTTAAACCAGAATAAATCTTTCATCCAGTTTCTTAGAGGGTTCATCTTTTTAGCTGTGTCACTTTAGGTAGGTATAGTGTCTAAATTGTTTAATGGGAATTATATATTGTTCTTATCGATATATTATGTGCTTGTCGTGTGGCGCGGGCCGAGCGCCGAGCATCGCCTCAAATGGCGCGCGCGTGCGCAGGCGCCGCCGCCGCGCACCCGCGAAGCCTGCGCCGGCGGGCAGGTGCGCGTGCGGGGTGCAGGGTGCCCGGCGCAGGGGTGCAGGGTGCAGGGTGCAGGGCTGCAGGCGGCAGGGTGCAGCGGGCGGCCGCGCGGGCGGGCGCGAGGCGCGCCTTGTATGGCGCGCGGCGCGTCGCGGGCGCGCGTATATAAGCGTCGCGCCGCGCTCTCGGCCGCACTCGCAGTCTCGCTGCCGTAGAGTCAACTTCCACGCGTCCCGACACACACACACACCCGAAACCAATATGTGCGACGACGATGTAGCTGCGCTGGTGGTGGACAACGGGTCCGGCATGTGCAAGGCCGGGTTCGCCGGCGACGACGCGCCGCGCGCCGTGTTCCCGTCCATCGTGGGTCGCCCCAGGCATCAGGGCGTGATGGTCGGTATGGGCCAGAAAGACTCGTACGTGGGTGACGAGGCCCAGAGCAAGAGAGGTATCCTCACTCTGAAGTACCCCATCGAGCACGGCATCATCACCAACTGGGACGACATGGAGAAGATCTGGCACCACACCTTCTACAACGAGCTGCGCGTCGCCCCCGAGGAGCACCCCGTGCTGCTGACCGAGGCTCCCCTCAACCCCAAGGCCAACAGGGAGAAGATGACGCAGATCATGTTCGAGACCTTCAACTCGCCCGCCATGTACGTGGCGATCCAGGCCGTGCTCTCGCTGTACGCGTCCGGTCGTACCACCGGCATCGTGCTGGACTCCGGCGATGGCGTCTCCCACACCGTGCCCATCTACGAAGGTTACGCTCTGCCCCACGCCATCCTCCGTCTGGACTTGGCCGGCCGCGACTTGACCGACTACCTCATGAAGATCCTCACCGAGAGGGGCTACTCTTTCACCACCACCGCTGAGCGGGAAATCGTGCGCGACATCAAGGAGAAGCTGTGCTACGTGGCGCTCGACTTCGAGCAGGAGATGGCCACCGCCGCCGCCTCCACGTCCCTGGAGAAGTCGTACGAGCTTCCCGACGGACAGGTCATCACCATCGGCAACGAGAGGTTCCGCTGCCCCGAGGCGCTGTTCCAGCCTTCCTTCCTGGGTATGGAGTCGTGCGGCATCCACGAGACCGTGTACAACTCCATCATGAAGTGCGACGTCGACATCCGCAAGGACCTGTACGCCAACACGGTGATGTCCGGCGGCACCACCATGTACCCCGGTATCGCCGACAGGATGCAGAAGGAGATCACCGCGCTCGCGCCCTCCACCATCAAGATCAAGATCATCGCTCCCCCCGAGAGGAAGTACTCCGTATGGATCGGAGGCTCCATCCTCGCGTCGCTGTCCACCTTCCAGCAGATGTGGATCTCCAAGGAGGAGTACGACGAGTCCGGCCCCGGCATCGTCCACCGCAAGTGCTTCTAAGCATCTCGTTAACCCTCGCGCCGCCGCCGCCGACGCCGCCGTCGCCGCCGAAGCCGCCGCCGACGCCGCCGCCGCCGCCGCGTGAGCGAGTGCCGTGTGTTGTGCTGCTCGAGAGAGGAACGCGAGCATTCGTGCGTTGTGCGTAGTGATACCTGACAGAACTGAACATCTAATGTAACGCCATCTATCTTAATGTAATTTATTGTAAAATTTATATAAATTTAATTTTTCTTTTTTATTTTTATTATATTTGGGATCGTTGTGGATCTCGCGCCAAAATGTAATTAATAAATAAACGGTTAATTTATTTATTTTAATTACATCATTTCTTTTTATACACTCGTTGACTTTCGTTTTTGATTAGTCTCCCCCGCCCCTCGTCCCCTCCACGTCATGACGGTGACGCCGTGACGCGGTGTGACGTCACAGGGCAGCGGTGCCAGCCTGCGGGCGTGCACCTGCCGAAAGTGGGTCAATCCTGACTCAGAACTATTGACAAGCATTCGATACGAGTCGTTAAAACCTAAGCATTCCTGCGACGCTGAGCCGCGGCGTCGCGTCGGGCGGGCGGCTAACTTTAGACGCGAGGCCCCCACGTGTCCGGAATTAGCCAACGCACGCACTACCATAAATAGTTAAGACAGCTCCCGCGTCCGAACCATTTTCTAATTTTATCGAAATCGGGAGGCGCCTGTCGCCATAGCAACTTGAGCCTAGCTCCGTGGACGCAGGCGCGGAATTCGCGCGGCCGCGTCGCCGCCGCAGCAGCGCTCGCGCAGGCGGCGCGGCAGCATGCGGCGCGCTATTCATAGCCGGCTCCCGCCCGGCCCCCGGCGCCGCGCCGGCCCCCAGCGCGGCACCGGTGTGACGACACGGCCGCGACTCTACTCTCAACGCTCACAATATTTTCAGGCAAATGTTTTGAACTAGTGTTCTGACTCACATTGTTTTGGTTTGTCAGTGGTTGGATCGCAATCATTATTTTTAATTTCCGATTTGGTCGTTTGTATCTGTTTATGTTTCGTTGCCTGAATGAGTCTTCGGTTGACGCGAAGTCGTTAACTAGGCAGTGAATTATTCTTTTCATCGTGCAAAGGAATACTTCAGAAGTTAATAAATTAAAAGTATCCCTGGATGAGGCGTGTCTCGCGGTTAATTTATAAAGTTGTTTTTTCTGCGACGAGTCATAAAAATAGCGCGAGCGTGGAATGTATTTCGAGTGCGATCGCCGTGTTCCGGCATCTTGGGTTTCACGCGGGGAGCTCCGACTCGAGCCGCGTACGGCTTGTGGCAAAAAACTCGTCTGTTTATTTCATTTCATGATTTACGGGTTCATTCATGACTGAACTGAAATCGATTTGAATGCATGACTACTTTGAAATACTAGTTTGTCGTCAAGATCGTATGGTGTGAAATGATGACGGAGCGATGACGACACAGTAATATAGTTAGACGTTGTGATCATTAATATTTTATGGCTCGGTCTTGTAGACAACACTGAAATGGCTTCTCTAATTTTATTCACCACAAAAACTAAGTCAAACGCATTTCCTATGATTGATTTTCAAGCTTTAACATGGATATAGGTAACCCTAATTCATATGATTTTGATACATGTAAGTTGTCAAACTTTAGTAAGAGGATGGTAGGAGGTGGTCATCAGAGTAGACTGATTGATAGTATAGTTAGTTATATTTTGTTAAGATTGTTGAACAATCTAAGACAAACCAAGACTCTTGCCTGACAGACCAATCTATCAGTTGTGCTTTTTAAAGTTGTATCAATGAAAATTGGCCAAATAGGTAAGCCTTTTTGGTTAATCATGAACTTAAGATCCTACGTGTTTCAAGATGTTTGTAAATTGAAAACCCCAAGTAATTTCCAGAAATACCAGTAAAGGTAGGTGAGCTAGTGTGTACTGTGTACCAACCAAACTTCGGTAGTTGGGATTTTGGAAATCTTTACTTGTTTACCTATACGTCAATGATAGGTATATAATATCTGTATACTTAGGAACTACAAGTTAAGTTGTAAGTTGATAATATTTCAGTCAGTCAAGTTATCCTTTCATATTTAGTATTAGCTGATGCCCGCGACTTCGTCCGCTAGGATTGAGGGTTATTAGGTTCCGCGGGAATTTTTAATTTTTCGGGATAAAAAGTAGCCGATGTGTTATTCCAGAATATAACCTGTCTCTGCATCCAGATCCGTTTAGTCGTTTAAGCGTGATTGAGTAACAAACATACAAACTTGCGCATTTATTATATTAGTAAGCATAGATAGATCATTTTTGTGTCGATTGATCAAATATGACTTGAACTATTATTTCATGAAATAGGAGCTAGTCTATTGGAGGGCAGCTTAAGGCTTTCTTTCCTATCAGTAGTCTTACGGGAATGTCATAGACAGGCAATGCTGCGGGGTGCCAGGGGTAAAAGGGGGAAGCATAATATAATGATAATATAATATAATAATATTATTTTTACGAGATATTTCACCGCGGTTGATTGCCTCATCTGGAGACAGAAGGGCTGGCTCATTTTTTGCGGAAATGCAGCCAGCAATCTCGCCACCATTCCACGCGGGCATGATTTATATAGTAATTAAGTAGTAGCCCTACCGGCAAAGACGTGCCGCTAAGCGATTTAGCGTTCCGGTACGATGCCGTGTAGAAACCGAATAGGGGTATGGGTTTAATATAACTGCCATGCCCCTAACAGGTTAGCCCGTTACCATCTTAGACTGCATCATCACTTACCATCAGGTGAGATCGCAGTCAAGGGCTAACTTGTAGTGGATAAAAAAAAAAAAAAAAAAAAAAAAAAAAAAAAAAAAAAAAAAAAAAAAAAAAAAAAAAAAAAAAAAAAAAAAAAGTTAGGCTAGCTAGCTTTAATTTCTATTGTATTGTTTTCAATAAATGTTACTAATGAAAGGAAAAAATCTTAATAATATAGATAATGTTTATTGCATCTTTCTACAAGTTCATCATTTAGTTCTCGTGTTGTCTCCTTATATGGTCCGACCACGGTTGGTTGGTACAGCCACAAATAGCCGTGTTATTCACATTGAATTGTTCAGCGATCGAAGCATATGATTGCCAAGGTGATTGATCGGATTCGTCGCTGAATCAGCGGCGCCGCGAGTCGCGCGCTTCTATACAAGACCTGCGCCAAAAATACTACTACAATTGATTCTATTATTGCACTAGTGTTGCGATGCTCGTCTCCTATAACTTCGCGGTTCAAGGATCCCGAGCAGGTCTTAGTTTAGTGACCTAGAACTGCCTCAGCTTTTGAAGTCCCAGAAACTTGTCTGACGCGATGAACCGTCGCTGTTGTCACAATTTAAAGTTGCTAAAATTAAAAACAAAAACTATTAAAAACCGGCCCAGTGCGAGTCGGACTCGCGCACCGAGGGTTCCGTACAAACCTGTAGTAAGTTTTAAATTATTAAAAAAAAACTACTTACTAGATCTCGTTCAAACCAATTATCGGTGGAAGTTTGCATGGTAATGTACATCATATATTTTTTTTAGTTTTATTATTCTCTTATTTTAGAAGTTACGGGGGGAAGGGGACACACATTTTACCACTTTGGAAGTGTCTCTCGCGCAAACTATTCAGTTTAGAAAAAAATGATATTGGAAACCTCAATATCATTTTTGAAGACCTATCCATAGATACCCCACATGTATGGGTTTGATGAAAAAAAAATTTTTGAGTTTCAGTTCTAAGTATGGGGAACCCCCAAAAATTATTGTTTTTTTTTTCTATTTTTGTGTGAAAATCTTAATGCGGTTCACAGAATACATCTACTTACCAAGTTTCAACAGTATAGTTCTTATAGTTTCGGAAAAAAGTGGCTGTGACATACGGACGGACAGACAGACAGACAGACAGACAGACAGACAGACAGACAGACAGACATGACGAATCTATAAGGGTTCCGTTTCTGCCAAATTTGGCTACGGAACCCTAAAAAGGGCCACCGACCGGGCCAGATAAGTCTGTAGGTACTTGGTTTTCTCAAAACCTTTACCTACTGTCTATCTGTTTTGCAAAATTTTAAGAACAATTTCTTCTTTGGAAATTGTTATAAAAATTGGTTAGAATGATTGGTTTATTTCATTCTCCTTTGGCCTGGTGGGAGGCTTCGGCCATGGCTAGTTACCACCCTACCGGCAAAGACGTGCCGCCTAGCGATTTAGCGTTCCGGTACGATGCCGTGTAGAAACCGAATAGGGATGGGTTTAACATTTAAACTGCCATGCCCCTTACAGGTTAGCCCGCTACCATGTTAGGCTGCATCATCACTTACCATCAGGTGAGATCGCAGTCAAGGGCTAACTTGTACTGGCATAAAAAAATCTAAAGTTGTATTCATTTGCTGTTGTAGTTTTGACTTATTTTCTAATTCACTGTTTTTCTATACGTTACCTATCCCTTTAAGTTTAAACGCTACCCACGTTATTGATGATTTGCCAATAAGTGTTATATTTTACTGATATTTGGTACAGATTATTTGTTTTTAGATGTTTAATGATAATTCATTATTTATTCAAATCCATACTAATATTATGCAAAAGTGTGTAGGTATGTCGGTCTGGTACGCCGGCCGATATGCCGGCCAGCCCCCCAATCATGTAAGAATGGCCGATGAAAACGTTAACGTTCGTCGTCAAAGTAAAATAAACCATAACACCATTGAATTAGAGCTCAATTTCGGTAACCCATTCTTATCCGTTTAGGTATGTACGTATAAGAATGGATACACGAAATTGAGCTCTAATTCAATGCTGTTATGGTTTATTTTACTTTGACGCTGAACGATTACGTTTGTTCGGCTATTCTTATATGATCGGGGGGCTGGTTCACACTTCACGCCCCATTTGTGTAACCGATTTTTAAGATTTGTTTTGAGATCAAGTCATATCATAAAATGTCCTACCAACATCATAAGATGGATTCACTCCACGATTCAAAAGCTCTTGCAAAAGTTTACTAAACACATCTGAATTTGAGTTTAATTCTTTGTTAAAATTGAGTATACATAGAATCAAAAGAGTACGACGGTAATACAGACACGGCTCCAGTAACAGAATCAATTACAATTCCGTCAAGACGTGGGCGGGCCTGCGGGACTCGCTGACGAATCGCGAAACGAAAGTAGAAAAGTAATTACGTTCCACCGCTCCCCGCCCGACTCCTGCCGCGACAACAGCGACCTTGTCACCACACCGTACGACCTATTATCCAACGCGCGGATAAAGATTTAAAATGTAATGAAAATTTTGGGCCATGTCGTTTGTTTGTTTGTTTGTGCGCGGTATCTGCTCGCGTCGCTCGTCGACCGCTAATTGAAGATTTTGTTATTGTTTAGATAAGGCGGGTGAAGAAGATTTTATTGGGGTTATTTGTTTTTGCGTTCTGCCCAAGAATTTATTACCTAATATTTCCCGCGTACTGTCAACCGAAGTTAATTTTAACTCTGATAATATTGAATTTTAATTGTACAAGGGTTACTTACCAGGAATTAAGCTAAGCCTTGCCCAATAGCTCACAAGTTTACTCAAATATAGTAAAAGTCATAACATTGGATAAAAGCAGGCGTTAGGTAGGTACTTTGCGAAAGTCCATGATAATGAATGATGTTGACTTGTAATCGAGTCAACATCTCCTGAAGATGCTCCGGTGTCGGAGTGAAACGTACGTTGAGAATAATTTGGAAGATTTGTGTGGTGTGGTGTTGTGCCGGAGCGAATTGCTGGCTTACTGGGCGGTATATCGCAAACTACACGTGCAAAATACACGCTGTCCCACATAGATTTGTTTGCTTTGGCGGATTATAGCGAATTAAACTTCTAGTTCCTTCAAAAGTCATCTATACTTATAATAAAACTGTAACAGGTCCAATTCTGTACATTGAAGATATTTTGAAAATTTTTTTTGGAGGGCACTCATTATTCGATACTGAACCCAAATCTGTAATTTTTTTCATTTTTGTCTGTCTGTCTGTCTGTCTGTCTGTCTGTCTGTCTGTCTGTATCTTGGCCGCGCATCACACCGAAACTACTGAATGAATTCAAACGAAACTTGGCACGATTTGAGCCCATACTACGAGGTAGGACATAGGATACTTTTTATCCCGAAATTCTACCCCCGAAGGGGTGAAATTGGGGTTGAAAGTTTGTATGAAAGTCCTTAATTTCTCAAGTTAGAGCCATGAAACTTGACATATGATCTGCGGGTTAAAAATGGAGACATACGTGTTTCACAGTTTTTGAAAATTCGACCCCCAAAAGGGTGAAATAGGGGATGAAAGTTGGTATGAAAGTCCTTCGTTTTTCAAGATGTTTTACAAGTTATATCAACGAAACTTTTTATTTTGGCTAACGGTAAAAAATAAAGAAGTACGTGTGTCACAGTTTTTCAAAATTCCACCCCTAAGGGGGTGAAATAGGGGGTGAAAGTTTGTATGAAAGTCCGTCATTTCTCAAGTTATATCGAATAAACTTGGTATACAAGCTACCGGTAGAAAATGAAGAAATAAATGTATTACAGTTCTTGTAAATTTTACCCCCGAAGGGGTGAAATAGGGGTTGAATGTTTGTATGAAAGTCCTTCATTTCTCAAGTTATAGCCATGAAACTTGGTATATGAGCTGCGGGTTAAAAATAAAGACATACGTGTTTCACAGTTTTTCAAAATTTCACCCTCAAAGGGGTGAAATAGGGGTTGAAAGTTTGTATGAAAGTCCTTCATTTCTCAAGTTATAGCCATGAAACTTGGTATATGAGCTGCGGGTTAAAAATGAAGACATACGTGTTTCACAGTTTTTCAAAATTTCACCCTCAAAGGGGTGAAATAGGGGTTGAAAGTTTGTATGAAAGTCCTTCATTTCTCAAGTTACTTATATCGATGAAACTTGGTATACAAGCTACCAGTTAAAAATGAAGAAATACGTGTTTCACAGTTTTTCAAAATTCCACCCCCAAAGGGGTGAACTAGGGGTTGAAAGTTTGTATAAAAGTCCGTCATTTCTCAAGTTATTTCGATGAAACTTGGTATATCCACGCGGACGAAGTCGCGGGCATCAGCTAGTAGGTAATAAATATCCAGATTTCATCAGACAGCTGTTGTCTCTAAGCACCTAGCACAAGGTTTACACACAGACACAAAAGAGAACTAGCAATACTACCACACGAGTATATATCCGATATATAGTAGGTATATATAGTACTCTGTGATACTACGTAGAGATGATGATTCTACGGTGTAGAATAAGATTTTACAAACTTCGGTGGGAACTCTAAGATTAATATCTTAGAGTTCCCGGGATGAAAATTCTTTGGAACTACAAGCTATCGCAATTTACCAAATTTCGTCAAAATCGCTTTCACTGGGATACTGACAATTGTTGAATTTCTTGTTTTAGAATAATTAAATACAATCCTTATTTTAGGAAAATCAAGGTACGTGATATCAAGCTTTCATATTGAGTAAATATTGCTTAAGTATTGTTTTAAGCGTTTTAACAGTAGGTAGGTACGGCCCCCGGCAATGATCTTTAATCCTTACTAATATTATAAATGCAAAAGTGTTTCTGTCTGTCTGTCTTCTACGCTTTCACGGCCCATCTGTTCAACCGATTTGAATGAAAATTGGTACAGGGGAAGGACAAAGGCTACTTTTTATCCCGGGAAATTAAAGAGTTCTCGCGTGAATAAAAAATTCTTAATCCACGCAGACGAAGTCGCGGGCATCATCTAGTAAGTATATAAACTGGTCTGTGGCCCCAGGTCTCTAACGGGCGCAAAGAGACAGGCTCACGGCAGGACAAACAATAATCTAGAATTAGCCACAAATCCATATGTGACTACTGACTAGTACAAGCGCCCCGGGCGTTTCATGCGGCGCGCGCGCGTGGTCAGCGCAGCGCAAACAACAAACAGTATTTCGTCGTAACTGCAATGTTCACACGTCATCCTTAGATCGTCGCGCGTCCGTCGCGTCGCTTTGATGTCGCGAGACCGATTGACACTCGATTGATATCGCTATCGACATTTTCAAATCATAAATTGGGTAAACTCTGTATTTAGGTCGCCATTTTTGTACCATTTTTGTTTTTGTTTCTAACAACTTTTTGTTCTTGGGGGTTTACTGCCATCGCTTGAAGCAGTATTATTATAATCTTGTTGGCGCTCTTGGTTCAAAATAATCCTTATTTTAGGGACGTCAAGGTATGTCATATAAAACGTCAATTTTAAAACCCCTCTTCCCCGTCTCAGGGATTAGATACCTCTAGTTCACAGTTACAGCTCAGTTCGTCGTATAATTAGCGCGACGGCTCATAAAGAGCTTCCACAACGACTGCTTGCGGCTGCAGCCTCCGCGGCGCGCCGGGAACGAGATGAGAGTGTCACGTGAGCTCTATATTGTACTAGTTGGTGTTTCATGAGCTTCCTACTAGTTACGATTTGATTGAACACCTACTTTATCATTAAGCTCTAATTTCGGTCGCACACTCAGACCCACTAACGTCCCACTGCTGGGCACAGGCCACTCCACGTCAACTCACATAGGAGTGAGGGAATTAGAGCTTAGACACAACGCTGCTCCAATGCGGGTTGGTGCTACACTAAGTATACACTAAGTGAAAATTTGACAGCAGGATATTGGAGAGGAATACACGCTGTGTCAATCAAGTTTACACAGCGCTGGCTCTTCTCTATAGAAGCTGCTTTCCGAACCGGTGGTAACGTACTGACATAATATAATAAGTGACGAAATAAAACATTTCATTTCAACGTCATAGAGACTAAACACCTATCATCACTCCGTTACAACTTTCACTATATAATATTATATTATGTTAAAAAACGTACTTAATAAATATAAATTGCTTGTATACTAGAAAGTAGAAACCCTATTCGTTAATAAAATGAATTAAACTGATACATTTATGTAGTTAAATCATTCACATCATCGAATTGTTGATTGGTGCCCTTTACCCAATAATCATAAAGGAGGTACAATCAATTTCATCGTCTTTGATAACACACAGGCAGTGGCGTAGCTAGGTGGACAAGGGCCTCGGTGCATAGAGGAAAAATCGGGCCCCCACCCCCTCTTTCCACGTAGCTTAAACTTATACTAGCCCTCAAACTTAGAGATAGGGGTAAGAAAATAATACAGTGACTTGCATTTATCCCTCGTAGAAAAATCGCGATAAAAAAATTTTGACCACGGATTATTGTTCATTCATCTATCCAGTAGATGCCTGAATTTTTACAATTCTAAATTTTCATATTTAATAGGTTTAAATAAAATTTATTTATTAAAGGTCCAACGTGGGCGAGGCTTACGCAAGGCAGAGTCCTCGTTTTTGGTCGTATTTTCAACCCTCTGGGAAATTATAAATATTGGTCCGACAGTTCCGGAAAGTAAGACTTTTTCTTGGGAAATTTCCTCCTCTTTCAAATTTGAAAAATGACAAAAAGTTTTTGAGATATTTGCAAGAAACCAAACCCCATATTTTTTCAGTTAATTTTAAATAACTTTTGCAATTTTTGCAAGCGGGTCTTGAATTTTGTTCGAAAATCAGACGCTATTCCGAATCGAATGACACCTCGTTCATATTTTTCGGAGTCGGAGAAAAAAGTTTGACCCAAAAAGCACTTGTTGACTAGACTATTAGATCATTATGATAGGATATAAATAGTTTTGGAAATATGGCGGCTTATTTTGCGTACCTATTTGCTTTTTTTTTTTGAAAAATCGTATAATATGTTTCTTGTTTTACACGAAAAGTATAAGAGCTAGGAAAAAAACGACAAAACAAAATGGAAGTTCATAAAATCATCTACAAAAGTCAAAATGCTTTTTATTTCATTTCAATAGACCTAAATACTTTCGGAAATATAACGATCGAAAACGTGCATGACAGAAACTGAACCAAATAACGGTAAAGAATAACAAATGCTTATCAAGGATGCTTGGCGCTTGTGTTGAAAGTCTTAAATTGGGAGTCCTGATAGTTAATGTTCATTCAATATCTTGAAAATAAAAACTTGTGAGCAGGCTCGAAGTTTTCCGGCTGCAGGAGCCCGCTGCTCCTCTCTTTTCAAAGCTTAAGGGGGAGGGGGCCCTCTGAGCTTCGGGGCCCCGGTGCACTGCACCACCTAGCCCTATGATAGCTACGCCACTGCACACAGGTACCTACCTAATCTGTGACTGTATTGTTAAACCAGTCAATTATGAGTATCCAATATACAATTAATATTGTGTTAAATAGCATCGGGAAAGTTGTGAGATTCCTGCGAGTGGGTACCTATTGGGTATTGGGTGTACAATGAGGAGAGTTCCCGCATCGGCGCGATATTAGACAAGTTGCCTCAGTGGCAGCTCGCTGACGGCGCCGCACTTCAACTATATTAATCAACGTTATTAACCTGAGCAGGCGGGGAGCGGGGGGTCGGTGTTGCCAGCGTCGCGCTCGCACCCCTCACACGGGGACAACATTACATTTTTGAAGTGAAAACTTCTTTAGCCGCGTTGAGCACTTTTTGGTAGGTAAATTTGTGGATTCGCGTCAGCGACACCTCGCTCCGACATGCTCGCGAACACCGACATGCTCGCGTTGTTACGAAAACTTATCTAGTGGTTCGCCCCGAACTGAGACCTCGCGGTATCCATAAACAGAGCGCCATCTATTGACATCGTTGTAAAGTTCTGTTAAAAATAGTGAAGCTAATTAAAAATTAAATAATTTCGTTTCCTTATAATATTTATCCAATTTTAGTATTTGTTGTTCAAGTACAGGATATAATTCAAATAAGTGATCAAGTTTCAGGCTCAGCCTTTTCTTTGTAAGCACAAACGAATAAACTTGTACAGAGCGCCATCTATTGACATAATTGTGAAGTTCTGTTAAAATACGGAAGCTCATTAAAAATTAAATAATTTCGTTTCCTTATAATATTAATCTTATTTTAGTATTTGTCGTTCAAGTACAGGATATAATTCAAATAATTAATCAAGTTTCAGGCTCAGCCTTTCAGAAAATTGGGAGTTCTGAGGTCATCTTTGGACGTCAGAAAATCTCCACTTTGAAAGCCCCCCATTTCGTCAATTTTAGGGGAAAAATTAAAAAAAAAATATTTTTGGACTCTGTTCCTCATTATCTTTAAAATGATATACCGCAATCCTATGTAACGCTATAAAAAATATTTTACTCCGCATTCGCTTCTATGAGAGCCCCCCTGAAATAAAGATTTTTATAATTTTTTAAACCATATTCGGCGGGAGGCCATCGGTTTACATATCATATTTAAACTTGAAGTAATGACGTTCAGTAATTCAGAAGTTATAAGGCTCTGACAGACGGACGGACGGACGGACGGACGGACGGACGGACAAGTGCCAATTCTCTCAAGTAGACTCAGAGACCTTCGCTTCGCTCGGTCAAATATACCTACTACATTCGTAATTAAACTTTCCTTCCTTACCTTAGTTTTAATTTTTTTTTCATACCTATTCATTTTCACTTCTACATATAAGCAGTCCGTATGACTGCCAATTTTTTTAATGGACAAAAATTCAATTATAATAGCCATCACATCATCATAATATGTAAGTGAATAAGAGGCTCATTCTTTCATACTTTTAGGTTTTCATGATCAACTTTCTGGGAAACTAGCAGTCAATTATGCATTCTAGACTAAAATGGTCAGAATTGGTGGGAAATTGACAACGCATCAAGAGTGCAGGCTTCCTAAAGTTGATTCTAAAGCAGTTTAGGCAGGAACCAAGAAATTATCATGTAAATACCGACAGACATAAGTATACCCATTGAGGTATTATGTACTTTGTACATATAATTCAATGGGTATACTGTAGGTGTAGAGGCCTGACGTCATGAGTGGCACACATTGCGCTACAATATGAAATAAGTAAACATTTTATTTTATTTCGCGCCACCCTTGCATCTTTGTCCCAAATTTCGCAGATACCAACTTAACCAACATGATTTGAGATTAATTACTAATGGGTACGTTTTTCAGGTTCTATTATATTAGCTTACCTTTCTGTAATTCTACCACTGGTAGGTACTGACTACTGACGGTTATGGTGATTTTACTGGCCGAGCTGCAATGAAATTATGTTATTATGTATTTATTCGGGTTTATTCGTTTGTGGTAACCGTCTTCGATTTCGCGAGATGATGTAAAGTAGAATAATTTTATTCACCTTTTTCAAAGAAAACAATTTTTTTCTTAATTAAAATAATCTTTTCTCTTTAGCTGTTTCAAATAAAGTGTTATAAATAACAGTATGAATGAAATGCTAGCGAATTTGAAATAGTTCATGTAACTCTTTTTTCTTTCGGGTGTTCCCGGCTCCCCGGCTGGCATCCCCGGGGCGGCGATAAAAGAGCATTGTAGGTATGCCGTCAAAGCGCTGATGAATTTAATTGCGAGCACTCAATAAGGGCGCTGCTTGTCGCGCGCCGACCGCTCCCGGCTTCCATTACCTACGACCTTAATAACACGACCTGAAACACGATTTCAATGGCGATTGTCAATTTTTACACAGAGTTGGAACCTTGTCGCTGTGACTTGGCGTCGATTTGTTTGTGATGAGTATCGGATTGATGAGGCGGGCGAGGGCGGCACGGTCCCACAGTGCTGTTGCTCGCGAGTCTACAAAATATGGAACGCTTTGATATCATTGTGTCGGGATTCGATGATCGGATACAATGTGCGGGGGGAGGGGGAGGGGGGAGGGGGGGAGGCTCCACGTGTATCAATTAATTCGCGCTTATGACGGTTCGCAACAGTAGGGTAGGGCGGGGCTAGTTGAGCATAGGGGCAAGTTGGGAAATCGAAATATCTCGCAAACTATTCACCGTACGCATAGGCATCTCATGGTGGAAATAAGGGGTTGCGAAAGGGATAATCACCGCGCTATCGCTAGTGGTGGCTCGACGAGCGAGGTAAGCGCCCGGGCGTTTTGTTTATTTTGTAACCAAAAAGTAAAAACGTCGTTTATCGCAAGTTTTCGTCTGTATTAGTCAAATGTTATCTGTTTTCAATCAGGTGAGTGTTAATCTTCCAGAAAATTAGTGTACTTTTGATATGTAGAAGGGTCCTGGGTATAATTCTTACGATTTTTTTATAACCTCACTTTTGTTTTAAAATTCCGGGTTGGGGTTAGTTGAGCTATAGTTGCTCAACTTACCCCACGACTCAAACAACTAAAGTAATGAATGTTTTATTTTTTGTTAGGATGCGGACTTACAAGAGGAAGACTACAAGATTTTCTTTCATTACTGAAGACTTAAATTCAATCAATCAATCAATCAATTCATTTATTTGTGAATAGAGTACAGTGTATAGGTGGAATACAGTATTAAAGTGCTCCTATTCTACCACAGTGTGGTGTACAAATATCTTAATTTTATAAAATTATAGTTATTAACATACTTATCCTACTTAGTTAAATCATAAAATACATTTGAAATGCCGCTAAAATTTGAAATTATGCTGTAAAGGCTGTCAACGATGAGGGGAAAAGTGTGAATTTTTGTCAATTGCAACAGTGACAATGACCATTAAGTTCCAAAGATCTTATTAATATTTTCTTCTAAGATATAAGCTATATGGGTAATAATAATATAAATATTTAGGTCTGATTTTAAACAGAAAGACTAAATCTAATTCTGAAGTTAATCTTGAGATACGTTAATGTTTTGTTAATTCTAGTTTCGGTTAATTATTCAAAGAAAGTTTATTGTTCTGTCACTAAAAGACTATAAATAAAGAGCTGATTGTCAAACACATATTTTACTTCATCTCTAGTCAACATTGAACCCATGGTTTGGCTAGACATTCTTAGTGCTCAACTTGCCCCATACCCTTGCTCAACTTACCTCACCTATGGGGTACATTGAGCATACTTGACTTTCTGTATTTAAACAGCTGTAGCTCTTAAATTCGACGTGTTACAAAAAAAATACTATGGGCACTTTTGCTAAGGGATAAATTACTAATCCATCAGGCCACATAACAACTCATTGAGACTTATGATTGAGGAGCTATATCCGCTCAAGTGAAAAATTGCTCAACTATCCCCGCCCTACCCTACAATGTTCACGCGATTTCATTTCTCTGTGATGTTCAAATCGTTGAATGCGAATAATTGGGATGGAATTTGACGGATCGCTGCTCAAATGTTATTAATCAATTTTTCAATGCGATTGATCGAATTCTTCAGGTGCTTTGTGTTCTAACAAGTAACAAGATGAAATATTGAATACTTGAATTGTAGCGTTTATAAAAAAATACATCTCATTACTGACGTGAGACGTCTACCTATACCTGTATGTATCTACTTAACTACTTTTTAGTAGAATCTGCTTAGTTTGTGCTATTTATATAACAGCGGTACAGTCAGACTCTACGAGATGTATACTCAGACTTCAAACTATATACACTTTGATAATCATGGACCTGGAATGTCTAGATATGTCTTAACATAACAAGTTTTTCATTCATACATTTAGTGCTTACCTATAGTTTTACCTTGGAAAATCTATTCGAATAGGCTGCACGAATTACAATTTCAGTGTCGTGATTGGCTAAATTTGTGGTGTTCTTGCTGCGACAATGAATTTCGATCAATAGCGAAAGAGCTTTAGCGATTTTACAGTAATAAGGCCCTAGGGGCCTCGGGGCTTACTATACCTAGGTACTAATAAAAGTGAGTGCAAGTGTTTGTAGCTGCACTATAATAATCACTTGCATTTACTGTTCCGTAGTCAACCCTTATAGTTATGTCCGTCAGTCCGTCTGTCTATCTGTCCGCGGCTAGCTCAGAGGCTCTTAGAAAACTGTCATTTGGCATGGGTCTACAATCTACATACCTACTATTAATCACGAAAATAAAAATATATAAAACAAAATTATAGGTAGGTACTAAAATTGGGGATGTTTTTTTTTCGTCTATCCTATGGATAGGTCGTTCAAAAATATTTTGGGGGTGCGAAAACCATTTTTTCAGCCCAGTCAATTAGTCACACACTCAGCCAGTTTTTTATTATGCGTAAAGATGACGTAGGCAGCTATCTACAAATCTCAACACTCGTGGGCTGTTTTGTCACTAATAATCCTATTTTTTGTCATTATTCCTTCACAACCTACCTGAATGCCGATACCCCTTACAATAGTGTATTATTTAAAACCACTTTCATCCTTCTCGAAGACCATACCTAATAATGTTTTAGAAAGAAATAACGAGTATTTAAGCAAATTATGTGAAGTCAAGCGAGATAGCTTCGCAAAGCTACCCGTATTACATCGCCATTCAACAAACACTTACGAGTATTGTGTAAGAAGTAATCATTTCTGAACAATACACTGAGATAGAAGAATTAAAAGTTACCGAGTAAAAGTGAAGAGAATGAACTTCCGCCGCTTACGACGCGTAAGCAGATATTTAGAAGGATTAGGTATCGATGTTTTAATTAATGATTCCCAGAAACATTTTTTATTTGGATGTTGTAATTAAATTCAAAGTACAAAAGAATATCTATTAATTAACAAAGTAGTATAGTAGTGTAGTAGTAGTATAGTGTAATGTATCTAAAGCAGGTTAATTATTAATAAATTTTAAAATCAATAACTTATTATAAGCGTGAAAGTTTGTTGGTTTGTTCATCAATCAACAGGCCACAGAGCAACTGGTTGAAGTTCGTCCGTTGAGTTGAGGACTTGGAGAGTGACATAGTCATCTTCGAGTAGGTAGTTACAAAACTCAGAGTGTAGAATTCCGCAATTATAAATTACTAGAGTTTGTTCGTACAATTTCTGATTTCCTATGAGATTATAAAATTTTCCCGCTGCAAAAAGCTTTAATATAGAGGCTTTATATAGCGCAGCTTTTTATTATTAAACTAATAACCTCAATACTGTTTTTTAATGTCCATAGATACTTCTAAATCATATAACGTTTATGTAACCTTCCAACCCCTATTTCACCCCTTTTGGGATGGATTTTAGTAAAATTGCTTATCCAGGTCATTATCTATACTTATAATAAAACTGTAACAGGCAACGACTTATTACAAATAGACGCGGCATACGCGAACATCATTGCGCTAAAAAACGGCGCAAATATTACGTACGCGGAGAAACGGAAAGAACATAAAGGTTAACATACGCTATACCTGTCGTTAGAAAGAGATGAATATAGATTCTGAGTTACACTGTTTTTAACTGCAATGTACGCAAGTGAGGGCAAGTGCCTTCTTAAATTCTTGCCAAAATAAAGCGCGGGGAACGTATCTAATGTTTTAAATATCATAGGTCCAATTCTGTACATTGAAGATATTTTGAAAATTTTTTTGGAGGGCACTCATTATTCGACACTGAAGCCAAATCTGTAATTTTTTTCATTTTTGTCTGTCTGTCTGTCTGTCTGTCTGTCTGTCTGTCTGTCTGTCTGTATCTTGGCCGCGCATCACGCCGAAACTACTGAATGAATTCAAACGAAACTTGGCACGATTTGAGCCCATACTTCGAGGTAGGACATAGGATACTTTTTATCCCGAAATTCTACCACCGAAGGGGTGAAATAGGGGTTGAAAGTTTGTATGAAAGTCCTTAATTTCTCAAGTTATAGCCATGAAACTTGATATATGAGCTACGGGTTGAAAATGAAAACATATGTGTTTCACAGTTTTTCAAAATTCCACCCCCGAAGGGGTGAAATAGGGGTTGAGAGTTTGTATAAAAATCCTTAATTTCTCAAGTTATAGCCATGAAACTTGATACATGAGCTGCGGGTTGAAAATGAAAATATATATGTGTTTCACAGTTTTTCAAAATTCCACCCCCGAAGGGGTGAAATAGGGGTTGAGAGTTTGTATGAAAATCCTTAATTTCTCAAGTTATAGCCATGAAACAGCATTTGGGCTTTCGTTAAAATATGAAGAAGTACGTGTTTCACCATTATAGGGGGATTATACCGTAGGATAGTAATATAGGCTACTTTTTAGGGTTCCGTAGCCAAATTTGGCAAAAACGGAACCCTTATAGATTCGTCATGTCTGTCTGTCTGTCTGTCTGTCTGTCCGTCCGTATGTCACAGCCACTTTTTTCCGAAACTATAAGAACTATACTGTTGAAACTTGGTAAGTAGATGTATTCTGTGAACCGCATTAAGATTTTCACACAAAAATAGAAAAAAACAATAAATTTTGGGGGTCCCCATACTTAGAACTGAAACTCAAAAATTTTTTTTTCATCAAACCCATACGTGTGGGGTATCTATGGATAGGTCTTCAAAAATGATATTGAGGTTTCTAATATCATTTTTTTCTAAACTGAAACTGGGGGGGACCAACATTTTACCACTTCCAAAGTGGTAAAATGTTGGTCCCCCCCACCCGTAACTTCTAAAATAAGAGAATGATAAAACTAAAAAAAATATATGATGTACATTACCATGCAAACTTCCACCGAAAATTGGTTTGAACGAGATCTAGTAAGTAGTTTTTTTTTAATAATTTAAAACTTACTACAGGTTTGTACGGAACCCTCGGTGCGCGAGTCCGACTCGCACTTGGCCGGTTTTTATCCTGGAAAATTAACTGAAAAACTTATTCCACGCGGACGAAGTCGCGGGCATCAGCTATAAAGAATATACATACATACATACATACATAGGCCACTTTTTATCCCGGAAAATCAATGAGTTCCCGCGGGAATCGAAAAAAACTTAGTCCACGCGGACGAAGTCGCGGGCATCAGCTAGTTATCTATAAAATGAATTACGTTTCAAGTCTCTTTCTACAAAAACATAGGACTTTCATACAAACTTCGATCCTCCATGTCACCCCCTTATGGATTAATTTTCTCAAAACCGTTTCTTAGCTGCTGTCTACGTCATAGAAGGAACTCACTTTCCAAGTTTTTATGATTTATAGTTTCTAAGATATTGCGATTAGCTTACACTACTGTATTTAATTTATACAACTACGTATTGTAATATCTTGCTTTTAAAAAAGAGAGCAACCGCTGAGTTCCTTGCCAGCTCTTCTCAGCAGAGCTGATTTCCGAACCGGTGGTAGAGTCAAAACATGACGTAACATATGAGACAACTGTATGTCCTACATTTCTAAACTAATATTATAAAGAGGAAAGATTTGTTTATTTGTTTGTTTGTAATGGATAAACTCAATAACTACTCAACCGATTTTAAAAATTCTTTCACCTATAGAAAGCTACATTATCAGCGAGTAACATAGGCTATAATTCATTTTCAAAAAAATTAGAGATCCTTACGAAAATTGCAATAATGTGAACTAAGTCGGAAAAAATCGTCTCTCTTGAGAGCTTACGTGGCGTGCGCTGCGTAATACCACAGAATAGGTAATAGTAGTAAATACCTAGTTAAAATTAAAATGTAAAACCTGCCCACTGCCCACTGGCTATGTTAGGTATAGAGTATAGACTATTACGATTATTAGTGCTACCCGTGCGAAGCCGGGGCGGATCGCTAGTTATAAATAAATTGAGTTTGAGTTTAGTGAGTGAATGAGTGGTATTTCGGTTTGTATGTATACATAGAAGATTAGAATAAACTATAAAGCATTATCTATGTTTAATATGGATGGATCTGGTTTTTGTGTAGCATCAGCAGCCAGCAGTCAGCTCTGCTAGTGAAGGGTAAACTACCAGAAGCAGGTAAGGGAACTATTTCGGAAGCGCGTCACGGGTGTGACGTCATCCTTGGCAGCTGATACAAGTTTCGTTTGACACACTTTCAACGTGGAATTAAACACGAAGAATGTACAGTAAAATACGCATCTACTTATATCTTTAAATACGGGCTTGCTCCGACTTTGCCTACAATTTCTATGAATAATCGTATAATAATTGTATTGAGATCCACTTTACTTTCTTTCGATATAAATTTGAACCGTCGTACCATTTCTTGGGTTCCGTAGTATTGGAAGTTTGAAATATTAATTGATTGAAAATACAATTATTAAACTACATATTATTATTTAACTTGTCTAAAGACTAAAGCCTATGAGTTTGCAGTGATTTAGACTATGTAGTAGGTAATTAGAATCTTTCTGTTACCTTACAATATTAATCAACTCCTGTCCATCCATTAAAATCTATTGAGCAGATGGCCCGTGAAAGCGTAGCAGTCAGACAGACGGGCAGAGAGACAGACAGACACACTTTCGCATTTATAATATTATTAGTAGATATGGACTAAATATCACTCGCTTAAATGTGAAGGATAACGTCGTGAGGAGAGCAGCTGCAATCCCGACAATTTTCCATAAAGTTCTCAAAGGTGTCTGACAATCAGTACTCGACCAGCGTGGTGGACTATGGCCAAACCCTTCTCATTCCGAGAGAAGACTTGTGCTCGATGAGATCAATGTGCTGAAAATATGATGATCTTCTTGATAGTAATTAGTGTGCGGAACCCTAAGCCCTATTTGTGCAGTAAGCAGTTGACAGCGCTGCTTCCACCCCTAATTCAGTATTGGTCTCATTGTTTGAACAACTACCCCTTTTGAAGCGCGCTCATCGTGACAACAACATAGTCTCTATCTCTTCGCAAATAAGATGCATTTCCGCGCGTTGTCATTCGAGTTTTTAATGCGACTTGTTTTTTGTGAAAACAATAACATTGTGTAATTGAAGAGCTTACTGACTGTCTGTCTGTCCGCTGTGCCGCTGGAGCTGAATGGGGATTAAATAAACGTTTCGCTGACGACTTGTTTGGCTTTCTGTAACTACCTACTGTGAATTTTCGACGGTTGAAATGCTCGCAAGATTTGATTGCACACTAATACGATGACAGCCCGTGGTTTATCGCATAACTATTATAGTTAAATAGATGATTATTATCACCCGACCATCGATGGCACCACATCTCAAGAGCGTCTATCCTCTTCTTCTCACTTTGACGTCCACGTCTCTGAAGCGTAGAGAAATATGTGGAGCAAGCGCTCTGACAAGCCGGATCTTAGTGGCCTTCGTGATGTTTCGGTTCCTCTATATCTTCCGCAGCTTGTCCATGGCAGACCTAGATATACCATGCGTCGTTTGATTCCATCGATGCAGCCCCGTTATTTGAAATCAACGCTCCTAAATAGACGTATGATTGGACCACTTGACAGTTCGCTAGATATATACGTGTGACTTCTGTCGAGTTCTTGTTTATACGGTGAGATGTGGCGCTGGAGAAGAATGTTGAAAGTGTCTTGGACCGAGTTCCGAACAAACAAGTCCATTCTTGAAGAACTCGGCATCAAGCAGCGTCTCTCGTCCATTGTACAGGCTCGCATTCTCACTTTCTTTGGTCACGTAACTAGACGCGACGATAACCTCTCCATTGAGCGTCTGGTTGTTCAAGGAAGAGTAGAGGGCACCAGGGCACGTGGCAGATCACCCATGAGGTGGACAGACCGAGTAAGGGCTGCGGTGGACGTGCCCTTACATGAATGCACTCACAAGGCTGCTATCAGAGAAGAGTGGAGACGGATCGTTAAGCGTGCCACAACAGTAACGCCAAAGTGACGACCACGACCACTCTGACAAGAGCGATACGACCAGGAAGAAGATCGATGGCAGTCCTATTTCTTTCCGTTCTTCCTCCATTTCCATCCATTTCTTTTGTTTTCCATAAATTTACATGTTTGAAACAATATGTAAGCATGAAATGTTTGAAACATGTTTGGACTATTTTTACTGTCATCATAATTGTACTTGTATTGTACAAATAAACCACTGATTGATTGATTAACATACCTAGATAACCTAACCTAATTTGTGTGTATTCGTATTTATAATTTGTGTGTAGGTACCTACATAATAACAAACTTTTTGTTACTCCACAGACTAGACGCACACTCGCCAAATGAATAATATTTTTAGGGTTCCGCACCAAAATGGTAAAAATGGAACCCTTATGGTGCGACTTTTTCCGTCCGTCCGTCCGTCCGTCTGTCACAGTCGATTATTTCGGTAACTATTAAAGCTATCGACATGAAATTTGGAATAGTTGTGTATAATAGTGGCCAAACATCATTAAAATAAAAAAAAAATCGAAAATTATTTTTAGTTTAATTAAAAAAGGGGGAAAATCGGGGGTTTGAAATTTCAAAGTATGATAACTATACTGAGTGGGATATCATAGGAAAGGGCTATACTTTTACATTCTAAAACAGATTTTTATTTATTTTTATGCATAATAGTTTCTGATTTATCGGGCAAAATGTCGAAAAAATACCGTTCCCCCCCCCTTATCTCCGAAGTTTACCAATTGAAAAATCTGAAATAATTATGGTCAATAGAAGCTTATGTATATATTACAGGAAAAAATAAAACCAACGCTCTAACTAGCATAGTTTTTTTGATATTTACAATAAACCTCTACAAACAAAGTTAGTTTTGCGGTTCATTTCGTCTTGTTTTTAATACGTCATAAATCGTAAAACTTACTACAGGTTTGTACGGAACCCTCGGTGCGCGAGTCCGACTCGCACTTGGCCGGTTTATTTTAAATGATGCTTGCGATTTCGTCCGCGTTGATTCAAGTTAAAAAAAAATACCCGTGGGAACTTTTAAGATTTTCCGGAATAAAAAGTAGAACGTAAATATTCATGCAAAGAAGAACAAATTTTGTCCAAACAGAGACAGAAAGACAAATATACATATTTTGCATTTAAGTATAATAATATACCTAACCAAAGATGGTGAGCAGGTACTGGGTATGCCATAATCATTTAACATAAATCCTACTACTTAAAGATTAGGTAAATGCTTTATAAATACAGCATCAGTATTTTAGGTTTTCCTGAGATAAGGCATCCTCGGCCCTTTTCCAAGAAGGTTTAAGCTTAGCGCCAAATTGGTAGAGTAGGTACTTGAGGTATTTAGAAGAAAAAACCCAAATCACTCACACACACACACACTTACACACACATCACATTTTTGTGAATTTATAACTTTAAGATGATCTACGAAGTTCATTTACCACACCACCACTACAGACCCATTAACGTCCCACTGCTGGGCACAGGCCTCCACTCTCATAGGAGAGAGGGAATTAGAGCTTAGATCCACCACGCTGCTCCAATGCGGGTTAGCGGGCTTTACGATTATCATGTTTAAGTGATAATAACCTGGACCGACGCGACGGCTTAACGTGCTCTCCGAGGCACGGGGGTGAAACACCGCTAACTTCCAAACTCCGGGCTAGTACCGAGAATTTCTAGTCAGAAAAACCCAACACTAATTGATTATGGCCCAACCCGGGACTCGAACCCGGGACCTCGTCGGCCGCAGTCGAGCATGCTAACCGCTAGACCAACGAGGCAGTCTTACACAGTATTTTACCACGAACTGTAATTAACTGTCGCAAATCTCAATACAATATCCTGTTCTGTAATAAACCATATTGTTGTCTCTAATCTCATAATTAGCGCGCTGACTTGTAAAGTGTAAACTAACCGCTAACAGTTACAGTACATACCTAATGTAATCCGCGTGTAGTGTGTAGCGGCGGTGATGGGGGGAGGGGGAGGCGGGGGAGGGGGAGGCTTCAGTCACTCAGTGCGAGTGGGGGGAGGCGGGGGGAGGCTGCAGAATTTAATATTGGAGCGCGGGTTAAGGCGACACGCAAATAAAACTCTATGAGGCCGCACCCCGGGTTAAGGCGAGGAGATCGCGGATAGGAAAATTGAATTCCAAAATATTTCAAGTGGTTTGATGTAGTTCGAAGAACCGACAGACATTGGGGTCCCAAAGTGCTGGAATGGCGACCTCGCACTGGGAAGCGCAGCGTTGGCAGACCACCTACTCGGTGGACGGACGAGATCAGACGAGTCGCAGGGAGACGCTGGATGGCGGCGGCGCAAGACCGCGACGTGTGGAAATCCTTGCAAGAGACCTATGTCCAGCTGTGGGCGTCTGTCGGTTGATGATGATGATGATGAGAAACATGGCCGGCGTGGTGGACGGTGGTCCTTACCCTTCTCATTCTTAGAAAATGGATTGATCAAACTATTTTAATGATGAATTGAATTGAAAACGGTGATCCAGGCACTAGCTTCTTTAGTTTTGGTGTTATGTACTTATGTACGTTTTAAGCAGTAGAATAGCAGCTCTCAGTTGACGGCGAAGGAAAGCTTCGTGAGGAAACCAGCTGCATACCTTAAAGTTCTCTATTAGTCATTGACGGTGTATGCATTCTGCTAATCCGCACTTGGACAACCAGACAGAATGGCATGATGGATGGAATAACAGTTAATATATATCAAACTAGCGTTCGCCCGCAGCTTCGCTCACGTTCAGTTCGATTTTCATACCTCTAGATATTTTACGCCCTTAGGGGTTTAATTTTCAAAAATCCTTTCTTAGCCTATACGTCACAAAAGCAATCTGTATGCCAAAGGGGTTGTTTCATCTTGGGCCAGGTACTTGTACAGTATTCCAAAAAATAGTATAAAATCATAGAAAACAAAATAAAAAATGCTTCTTGGCAGTTTTACAGTGATTAAGAGGTACAAAAATAAAATGTTTAATTAGGTACATTTGTAGAATAGCAACTCTCGCAGCGCATCCATCCATCAATCTGACTGCTGTTGGATATTTTAAGGTTATTTCTTCTTCTTCTTAGTTTGCTTTTACATTTCCCAGGTAATTTTATGTCAAATGTCATCATGACACGTGTAATATACGTCAATGTCAAAATGGACGCATGTTGTTGCGCTTTTATTTTGCAAAATAATTTCGCATTGTACCTCGTAAATTGAACTTTTTAGTAAGAAATAAAGAAAAAAATGTTACTATTTTATGACCCCGAACATTTTGAAATACCGTACAAATACCTGGCCCAGGCTCCATATAAATTTGAAACAACCCCTTTCAGCCCGATCTGTCTGGTGGTTTGAGCTTCGCGTTGATAGATCAGTCAGTCAGTCGGTCACCTATTCCTTTTATGTGTATATTTAGAAGATAATAAATACCATGAGAGAAGATGAACTTCAAACCAGACCCATGATACCCCACACACGTTTTATAAATCCTTTCCAAGTTCAGTTAATCTGTGAGCAGTCTGTGCCTTAAGCGCATGTCTGCGGATATTTTTACAAACGCTATTAGGGCGGGCGGCGGGCGATGTGCGCTCAGCTTTCTTTATTAAATTGTCCTTCGCGACCCGCGCATTATGCGTTATCCGCCCTCACTCTCACCCTGCGACACGACCCGCTCACGACTGACGCTCACGACTGACATGTTGTTACATGACGATCGTGTATGTTAGAGCCTTAGAGGTTATGCGCTTTATCAACTTCATTTTAATTAGCTTCGACGCCCAGATAAGTATAAGAGTTTTTTAAGGATGAACCAATTTTCCTTCAGGAACAAACACCTTATCCAAGAAACATTTTGTACATAAAAATGTGCAAAATTGGATTTGGATTGTTTTTATGAATCGTATCATCAGCAGGCTAATTTCTATATTTAACGTATTTAAGTTACTTTGCTATATTATGATGGTAAGCGGTGAGAGCCTAGCTTTCTATTTAGGTAGGTGGGAGTTCGATACCCGGGCACGCACCTGTAACTTTTGCGTTTATATATTTTGAGAATTAAATACGAAGGAAAACATTATCTAGAACTCTCGCGTATCCAAACTTGCATCCGAGAGTTCTTCATAATGTACTCTTTCGTTGGTTGTGTGAAAAGTCTTTTTATTCTTTAACTGAATTTTTTAACAATTAATTGACATATTATTTATTTAAATTGACTTAATGTGATTTTATATTTGAATTTTATTTTATTCTGGACCTTTTTTGACCGAGCGAAGCGAAGGTCTCTGAGTCTACTTGGGTGAATTGGCACTTGTCCGTCCGTCCGTCCGTCTGTCAGAGCCTTATAACTTCTGAATTACTGAACGTAATTACTTCAAACTTAAATATAATATGTAAACCGATGGCCTCCCGCCGAATATGGCTTAAAAAGTTATAAAAATCTTTATTTCAGGGGGGCTCTCATAGAAGCGAATGCGAAGTAAAATATTTTTTATAGCGTTACATAGGGTTGCGGTATATCATTTTAAAGATAATTAGGAATATAGTCCAAAAGTATTTTTTTTTTAATTTTTCCCCTAAAATTGACGAAATGGGGGGCTTTCAAAGTGGCGATTTTCTAACGTCCAAAGTTGACCTCAGAACTCTCAATTTTCTGAACTCTCAAGCCTGAAATTTGATCAATTATTTGAATTATATCCTGTACTTGAACAACAAATACTAAAATTAGATAAATATTATAAGGAAACGAAATTATTTAAGTTTTAATGTGCTTCAGTATTATTAACAGATCTTCACAATTATGTCAATAGATGGCGCTCTGTACAAGATTATGGATACCGCGAGGTCTCAGTTCGGGGCGAACCACTAGTTAGGGTTCCGTACCCAAAGGGTAAAAACGGGACCCTATTACTAAGACTCCGCTGTCTGTCTGTCTGTCTGTCTCCAGGCTGTATCTCATAAACCGTGATAGCTAGAAAGCTGAAATTTTCACAAATGATGTATTTCCGTTGCTGCTATAACAACAAATACTAAAAATTAAAAAAATATATATATTAAGGGGGGTCCCCATACAATAAACGTGTTTTTTTCGTATTTTTTTGCTCAATATTAAAAACGGTAACAGGTAGACGGTTCAAATTTTCACAGAATATTAACTTGTATATTACCTTTCAAAATAAATAATTAAATATCAATAAAGTAAATATTAAAGGGGGGCTCCCATACAACAAACGTAATTTTTTGATATTAACAATAAACCTCTACAAACAAAGTTAGTTTTGCGGTTCATTTCGTCTTGTTTTTAATACGTCATAAATCGTAAAACTTACTACAGGTCTGTACGGAACCCTCGGTGCGCGAGTCCGACTCGCACTTGGCCGGTTTTTTTTTATGTTCAGATCTCATAATTTCATTGGAATAATTTTTAAATATAATATTATTCCTAATGAGTAATTACATTAAATATTTGCATGCTAAGTCGTAGAATGTGAAGGACGCAGGCTTAATATTGTAAACATCTGTACATACTCATATGATCAGCAAATAAATTTCTTTCTTTCTTTACTCAAAGGCGTGTGAAGTCTGCCATTGCGCACTTGGCCAGCGTGGTGGGCTATGGCCAAACCCATCGCATTCTGAGAGGTGATCTGAGATCAGTTATAGTGAGCCGGCAATGGTTGAAGTGACGATGACACGAGTAATTTAGATAGATTTTAGTTGACCGAGCGAAGCGAAGGTCTCTGAGTCTACTTGGGTGAATTGGCACTTGTCCGTCCGTCCGTCCGTCCGTCCGTCTGTCAGAGCCTTATAACTTCTGAATTGCTGAACGTAATTACTTCAAATTTAAATATAATATGTAAACCAATGGCCTCCCGCCGAATATGGCTTAAAAAGTTATAAAAATCTTTATTTCAGGGGGGCTCTCATAGAAGCTAATGCGAAGTAAAATATTTTTTATTGCGTTACATAGGATTGCGGTATATCATTTTAAAGATAATTAGGAATCGAGTCCAAAAATTTTTTTTTTTTAATTTTCCCCCTAAAATTGACGAAATGGGGGGCTTTCAAAGTGGCGATTTTCTAACGTCCAAAGTTGACCTCAGAACTCTCAATTTTCTGAACTCTCAAGCCTGAAACTTGATTAATTATTTGAATTATATCCTGTACTTGAACAACAAATACAGATAATTTGAACAACAAACAACAAAATTAGATAAATATTATAAGGAAACGAAATTATTTAATTTTTAATGTGCTTCAGTATTATTACCAGAACTAAGTCATAAATATTTATTCAATTTAGGTAGATGCACTACACTTATTGACGTCCAGTTACATAAAAATATGATGGTGATAATCTGTTACGGTATCTTAAAACTAAAGCTACGAGGGTTCCAAACGCGCCCAGGTCTGAGAAGAGCCCACAACAAACTCAGCTGGGGGGTTTTTTTTTTTCATTATCACCATCTCACAAATCATCTTAACTAAGGAACTATCAGAGCCATTAGAGCAAATTATTGCCAAGCTTCCTTGTCATTTAAGTAATCCTTCACATGGTAATAGGATTTTCCAATGAGTTTACGTTTTACATTAACTTTGAACTTATTCAGAGACATCTTCAACATGTCTTCTGGGAGCTTATTGTAGAAGCGGACACTCTTTCCAACAAATGAATTGCTAGTTTTACTAAGCCTAGAAGCAGGCATTACAAGTTTATTTTTATTTCTAGTATTGACATTATGACAATCACTTTTCTTCTTGAATTTATCAATGTGTTTATGCACGTATACTAAATTTTCAAATATATATTGGTTGTGCACTGTCATAATATTGAATTTTTTGAATTTATCTCTTAGTGACTCTCTTGGTCCCATTATACTATATATAGCTCGATTACCACTGACTCACTGACTGACTGACTCATTGACACAATTGTTCTCCTAGAAAGAGACAGAAAACGATATAATGATGTAGGGGAGATGTGCTCGGGTGCGGGATTCAAGTGGGGAAAAATTATGACATTTCGGAAAAACAAGATGGCGGCCGACGTGATTCTCGCAACTCTTTTGTTTTCCAACCGATTTCGTTTAAACTCGCAACTATTGAAGAAATTAGGAAACGATCAATAGAAAAAGTGGAAAAAATTGGAAAAACAAGATGGCGGCCGAGCTGTAGTGTTTTCAAATTTTTGATTTTTCGACCCCGAACCGCGGCGCCACAGATCCGAAACGGCGTGGCCGAACATGATATTTTTTTTCTTTTTTCGTCTACAATTATCCTGTATTTTGACAGAATGGAAGTGGTTTTTAAAAATTCAAGATGGCGGCTGTCGCGGCGGCCTTTTTGTTTAAGGTACGAAAAAACGCAATTTTAAAATTCAAATTTCTCGCAGTTGGCAACGTCGGAGCGTTTCGACTTCTAGGGGGCGATTGTGTGTACAGACTCGAGGTATGGATTGGGGGAAAAAAATTACCCCATTTCTCGGGAAATTTTCTAGATTTACCCCAAAAATAAAAAA
This sequence comes from Erebia ligea, assembly GCA_917051295.2. NCBI lineage: Eukaryota > Metazoa > Arthropoda > Insecta > Lepidoptera > Nymphalidae > Erebia > Erebia ligea. Next base: position 21,845,269 of record OU785221.1, on the reverse strand, counting down.
ATCGAAATACGGACTTTTTGCAAAATTCGAGTACGAGCAACCACGTGTCCCACTTGTACGAATGACGTTTGAGTATTTTCGTCGCCGAGGTCTGGCAACACTGGAATTTATCTAAGTAAAAGTGATTTTCGACATGGTCTTTTTTCAGGAGCGATCATTTCGGCTGGGTGCGAGCGAGATGAAAAATTGAAACGTCATCAGGAGCGGTATATCCTGTAGTTTACAGGAAAATTATGAAACTATCTAAAATTTTTCTGTGGAACGAGGTGGCAGCCATTTTGTATTCTTTTTGTGTTTTTCAAAATTTCGATCACGTTTTTGAGGCAGTTGGCAACATTTGGGAAAGTTGACATGTATGGATCGATTGTGTAACTCGACCGGCAGTATCGAGATATCTGAACAGTGTTGCCACATTTGGGGTAGTTTTCGAGATTTTCCCAAAAATGCCCTCCTGTAAAATTTTGTATGAAAATTTTTTTTCCACTGATGGCTTCGTGTACAAGTCAGAAAATCAAACTTGAAGAAAATATGGAGACAGCTGATGATTGAGGATTTCGGAGACGGGTAAAGGGCACGGTCCAGGTATTGAAGATAGGTGGGGGGTGCTCGACCAAATGTCATTTGAAACTTCATCCAATTGACAGTGAGCTGAAAAAAAATTCAAAATGGCGGATTTAAGATGGCCGCCATACAAATTTATTTCGTGTCTATCTCGGAGAGTTTAAAAGATGGAAGAGTGGTTTCGTGGCAAAAGATGATCACGACGAGGACGTCTTTTTAGCGACATGAAAAAAATTTCAAGATGGCGGAATATTTTTTTCATACCAAATTATATGGCGATTAGGACTCATTGACATAATTTATTGTTCTCCTAGAAAGAGACAGAAAATGATACAATGATGTATGGGAGATGTGTTCGGGTGCGGGATGGGAGTAGGGAAAAATTATGACATTTCAGAAAAACAAGATGGCGGCTGACGTGATTCTCGCAACTCTTTTGTTTTCCAACCGATTTGGTTAAAACTCGCAACGATTGAAGAAATTAGGAAACGATCAATAGCAAAAGTGGAAAAAATTGGAAAAACAACATGGCGGCCGAGCTGTAGTGTTTTCAAATTTTTGATTTTTCGACCCCGAACCGCGGCGTTACAGATCCGAAACGGCGTGGTCGAGCATGATATTTTTTTCTTTTTTTGCCTACAATTATCCTGTATTTTGACAGAATGGGAGTGGTTTTTAAAAATTCAAGATGGCGGCTGTCGCGGCGGCCTTTTTGTTTGAGGTACGAAAAAACGCAATTTTAAAATTCAATTTTCTCACAGTTGGCAACGTCGGAGCGTTTCGACTTGTACGGTGCGATTGTGTGTACAGACTCGAGGTATGGATTGGGGAAAAAAATTACCCCATTTTTCGGGAAATTTTCAAGATTTACCCCAAAAATAAAAAAATCGAAATACGGACTTTTTGCAAAATTCGAGTACGAGCAACCACGTGTCCTACTTGTACGAATGACATTTGGGTATTTTCGTCGCCGAGGTCTGGCAACACTTGAATTTATCAAAGTAAAAGTGATTTTCGACATGGTCTTTTTTCAGGGGCAATCATTTCGGCTGGGTGCGAGCGAGATTAAAAATTTAAACGTCATCAGGAGCGGTATATCCTGTAGTTTACGGGAAAATTATGAAACTATCTAAAATGTTTCTGTGGAACGAGGTGGCGGCCATTTTGTATTCTTTTTGTGTTTTTCAAAATTTCGATCACGTTTTTGAGGCAGTTGGCAACATTTGGGAAAGTTGACATGTAAAGATCGATTGTCTAACTGGACCGGCAGTATCGAGATATCTAAACAGTGTTGCCACATTTAGGGTAGTTTTCGAGATTTACCCGAAAAATTTCCTCCTGTAAAATTTTGTAAGAATTTTTTTTTTTTCACTGATGGCTTCATATACAAGTCAGAAAATTAAACTTGAAGAAAAATATGGAGACACCTGATGATTGAGGATTTCGAGGACGGGTAAAGAGCACGGCCAAGGTATTGAAGATAGGTGCTCGAACAAATGTCACTCGAAACCTCATCCAAATGGCGGTGAGTTTAAAAAAACTCCAAAAAGGTGGATTCAAGATGGCCGCCAAAAAATTTTGTCAGTGTCTATCTCGGAGAGTATAAGAGATGGAAGTGTGGTTTCTTGGCAAGAGATGATCAGGACGAGGTCTATTTAGCGAAATAAAAAAATTTTAAGATGGCGGAAATTTTTTTTCATACTAAATTATATGGCGATTAGGAACTATAAAAGACTGGGTACTTGTAGTTCCTTTTCAAACTTTGTTTTAATTAAAGGACTCTCATTCTAACGAATCTTTGGGAGCAAAAATGTGAAGTGAGTTGATGATTGAAGATTTCGGAGACGGGTGAAGAGCACGGCCAGGGTATTGAACAAAGAGTTCGACCAAAGACATGAAAAAAAAAAAAAACTACCAACATACCCGCCTACCTGAATACCAGCCTACCTGCTTACCCGCCTACCATCATACCCGCCTACCGACATACCCGCCAACCGACATACCCACCTACCAACAAACCCGTACGTACACCCCAAATAGCACACATCCTGCAATTTTAATGTCGTCGATTTTCCGTTACATTATAAGATCTGTTGATTTTAATGAAAAAGTGAACCAGCGCCATTTTGAAATTCTTTGATAATGTACCGATTTCTTTCATATTCGATATAATTTAGGTCTCTCTGGAATTACAAAACAGAAAACTGATATCAAAGTAAAAAAAATCAGCGCCATTTTGAAATTCTTTGTTAATGGACCGATTTCGTTCAAAATCGATAATTAGGGCTCCCTGGGGTCACAAAATAGGAAACTGATACCAAAGTTGTAAAAAATCAGCGCCATTTTGAAATTTTTTGTTAATTGACCGATTTCGTTCAAAAACGATATTTAGGGCTCCCTGGGGTTACAAAACAGGAAACTGGTACCAAAATTTTAAAAAAATCAGCGCCATTTTGAAATTATTTAATATAACCGATTTCGTTCAAAATCGATATCTAGGACTCCCTGGGATTACAAAACAGGAAACTGATACCAAAGTTTTAAAAAATCGGCGCCATTTTGAAATTCTTTGTTAATTGACCGATTTCGTTCAAAATCGATACTTAGGGCTCCCTGGGATTACAAACAGGAAACTGGTACCAAAATTTTAAAAAATCAGCGCCATTTTGAAATTCTTTGTTAATGGACCGATTTCGTTCAAAATCGATATTTAGGGTTCCCTGTGATTACAAAACAGAAAACTGCTACCAAAGTTTTAAAAAATCAGCGCCATTTTGAAATTGTTTGTTAATTGACCGATTTCGATCAAAATCGATATTTGGGGCTCCCTGGGATCACAAAACTGATACAAAAGTTTTATAAAATCAGCGCCATTTTGAAATTGTTTGTTAATTGACCGATTTCGATCAAAATCGATATTTGGGGCTCCCTGGGATCTCAAAACTGATACAAAAGTTTTAAAAAATCAGCGCCATTTTGAAATTCTTTAATAATTGACCGATCTCGTTCAAAATCGATATTTAGGGTTCCCTGGGATCACTAAACAGGAAACTGATACCAAAGTTTTAAAAAATCAGCGCCATTTTAAAATTCTTTGTTAATTGACCGATTTCGTTCAAAATCGATATTTAGGGTTCCCTGGGATCACAAAACAGGAAACTGGTACCAAAATTTTAAAAAATCAGCGCCATTTTGAAATTCTTTGTTAATGGACCGATTTCGTTCAAAATCGATATTTAGGGTTCCCTGTGATTACAAAACAGAAAACTGCTACCAAAGTTTTAAAAAATCAGCGCCATTTTGAAATTGTTTGTTAATTGACCGATTTCGATCAAAATCGATATTTGGGGCTCCCTGGGATCACAAAACTGATACAAAAGTTTTATAAAATCAGCGCCATTTTGAAATTGTTTGTTAATTGACCGATTTCGATCAAAATCGATATTTGGGGCTCCCTGGGATCACAAAACTGATACAAAAGTTTTAAAAAATCAGCGCCATTTTGAAATTCTTTAATAATTGACCGATCTCGTTCAAAATCGATATTTAGGGTTCCCTGGGATCACTAAACAGGAAACTGATACCAAAGTTTTAAAAAATCAGCGCCATTTTAAAATTCTTTGTTAATTGACCGATTTCGTTCAAAATCGATATTTAGGGTTCCCTGGGATCACAAAACAGGAAACTGATACAAAAGTTTTAAAAAATCAGCGCCATTTTGAAATTCTTTGTTAATTGACTGATTTCGTTCAAAATCGATATTTAGGGCTCCCTGGGATCACAAAACTGATACAAAAGTTTTAAAAAATCAGCGTCATGTTGAAGTTCTTTGTTAATTGACTGATTTCGTTCAAAATCGATATTTAGGGTTCCCTGGGATTACAAAACTGAATCTGATACCAAAGTTGTACAAAATCAGCGCCATTTTAAAACTCTTTGTTAATTGTGCGATTTGGTTCAAAATCGATATTTTGGGCTCCCTGGGATTTCAATACAGGATACTGTTACCAAAATTTTAAAAATTCAGCGCCATTTTGAAATTATTTATTAATTAACCGATTTCGTTCCAAATCGATATTTAGGGCTCCCTGGGATTTCAATACAGGAAACTGTTACCAAAATTTAAATCAGCGCCATTTTGAAATTCTTTGTCAATTGGCCGATTTCGTTCAAAATCGATACTTAGGGCTCCCTGGGATTTCAATACAGGAAACTGTTACCAAAATTTAAATCAGCGCCATTTTGAAATTCTTTGTCAATTGGCCGATTTCGTTCAAAATCGATACTTAGGGCTCCCTGGGATTTCAATACAGGAAACTGTTACCAAAATTTAAATCAGCGCCATTTTGAAATTCTTTGTCAATTGGCCGATTTCGTTCAAAATCGATACTTAGGGCTCCCTGGGATTTCAATACAGGAAACTGTTACCAAAATTTAAATCAGCGCCATTTAGATATTCTTTGTTATTGTACCGATTTCGTTCAAATTCGATATCTGAGGATCCCTAATATCACAAAACAGGAAACTGTTACCAAAATTTATAAAATCAGCGTCATTTTGAAATTGACCGGTTTCGTTGGAACTTTTCGATGCTGGAGTAGATAAAATAATTTCCAATGAACAATGAATGAATGATTTTTCACGTAGCTTAAATTATTTACAAGAAGGAATTTAAATACAGGCTTGAACTAAAAAAAAACCGTTTTGTTGCCATTTAATAATCTTCATTACATTATCTTTAATGTTCTACTCCTGGCTAAAATTATAAATATTTAAATACGTGGCTGATTTAAAAAAAATAACAATTTTTGTTTTATTTCACATAATGTATACCTACTGTTTCTTTAAAAAATATTATATCTTTAAAAAATATTATAAAGTAGCTCATGCATGCGACTCCTTTCAAAGAACTTATGTTTGTGATCTTCCCTTTTTTAATTTTCCTTTTCTAATCCCATATTTTTGCATAAAGCTGAAACACCACCACCCATCCTTCAAAATTTGAGACTAACACGGCCCGCGAGCTGCTTTAGCAGCTCGCGCACAGAGCGAAACACTAGTTAATATATATATAGCTGCTCGTGCTGACTGACTCATTGATCACCTCTCCTGTAAAATTTTGTATGAACATTTTTTTTTTCACTCATCGTTTCGTATAGAAGACAAAAAATCATTAAGAGGAAAAATACAGAGAGAGCTGATGATTGAGGATTTCGAAGACGGATGAAGAGCACCAGCCAGGGTATCGAAGATAGGTGGGGGGTGCTCGACCAAATGTCACTCGAAACTTCATCCAATTGGCGGTAGTTGAAAAAAAATTTCAAAATGGCGGATTTAAGATGGCCGCCATACAAATTTCGACGGTGTCTATCTCGGAGAGTATAAAAGATGGAAGAGTGGTTTCTTGGCAAAAGATGATCAAGACATGAGGGTCTACTTGATGAACAGGAAAAAAATTCAAGATGGCGGAATTTATTTTTCCATAGAAAAGGGTATTGAAGATAGGTGGGGGGTGCTCGACCAAATGTCACTCGAAACTTCATCCGATTGACAGTGAGCTGAAAAAAAATTCAAAATGGCGGATTTAAGATGGCCGCCATACAAATTTCGTCGATGTCTATCACGGAGAGTATAAAAGATGGAAGAGTGGTTTCTTCGCAAAAGATGATCGGGACATGAAGGTCTACTTGATGAACAGGAAAACAATTCAAGGTGGCGGAATTTATTTTTCCATAGAAAATGTATGGCGAATATTGAAGAGGCTACGGTTCCTTTTCAAGATTTGTTTTTATGGAAGAAATCTCATTTTGACGAATGGTTCGGAGAAAAAAATATGGAGAGAGATGATGATCGAAGGTTCGGATGATGGGTGAGGAGCACGGTCAGGGTATTAAAGATAGATACCTACTTAGGGGCTGCTCAAACAAAAAGGGAGGGGCGGGGGTTGGTGGTCTTTGTTTTATGTTTTTCCTTTATGAGAATTTTCTTTTACGTCGGACGCTTGGCGTGCTGGCGCTTCCACTGTGCTCACTAGCATAGCAGTGTGTTGTTCAGATCAGAACACGTAGACAGTAAACCAGCTGCCCGATTATGTAAGAATTGTCGATCAAATCGTAAAAGTTCGGCGTCAAAGTAAAATAAACCATAACAGCATTGAATTAGAGCTCAATTTCGTGTTTCGAAATTGAGCTCTAATTTAATGCTGTTGTGGTTTATTTTACTTTGACGCCGAACTTTTACGATTTGATCGGCCATTCTTACATAATCGGGGGGCAGGATAGTAGGACAGCGAGTAAGTAGACAGTGGTCCACGCGGTCCACGACGCGGTCCGCTGCAGCGGGCCGCGCAACCACGCGCCATACTAGTATTATATATGGCTCGAACAGCCCTCTTCTGCAGCACAAAAACAGAATTAATATCAGCAGCATTACCCCATAATAATATACCATATGACATAATGCTGTGAAAGTAACCAAAATAAACTAATCGCGCCGTTTCTATATCTGTCAACTGGCGAATCTTTTTAACCGCGTATGCAGCAGAACTAAGCCTGTTCGCACAACTTCACAATGATGTCAATAGATGGCGCTCTGTACAAGTTTATGGATACCGCGAGGTCTCAGTTCGGGGCGAACCACTAGTTTATTTGTTGTGACGTTTACACTGCTTCGATCAGCGATTAGTTCTAAAAGTTGTAAAAGTCTCAATCCATTCTTCATTACGATTATAATTCTCAATAATTTCAGTTTTGACTGAGGTCGGCGACACTACTTCACGACATCGTGCAGGCGTCGTATCGTCGCTCCTAAAGCACAGCGGCAGTAATCTCGGCCTGCTCAGCGCGATAGAACTCTGCATACGTTTCATCTCACGACGTCGCACGAGCGGACGCGAGTCGTCGGGGAATTTTATTACACTAGTACATTAATAACGATGTTTCGCAACTGGAGCTATAGTGTAGCTTTCATTATAATACGACTACTTTCTGCGTGCTTGTTGCCGAGTCAGCGCGGTACAAAGTGCTCTATTGTTTATTTTCCTTGTATGGTTCTTGATGTTAGGATTATGGTATTTTTCTTGCGAGTAAGCTTAAAAGCGTTAGTCCTAAATTGAATACAGCAGATATTATTACAATGACATAGTACTTACCTATAATAACTAGATGACGACCGCTACTTGGTCCGCGTAGAATTCAGGTAGGTTATTTCTACGATAACTTTTTAATTTTACAGAATAAAATTTAGCTGACGTAGTTAGGTACTAATTAGTCAGGATATCATTATAAGTACCTAAGTATCATCTTTTATTTATTTAAAGACTAGCGCTTGGCTGCAGTCAGATATAATGGAAGTAGGTAGGTACTTAGTAATGCCACAGAGTAAAATATTTTGTGTAATGCAGCCTGAGGTGGAGCGCGCTTGCCTAGAAGATGCCTAGCTATTCACTCTTGATTTGAAGAAATTTACCAATATTATAAGCGGAGGGAAAAACGGAAACAGGAAGGGCGTTCCATTTCCTAGCGATTCGAATTAGAAACGAGAAAGCGAATCGCTTCGTACGCGTCCGTGGAATATCACCTACTTACTAGGTAGGTATATACGGATGCAGACCCTGACGATGCCTCGCGGTACGATAGTAGAAAGGTGAAGGGGGAACAAGATCAAAAAGTTCTTGGGCACACTCTCTAAAATATTATATTCTGTAGAATACCGACAGACAGTCTGCTTTGCGCCGATGTTCCAAGCTTTGGAGCTTGAGTAATGCTTGGCTGGAATTAACCTTTCTTTATGTAAATCACTTCAGTTATTGTGGCGTGCAGTAAAACTAAAACCTTCGAACTTACAAACTTTCGTATTTACTTACTTACTTACCTACCTACCTTATGTTAGTATGGGTAATATTATAATATTACACATACTAACTTTATATTAATTTTTTTCAGCGAAAACTATACCTACCTACCTAAGTAGGTACATCTCAAAGCTATACATCTATAAAGCTTTAAATAAAATATTTCATTTTGAATGTATTAAGTACCTATTTCAAGTTTAAAATAGTTTTTTGTTTAAAATAAAGGTACTTCATTCTTACCAAACGCATAATTTGGTTTGCTCTATCTCTTTAAAAAAAATCAGGAATCGTCAAATGCCATCTATGGCGTTTATTTCCAACTAAAAGTTTCATCTAACGCACTGCTAGGTGGCGCTGACAGAGCTCTATATTCTGAGAACCAAACATGTCACGTAAAGTTTCAAGCAACTTCCGCTAGATGTCACTAGATCACTTTTCCGACATTTTTCCGTTTTACAAGAATTTTTCAATGTTTTTGATTCTAGGAATGATTAATAAGATATTTCACGATGGATCGACGACACAATATAAAGAGTGTGGCGGGAAGTGGCTGGATGAGGAAGGCTTGAGGACCGGGTGTGGTGGCGTTCTTTGGGAAAGGCCTATGTTCAGCTGTGGACGTCCGCAGGCTATTTTTTTAGTGATTTAGGCTTGATTTAGGTAGGTACTTATATAAAACTAAGTAACACTTTCTTACCCATAGAGATATATCTCTATGTTCTTACCCCTATCATCAAATAATTTACTGTTAGGAAGTGTCTAACTTGAAGTTGTAGAGAGAAATAGCTGCAAACTTAATTAGGACCTACCACAATACAATTGCCTGCTCGGGGCCCATCGGCGCTGCAGAGTAGGTAGGTACTTATTAAAGTGTCATCGTCAAAGAGTCGCGGTGAAACAAAGTGACCGGTCCTGTGCAGCAATAAGGCAATCCGATGAACGAGGGGGCGCGGGGGGTGCGGGGCGGGGGGCGAGGGGCGAGGGGGGCTCATATCTGCAGCAATTACGGCTAAACAAATGAAACCTAACGAAATTCACCTCCGACAGAGCGGCGCGCGGACAGGGGACGCGTGGAGTCGACATTTCACTCCAACTATAAGTATCTATAGTCTCACCACAGAGTCTCACAAACTTATCTTTAATCTGATGACATCGTCGCTAGTTTATATGAAAAACAAAACACAGGTTTAAAAATTAGTTTCAATTTTGGCCACCGGGTCTGTTATGATAATGGGACTGTAGGTACGCGGCACAATGACTGGGCCTGATACGAGCTAAGAAGCTTCTCTCAACATCAAGCGAGTCGCGAGACCGCGGCCTGTGGATTTCTGGAAGTCCTTGCAAGAGATCTATGTCCAGCAGTGGACGTCTATCAGTCGATGGTGACGTGGGCGATACTTTAAATTGATTTGCTACCGTGGCCGAAATTCAGTTAAGGAGGACATTTTTTACCGAGCTTTCTGCTGCTTTATGCCGATTTAATAATCCATACTAATATTAATGTGAAAGTGTGTCTGTCTGTCTGTCTGAAGTCGCGGGTATCATCTAGAATAAAGTATAAAAAAAACGTCAGAACAGATCTGAACCCATACTTCACTTTTAGGTCTTTGATGACTCATATTATTAGATTAAAAATTTTGATAGGAACTTATTCCCTAGGTACTCAAATTCTAGACCAACACTAACAGCGCCGCATACCTAGGTACCCATATTTTGCTATGTAAGTAGGTACTTAATTGAGACTTCTAAAAGTTAGTCTAAATTCTCTATTGCTGCAGACAAGGCTATTATTATTATTATTATACTCTTTATTTGTACCACCACAAGTAAGAATAACAAATACAAAGGAAAGAAAAAAAATAAACACAGACAGAAGTAGGATACAAAAGGCGGCCTTATCGCTTAGGTAGCGATTTCTACCAGGCAACCTTAGGAAGAGGAGAAAATAAGGGAAAATAGACTGCAGGTGGATCTATAATATACTTACATTCAAATAACTACATACTAATACATAAACCAATAATAAACATATTATCAAAATATAAATTATATATAATATAGCTAATTATAAAAATAAATATACTAATATATATTATAATATATGTGTTTCAAGTAAGTATAAAGAATAATTTTGTTGTCGGCTTTAGTTTGCAAGATAATGATTCTTAACAGCATTTTTGAATATGTCTAGTGATTTAGATTGGCGTATGGTCAGTGGTCTATTGATTGATTCACGGATTTTTGTCGGAATGTGAGGTCGTCTCCACGGTGCTCCCTGTGCGCGTCGCAGCGCCAAAGGGCTGTGTGTCGGGTGTTTTAGGTTTTTTCAGCGGCTTTGAATTGCAAATTGTCCGCTCCCCCCGCCCCCCCCCCTCTCGACCTTCGCGCCCGCACCCCGCGCCTGCAGCTACGCACTCGTAATTAAAAATATTGTGCGACAGCAGCGCCGCAGCGGCGAGTAGCGGAACTACTCAAAATAAAACTAATTAATTTTAAGGTTTTTACTTACTGGGAAATGATAACAATTATTAGAATTTTATTAAATCCTGTTTATTAATTAAAATTTCATACTTTATTTTATATATTACTACTTATTAAGTTTTAATGGACACGCAGTGCCAGATTCTACTGCACAATAGATGGCGCTGACTTCTATTGAGGAAAATTGAAAAACTTTTCAGTAAAACAAAACAGAATTTTACTTACAACTTTATACTGTTAAGATTTATTTAAACTGTAGTTTTTGGAGAATGGAATTGGGAACCCTTCTTTTAGGTAGTCGGTAAATGTAAGGAGAATAAAGATATCTGGCGATAGTTAATAATAATCGGTACCTACCAATTTGAGGGCATCTTGTGTGCATGTGCTTATAATCGTATCAATCTTATTCCTCTAAAATCACATTGTAACATAAGTACCTAGTTCTTATATTATTTTATCCTTTCGTCGAGTAGGTACCTACTATCGATTGGTATAATATTATGGTTTAAATAAATTAAATAGATTCCTGTTATAACCACTATGTCAAATAATGAGTTAGAGAATAATATTCATCTCAACTCTACTACTACTGGGTCTAGAGACTTTAGATTTTTAAACTCCAAAAACATACATAATTCAAAATGTATACAGTAATTCAATTAGGGCGGACTGAGGGCGGATCACGTTGATTATAAATGTCTCCGCTAGTGATTAGTGGTGGTTATTTGATTGATATTCGTAATGAACGCGCGTTAGTCGCTAATGCGCGCGTTCCGTGTCGCGCGGCTACATGTCACTGCGCGACCGCGCCGCGGATAGTGCAGGAGCGGGTTACTGTAACATGCTATGTGCACAACATTGGCCTTACCTACAACTTATAAGGTGGGACTTTACACAATAGGCACGCGTTACTTTAACATATCTATTACATACTAGCTGATGCGCGCGACATTGTCCGCGTGATTAGTATTTTTATTCCTGAAATTTCCGTGATAAAGAGTAGCTTATGTCCTTACCCGGGTCACACTATCTATCTGCACCAAATTTCATCAAAATTGGTCGAAGAGATGGGCCGGAAAAGCGTAACGAACAATCAATCATGATATTTCATAATTATGTGAAACAAGTTGTTAATTACTCACTTGAAAATAAATAAATTAATTAATTAATTAATTAATTTTGCAAAATAAATATTACTAGGTATAGGATATTAATCGGAATAAATAGGAATATTATTCCGATCCGATGCATAAAATAAACATTAGCCTACATTATATCCATGGTTTTGCCGTAGTCCACCACGTTGACCGAGTGCACATTCGCAGAATTGTCGGGCGCGCTTTCCTCACGATGTTTCCTTCCTTGCGTCATAGCTCTGAAAAGTTAGAAGCGCGCGCGCGGGGATCGAACCGCCGACCCAACCGTCGAATACCCAACCGGAGGACGTGCTAGAACCACTAGGCTACCTCTACTTTCCTACTACTCCTAGGTTACCTAGCTACTAAATGATGTCATTACTTTATATTATACATTGCTGGTTTTAGCTCCCGGCCTACACCAGTGGTAGGTACATTCGTAGCGCGCATTAATTCGTTGATTGTTAAACTAACTGTTGTATGCAAATCCTGCTAATTCGTGTATATGCCACGCTAATGGCCTCAATTTGTTTTATTTAATCATTTCTAGCTTCCCTGATTACTGTTAAACCGTTTCCATGTTACCTCGTTTGTAAACAATGTCCGGTCTTTGATAACAGGAAGCTATACCTAGTAATTGGTTAGGTTACGATGGAGCAAATCTTACCTAAGCGTACCACGGTCTTGGGTGGGTGGTAACTAGCTACGGCCGAAACCTCCCACCAGGCCAGACCAGAGAAAATTCACAAATTATAAATTCCCAAATTGACTCTGCCGGGGATCGAACCCGGGACCTCCCGCGCCAGGAAGGACGCCAAAAGTTGTTGTTTATAAAGCGTAGCAAAAACTAGGAAAACATTAATGAAATGCTCGAACACGGATCGTATGATTCGTACTACTATCTCACCCGTATATTATACCTAGGTATTGTAGTACGAAATTCAGTAATTCTAGCACCAAATCAGTATACAGCTTGGAAGTGTGGGTATGTAACCTACCTACTTACGAAGGTTACCCGTTTACAAATTATAATAAGTAGATAGATTCTTTATAACGCTGCGAGCAGTGTGGTCTATAACGCAAGCAAGGTATTTATTAGATACCCACTTAAGTTTTTATTAGATACCTAGGTATTTAAGTTTCAAAGTTATCAAAAATTTTCAAGCTTCGAATTAAAAAAAAGGAAAGTAGATAGGTACCTATATTATGACTTCCTTATAATAAAATTCATTTTCTTATTTTAAGTTTGACATAATATTATTATCATTATCACAGCTAGATGATGCCGGCGACTTCGTCCGCGTGCCTAAGTTTTTTCGATTCCCGCGGGACCTCTTTAATTTTCCTGGATAAAAAGTAGCATATGTCCTTCCCCGGGATACAACTATTAAATCCAAACACGGTTTATCCATTTTAATACTTTAATTAGCAATTATTACACAGACACCCGTCACTAGCGTTACGCCATCGTCATTCCCTTCTAGAGCAGTGTTGCCACTCTACAAAACCATAGCAGGGATACCATACATAAATTGTATTTAACTTTCAATCTAACACAACCTATCCTTGTACCACATCTAAATCGGTTGAACAGGTGGGTCGTGAAAGCGTAGCAGATAGAAAGAACGACGGGCAGACAGACAGACACACTACTACTATCCTATCTACTGTCACATTTGCTACCTAACGAAAAAGTTAAAACAGGTAGGTATGATCTATGCCTAATAAAACCACATTACGACCTTCTGACATACTCGTAGGTGTGCTCATGCAACTATGAACCTTATGGTGGTAAACATTTTCAGACCGCGACTGTACAAAGGATAGGTACCTACCTGGTGGGTGAGGGAATATGGAAGTCGATCCACTGTAAAGATAATCCCATTAATTATTAAACCAATGACAATGTTCATGTCAAACCTTGCCTATTAGACCGATCTCTTTATCTGCCTTACATCGTATTCCTCATTGCTGAGGGTCAAATCATCAGCAAATCACATACTTTTAACTTTATGGTAAGTAGGAGTTTGCTTAGGATATTAATGCGGTGAGTTCCCAGGTTGTTACGACTCGATTGAGAGCATTTCAACTCTAAGATTTGTAACAATTAATATAATAATTAATATGGAGCTAGCGGGAAGGATCATAGTCCTTTGCAAGCAAAAAGAGTTCAGAACCCGTAGCGACCATAGCGAGTTCGCTACGGGTTCTAAGTAAGTTCTGATAAGTACGTAACTCTAGGAAGCCCTAAGGCCTAAGATATTTACATTATTTTAACATTTAAAATTTCTTACGAATATAAAATGAACTCTTTTTGCTCGCAAAGGGCTGATCCTTCCCGCTAGCTCTCTGTGGGTGAAGGACTGAAGGTGCTTGTATGCATTTTCCTTTGCGAGATAAACGGAGTCCGTACGGACCCCGTTCCGCTCCCGGTGTGGACACCCAGGCTTTAGAATGAAAAGGGTTAGTGCTGTAGTTCACCACACTGGTAAAGTGCAGTTAGCCAGATATTTGAGAACAATATGTAAAACTCTCGGGCAGGTTTCCTCACGATGTTTTTCAATTTTCTATGGATCATATAAATGAAAGATAGTAATGTATGAAAGAACACATTTATTAATCTCTCCGTAGTCATACTCAGTATACACAGTAAGTATTGCTTATGCTATCCTACTTGTTACGACATACACTCGCTATGTACACACCCGTGGTACACACACCTTTAAGGAAAACGACGTTTTGTTCTGTCGCCTAAAGTGCGCGATCCACAATGAACGCGGACTGTAGGTCCGACAAACCAATTTTTTTTAATATGTACTTAGTGAGTTTTCACTTTACCTATAGGTAGATACCCACGCTTTTGATTTGACAAAAGAAATGTAGAACATTAAAAAAAAAAACATACGCACCGAATTGAGAACCTCCTCCTTTTTTGGCAGTCGGTTAAAAATAAGTTAATTGCGAATTAGTGTAGCATACCTACAACAACTACAGAGTTTCTTGCCATTTAAAAGCCATAAGTTAGGCATTTACTCAGATTTACCCAATGTATGCTCCTAAAAAAAATTCAAATCGGTTTAGAAACCACAGAGATATGCACCGACATACATTAAAAAAAAACATACGCGCCAAATTGAGAACCCTTCCTTTTTTGGAAGTCGGTTAAAAAAGCTTTTTTCTCAAACATGCTTGGAAATTTGAGCATTATTTTGACAACCTTCTTCGAGATAAATCGAAATTGCTGTACTGGCCAAATACATGCGAGCAGCGGCCTTCTAAAGTTGTATGAAAATCCATATCTGTCGTGGTTTAGCGGCCAAATAAATTACATACTAAATTCATATCTGTCGTGTAGTTTAAAAGTGGAACGATCTTTTACCTACTCCGAAACATGGCAACCAAGGAGGTAACTTATCAAAAGGTTTTATTTAAATTTCGAACTAGCTTGCAAATAGAAAGCTGTTTATTGAAAAAAAAAACAAATGAACACTTTGACGCGAGAAAAATTATTGTTGTTCGTTGTTCGTCATTGATTTTGAAATGTTTTTGACAAAATGTGTTCAAGTGAAGACAATGAGTGTGATGAACACTTAGTTTTAATTTCCGCGCATTATTTGAGAAAAGCACTATACAAGCCTTGGCCACAACTAGGAATTGATGGACTTACGTATGTGTGCCTCGGCTTCGCCTCGGCCCACATTTACACGTTCGTCCTTCAATGCCTGTTTTGATGGCCGCTGCAGTAATGTACTATTATTATACTGTTGATGAATATGTAAATGATAAAAAAGCGTGGATCTAACTCGCTCCAGCAATGCTTAGTACTCCGCGGGTACTATACCTATCTATGCTGTTGTTATTGTAAAACGCTCTTGTAAAAGGTTATTTTAATTTTTTTTTTAACATTTGATTTTGAAAAGATGCAGAAGTTGACGTACCTACCTACCTACTTGAAATAAACATTTTTAGACTATATGATGCCAGCGACTTCGTCTACGTGGATACAAATTGGATTATACTATGAATCCTGCGGGAACTCTTTGGTTTTCCGGGATGAAAAGTAACTCTATGTCAACTCCAGTTCCTCAACTAGTGCCTTGCAAACATTCACAACGATGCATTGTTCGGCGGCGTGATTGATGGACTAACTAGCAACACACGCTTTCTTATCTATAATATTACGTAGGTACTAGGTACGTATAAGACATTGAATTTTTGATTAGCAATTATCTCCATATTTGAATGACCTCTGTTTTCAGAAGCTATAAGTTATGCAAGAAAACTCGTACGTATGTTGTTGTAGCCATGAACGATTTCAAAATAATAAAATCAAATTGTCTAAAATTAAGTTTACATCCAGAGATAAGTATTTTCCAAGGAACAAACCATAAATTAGCAAATTAGTTGCGAATTTTAATCTTAATTAAATTTTCTATTGGTGATAAATAAAGTAAAATAAATCTAAAATATTTAGAAAACATGTACAAATTATTAGGTATTAGATATAATATCGATATATCCTTAAATTATTAAGTATTTACACTAATTATGTACAATTTCAATGACTTTATAGAATAAATTACATCAATTAGTGGAACAGAGCCGTTTCCTAGAGTTATAAATAAAGATGAAAGATTTATCCTTTTCTTTCGGATATAAATTTCAAAAAATGTACCGCAATGTCTACAAGATGTGCATGGTCAATTTACATTTATATTGTGGAGATGATAAATATTCTAAAATCTAAAAACAAAATTCATTTCATTCACCACAAAAACGTTAATAGCATGACAGATAAAATAATAACCAAAAACTTTATGATGAAAGACTTTTTTACTTGTAGTAGAGACTTGAGCTATTTAAACTAAAATATAATATACCTATTTTTACGATATGAACAGCACTTTTTATATATAAATTATTTACTTATGCCTATATTTACATTTATTGCTTTATCTTCTATTTAAAGTAAGTTGTTATTTACGAAAAATATAAATCCATTGTTGAGTATCTTTCTACACATTCAAATAATATAAATTAGATTGATTAGATAATTTCAACACAAAATTATTTTGACCATTCGTGTGGTAATGCCGGGGACGTAGCCAGGCCGTAATTTGAATAGTAATAGGGTTGTCCGCCACTGCAGCTGACATGACTGCGACGCTTCTGCCGACTGCGCGTCCCGCGCGTACAGCGTGCAGTCGGCGAGCAGTTGTAGCCCTACCATGCATTATCGCATCGTATCGTATCGTAGCGGACATCGCAGTGGTTCGGCAGTCATCTCAACTGCAACATCAACACATGCTCACGTTGTTTTTTTATATTACATAATTAATATATTTTATGTAATAAGGAACTTCGTTCCTATCTGGTGTACCACGACACCACACGTTTTTTTTTAAATTTTATTTTTAATATTATATATTACTATTACTAGCGACGCTTTCACTGGGTCAGATAATTTTGTGGGACTATAAATGTGTTGCGTCCGTACGATGCTAGCTGTTATCGTCACTCATAGGTCAGTGCTGTTGCTGCAGTCGCGGCGTGTCCGAGCTACACCATCTGCAGGCCTTTGCTGATGCTCTCCACGTGCTCCTTGGCCTTGAGGCGCAGCGCCGCGATGGAGGACGAGCGGTGGTCGGGCGGGGGCGGGGGGTGCGCGGGGTGCGCGGGGTGCGGCGGGTGCGGGGGGTGCGGCGGGTGCGAGGGGGGCGCGGGCGCGGGCGGCGTCAGGTACGAGGGGTAGCCGGACGGCGGGTGGCTCAGGAACCCTGCAACCAGGAGGATTACCAGTTAGCACTCATCACAGTCATCAGCATCACAAGCCTCCTCTTCGGAAAGAAAAGAGTTTTGACCCGACACCACTGGACTTGCAGACTTTACAGAGACAATATTATAATGAACTATCGGGTATGCAGGTCTCCTCACGATGTTTTCCATCACTGTTAGAGAAAGAGATTTAATTGGTTAAAATATCTCCTCATATGCGGAAGGATCTGGGATCCCATCGCATTAGTATCCCAAGAAAACCCCTGCTATTAAGTAATTAATGGAAAGGAGTCACGACTCTCGGCAATGAGGAAAACGACGCAGAGAGACCTACACATAACTCCGAAAAATTACAAGTTCGTGTCCGAAGGATTAACCGCCAATCTTATTATTTCTATTTGCCCATTCTCCTCTAAAGGGAACAGAAAATTCCAAGTTAAATAAAAATAATCCTGAAGTATTCACCTGTGTGCCTGCGGGCTATGGGGATAGCAATGTTCGGTGTATCCTTGCGTGGTCAAATCAAAGATGAGGGGATCCCATGGATCGCCTGAGTTACCGACAGAGCTAGACGAGTCGCAAAGTTGAAGCACCTAAAGGCAGAGAACGTAGTTCGGACTCTAACAGCGTACTCCTCACCTGGCAGCGCGGTGAGCAGCGGCGGCGCGAGCCAGGGGTCGACGGGCAGCCCCAGCCCGCTGAGGCGCGCCACCGGGGAGCCGTACTCCGACAGCCCGAGCCGAGCCGCCTCCATCTTCTCCTGGCGACGCCACTTCGCGCGCCGGTTCTGGAACCACACCTGAAAGTGGAAACAACACAATGTTAATGTCATACTGTTTAGTTAGATGATATACCTCAGTGTCTGAACAGAAAATTCCTTGAACTGTGCGTGATAATGCCATACGGATCTGTGATCATGGCTGATGGCTCATGAAAAAACTCAGAGACACTCAAAGGACAATGCAGATATCATAGATCAGAGAGCGGTACTCGGAGTTTCTCTACGTGATCAAATCAGAAATGAAGTAATTTTAAAGAGAACTAGGATAACCTTGACACTCGAGAGACATTAGTGAGTTGTCGTCGTCGTCGTCGTCTCAACCTATAGACGTCCACTGCTGGACGACGGTCTCCTGCATGGATCGCCACAGAGCACGGTCTTGTGCCGCTTGCTTCCAGCGGCTCCCAGCTGCACGCTTAACATCGTCTGTCCACCTAGTGGGGGGGTCGTCAAAAGCTGCGTTTCCTGGTGCGAGGCCACCATTCGAGCACTTTGGGACCCCAACGCCTATCGGTTCTACAAACTACGTGCCCCGCCCATTGCCACTTTAGCTTGGCGACTCTTCGAGCTTTATCGGTTTCTTATCAGACCCATATTGAGTGAGTGAGTTAGTGAGTGAGTCACATTAGTGAGTGAGTTCAGTCAAATTAAATTATTCATGATTACAAACCGATCATTGTATCCTCTAAAAATGTATTTTCTGTGTTCAAATAAAGCTAAACCAATTGTGAAAACAAGTAGAACAATAACTCGAACACGATTTCGCCGCACGTAATTGCTACAATGGCATTAGTTAGGAGCTGTGATTTATTCGCACAGACAACAAGTCCGCCGCCGAAACTTTTGATTACCGACACCGCCCGCCCCATCCGCACACCGCCCGCCCCATGCACTGGAAACACTAACCCAGGCCATGGCTTTGGCGTAGCGTTATAGAACCAACGCGATTTTCTGCACCAAATTTTGCAAAGCGCGGAAAGTTAACCTTTCGCAGTATCTTTTCATAACAGAATTTTCATATAACGATTACTAGCTGGTTTAGCTTTTTTTTTATTCTGAGGGAGCTTTTTGTTTTTAATTGTCACATTTATAATATTGGCACAAGTGGCCCTATGTGAAATAAACAAATCATATTTTCATTAGCGTGGTTAATAATTAGTAGACTAGGAACCACCCGAGAATGGGTTCTTATAGGAAATGTGAAAACTTAAAAAAAACCGGCCAAGTGCGAGTCGGACTCGCACACCGAGGGTTCCGTACAAACCTGTAGTAAGTCTTAAATTATTAAAAAAAACGACTTACTAAATCTCCTTCAAACCAATTTTCGGTGGAAGGTTGCATGGTAATGTACATCATATATTTTTTTTAGTTTTATCATTCTCTTAGAGGGGGGAACACATTTTACCACTTTGGAAGTGTCTCTCGCGCAAACTATTCAGTTTAAAAAAATGATACTAAAAACCTCAATATCATGTTTGAAGACCTATCCATAGATACCTCACACGTATGGGTTTGATGAAAAAAAAATTTTTGAGTTATCCATAAGGGTTCCGTTTTTTGCCATTTTCAAGATTCAAGATTTTTTTCAAGATTCAATTCATTTATTCAATATAGGTACACTGTACACTTATTGACGTAAAAAATTACTTACATATAAAAAAAATTTGGCTACGGAACCCTAAAAAATAGCTGAGTTTCAGATTTCTAAAGCCAGTAAAATACTATTACTATGAGTTATGACAGCAAACGAGTGAAATATATTAATGCGAGGTACCTATTAATTTTAAGACCGATATAATATTTTACTTTTGATTTATTCAACAGACAACAAAACAAACTTCGGATACTATAAACCATAAAACGCGAGCCAAATCACATGAAGGTTGCGTTTAGTATCTACCCTAAGAGCTGGTACTCGTTTAGCTAATTCTTACTTTAGATTAGTGCAATAGAGCTTATTTTAGAGTGGTCGATGAAGATATTTTCCTCGAATGTGCTGTTCAGGTGTAGTGTGAAACGATGTACTCGGGGTGTATCGGTGAAAACGCTCGACGTCGCGTGACCGATTCGATTTCGGCAGAGACAGGTGGCGACATGCGAGCTTTCCTGTCAAACGTATTAAAATGTGTTCAACTTTGATGCATTGATCGTGAATTGGTATCGCCAAATCACACGCCTTGAATCGCAAGGTTAAATTATAGGGCGAAAGATCTGGTGTTAGCGATACGGATAATGAGACTCATTATAACCGGTATCACATTATTATCAGCCTGCGGTTGAACATAGGTCTTTCCTAGTGCACGGCACCACACACTGTCTTCAGCCTCTCTCATCCAACCACTTCCCGCTACCTTCTTTACATCGTCAAGGTCCAACGTGCTGTGCTGGAGGACTTCAACGCTTACTAATAGTAATAGGGACGCGGTTACCACTCTATGTCTTTTAGGCTCCAACGGCCATCGCCCCTACGACAGCTTGCTGATGACTTGGCCTACATCAGTGAGTTTTCCTGCGAATTTCCTTGTTTTGGATCCTATCCTTCACAAAAACGCCTAAATTCAAAATTCAAATGTTTTTTAATCAAATTAAATTATTACAAGTGCTTTTGAATCGTCGAGTGAATCTACCACTGGTTCGGAATGCCATTCTAATATAGTCATCTCAATAACTTGCTGTTTGAGATCGAATCTGTAGATCAGGCCGTTTGTTAATTTGTTTGACCACGTTTCAATGCCAGACTTTAATCCATAAGGATTGAAGTAAAACATTGTTTCACCCATAACTCACCACTCAAGGGTGGTCTTTCAGAGCTTCTATTGATATTTTGTCCACGGTAGTAAATTTTAACGCAAATCAGACTTAGTATGCAGGATACATTAGAGAATACTAGTTGGTATACCTACAAACAAAAGGTGCACCTTCTATTCCCTCATGCAGCGTCTACACGGTCTGTCATCGCCAACTTCCCAACTCAAGGCTGATACTACAACCGCACTATTACCTATTATGTGCTGAATGCTGATACTTCTGATGCCAACGAAACTGGTGAGCTACATACTGACAGACGTTGTTATTGATAGCGGATACGTGACGGATAACATCGCGGCCGCGCTAACAACATAACGAGCGAAGGGTCCCGTGAGGAATGGTGTCGGCGCGTACTTACTTCATTTGAATACGAACACAAATTGCAACTATTAAATTATTAAAAAGAAGCTTAAAATGGTTTGTTAGGTGCTAGATTACCCTTGACTATGTTTACCTAGATATATATTGTAGGTACCCAAACTATTGTAACAATTTGTGTAAAGGATCTTTAATTTCATTTCATTTCGTTTCACATATTGAAGTTATTACCTACTTTGCTAATGCTGTCAACAGAAAAGTTCTGATATTATTATTACGGGATTCATCAACACTCGTTAACTGTACCTACCTACTTATGTCCAACGATGTCTCTATATTACACATTGATAATATAATTTATGCGGAAGGACGTGGGAAGTGGGAACCCACCGCATTATTATCCCAAGAAAACTCCTACCAATATTTGATTAATTGGAAGGGGCCACGACCCTCAGTAATGAGGAATAAGACGCAGAGAGAATATAATTTAATGGTGTCCATCTTTAAACCAAACAAGGCAATATAAACCTCTTTACAAATTAAAATGGAAGCACGCCAGGTCCCGCTGCAGGGTTGTCGCGATCGCAATTCGTAGCAATAAAGGCTTAAGGCACCGCGGAGGCAGCTCGGAAATCTAATTATAACCGAACAAACGAACGCAAATAGGCTGTTTTGGTAATTAATAAAAGTGAAATTACACTCGCGACCATGTAACGACTGCTTCCCGTTTGCTCGACGCTAACAAGTGTGCGCCGGGCACGCGATGTGCACGAGGTAGAGTGGAGGAGCCAAAATACACCCTGTTCGACTCGAGCGTAAGGCTGCTTCGAGCGTTTGGAAACAGCGCTGTTGTTTTCGGAGATCCTTAACAACAATGTTGTTATATAAGTTTCCATAAGTCATAAAATTAAAAACATAATTCAAACAGCAATAAAACGTTATTGTCATGAAAGAAAATTTTAAGTTGTGAATTCGAACCCGATCAAAATGAGGGCGCTTTTCATAAAAACAATAAACAATATGAAACTTAGCTCAGAAAATATGTCTGTTTTGTATAGGTACTACAGACGACATCCTTTTAATAATTATTATTCTGCCCTTATATACCTAATTGAATTTCTTCATTTCTCTAAACGAATCGTAAAGTTTTTAATTTCTGGCCAAAATTCGCACATGATGTTTTTAATTATTAGTTTCAATGATCGGATTGTAAATCAATCTTATCTTCACCTAAAAACTAAGTACCTACTAACTACTAATCTAAAGTACAACCTCAGTTTTCCATCTGTTATTTTCCCGTAGGCCGTAGGTAGTAGGTGGGTACTGGGTACCTAATCCGTCGGGTTTTTCTTGTTGTTGTTTGACGATGATTTAAATTTTAAATGCATATGATTTTTATTTAAACTACCTTTAACAAGTGCTTCAAAATCGAATGAATCTTCCACTGTTTCGGAGTGCCATTTCAAACAAGAAAAGCCAGCAAGAAACTCGGAAAGAATGTTCCATTGTAAACGAAGTGTTTAGTGGTCAGAGTTGCATGTAGGTAAGTTACCTGTCCGTGAACTGTATCTACAGCTATCCTGTTAGAAGTCAGAAGGGACTCATAACTCGTAAAGTTAAACACGGCCGGGCCGCGGCGGCGCGACGCGGGGCGATGTCGTGACAAGCGCTTGTTTGTGTGCCACTTACGCTTTTACACGAAAACTTTACCGACCCGCCGTTAAAGTTTAACATGCTACTAATAGACTAATCATTGCTTTAACTTTTTTAACGACCCATCAAGAACACTGCGATCGAGTCACAAGCCAATTAAAATATGCCTAGTTAGTTCTAAAAGAGTGATTTTAATAACTTCACCTTGAAAAAAATTAAAAGCTAGTTTGACATAAGAGGTTCGTAAAGAAAAGTATCTAACATTCAAATATTATTTTATTAATAGGTATACTTATTTGTTTTTTTTTTAAGTAAAGAAGATAATTATGGACAAAAAACTGCAACTCCTGTAGTAGATAAGAATATATTCGTGAACTAAACGTATTTACTATTTACCCCAAAATCATACTAAAAGCTGTAGTAGGAAAAGAAAAGGTCAATGTAGCTCCACGTTTAGTTGTAAATAATGAACAGGATGATTACAATAACGTGAGTAAACTGATTACGATAATGTTGAATGACAAAACAAAAACCAAACAAGAGATCTAATGGATTACGGACATGAGAGAGATTCTCAAAGCCGTGTGTAGACGGTGCGTCTGATCAAATAAAACAATATAATGGTCGTCCGCCCGCGCCAACTGTCGCGCCACAAAAAACCGCGTCAAAACACTAACAATGGCGCTCGAATATGACATCTGTCAGATGAGCGCAGCCGCCCCGCGCGCTGATTGGTCGCCCGCGGTTCATTTAAACACCGAACAGTCTGCGACGCTCTCGTACGCAATCCCGCCGTTTGTTATATTGGATTGGATATAATCGAGTTACTGCGCGCTCGTGCCCGCTCTTTAATGTTAATCGACTGACAAATTGACTTTGCGTTAGGCACTAACATGTGTTGTTTCGCTGTTTCAATAATGTTAACACAATATTATCCGCAAATTCAATTCCGCAAACGAGTCCGCGCGGGGCCTTTCATGTCTTTATTGTTTTTGGAGGGCATTATTTTTCGTTTTGTGCCGACTCCTCACTCCACCGCCGTCACCGGTCACACTATTGCGATGTGGCCCCACTTTTTGTATTAACTTTTGTGACGTAAGTTCTCTTTGTAAGCTTTTGTGATTAAATGCTATAATTACTTATGTTTCGAACGATCCAGCTCACCAAGCTCTACATTTATACCTACATTTTTTTTCTTTGTTTTGTAGATATTTTGTTAGGTTTGGTTAGATTTATCTACTGATGTTTTCGCTGTGGTTAAGGTGCCCTTTTGTGCATGCCATGTCCACATCCAGGAGACACAACTGTATATATAATTTTAACTTATCGTGTTTTTTTTCCCCTGATCCACAATAAATGTACTTAGTCAGTTTTGTGGACTAGGTAGTTAGTAGTTACGTAGACAGAGCAAGATTAGGTACAATTTTAAAAAAAAAGTTGGTATAGCTCCCTAGTTCCGCCATTACAATCCTGTTATGTGGGAAGTCCGTCGGTGTCAGTACCTAGTGGGTGGCGACGCAGTCAACACAGTATAATCCTGTGCAGCTATTATGGTTCCCCAGAGCCCAGAGCCCAGAGCCCAGGGGGCGCGCGCGGTAAATAGGTAGGTAGGTACAACGTTTTCCCGAGCAATTAACGACTCGCTCAATATTTGACGAAGTTGAGCTAATGTGATCAATTAGACCTACTTTAAGTGTGTTAATAAATTTATAATAATTTATACTCAGGTATAATATGTAGTTATGTACCTATCTACATATGTATTACTAGCTGATGCACGCGACTTCGTCCGCATGGATTAAGGGTTTTTGGTACCCGTGGGAACTCTTTAATTTTCAGGGATAAAAAGCCTATGTCCTTCCCCGGGATGTAACCTATACCCCTATAGGTACCAAATTTCATGAAAATCGGTTGAAAAGATGGGACAGACAGACAGACACACTTTCGCTTTTATAATATTAGTATGGAAGTATGGATGTTCATCCTCTAAAATGGAAGTAGAAATTGATGTAGGTACAAAATTTGCTTTATTTCTTAGGTAAGTAAATACCTATCTAGTATCTACCTACTTTAATTTAATCTTAATAATTTTCCTCCTAAGGTTTGCATCAACTAGTTTAAATGCAGATAAGTTTATGGATCGTTTCCAGTTCGCCACTTCACCGCAGGGCTCTATGCAATCGCATAAAGCGTCTCAAAAGTTTGCGACAAACACAAAATGCAATATGAGGTGTCTCTCCAAAGCCACAAGTTTTATTATGACGCAGAGCGACTCTTACTATGTCTATAGTCTATACGCTGAAATAAATGTTCGCTGTCAATCGTAGTATCCTGTAAGGTACGTACTACCTACTCAGTATTCTGTGGTCCTATTGCAGTTTTTTGCCGCTTCAGACCCACCGTACCCCTGGCCGCACCTACCTACCTCTGGTGGTACGGCGGGTATTATTTATTAATGCCAAGGTGTCCATTGACAAGTATTTTTGAACACTGACAGTCGGGCAACTTCTACCAGTTTTGTGAGTTAGGAACTTGTAGAAAATGACACTGTGATAATAATATGACGATGAAAGTACTTCTGTCATCAAATAAAATATTCAAAGAAATACAAATTAATGTATAGGTACCTACCTACTTATTCAAGTTCAAATTTAAATGTTTTTGAAGTGAAAACTTCTTTAGTCGCGTTGAGCACTTTTTGGTACCTATGGGGTAAACTTCCACATTCGCGTCACCGTCACCGACATGCTCGTGAACACCGACATGCTCGCGTTGTTACGAAGACAAAAGATCTTAATTATAAATATACCAGCGGAGAAGAACCAGCAAGAAACATAAGTAGCCGCTGTCCTTATAGCATTGCTGGAGCGAGTCCAATCCATGCTATTTTGTCATTTACGTAATCTTCAACAGTATATAATAAGCTTTTTTCAGGAGCATATTTTTAATGGATATAAAATATCCAACTTGTGTAAAGACAAGTTTATATTTATAAATTTATATTAAACAGAATAAATAATCTGTCGTAAGCATTGATAGTTCTATGTATAAGCTTATAAGCATCACACACAGGACATCGAGTTAAATGGGATCACACCAAATGCTTGCAGCAGTAGATATCAACGACTGCAGCTCCAAAACGAATTAAGGCTGCGTGCCCCGGTGCCGCAGACGGCACCTATCTCGTTAGAGGCCGCGGAAGTGTCATGTCTCCCCCTCCCCCCCCCCCCCCCCCCCCCCCCCCCCCCCCCTGTCGTCTGTCACCGCCGTGCTCGCAGCTTCCGATCTAATAACCCAAAGCAGCTTACATTTGACAAACGTCTCGGGAAAGACGACGTGGATTGTTTTCGGGAAATGAGATGAGATACGCGAGACTTCAAATTGGACTTGGTTTGATACGAGCGGGGTGTTAGTTGTTACATTCGTATAAAAAAACCACCACGATATAGATAATATTACCGTGACCACGATTTCGCTTGCGGGATTCCGTTTCTATATAAGTTTTGACGACCTCCGTGGTGCAGTGTTGAGCGCTGTTGTCTTAACGTGCGGAGGTTGTGGATTCGATCCCCGGCAGGGTCAATTTTTGAATTTATAATTTCTGAATTTTCCCTGGTATGGCCTGGTGGGAGGCTTCAGCCGTGGTTAGTTACCACCTACCGGCAAAGACGTGCCGCCAAGCGATTTAGCGTATGGGTTTAATATAACTATGGTCATGCCCCTAACAGGTTATAGCCCGCGACCATCTTAGACTGCATCGACACTTACCATCAGGTGAGATCGCAGTCAAGGGCTAACTTGTAGTGAATAAAAAAAAAGTAGAGGAACTACCACCAAAAAGTGTAAAATTCTAATATTCCGAAAGTGATTAGTTTATATTGCATTGTGGCTTTAATGGCGCCGCAACAGAGCAAGGTCGACGTTGATTGTTTACAGTTTACACGGGTAGGTATAGTTGAGGGTATCCAGATGCAGTGATATCGTCATCATAGTCCATCGACGCTACAGTCCTGTGCGCCCGGGTTCGCGCCCACTTCAGCCGATTCCTACATCTACTCTTCAGCATCTACGAGTAGGTATTCTCCGGTTTTGCTACACTATCTGGCGGATGACATGTTAAAGATTGTACCTATCTACTCATTTTAATTGCGGAAAAGCATGTCTTGGGATTTTTGGAACCTCAAATTTACGTAGGTAGGTACCTGCCTACCTAGCCTGCTACAGGTCATACCAATAATACCTATATAAGCTAGACGTCCTCGTAAATTATACCTAGGTACTGAGTGTTTTTAGGGTTCCGTACCCAAAGGGTAAAAACGGGACCCTATTACTAAGACTCCGCTGTCTGTCTGTCTGTCTGTCTGTCTGTCTGTCTGTCTGTCTGTCTGTCTGTCTGTCTGTCTGTCTGTCTGTCTCCAGGCTGTATCTCATAAACCGTGATAGCTAGAAAGCTGAAATTTTCACAAATGATGTATTTCCGTTGCCGCTATAACAACAAATACTAAAAATTAAAAAAATATATATATTAAGGGGGGTCCCCATACAATAAACGTGTTTTTAGGGTTCCGTACCCAAAGGGTAAAAACGGGAACCTATTACTAAGACTCCGCTGTCTGTCTGTCTGTCTGTCTGTCTGTCTGTCTGTCTGTCTGTCTGTCTGTCTGTCTGTCTGTCTCCAGGCTGTATCTCATAAACCGTGATAGCTAGAAAGCTGAAATTTTCACAAATGATGTATTTCCGTTGCCGCTATAACAACAAATACTAAAAATTAAAATATATATATATATTAAGGGGGGTCCCCATACAATAAACGTGTTTTTTTCGTATTTTTTTGCTCAATATTAAAAACGGAAACAGGTAGACGGTTCAAATTTTCACAGAATATTAACTTGTATATTACCTTTCAAAATAAATAATTAAATATCAATAAAGTAAATATTAAAGGGGGGCTCCCATACAACAAACGTAATTTTTATTTTTAATACGTCATAAATCGTAAAACTTACTACAGGTTTGTACGGAACCCTCGGTGCGCGAGTCCGACTCGCACTTGGCCGGTTTTTTTCGTATTTTTTTGCTCAATATTAAAAACGGTAACAGGTAGACGGTTCAAATTTTCACAGAATATTAACTTGTATATTACCTTTCAAAATAAATAATTAAATATCAATAAAGTAAATATTAAAGGGGGGCTCTCATACAACAAACGTAATTTTTTGATATTAACAATAAACCTCTACAAACAAAGTTAGTTTTGCGGTTCATTTCGTCTTGTTTTTTTTCATATCCATACTCCATAGCCATGGTTCATGGTTGGAGCCGTGATTATTGCGGGACAGCGGCAGTCGGGACGCGTCACAATCGATCCGTGTGACGTGACGCGCCCCCAACAAAACAACGACACATCCTAGTCTGCAGTTGAGCGAGTTGACGAATGGGTTATTGCCTTGCTTTTTGCTTTTGTGCTGCCACAGACTGACGCTGTACCTATAAGTGGTCCGCGAAAACTAAATTGTCAGCTAGAAGCTACCTAGAAATGGACTTGTCATGAAAATGAACAAGAAAGTATCAAAAGCAATCAATAAAACGGCTAAAGCTAAAGCATCCAATGATCAAGAAGTTTTATTCAATTTGTTTATTTACCTACCTATTAGGTACTAGTACCTACATAGTACATACCTATATTTAGTTTTAGGTGGATACCTATACCTACGCGAAAGTGTGGCTAGCTGTCTTCTACCAGCTATTCAAAGGAGATAACAAGCTTATAAAGGAGATAATATTTTAACAGATTTACAATCGGGTTTTCGGCGGGGACATAGTACAGCAACAGCCCTTGTCAAGGTTTGTGATGATATCCGTTATGCTGTTGATAATAAACTTCTTACTGTAATTGTACTTTTAGATTTCAGTAACGCCTTTAACACCGTAGACCTTGATTTACTTTTGGCTATATTGAAATCAATTAATATTTCATCAATTGCTACTAACTGGTTTCAGTCATATTTGTGTCATCGTCAGCAGTGCGTTCGTTCAGATGATAAGTTATCGTCGCTTATTCCTCTCAAATCTGGTGTGCCGCAGGGTGGTGTTCTCTCTCCTCTTCTCTTCTCTATTTATATAAACTCTATTTCTTCAGTAATTTCTTCATCTTATCATTTATATGCTGATGATTTACAGGTTTATGTATCAGCACCCTATGATGACCTTGCTGTAGTTATTGATTCCCTTAATGCTGATTTGAATAAGATTAGCGCTTGGTGTCGATCTTATGGTCTCTTGATAAATCCGAGTAAGTCACAGGTAACTATTATGGGTAGCAAATATTACCTATCCTTACTTTCTTATAATAGTATACCACCTGTTGTCTTAGATGGAACAGCTATACCTTATACTAGTACAGTCAAGAATCTTGGCCTTATTCTTGATAGTACTTTATCTTGGGTTCCACAAGTTACGGAGCTAAGTCGCAAAATCTTTGCTGCTATTGGGTGCTTACGACGGTGGAAACATTTTTTACCAATAAGAACTAAAATCCTTTTAGCTAGTACTCTGCTTTTACCCATTTTAGATTACGCGGATGTTTGTTACTTGGATTTATCTGAGACCATGCTCAATAAACTTGACAGGCTGCAAAATGTTTGTATACGTTTTATTTTTGGCTTACGCAAGTATGACCATGTATCTGCTTTTCGTGCTCAGTTAAAGTGGCTGCCAATTCGTTCACGTAGAAACTTACATGCTCTTTCTCTCTTGTACTCGATATTATATTATCCTCAAACTCCACCTTACTTAAAAGAGCGGTTCCAATTTCTTGGCAGCAACGACTTGTCTATTTATTTGCGGTCTAAAGATGACAACAGGTTGAGAATACCATCTAGTCATACGGAGGTATATGGGAATTCCTTTACAGTAAAGACGGTTAAGCTTTGGAATGTCTTACCGAATGACATTAGACAATCGAAATCTATAAATATATTCAAGAATCGTTTAAAAGATTATTACTTATCAAGTACTAGTATGCTATAGAATATTTAAGTATTGTATATGTAGGTTTATAGGTATAATATATTTATGTTTATATGTATTTATTAAATTATTTATGTATTATTCGTATGTAAAGTTTATGTAGTATATTGTATAGCAGTCTATATTGTTGCACTATCCCGCTCCTGTCATAAAGGTTCTTAATTAGTGGGTTGTCTGGAGGAGATCACTTTTAGTGATAAGACCGCCCTTGCGCACTTTGTTTTGTTTTGTTTTATTTTTAATGTGTTTCTTATGTATTGTGTAGCAATAAAGAGTTTATCTATCTATCTATCTATCTTTATAGCTTGCTCAAAGCTTAGGTACTCAAAGTTTAATCTTTAAAGAGGTGTAAAGAAAGATGGTCCTTCATGGTAATGAAGAACCTATGCTAAAACGGCACAATTAGTCTCATGAAAAGAAATGAAGCACATAAAATTATGTAGGTAATTAGATATCTACGTAAAATTAATAATTGACTAGATATTGCCCGCGAGTTCACCCGCGTGGATTGAGTTTTTTGGTTCCCGCGAGATCTCTTCAATTTTCCGGGACAAAAAGTAGCCTATGTGTTATTCCAGATCAGTATAATCTATATCTGTGCCAAATTTCATCCAGATCCGTTCAGCCGTTCTGGCGTGAAAGAGTAACAAACATCCATCCATTTAATATACCTACTATGGATGTAAAATCATACAAACTTTCGCGTTTATAATATTAGTAGGTAGGTACGTAAGGACAATCATTAATATCAAAATATAATTGACAAAAAGTATTAAAACTAAGTATTACGAGTTGTCGCACATTATAAGTCAAGTTAGACGTTCAATTTAACTAATCCAATTACCAAAACTTAAAAACAATAATCTTCTGCGTCCGTCCGTCCCACGTCCGTCCGCACTCCGCATCGATCCCTCGATACCTCTTTATTTACCTAACAATTCACCCCCCCTCACAGCATCCCTCCCGGCGCGCCTCACCCCCGCCACAACACAAACAGTGACTCCTTTCAAGAAACAAAAAGAGACGCAACCACCAAAACACATACGAGCGAGAGAGACAAGAACACATCGCCATCTTAGATGCAGCCTGTGGACCGAAAGTTAGCCAATAACTTGCTTTGTTTGACAACAAAAGAACCTATCCGCTCATCTGTGTGTATTGCAAATTGAACTTTATTGTTGCAGAGTGAACGTTTTATTTCGCTCGGTAGAGCGCGAGGAGAAATTAATAATAGCGTTTGTAACGTCTTAAGGGGAGGGCGAGTGTCTTTGATGGGGCACCGCGATGCCGCCTGCATTTGACTCCGCCGTAACTGGGCCCATTAATTTTGGAAATTGTTTTTTTTTGTTTTCGATTAACTAACTATTATTACAGTGGATTATAATTTTCTTATATTGATAACATCAAAGGAAAACCTGATAAAAGATTTGCAGTGATTTACAAATTAATAGGTACCTAGACTACCTACTACCTACTTAGGTAATTTAAGTTAAACTAAAACTAATATTATAATTGCAAAAGTGTGTTTGTTGGTTTGTCCTTCAATCACGCCGCAACGGAGCAACGGATCGACGTGATTTTTGGCATGGGTATTGGGTACCTATAGTTGAGGACCTGGAGAGTGACATAGGATACTTTTTATCCCGCAAAATTAAGGGGTTCCCACGGGAATCAATAAAATCTTAAACCACGCGGACGAAGTCGCGGGCATCAAGTTGATAACATCAACTAGTACTTTTATAAAAATTTACCTAGGTAGGTATATGAAAATATAGAAATTTTACAAATGTTTGTTGTGGAATAGAAAATTTCATTTTCCTTTGATTTTTCATAAACTTTTCTTTATAATAATAATTATGTTTAATTAAGGCTTACCACAATCGCAGCAGTGTACCTACCTACCTACCTACCTAAGTACAACTAAATTACTTTTTCACAGACATTTACCTACATCAAAATATCAAGATTCAAGATCAAGCATAAGTACATAAATTACTCATTCCTAATACAATCGAATAAATTGAGCTTACTAGTGGTTCGCCCCGAACTGAGACCTCGCGGTATCACAGAGCGCCATCTATTGACACCATTGTGAAGTTCTGTTAAAAATATCATCATCATTAAAAATTAAATAATTTCGTTTCCTTATAATATTTATCTAATTTTGGTATTTGTTGTTCAAGTACAGGATATAATTCAAATAATTGATCAAGTTTGAGGCTTGAGAGTTCAGAAAATTGAGAGTTCTGAGGTCAACTTTGGACGTTAGAAAATCGCCACTTTGAAAGCCCCCCATTTCGTCAATTTTAGGGGGAAAATTTAAAAAAAAATATTTTTGGACTCTATTCCTAATTATCTTTAAAATGATATACCGCAACCCTATGTAACGCTATAAAAAATATTTTACTTCGGATTCGCTTCTATGAGAGCCCCCCTGAAATAAAGCTTTTTGTAACTTTTTAAGCCATATTCGGCGGGAGGCCATCGGTTTACATTTAAATTTGAAGTAATTACGTCCAGCAATTTAGAAGTTATAAGGCTCTGACAGACGGACAGACGGACGGACGGACAAGTGCCAATTCACCCAAGTAGACTCAGAGACCTTCGCTTCGCTCGGTCAATAAAGTTCAACTGATAGGTTTTAATAGGTACCTATTGTCCAATGATAATTAATCTAATAAGACCTCATACATTATACTCTAAATAAACCCACCTATTAGAATCCTTAAATCAAATAAGAACAGCTTTCTAAAATGTTCTTAAATTAAATAGTTTCCATCAAGCATCGGCATTCGGTAGGTACGCGAGGCGAGCCGGGCGGCGCCACTAGCACGCAGCCTCCCAGCAACTAGCGGGCTCAAAAACATCAATCACTCAAACTGAATAATCCACAACTAAATTAACTCTCGACAAACAACCGACGACCCCTTAACGCGACACCCTGGCAAACGATAATTGACTCTAACACCGAGCAACAAGATTCATTTTGCATAAAGAGTTAAATCTCCCTCTCACTATAGCCGAGCTAAATTCAACTATATCTGTATTAAATTAAAATTTAAAATTAAATACAGTTCTCTCACTTCACGGTTTGATATACCTACCTACTACCTTTACTAGTGAATCCAATTCATGGGTTGGTGTTGAAGAAAAATGAGTTTTATATAACTATCAACTTAGTTTTATTGAATTACTCATAATTAATATAGTGAGTCTCAAGTGAATAAAACTTACAATGAGTGTAATCGTGACCTTTGGTACAGTTGCAGGGCAGGCGGCTAAAGTAACGATTAAGTTACCGTTAAACCTTAGCCACATAAAAAAGGGCAAAGTGGTTTGCAGTTTGCACAAGTCATATCAAGAGATGGTGATAATAAAAAAAACTCGGCTGAGTTTGTTGTGGGCTCTTCTCAGACCAGGGCCCGTTTGGAACCCTCGATATCGTCGTTAATTATTATCACCATCACATACAGGCTGGCCCGAATAGTGACGTCCAAAGAAAAAATTTAGATTCCTCGTACCTAGACCTATCAGAAAATACCCCATGTTCAGCGATTTTTGGTAGTTTTCGAGTTCTAATTTTTTTAAGTTTTTTGGTGAGATTTCTGAGGGAGTGTGTTAAATTTTTTTTCCTTTTATTTAGTGTTTTTTTCCGAACATTTTTTTTGTGAACATGCTTGCTAATTGCTATGAAGTGTGCTTCTTTACCCGACTGCGGAACGCACAGGGTTATGTGTTCATCAGTCTATATATGTATATTTCCTTTGTGTCGCACTACAGACAAAACGGCTGAACCGATTTTGATGATACTTGCACCACTAGTTTTGTCTTAATTTTCCGAGTGTCATAACGGAAGCCGAATTTGAGAAAAAACAAAATGGCGCCCACTAGAAGCCATATTGTAACAAATTTAAAAATGAAAGTCAATAAACTATGGCAAGTGGGGTATCGATGAATAGGTCTTGTAAAATCAGAGTTAGGTTCCCTAGACCATTTTTTCATTTTAACGAGCGTTTAGGATTTACGAGGTTTCAAAGGTTCATTTTTAGTGTATTCCTTTGTGTCGCACTACAGACAAAACGGCTGAACCGATTTTGATAATACTTGCACCACTAGATTTGTCTTAATTTTCCGAGTGTCATAACGGAAGCCGAATTTGAGAAAAAACAAAATGGCGCCCACTAGAAGCCATATTGTAACAAATTTAAAAATGAAAGTCAATAAACTATGGCAAGTGGGGTATCGATGAATAGGTCTTGTAAAATCAGAGTTAGGTTCCCTAGACCATTTTTTCATTTTAACGATCATTTAGGATTTACGAGGTTTCAAAGGTTCATTTTTAGTGTATTCCTTTGTGTCGCACTACAGACAAAACGGCTGAACCGATTTTGATGATACTTGCACCACTAGATTTGTCTTAATTTTCCGAGTGTCATAACGGAAGCCGAATTTGAGAAAAAACAAAATGGCGCCCACTAGAAGCCATATTGTAACAAATTTAAAAATGAAAGTCAATAAACTATGGCAAGTGGGGTATCGATGAATAGGTCTTGTAAAATCAGAGTTAGGTGTCTTTGAACATTTTTTCATTTTAATGATCATTCAGGATTTACGAGGTTTCAAAGGTTGTAATCCTTTGTGTCGCACTACAGAAAAAACGGCTGAACCGATTTTGATAGTACTTGCACCACTAGATTTGTTTTAATCTTCCGAGTGTCACTATGGAGGCCGAATTTGAGAAAAACAAAATGGCGTCCACTAGAAGCCAATTAATAAATGAAAGTCGATAGGCTATAGGCAAGTGGGGTATCGTTAGATAGGTCTTTTAAAATCACACCTAGGTTCCTTAAACCATTTTTCCGTTTAAATGATAATTTAGGATTTACGAGGTTTCAAAGGAAATGTTTAAAGTTCCTACATAAATCATCTATCTATCAAACTAGGTATGATACCTATTATAAAGAGAAAAGATTTGGATTATCTCAAAAACTACTCAACCGATTTTAAAAATTATATCACTTATAGAAAGCTACATTATTAACATGTAAAATAGGCCATATTTCATTTTTTTAAAAATAAGAGATCCCTACGAAAATTGCAATAATGTGAATTCAGTCGGAAAGAATCGTCTCATCTGAGAGCTTCGTTGCGTGCGCTGAGTAAATAGTTACACGAAAATAATGTATGGTGGAATAGTTTCTCTTAAAAAGTTCTATAAAAAAGTCCGCGATAGCATATATCTAACTTTTAAGGCTGACTAACAATAAACATTTTTATGATTTTCAAACTTGGTTTAAAACTATGCTTTACTTGTGAAGGTGTTTTTACCGACATAGTATTAATCCTTATCAAAATAAATATGTTCGTCATCTTCAGTATTTAATTAAGATAAAAATTGCTCTTTACACCATTTAATTTAGATGAATATTTTATGAGATATCATAGAAATACAGTAACGTTCAACAGATAAAAATTCTTTCCAAAAAACCGACTTCCAAAGCCACTGTAAAGCAAAAAATAATTTTGATTTCTACACACTATGTTGAAGTCGGGCGGGTATAGCAAAGTTGTCGCGTCAGGCTCGCCCGACTTCAACATAGTGTGTAGAAATCAAAATTATTTTTTGCTTTACAGTGGCTTTGGAAGTCGGTTTTTTGGAAAGAATTTTTATTTTTAACTTTTTAGTGTTCTCTAAATCCCCACGGTAGGAGTGCAGTACCCTGCAGCATCAGAGTTGAGGAGTTGGGACTTGGGTTTAAGTATGAAGTCGTTGTTTGACACCTACAATATGAATTCAACATAAAAAATCCTAAATCGCTATTTTTCAGGAGTTCTGTACTCTGCAGCATCAGAGTTCAGGAGTTAGGACTCAGAGTTGAATCGTATACTCGTGGCTTGATATACCTACTATATGAATTCACCATCAAAATTTCCTAACTCCCTAGTTTTGAGGATTTCATGTAGTATGGTACACCTACAGCATCAGGATTGAGGATTTGGAGTCAGATATTTTTATGGGACCACCTCGGGAGCTTCCTCTAACCAATGAAAAAAAAATTTTTCAAATCGGTTAAGAAACCACGGAGATATGCACCGACATACATTAAAAAAAAAAAAAAAAAAAAAAAAAAACATACGCGCCGAATTGAGAACCTCCTCCTTTTTTGGAAGTCGGTTAAAAATGACGCGGCCGGCAGCGGATAGAAAAGGGTGAAGGTGGGGCGCGTACCTACTCTCACAATATAATATTACGGTACCTAGTAACTTATTATCATTGTAAAAGCTTAATGTGACGACATAACCAGTCTCAAAAAACTTGATGATTTGTACTCCTTCAATCGATCAGTCAAAAAATCAATAAATTCATCAATGCCACATGCAGCGCATATTCGACTTACATAACTTACGACTAAAATTTTTAATGTCTATTAAAATATTGGTTCCGACTTTGCTACGTACTAAATACGTACAAATTGTGTTTTTGAAAATACTTTTTTTGCATTGTTCACGGGCATTTTCGTAAGTGGCCGACGTTCATTGGCTTACGAAAGCGATTGGACGCGGTAAATGCCGAGGTCTCGTGACGTCGCGTCGCTGCGATAGGACTCTCGAAAATTAATTCACTCTCTCTGTCGAAAAAATAGCAGATTCACGAACTTGACCAAACCAAATTTATATTAGCATTATAACATATTATGCAAATTTGATGATGGTTATGGTGATCACCATGGTAGTCATTACGAATAAATGAATCCGCTGCTTATTCACATGCTCTAAAATGCTACCACAAAATCTATAATAGTACCTTTGGTACAACTTCGGGCAGAAAAAACGTCGCCTGTTTACAATAAATACTGAACTAAAAAGTTTGAAATAAAAAAGTAATTTAATAAAACAAAAAACCCGACTGCTTGGATACCAAAAAGTATAAAACAAGACATGTATTGAAGTATTTCATTATTATCAATTTACATCGTATAATAATATTAATAAAATTTATCACGGCGCAGTCGCACGTCCAATAGCTTACATTTACCTTAACGTGCGACTGCGCCTTGATAAATGTTATTAATATTATTATACGATGTAAATTGATAATAATGAAATACTTCAATACATGTCTTGTTTTATACTTTTTGGTATCCAAGCAGTCGGGTTTTTTGTTTTATTAAATT
Organism: Erebia ligea; assembly: GCA_917051295.2. Classification (NCBI taxonomy): domain Eukaryota; kingdom Metazoa; phylum Arthropoda; class Insecta; order Lepidoptera; family Nymphalidae; genus Erebia; species Erebia ligea. Next base: position 21,807,700 of record OU785221.1, on the reverse strand, counting down.
ACTTTTTTTTGCATAAAATAATTACCATCATAACATTAGCCCAAGTCGGAAAATTTTTGGTCGAAAGTGAAAAGTTTACGTTCGACAGAAGTAGCGACGAATTTTCAACTTAAGATTAAAAATATTTAAACCTGTCTACGTCACTTTCGACAAATTTCAAAAACTTTTGGGGTTCCTAAGCTTCCCTTATTAGTTAAAAAATTTGTTACTTAGGGGCATTATTGTAAGAAATAGGACTTCAAAAGTGGTAAGGCGGTAATTTTTGAACTTAAAATTTGATTCTCAAAATTGAGTGTGCCTATTTTTGACAATTTTATGGCTAATTGAAGTAGGAAATTTTTGAATTTAAGTATTTTCTACAAAAATAATCGATATTTTTCGATTAGGTAGGTAAGTGACTTTATGGTGACGTAAAAGTTATTTGGATTTTTTTAGTTTTTTACAGTCAGTAGGCCAAAAAAACCGAATTGCACCGAATTGTACTAAAATAGCTTTATCTTAGTATCCTTCTGTCAATAAAGTATAGCTTTTCCACACCTACAAGCTTTTTTAGGGTTCCGTAGCCAAATTTGGCAAAAACGGAACCCTTATAGATTCGTCATGTCTGTCTGTCTGTCTGTCCGTCCGTATGTCACAGCCACTTTTTTCCGAAACTATAAGAACTATACTGTTGAAACTTGGTAAGTAGATGTATTCTGTGAACCGCATTAAGATTTTTACACAAAAATAGAAAAAAAACAATAAATTTTGGGGGTCCCCATACTTAGAACTGAAACTCAAAAATTTTTTTTCATCAAACCCATACGTGTGGGGTATCTATGGATAGGTCTTCAAAAATGATATTGAGGTTTCTCATATCATTTTTTTCTAAACTGAATAGTTTGCGCGAGAGGACACTTCCAAAGTGGTAAAATGTTGGTCCCCCCCCCCCCCCCCCCCCCCCCCCGTAACTTCTAAAATAAGAGAATAATAAAACTAAAAAAAATATATGATGTATATTACCATGCAAACTTCCACCGAAAATTGGTTTGAACGAGATCTAGTAAGAAGTTTTTTTTTAATAATTTAAAACTTACTACAGGTTTGTACGGCGCGAGTCCGACTCGCACTTGGCCGGTTTTTTTTTCTTGTTTTTGTCGGCAGCATTGTAAAGTATTGTACTCCAAAACTACCAAAAATCGCTGAACATACTCGTAGGTACATGGGGTATTTTCTGATAGGTCGAGAAATCTAAATTTTTTCTTTGGACGTCACTATTTGATCCACCTGTATACCTCGTATAATCAACGTTCAAAAAGTGTACTGTGTAAGTACCGATTTTGAATAAATATACTGTGACTTAAATGAAAAGCTTTCGCACGTGAGCCCTGTGCGGCGGGCGGAGGGCGGAGGGCGGAGAGCGGGCGACGCAATATTTGCGCAAAGATAATATTAGGTACAGTTTAATTGCAGCAAGGGACTCTCCGCCACTATGGGAACATTAAATGATAAATGGTTTATTTATTTCACGTAGGACTACTTGTGTCACTTATGAAACGCTAAGACTCTACCACCGGTTCGGAAAGCTGATTCTACTGAGAGGATCCGGAAAGAAACTCAGCAGTTGCTCTTTTCTTAAAAAAGAAAAGGTTACAATAAGTAGACAATACAACACACATTGTTGGACTGATATAGGTAGGTATTGATTTATAGGAGTCCAAACCTACTACCTAATATTATTAACCGAGCGAAGCGAAGGTACCTATCCGAGTCTTCTTGAGTGAATTGGCACTACGAGTATGTCCGTCCGTCCGTCCGTCTGTCAGAGCCTTATAACTTCTGAATTACTGAACGTAATTACTTCAAATTTAAATATAATAATCGGAAGAAAAACAATTCAATAAAATGTTCATTAGATCCAGTCGAGGTTGTGAAATATCGGTCGATTTGTCGAGTGATCGGATATTAATACAATGTTTCACCTCGAAAGGTTTACTTTTCTGTGGAGCTTTTAATTTGCGTTTGTGATTGAACTTTTTCATGTGAACTTTGGAGCAATTAAAGTAAAATTGACTGAAGATTGCTATAATGTATATTGGAAACAGGAGCATTATAAACATTGTACTGTGGTTCAGTTGCATCACACGCAGTTAAAGTTACGTTATGGCTATCGTCCTGAGTCTTGACTTTTGACCGTCAATAACTTTGACCGTTATTATAAGCACAATTACGTATTCTGTTACTAGGTACTCGTAGGTACTAACTACTAGGTAGTAGGTTGATAACGCCGGCGTTTCTGTCCAAGTAAATTAAGGTTTTTGAAAAATGCCGAGGGAACGCTTAGATTATGTAGAATAAAAAGTGTAGAATAAAAAGTAGGAGGACAGACAGATTGACGGACGGACAAGCAGACACAATTTCGCTTATATAAGTATGGATTCAGAGATTTTGAGCTCTGGTTGACTTGTGCAAAGTGCAAACCACTTTGCCCTTATTTTTGTGGCCAAAGTTTAACGGTAACTTAATCGTAACTTTAGCCGCCTGTTCTGCAACTGCACCTAAGGCCACGTTTACACTTGTAAATTTTATTCCCGTTAGTCGCTAATATGAGTAACTTACGAGACGACATAAGTTGCGTATTGTATGTTATGTACCTAACGTAGGTACCATAGTGGTACTGACTGGTGATCGTGGCCTGAGATAGATAAAAAAGGTCATTAAATAAAAATAAAGTGGAAATAGATATCCAGCTAATAAAGGTCTCTATTTGTTGAACAAATAGGTACGCAGTCTGTTAAATCTTAATACAAAGTTAATCTACCATGTATTATGCAAAGTCAAACAGCGCGCCGCGCTAGTGAACCTAATAGCTCGTTGTGCAAACAACGCAAACTGCAAGAGTCGCCGCACCACGCGCCGCCCCGCGCCGGCCGCGTGCCGGTCGCGCGCCGGTCACGTGCCGGTCGCGTGCCGGCCTCTAATTGGCCCGCAACCGCCAATCTACGCAACTGTATCGGGTAACATCGAAACGAGCCCGCCGTTTAACTAATAGTTAGGAATGACGGACAAGTAACGTTTAATCAGTCTGGCCGCGACATATTGATTACATGGAGAATTATTAGCTTACCAAAATATATTCTGCCATCAAGATGATCGAAGTCATACTATGTTGATTATTAATATTCGTAAGTCTGACCACCGCCTTATGTTAACTTTGTCTGTGGTAATTTAATTGATATACTAAAGTCTAAAACAATTCGTAAATCAGATGAAATGAACGCACCTGCAGCTTAAGACGCTGACGCCTGACAGGTATTTAGAATGTTACGCAAAAATCCTATATTTAAAAATAAAAATTGGAAGTCATAGAAGTTGCCGATAGAAGTGAAAAAGAATATTTAAAAAAATAAAAAAAATAAAAAAATATATACTTACCTACCTTATAAGTTAAAAGGCTAAAACTAAGGTATTAAATTTTAATTACGAATGTAGTAGGTATAGGTACCTATTTATATTTAAGACCTTTTGTCTTCGTAACAACGCGAGCATGTCGGTGACGGTGACGCGAATCCACAAGGCCCCCTATACCAAAAACCGGCCAAGTGCGAGTCGGACTCGCGCACCGAGGGATCCGTACAAACCTGTAGTAAGTTTTAAATTATTAAAAAAAAACTACTTACTAGATCTCGTTCAAACCAATTTTCGGTGGAAGTTTGCATGATAATGTACATCATATATTTTTTTTAGTTTTATCATTCTCTTATTTTAGAAGTTACAGGGGGGGGGACACACATTTTACCACTTTGGAAGTGTCTCTCGTGCAAACTATTCAGTTTAGAAAAAAATGATATTAGAAACCTCAATATCATTTTTGAAGACCTATCCGTAGATACCCCACACGTATGGGTTTGATGAAAAAAAATTTTTTGAGTTTCAGTTCTAAGTATGGGGACCCCCAAAATTTATTGTTTTTTTTCTAGTTTTGTGTGAAAATCATAATGTGGTTCACAGAATACATCTACTTACCAAGTTTCAACAGTATAGTTCTTATAGTTTCGGAAAAAAGTGGCTGTGACATACGGACGGACAGACAGACAGACAGACAGACAGACAGACATGACGAATCTATAAGGGTTCCGTTTTTGCCAAATTTGGCTACGGAACCCTAAAAAGTGCTTAACGCGGCTAAAGAAGTTTTCACTTCAAAAAATCTTTACAACCTCTAGTCTGGTTCAAAGTGAGCAGTGAGCACTTACTCGTAGGTGAGCGAAAGGCTTCAGTCACAGATTGTGGCTGGTTATTCTATTCCGATGCGTGGCGCTGTGATTAAAAGTTCCGGTATACGTTGCCGCGGAGAAACCGATTTGGGGCATAGCCGTGTTTCCTCTGAGCTAGACTGCAACCAATTTAGAATACGCTTCAGTTTTTATACGACTGCCTGAAAAAAGGAGCATATTGTTTTCAGGGTTCATGTATGTATGTTTGTGAGTTTGTAAGTATATTCCACCATAACTTCTATACGCCTGAACGGATTTTGATGAATGAGGTAGGTATCGTTAGAATCCTTAACTTATTCCGGATGACATGGGCTAGTAAAATTTAAATAAAACCGGCCAAGTGCGAGTCGGACTCGCGCACCGAGGGTTCCGTACAAACCTGTAGTAAGTTTTACGATTTATGACGTATTAAAAATAAAAATTACGTTTGTTGTATGGGAGCCCCCCTTTAATATTTACTTTATTGATATTTAATTATTTATTTTGAAAGGTAATATACAAGTTAATATTCTGTGAAAATTTGAACCGTCTACCTGTTACCGTTTTTAATATTGAGCAAAAAAATACGAAAAAAACACGTTTATTGTATGGGGACCCCCCTTAATATATATATTTTTTTAATTTTTAGTATTTGTTGTTATAGCGGCAACGGAAATACATCATTTGTGAAAATTTCAGCTTTCTAGCTATCACGGTTTATGAGATACAGCCTGGAGACAGACAGACAGACAGACAGACAGACAGACAGACAGACAGACAGCGGAGTCTTAGTAATAGGGTCCCGTTTTTACCCTTTGGGTACGGAACCCTAAAAAAATTGATAAGGTGACCGCATGGGAAAATGAGATTAACTAGGTATATTGTCATCATTAAGAAAATGATGAGTAGATTCCAAAAATAGGTATATATGAGACTATATTTCAATATCCCACCAACGCGCATTGGAGCAGCGTGGTGGGTCTAAGCTCTAATTCCCTCTCTCCTATGAGAGTGGAGGCCTGTGCCCAGCAGTGGGACGTCAATGGGCTGTAGTAGTGGTCAGTGATTCACAAAAAGATATCATTTAACTATGGCAGTCGTATTTTTTAATTATTTGAGTTATATTCACTTGTTCGTCAATGTGAACGTGTCTTTAGACGCTTTTCCATCTCTCTGCAAAACTTTTCCGCTGATCTAATTACGTGTCTCGACGCCGCTAATTACCGATTGCAGTATAAATGAGTTAATTGATTGACGCGCAGACTCTATGGCTTGCTTTATTATGTGAATGGCAATAATTATTGTTTACTAGGTGATGCCCGCGACTTCGTCCGGATTAAGTTTTTTATAATCCCGCGGGAGCTCCTAAATGTTTTAGGATAAAAGGTAGCCTATGTTCTTCCCCGGGACACAACCTATTCCTATACCGAATTTCATCAAAATCTGTTGAACAGGTGGGCCGTGCAAGCGTATCAGACAGAGACAGACACACTTTTGCATTTGTAATATTAGTATGGAATATGAATATGAATTGTTTTTTTTGACGAGTCGAATGTGGAACGGTCGCGGTGTGGTAAAAGCTCGCAATTTCAGCGATCATTCATTTTAACTGTTTCGGAATGAGAAAATTTTGGCTATAATTCACTGCGTTGGCCAAGTGCGGATTGGCAGACTTTACACACCTTATACCTTATTACCTTATGTATAAAAAAAAATTGGCAGTCATAGGAACTGCCGATAGAAGTGAAAACGAATATTTAAATTTTATTTTATTTTAGATAAAAAAAAAAAAAATATATAAAGTTAACACTAATGCCTTAACACTAAGGCATTAAAGTTTATATAATTTAATTGTGCATATATCTTAAGTACCTACCTACCTTCAAATCAAGAGTGAATAGGCATCTTCTAGGCTTTCGCGCTCCGCCTCAGGCTGCATCACTAATTGCAAGCAGGTCTGATTGCAGCCAAACGCTAGCTTAAATAATTAAAAAAAAAAGTCAGAAGAAGAAACTTCAGAAAAGTAGCCTACGAAAGAATGAGATAAGTATAACTTGTAATCTATCTCATCCTCTCGTAGGCTAAATCTTACTTATGAATATGTTTGTCTCTTTTTCGTTTCATCGAATTTTCAAATCACAACGGTGCTAAAGAAGTCTCACTTCAAAAAGTAGTTACAAACCGACTGAAACTGATATTTTAATATTACAAAGACACGCTCGAATTCGCATTGTACCTACTTATAAAATTACTTCAATGATATCAGCGAGTAGATCAGTGTACAGCTAGTTGGTATAAAGACGCCGCGCCGGCTGCTCGGCGACGACCAACGAGCACTATTATACCACTCACAATACAACCAGATATCTGATACCCCGAGGAACCCTCATAAGTACCTACCTAGGTGGAAGCAGCAGGAACCTTGTTATAACACATCGTATTGGCAAATATTTAAAGTCCCTAATCCCTACATGATTATGTTAGCTGTACTAAAACTGTAGAACTATTTGTAAGTCTGTTCGAAAATCTATTGTTTTGGCAGTATTAATAAAGTTACCAATTAGCTTATTTGCATTACAATTATTTAGGTATTTGATAAGCTTATTTCTTCACTCAAACTTACATTAGGTATTTCAAACTTGCTGATGCACGCGAATAAGTTTTTTAGGGTTCCGTACCCAAAGGGTAAAAACGGGACCCTATTACTAAGACTCCGCTGTCTGTCTGTCTCCAGGCTGTATCTCATAAACCGTGATAGCTAGAAAGCTGAAATTTTCACAAATGATGTATTTCCGTTGCCGCTATAACAACAAGTACTAAAAATTAAAAAAAATATATATATTAAGGGGGGTCCCCATACAATAAACGTGTTTTTTTCGTATTTTTTTGCTCAATATTAAAAACGGTAACAGGTAGACGGTTCAAATTTTCACAGAATATTACTTACCTTTCAAAATAAATAATTAAATATCAATAAAGTAAATATTAAAGGGGGGCTCCCATACAACAAACGTAATTTTTTGATATTAACAATAAACCTCTACAAACAAAGTTAGTTTTGCGGTTCATTTCGTCTTGTTTTTAATACGTCATAAATCGTAAAACTTACTACAGGTTTGTACGGAACCCTCGGTGCGCGAGTCCGACTCGCACTTGGCTGGTTTTTTTAAATTCCAACGGAAACAAAAAGAGTACTAGATTCTCAACTAAGTACCTATACCCATAAAATCACGTCGATCCGTTGCTCTGTTGTAGCGCGATTGAAGGACAAACCAATAAACCAACAAACAAACACACTTTCTTTCCGAGAAAATATCTAGGTTTAGCTCACCGAAATCCCTTCAAAATATCTAGGTTTAGCTCTGCACCGAAATCCCTTCAAAATATCTAGGTTTAGTTCACCGAAATCCCTTCAAAATATCTAGGTTTAGCTCACCGAAATCCCTTCAAAATATCTAGGTTTAGCTCACCGAAATCCCTTCAAAATAAAAAAAACCATGCGAGCGGATTCGTGGACAACACTAGTAGGTATTCCGTAGCTAAACATCCTTTTGACGAAAACAATTTCACAATTGCATTTAATAAAATCGATAACAAGCTCTATTTCCGTGTGACGAAAGTTTATTTAATCTGCAATACATGTAATTGTAACTTGGCCGCTAATACGTTGAAGCACCGACACTCGACACCGAATTGAATAGTGTTTATTGAATGGAGCAGAAGAGCGTTGAATTGAATAGAATAGTTCTCAAATTGGACGGATAAGCCGTGTGCCATTGTTGCGAATTGCGATCACAACATGGCGCTAATATGGAGTACTTAGATTTATGTTTTGAAGTGTTTTATTTCATCTGTACTTTTTAAATCACTTAATTTCTGCTTTTAAAAAAACTTGTTTAGTTTTGCAAAAAGTTACGCAAAGTTCGAAACATACGAAACTTTGAGCTTACTATAGCTAGTAAACTAAAGTTTCTAGGATAGAGTACATAAGTATGGTACCTAGGTAGTGTAGTGTAGTGCTCTTTAATACTCAAAATACTCGATTTCTTATAAATTGAATTTCATGTAGAACACATAGGTGTCTCTTATACTTACTAAGTAGGTACGTCATGTTTTCTCTTTACCACCAGTACGGAAAGCAAATATCCAATTGTCTGGGCAAATCGTAATTATTTGACAGCTTAAAACGTAGGTATTACTCGAACTGTTTTAGGAGTTCATACATGCTTTCTGAGGTGCAGGTATCTATGAACTCCTGAAACAGGTCGAATAGGGATGATGACAGTAACCAAGAATCAATGAAATTATGAATTTATCTAATGAAATAGGATTCATGGATTATAAAAAACGTATTTATTTTTCTATTTCGAGTGAGATTGTTATTTATTTTGATAAAATAAAACTATAAAATACAGCAATCCGCCATAATATTGGATAAAACACCGCTGAAGCGATGACGTCACAATCACTTTCGAGCTTTGACAATCGAGAATCTATAAAGGTGTTCTAACTGTTTATCAAGTATTTTCGTGTTGTTGTGTTTCCCAAAGATCATTTCCATATTCTAGTTTTGTTTTACCGAAACCAAAATCAAGAAATTAAAAAAACGTTAGCCATGGAACAAGGATTTACCAAGGCTACTAGCTGTAATTTGCCCAGAGGATTGATTTGTTAATGCTGGGTGAGTTTCTTGCATTGAACAAAGACTTTTGTTCAGCAGAATTTCGTAATGTCAAAACTTCCATGTAAGTACAATCTTTGTATACATAATCAAAGAGTAGGTACAATAATAACAATAGTATATTACACATCTAGGGCAGTAAAATAAGAAATGTCTGTTTATTGACCTCGGCTTCGCCTCGGACAACAATTACATGTGATCTGAGGCTTTCTTATTTACTGCCCGTGGTGTGTATACTATTTTTCTCCTCGACGGAGGCGGAAAGCGGCATTTTCGTTTAGCGCAGCGGGAGGAAAATTGACGCTTTCCGCCCGGAGGTGAGAAATAGTTATTTTCATCCCATGTATTCGAAAAGGACGACTTGGTTCGCCTTTATGTGCGCCCAAAGGTGGTGTTTTCTATAAGAAACTTTTAGCGGGCAGGAATGAGTTTTTAATCCTCTTTATACTCGTAAGTGCGCCGCAATTATCTTTGCCGCGCACTTATTGAATTTGGAACATCTTAGTGTTCAGCGCCAACGCAAATTGACGACCTCCGTGGTGCAGTGTTGAGCGCTGCTGTCTTAACGTGCGGAAGTCCAGGGTTCGATCCCCGGCAGGGTCAATTTAGGAATTTATAATTTCTGAATTTTAACTAACGAAAGGGCTATATGGATATATATATTAAAAAAAAAAAAAAAAAAAAAAAAAAAAAAAAAAAAAAAAAAAAAAAAAATTATAAGTAAATAAATATTATTATAAAGGCGAAAGTTTGGATGGATGTGTGGATGTATGGTGGTATGGATGAGTGTTACTTAATTACGCCCGAACGGCTGAACGGATCTGGATAAAATTTGGCACAGAGATAGATTTCAAAAAAAAAAAAAAAGATTATAGTCTGGAAATAGCACATATGCTTTTTATCCCGGGAAATTAAAGAGTTCCCGCGGGAACCAAATTTTCTCATACAGGGTGATGAAAAGTAGAGTGTATCATTCGGGCGCAAATATATTTTTGGCTCGGGCGACGTACTTTGAATCCCTCGCTTCGTTCAGGATTCTACTAAAGAATCCCTCGCTACGCTCAGGATTCTACTCTAGAATCCCTCACTTCGTTCTGGATTCAAAAAACGCCCTCGCCGTAAAAATATTATTTTGCTCCCTTATAATACAATCTACTATTGTGTTACATGGGGCCAAAGAAAATTTTTGTCCCCCGAGGGCGCTATTTTGAATTCAGAGCGAAGTGAAGGATTCTATAGTAGAATCCCGAGCGTAGCGAGGGGTTCTAAAGTAGAATCCTGAACGTAGCGAGGAATTCAATATACGCCGCCCGAGAACAAAAAATTTGGCCCCGAGTGACACACACTATTTTTCATCATTACGTATGAGAAAAAGCTAGGAGTATCAACCTACTATGTATGGACATTACCTATACGTTTAAGCACCAATCAGAAGATACTCCTATCAACCTTCTATGTAATTGTATAGACATTATTTAGACGTATATTTAAAGTTTAAATAAAATGTAAAGACGTATATCCGATCAACAAATTGATCACGTGACTTCGGACCAATCAGAACAGAGAAATGCAAAGTCGTATATTCGATCAACAAATTGATGACGTGACTTCGGACCAATCAGAAGAGAGAAATGAAAAGTCCCATGGGCCTACAAGTGACACTTTGCTCCCGCTATCCTCTGAAGGCAATATGCGTTTTTCGAATAGGTATGATGAAAAATAATTTAGAGGTCTTAAACCCGTAAAATCTGCAAACAAACATTAGACAAACAGTTAGAATGTAGTTATAGTTAATTGTAGAGTTACCTAGTTAGTATGGATTTTTATGAGATAAAACCTAACCTCAATAGGATCGAATTTAGCATATTAAAATAAAGCAAAAATTTACGTCAAAGTGGTCTTCGCAGAAATAAATAGTAGAATTTAGCCCTATAGCTGCAGGATCTCGCCGTTCAAGATTGCCACTTAAATCACATTGTTTTTGTATGTGACACGTAAATAAGTAACTTGCTTGGAGTTAATTTTGATGTGTTATCACACTGGGGGACCGCACACGACTTACACACTTTAAAATTCATATTATTCACACAAAATATCTAACTAAATTGCTGTACGAAGACCTATGTTTACTTCACAGAATACATTGGTAAAAGTAATAGTGACGTCACAAACGACGCCATGACACCGGCGAGCGTTTTGGCGTGAATTTTAAAATTTAAATTTCAAATGCTAATTTTATCTACCTACCAAACCTTATTTTTCTGCTGAAATAAGATATTTTTTCGAAATAGTAGATACTTCCGAACATAATCTAACAATTTTTGAAAATCAGTCATCATGACTATTGTCCGTGTGACAAACGATTACGATAACATTACACAATCGGGGGGCAGGTTCTTAAATATGGCAATATTACGCTTTCGTCAGGTAAGAAAATGCACTGTAAGAAGACCTGAATGTCTAGGAAGAGAGTCTGGATTCTGGAGATTGGAAATACCTATTCAGATATTCAGGTCATATTTGGGACCCCGTCGAGTCTAAAGTCTAAACTATTCGTCTCTTATATCATGACATAATTGTTAATCACGTTTGTTTCATACTGCAGGTTCACACGGCAAGAAACTGTGCAAAATTCCCATACAATAAAATGCCCAATAAATAGAAGCTCGCAGAACGGAAATATCAAGTTTAGAGTTCCGCCGGCGACTTGCGTAATCCACACCGATATGATACGTACGGAACCTACAATTAAGCCTTCCAAAGGTAATTCGGAGCTTTTATTACTAGCGCCAAAATATCCTGACCCCTCGTGGCAGAGCAAACCCTTTCAGAAACTACGCTCTTACGTGTCAACTATGAATGGGTTCGTTTGTAGGCAGTAATTCAATTACCCTTATATTTAGCCGTTTCCTGTTTTTTTAAAGGATTTTTTTCACAGGAAGGAGCCGTCAATTTTTAATCAAATTATTCGTTCACAATGCAAGTTATGATTTGGTCTATTATGATGATTTTCTATTGATTGATGAAATAATGCCGTCTTTACCGTTGTGGAATCTGTATGGGGTTTAATCAGGTCATTATTTAGGTTAATAGAGCTATTTTTATCTTCATTACGTTTTACATCTAAATATAGGTATAAAAGGAATTTTAAAAGCTTTCTGTATACTTATCTCATTTTTGGTATGTGTGTGGATTGGTTCCTTTTTGCATAAGTAGGTCCAATTATAATTACTTAAGTTGATAAAAAACTATTCAGTTTAGAAAAAAATGATATTAGAAACCTCAATATCATTTTTGAAGGCCTATCCATAGATACCCCACACGTATGGGTTTGATGAAAAAAAAATTTTTGAGTTTCAGTTCTAAGTATGGGGACCCCCAAAATTTATTGTTTTTTTTCTATTTTTGTGTGAAAATCTTAATGCGGTTCACAGAATACATCTACTTACCAAGTTTCAACAGTATAGTTCTTATAGTTTCGGAAAAAAGTGGCTGTGACATACGGACGGACAGACAGACAGACAGACAGACAGACAGACATGACGAATCTATAAGGGTTCCGTTTTTGCCAAATTTGGCTACGGAACCCTAAAAATGCTATGCAATAGCTTTACCGCGGCAGTCTCCGAGTGCCACACGTCTTTTTATTTATTGTATTTTATGTATTTTATAATATGAGCCTTGTTGCCTGAAATAATAATTATTGGACTGGCCAATCTACAATCGACATTATTCCAGTAGCAATCCAACGCTGGACTGGAACTCTACTGGAATGTTGCAATAAAACCACACAAATGAGGAACTATTTATAGAGGAGCGTGTAATAGTAGTTTGTGATATAAGGGCGGTAAATAGGTTTTTACATACGAGTTGACTAATGTCAGCCCGATGACGCCAGTCGAAGGCTGACCATCGTCACGAGTTTGTTAAAACCTTAAGAGCCCGCAAACTAGCGCGCCCTTTCGCGCGTCGGCCAATTTTGGAATTTGTAGGTATACCGCACAGTAAGACCGTTAGCTGCACTCACACATAGACGACATAGGCCGGTAAAGATACTTTGATACTTCGCGTAGTCAAGTTCATAATATTTTCACATGATACAATTTTATAATCCTTTTTTATAATATAATTAAATATTTTCCCTATGAATAAATGTTTATTTGGCATACATATACTTTTATAAAATAATACACATGGGTATATGTAAGACTAAAATTTAGATACATCTACATGTTTTTTCATTTATTTACTTATCATTAAAATTGATGATTTTTTAAGTTTTAAAACCTATACGGCTATCTGACTGTTACTGACTAATAAAATTAAGGTAGGTACACGATTATAGACCAAGTTTTACTACATGGGTCATTAGAGTAATTAGGTCGTCTCGAAAACACCATTGTTATTTTGGTATACAACAAAAACAACTCACAGATAAGCGATTAGTATTGTGTTTTACGCAGGTGTAGTTGGCACGTGCAAAGGATTAGTCATAAATGATATCACAGACACGCAACCCTCTCAGGTATCAGGTAATGTAAATGTTACCATACTTCACGCGGACTATGCAATTGCATCAATTTAGGTAGACAACTAAAAGTCAAAAAAACTTTGTAACAATCGTGCATTATCGAGTCAACATCTCCTGAAAATGCTCCGGTGTCGGAGTGAAACGTACGTTGAGAATAATTAGGAAGATTTATATGTTGTGGTGAATATTGGAAGCTACAAGTGCAAGATACACACTGTACCTACATAGATTTGCCTAATGTTGCAGATTATAGCGAATTAAATTTCTTGTTTTTTAATTAAAAACTTTATGACCATTGACCTTACTCAAAGTAAGTTTGAATAAGAAAATATATTGTGTTAAAATATGTCTTGCACAACACACCTTATGCATTTTACGATAAAGTCTAAATTAAATTGTATTGTAATTGATTAGTTAAAAGATATTTGACCACTGCAAGGTTATTTCGGGAATTTGCAATTTCCTAAACTTGTCTTGTCTGTTCTACTTGAAGACTTCCCCCGTGGCTATTTATCACCTTATCGGCAAAGATGCCACCAAGGGATGTAGCATACCAGTACGATATCGTGTAGAAACCGATAAGGGTTTTGGGTTATAGAGTTATGGGTTATAACCGATTAGGGATATGACTGCCACACCCCTAACGAGTTAGCCCGCTACCGTCTTAGGCTGCATAATCACTTACCACCAGGTGAGAAAGCAGTCAAGGGCTGAGTTTTAGTGGAATAAAAAAAGCTAAGGACTGTAAGGGATTGTTTATGTTGTTTGTGTTTGTATATTGTACATTCCAATAGTAATTTATATGCCCCTTAGATAATTTGTATATGGAAGACGTATGTGATATAATTGGTTTTGCCTTTAGCGAAGACTACGTGTGTAGTCTTCGCTAAAGAGTGGTTTAAATTAAGTTGTTTAGTTTAAATTGTGTCGCCAAGCAATTTAGCGTTCCGGTACGATGGCGAATGTGCCATTTTTATCTAGTAACTGCATCGTCCCTTACCACTAGGTGACATCGCAGTTAGGGCTTCCAATACCGGGATCCCGGTATTGGCCAATACCGGGATCCCGGACATTTTTCGCCGGTTTTCAATACCGGTATTGAAATGTCTAATACCGGGATACCGGTATTGGTGACACTATAAACGAAACAGTGACTATTGCGTATATTTCTTGGTAGATGCCGCTGTTTTTTATTCGGCTAAGTTTAAAATTTGTATCTTAAGCATATTAGCTCAAAAAGAGCGCCTTTATTGCTTAAAACCAGTGAAGAAAAGTCGTTTTTGTTCACTCAGAGGGAAAAATTAGTGTTTGAATTTAGATCCCTGTGGCTTGGCATTTCTATTTCATTGTCTCTCAAAACGTTCAGAAATCTGATTTATAACTAATGCATGTTTTATTATGATATATGATTTTCTTTTAAATAATAACTAGGTATGGAATTTTAGATTAATTTGTTTTGACAAAATTATCGTTTTCTTCGACTTCGATTTACTTCTTACAAAAATATCGTTTATTACTCATTTAGTAGTTCCTCAACAGGTGGGCCTAAAAATGAATATGAGCAAGATAAAGATCATTTCTAATGCACACGTTCAGCCCCAACCTGTGTTAATTGAGAATTCTGCACTCGAAATTGTTGATGACTACATATACCTAGGACATACAGTCCAGTTAGGTAGGTCCAATTTCGAGAAAGAGGTCAACCGCCGAATCCAACTCGGCTGGGCAGGGTTCGGGAAACTCCGCGACATCTTCTCGTCCAAAATTCCTCAGTGCCTGAAGACGAAAGTTTTCGAACAGTGCGTGTTGTCAGTGACGACTTACGGCTCCGAAAAATGGTCGCTAACTTTGGGCCTGATAAGAAGGCTCAGGGTCACTCAGCGGGCGATGGAGAGAGCTATGCTTGGAGTATACCTGCGTGATCAAATCAGAAATGAGGAGATCCGTAGGCGAACCAGAGTAACCGACATAGCCCGAAGAGTCCAAACTTTAAGTGGCAAAGGGCGGGACACATAGTTGGTAGAACCGATAGGCGTTGGGGTCCCAAAGTGCTTGAATGGTGGCCTCACACCGGGAAGCGTTGTGTTGGACGACCCCCCACTAGGTGGACGGACGATCTCAAGCGTGTAGCTGGGAGCCGCTGGAAACAAGGGGCACAAGACCGTGCTCTGTGGCGATCCATGCAGGAGACCTACGTCCAGGATGTCTATAGGTTGAGACGACGACGACGATAGTAGTTTAGATTACAACCTTCGACACTAATTTTACTAATTATTTAAAACTCCCTGCCATATTTATTTAATTTTGTGTGTACGTTGAGAAAGTGCGTCTCAAATATACTTTATATTAAAAGTTCAAAATTCAATGGAGGTTAAAAATATATATTTTCGTAAGAATTCATCCAAAAATAGTTCTGTTTCAAAAATCATATAGTTGATATTCTGATTGATATGAATAAGAAATTGATTATTTGATAATAATATAAGTATTACTTAAAAAGGTTGTATTTAAAATGATGTGATGGAGTTTTAGAACATTACGTGGTCCGTAATTTTCTCCTTACAAACATACATGATAGTTTCGTAAGAATTAAGTCAACGCGTAAATAACTATCTCAATACTCAAAATACAAATAAATCTAAAATCAATACTTGGTGATTCTTTATACAGAAAATACAATTTCATAAAATATATTGCATGATATAAAATAGAGTGAAGGAGTTACTTAACGTTTCGTGAGACAGTGAAATAGACATACCAATCCACAGCGTAATAATCAACCACAGCGTTCTAAATCCAAAAAAAATCTCGCTAAGTGAAAAAAAACGGCTTTTCTTCACTGAATTTATGCAGAAAAGGCACTTTTTTGAGTTAATTTGGTGAAAAATTTTTTTTATGAAAAAACTGTTTTTTATGGTGCCGTTTGCTTCAGAAAAGACTAATTTTAAGTTAAAAAACATCTATCACATTTTAAATTTTTTCCAATACCGGGATCCCGGGATCCCGGTATTGAAAAAAATCATTCCGGTATTAATACCGGTATTGAGAAAAACCGGTATTCGAAAGCCCTAATCGCAGTCAAGGGCTAAGTTTTTAGAGAGGTAGAGGATTAAAAAAGAAAAAGAAAAAAAACTCAAAAGCAATATTGACAATATTTAATTTAAATATACTTAAAATTAAATCTTTTTAATCATAAAACAGTGTCTCTGAGGGGCATAGATCTAGCTTTTCGGGAATCCAATATTTCTGGAAGTAAACAATTATAATAAAATTTTACTAATTTTTCTTCCATGTTTTTTTTCCAAAAATCTAAATCTCTTTCAATTATTTCGATTTTTAGATTATGCTCAGGGCCAGTCCACACGGCAAATAAACATCTGGGTTTTTGAGTTATGTGTAACTGACCCTGAATTTGGTAATACCAATCATGGTGTCATTGATTATAATATTAGTATGGATTTTCTCTGCTCTGGTCTGGTCTGGTGGGAGGCTTCGGCAGTGGCTAGTGACTATGCAACCGGTAAATCAATTAAAAATCAATATCTCAAAACTTTCAGGTAACTGAATCTATATAATACTCGTATATAAAAGCCAGAGGTCACTGACTCAATGATTCATCACGAGATCTCAGGAATATAAAACATACAGCATCAAAAATTGTACGCGGACGAAGTCGCGGGCGACCTCTTCAAACTCTGTGCACGCCACTGTCCATGGGTATGAACTACGAAGTCGCGATATTTACCTACCTTGCAGTGGGAAAATTTCATAAACTTATAGGAAGTCAGAAATGGTACGCGGACGAAGTCGCGGGCGACCGCTAGCTCGATTATAGAATAACCTTGTGATATATAAAACAAGTCAAATCAAATCCAGAAGCGAATATTCCAATCCAATTACACAGCAAGGGTCTGAATATTATTTTCACTGATTACACTGTCAAAGTCCATATAGAGATGCCAAGGTCAGAAAAACAAAAACACTAAACTTTTATGGTTTTGTTGGAAGCAGTTGAGCAGAGCAGAGTACCTCAATGATCGCAAGCGACTAGAAAAGTGACAGTAAAAGGTTTGTAGGAAAGGTGTATAGAATGTAAAAATATAGACATCCCTACCATTTGCAATTTAGTTGTCTTGGAAATACCATTCTTATTTTGATAAACTACAAAAACAACTTTCAAGTAATCGATATATAGGTTTACTTGTTTACAGTCTGCACGTGCATAGGATTAGGTCATAAATAATTGGATCAATTTAGGTAAGAGATCCAAAACAACCCAGGAACGAAACAATATGATATAAATAAAAACTTTACGACCATTGAGCTCTTTACTCAAAGAAAATTTGAAAAAGAAATAATATTGTATTAAAATGTGTATTGCAATATATACCTTATGCAGCTTACGACAAAATACAAATTAAATTGTTTTCATGATGAGCTTCTTCGTTTTAGAATTTCAAATTGTTGCGGTAATATTTTATGACTTATAATATTGTTTGTAGTTTGTAGTAGTAGAAAGGCAGTGCTATTTACGTTACTATTATCGAAAGGTAAACTCTGGTCTGGGGATCCGGGGGCTTCGGCCGTGGCTGATTATTACCACCCTACCGACAAAGACGTGCCAACTGCCATCAAGCCATTGAGCGTTCCAGTACGATGTCGCGTAGAATAGAAATCATCACTTACCATCAGGTGAAATCGCAGTCAAGGGCTAACTAAGCTTGTAGTGGATAAAAAAAATCAATATAAGCAATGCTATGAAAACTGTATCTACCAAAATCTCTCAGCAATAACGTATGCCACGTTGAGTTTGGCAATTATGAAGAAAATATAAAATTTCAGGAAAGTAAGTTCAAAACCCATACAAATAAAACGTATACTTAAATCCCGATTTACGTGAAAAACAGTATGAGATTATAATAATGTATCGTACAAAATGATTTAATAGTTATAAAAAAAATTATCCTTATTAATTAAATACGTATCACGCATTCATTCGATATCAATTGAATCGGATCAAGAACCTAACATTCTCTGCTCATCAAACAAAGGCAGTCGCGCTATGTATTGTTGCAACACGTTTTTTACAAAGGCTTGTGAGAGAGCTCACGCACACATACAAAAGAGCCCGTCCAGCTACACGTCCTCCCTCGAAGAGAGCTGGGCTCGGTATGGCGGTCGTGCGGTCTGCAGTACCATTTTACACGTGAACTCTATGAGACTTTTGATATTTTTTTTGGTCATATAGGTATTTTATAGAACTTTATTTTTTTACAATTTATGTTATATAAATACTAAACATTCATGGGAAATTTTATTTTTTCAGTAAATTCGCCAAACTTTTAAGAAATACAGGTTATTGTGACGCGTAAATTTTGATAAATCGTGCACATTGATTTGATTTTTTTATTAACTAATTTTGTATAGAACGTATAAAAACGAATCGCAACAGTCCAATTTTAAGAGTGTGTTTATCATATTAGTATTTTTTATAAGTCATTTATTATAATTTTTCGTGGATTTATATGGGTGAAAAGTTTCGCCCAAAAGTGTAAAAATGGTAAACGTATTCTGCAAGAATGAGAATTTCACTATTATATTTCAATAAAATTAATATTTTTTTTGCAACAGTCTACTAAGGAGGGATTAATCTTTAATGTTTGAATTTTTTTTTTGTTATAATACTAATATCTCATGCACAACACTCATGAAAAGTTCTGAAAATGTCGGTTAGCAGGTTTACGGGTTCACACGATATTTTTCAATACATTTGTGAGAAAACTTGAAAATAAAACTCGAGTAGGTAGGTACAAGGTACTCACTAGAAAATGGTTTCTCACGCCCGTACTTATTTCGAGATTTTTGGCGGCTATTAATAGCGCGATTTTTTCCTCACATCTAAAATACCTAATTGTTGATTTAATTTTATTATTCCACAACACTTATACTACTCATTTTATTTAATAATTTATAAGAAAAACTCAATGAAACTTTTAAAAATAGCGCGCACAGATTCAAGATTTTAGTAATACCTATCTATAGCGCGTTGTTGTAATTGCGTTTTTTTTAATTGGCTTCATGGCTCTAGGTTCTAGCTCTTAACTATCAGCCTGGACTATTCAGCCTTTACTTTTTTGATTTATAAAACTGAAAACAATTTTAATTAACTAAATTAAATACAATTTTTAATTTCATGAATTAATTTCATCAATCCACATCTAAATGTTATTATTTTTTAAGTTTTCTACATACAAAGTCAATACCATTATGAACCTTCTTTCAAGAAAACTTTTTATTTAGAAGTAAAGTGGCCTTACAAAAATTAAAAAAAAACTGCAAAAAAATAGCACGAGGGCAGTAAATTCTGCAAAAAAAAAGCACGAGTGCAGTAAATTTAACTTACAAGCCCTGTTTACTGCCTCTGTAAGTGCATTTTGCGAGCAAGTGTATTGAAAAATCAATTACGGGATAATTTTATTTATCATCGTCGCGGAAAACAACCGTGTAAGATCCGTGAGAGCGGGAGCGTGCGAGCGATTTGATACGGTACACCCGGGGCAACGCTACACTTATACTGTACATGCACACGATTTATAGCCTTATTTTTTCGAATATAGAGACTATATTGACGTAACCCAATTTGGAATTTGATGGTATACAACCTGTATTGTACGAACATAATGTACAACATTTGATTCATGCAATTTTATTTCCAAAAAGTATTACAAATAAAAGCCAAAGTTCTTTGACAATGTTGAGTACAGTCGCGAGCTGTACATCATTTAACTTCCTTTAGGGTGAACGCTATGGGGTGTGATGGGTCTTTTTTCCGCTGTGTATGAGTTCGCGAGGGTATAATGAAGAGAGTTTGTTCTCGAGCTTATGATCCTCGGAGGCATCAATGACCCTAAGTTCAATTTCTTGCGCGATCACACTTTTGTTTTTTTCTTTTTATTATTTAGGTACTTTGCTCAATATTGAGGATGGAAAGTAATACAATGTGGCCATCAAATAAATATTATAAATGCGAAAGTTTGGATGGATGTATGGATGGATGTTTGTTACTCAATCACGCCCGAACGGCTGCGAACGGATCTGGATGAAATTTGGCACAGAGATAGATTATACTTAGTCTGGAATAACACATAGGCTACTTTTTATCCCGGAAAACTAAGGAGTTCCCGCGGGAATCAAAAAACCTCAATCCACGCGGATCAAGTCGCGGGAATCAGCTAGTATTATCATATTATTTTGAATGATTCATGTTGGATCACATAATGTGTGATAGTGAATGTGCATAAGTGATAGTTGAGGAGGTGTGTGTAATGTAGTTAGGAACACACACTCTGTATAGCGTGCGCCGCCGCTAACCGAGTTAGCCGCGAGAGAGCGACGCGGAAGCTGCGCCGCTGGATCATACCACTGATGGGTATCTATCTCTATTCTCTACCACATACATATCTCTATGGTAAGTATTCCACTGAAAAAATATCAAGATATATTTTAACTAGAATTCCGAAGTCCGCAACTTGGTCCGCGCGCGGATTTTGGTGTGATTTTGAGGTTGAAGTTTTTCTCCCGCCTCCTTTTTAGGGTTCCGTAACCAAATTTGGCAAAAACGGAACCCTTATAGATTCGTCATGTCTGTCTGTCTGTCTGTGTGTCCGTCCGTATGTCACAGCCACTTTTTTCCGAAACTAGAACTATACTGTTGAAAGTAGATGTATTATGTGAACCGCATTAAGATTTTCACACAAAACTAGAAAAAAAACAATAAATTTTGGGGGTCCCCTTACTTAGAACTGAAACTCAAAAAAATTTTTTTCATCAAACCCATACGTGTGGGGTATCTATGGATAGGTCTTCAAAACTGATATTGAAGTTTCTAATATCATTTTTTTCTAAACTGAATAGTTTGCCCGAGAGACACTTCCAAAGTGGTAAAATGTGTGTCCCCCCCCCCCATAACTTCTAAAATAAGAGAATGATAAAACTAAAAAAAATATATGATGTACATTATCATGCAAACTTCTACCGAAAATTAGTTTGAACGAGATCTAGTAAGTAGTTTTTTTTAATAATTTAAAACTTACTACAGGTTTGTACGGAACCCTCGGTGCGCGAGTCCGACTCGCACTTGGCCGGTTTCTTTATCAGTTTGTTTAAAATATGTACAGTGTCTTCAAAAATTCATAAAAATGGTCTTAATTAACTACTTACAGTAAGTACACAGTTACTTACGAGTTGTAAGTGACGTAAGTACTATGGATTCTGATCCTGCTCTAGTCTCATCCAGCGCGATCTATCCGTGCTCCCCGGATGGGATTAAGTTATAATTTGGTTATAATAGTAATTAATTGCTAGCACGACGCGCGCTTATCGAATACCGCTACACTCCGTTAGCTCGTTACTCGCATTAACCCGACGCGACGCGGCCGCGGCCGGGGGCGCAGTTATACACTCGTGTGGTGTAGCAAAAACTAATTCAAAACACAAAAGTTATTTATTAGTGATCCAGGGGCCATACTGCAAACGCAAAGCAATACTTAAACAATATTACTCAAAATAGACCGTTCTATGCGGTATAGATACGAATAGTTACAGACCAGAGCGTTATGAACCACCACGCAAATAATAGTGCAAATAATTCCACCACGTGCAGTCTAGTCTAAACCTAAGCAGAAAATAAAGTGCTAATTCGGTTCTTAAGTTATAACTGACAGGTCTACAAATAGCGCCGTATTATCTGCGACAATGTTGAATGTACAGTATATAATCAAAGTGTACAGCATTGCGTTTAGACAGACACAGCTTTTATAGCTCATACTAAACTAATATCAGCATCTTATACTTGTCTTGTTTCTTACCTACAATTACACTTGACTAACAAGTTAATAGCGAGAGAGAAAATCAAATTAAAACATGACATCAGATCAATTAGCCTCGCTAATGTTTTAATTAGATTTGAGCTGCGCAAAAAACTGAGCGGATAAATTAATGTTCGTGCAAAAAAAGCGCACGGGGCAAAAAGTTTACAAGGATATAATTTGACTAAATAACTACTTCTAGCTAAATATGCCGTATGCCGTATGTGGTGGAGTTGTAGGTACATCTCAGAAACTGTACATAAAGTTATGCATAAGTACTCTTTTTCTGCTACAGTGTGCGAGTAGGTACAAAGAATAATCTATATTCTATACTAATATTATAAATGCGAAAGTTTGGATGGATGGATAGATGAATGGATGTTTGTTGCTCAATTACGGCAGAACGGCTGAACGGATCTGGATGAAATTTGGCACAGAGATAGATAGAATAACACATAGGCTACTTTTTATCCAGTTTTCCCGCGGGAACCAGATAGTATCAAAATAAATCCATACAAATATCCCCTACATTGGCGGCCGCCATTTTGTGAATCCGGCGCGTCTGCGGCGCCATTTTGAGGTTGGCGGCCGCCAGCCGGCCGCGCAATTAAAAATATTTATATCTCGAATTACCTGTTCGAGTTACATAAACACAGAACATCAGTCAAATCGTTACGAACTAGCGCTATAGATTAAAGTTAATTTACTTAATATTATGAATTTCGACAGGACAAACAATTTGAAATTCGGTAGGTACAGAGATTTCCCACGAATACGAGCCACGACATTACGAACACTATCCAGTCTCGTCTTATTCAGTTCCACTGGACAGTCACTGCCGCGGTGTGGAAAGGCACCAATCGCCTAGAATGTGGCATGGTACCTACAGTCAAAACATGACGTAACATAAAATACACTTTAGTTGTATGTCTTACATGGAATAAATAAATTGAGTATTTAGTATTGAACTTTAAGTAGGTACACTACTTAAATTGAAACTTCGCCGCAACCTATAGAATAAAATGTGGTAAGTAACGTACCTATGCAGCCAAATTACTTTAAAAAAAAAACCGGCCAAGTGCGAGTCGGACTCGCGCACCGAGGGTTCCGTACAAACCTGTAGTAAGTTTTACGATTTATGACGTATTAAAAACAAGACGAAATGAACCGCAAAACTAACTTTGTTTGTAGAGGTTTACTGTTAATATCAAAAAAACTATGCTAGTTAGAGCATTGGCTATAGTTTTCCTGTAAAATATACATAAATTCCTATTGACCATAATTATTTCAGATTTTTCGATTGGTAAACTCCGGAGATAAGGGGGGGGGAACGGTATTTTTTTCGACATTTTGCCCGATAAATCAAAAACTATCATGACTAAAAATAATTAAAAATCTGTTTTAGAATGTACAAAGTAAACTCTTTCATATGATACCCCACACAGTACAGTTATCTCACTTTTAAATTTCAACCCTCCGATTTTCCCCCCTTTTTAAATAAGAACAAAAATAATTTCCAATTTTTTTTAATTCCAGTGTCTTTGGGCCACTAATATACACAACTATTCCAAATTTCATGTCGATAGCTTCGGTAGTTACTGAAATAATCGAGTGTGACGGACGGACAGACAGACAGACAGACAGACAGACAGACGGAGAAAGTCGCACCATAAGGGTTCCATTTTACCATTTTGGTACGGAACCCTAAAAACCAGCCAAGTGCGAGTCGGACTCGCGCACTGAGGGTTCCGTACAAACCTGTAGTAAGTTTTACGATTTATGACGTATTAAAAACAAGACGAAATGAACCGCAAAACTAACTTTGTTTGTAGAGGTCGGAGAAAGTCGCACCATAAGGGTTCCATTTTTACCATTTTGGTACGGAACCCTAAAAAACTGTAAAACTTGTACCAGGTGGCGAGAGCACTGTCGCAAATACTTGACACAACCCTGTAATTACACTAAAATGCCCTTTGAAAGCGATACCCGGAGAAAACTACGAAACAATGCGTTCACGCTAAACAAACACTGAACGTATTTTCGACAACCCTAATAATATCCAACTTACATTCGTATTTAAAACTATTGCTCTAAATAATAAAGTTCAAATTCAAACGAAGGCTACGCTCAAGGGTGCTTGAAAAAAATGCATTAAAAGGACTATAATGACATAAAAATAAAGTGCAATTTACAATAATTGATAGAGCGTTTTGTACAGAGTGTTGGTAGAAACGTTTATTAGCGTTGTGAGGCAAGTCGAGCGTGGTATGAAGTGACAAGCGGCGGAGGGTCGCCAAGTGTTTGCGAGTTGCGGGACTGGGCCGTTTTATTGCTCACAGCTAGAGAGGGAGGGTAGTTTTAAAAAGGGACTTTTTATTTCGTATAAATGGTCGTTACTCACGGTTAACTGTTTAGAAGTGGGTACAAATAGCAACATTATTTTTTATACGAATAACATAATTTCCAAATATCTGATCAATTTAATTTTTTTTTAATTTTACAGATTAAAAGTATGTTAATACTCAATTAGTAGACAATAAAGTGCAATTATTATGATCATATTTTTAAATAGTTGATGCTTGCGAGTTCGTTCGCAAAGTTTTTTTTAAATTTCTAGGAATTTAAAGTGTACTTACCTAGGTCAAAATAAACAAAGTATTGGAAGGCCTGAAAAAAATGTTAGAGTCTGTTCAGAAGTACCTATCGATTTTTCAGCAGTTCCATTGTACCTTAATTACGTCAGTCAGACAGTTTTACTTTTTATCAAAATACTAGATGATGCCTGCGATTTTGTCCGAGTATTACTTTTGCATACCTTAATCATTAATGTTTCAGGAAAAAAAGAGCCCATGTCCTTCCCCGGGACGCAACCTATCTCTGTACTAAATTTCGTCAGAATCGGTTGAATAGATAGACCGTGAAAGCGTAGCTGATGTACAGACCGACACACTTTCGCATCGGACTCTTATCTTCCGGGATAAAAAGTTGTCTATGTCTTTCCCCGGGATACAAACTATTCCCATACCAAATTTTATCAAAATTGGTTGAACAGATGGGCCGTGAAAGCTTAGCAGATAGACAGACCGACAGACTGACAGACAGACACACTTTAGCATTCATAATACTAGTATGGATTATGGATAATTATGGATATTATGGATTATGGATATTATGGAAATATCCGTCGGCATACGGTCGTGATTGCCACTCGAGCGTCCCAGCGCGTTTGGTGGAGCGAGCGCTCGCCGCCAGCGCTATTGTATCTATTGTGTTTATTGTGTGTGTATCGTACGTCCTCGGCTGGCGATTACTTGCTCATAGTTTTCGGCTCGCTCTTGTTATGTTTGTGAGTGGAGGCGATTCGTTCGCCCGTTGAGGGTGACTCAATAATGTGCCCAATGAATTAATGAGCTTTCGACACTTTCCGATATTGTTTACTAGCTAATTGGCTGTGGATTGCGATATTGTACTAGGATACTTAGGATTTTAAGAATCCTGTGGGAGCTGCTTTATTAACCGACTTCAAAAGAAGGAGGTATTAATTATGTGATATTATTGGAACTGCAAAATATTCCCAGATGATAATCTCTATAGTCTATAGATTACCCCCCTATGCCCCTAAGCCCCTATGGGGTATAGGTGTAGGTATGTATGTATGTTTGTCCGCAGATTTCTCCGAAACTATTAATCGGATTGTGATCATTTTTTATTGGCTTATATTTACTTCAACCTAAGGAACAGTGTAAGTTTCATCAAAATCGATTCAGTAGTTTTCAAAATATCACTGTATATTATCACTTGTTTTCCTTGATAACGTTTATTGCGCCTACGACTGCGTCCGCGTGAATTTTGGTTCACAAAATCCCGGATGAACTCTGCTTTTCCCGGATAAAAAGTAGCTTTTATCACACTCCAAGTCCTCAACTATACCCACGCAAAAGATCACATATACCTATCTGTTGTTATTTTGCGGCGTGCTCGTAGGACAAACCAATTTACAACTAACGAAGCGATTTGCTTCGACCTTTCTAATTCGAACCGCTAGGATATAGAACGCCCTTCCGGCTTCCGTTTTTCCCTCCTCTTATAATAGGTATAGGTACCTTCAAATCAAGAGTGAATATAGGCATCTTCTAGGCAAGCGCGCTCCACCTTAGGCTGCATCACTACATCCAGCAAGTCTGATTGCAGCCAAGCACTAGACGATAATTAAAAAAAAACCGGCCAAGTGCGAGTCGGACTCGCGCACCGAGGGTTCCGTACAAACCTGTAGTAAGTTTTACGATTTATGACGTATTTTAAAATAAAAATTACGTTTGTTGTATGGGAGCCCCCCTTTAATATTTACTTTATTGATATTTAATTATTTATTTTGAAAGGTAATATACAAGTTAATATTCTGTGAAAATTTGAACCGTCTACCTGTTACCGTTTTTAATATTGAGCAAAAAAATACGAAAAAAACACGTTTATTGTATGGGGACCCCCCTTAATATATATATTTTTTTAATTTTTAGTATTTGTTGTTATAGCGGCAACGGAAATACATCATTTGTGAAAATTTCAGCTTTCTAGCTATCACGGTTTATGAGATACAGCCTGGAGACAGACAGACAGACAGACAGACAGACAGACAGACAGACAGACAGACAGACAGACAGACAGACAGACAGACAGACAGACAGACAGACAGACAGACAGACAGACAGCGGAGTCTTAGTAATAGGGTCCCGTTTTTACCCTTTGGGTACGGAACCCTAAAAAGATTGATTGAAGTACCTACATGTATACTGATTCGTAATTAGTTCAATAGTAAAGCTAAGCTTGCTACATTCATTTTGGTATACAGTCTAGTTTGCCTTTATGACTACGATATTATCATCTGGGGCAAAGTGGTGTCAATGCAGTCTAAGTAGGAAGCGGGCTAACCTGTTGTATAATAATCATATTGGTTTCTACATGGAATCGTACTGGAATGCTTGATCGCTAGATGGCGTGCCTTTGATGGCCGGTTGATAGATACCTCACAACAGACCATGTTTTTAGGGTTCCGTAGCCAAATTTGGCAAAAACGGAACCCTTATAGATTCGTCATGTCTGTCTGTCTGTCTGTCTGTCTGTCTGTCTGTCTGTCTGTCTGTCTGTCCGTCCGTATATGTCACAGCCACTTTTTTCCGAAACTATAAGAACTAGGTATACCTACTGTTGAAACTTAGTAAGTAGATGTATTCTGTGAACCGCATTAAGATTTTCACACAAAAATAGAAAAAAAACAATAAATTTTGGGGGTCCCCATACTTAGAACTGAAACTCAAAAATTTTTTTTTTCATCAAACCCATACGTGTGGGGTATCTATGGATAGGTCTTCAAAAATTATATTGAGGTTTCTTATATTATTTTTTTCTAAACTGAATAGTTTGCGCGAGAGACACTTCCAAAGTGGTAAAATGTGTGTCCCCCCCCCCCCCTGTAACTTCTAAAATAAGAGAATGATAAAACTAAAAAAAATATATGATGTACATTACCATGCAAACTTCCACCGAAAATTGGTTTAAACGAGGTCTAGTAAGTAGTTTTTTTTAATAATTTAAAACTTACTACAGGTTTGTACGGAACCCTCGGTGCGCGAGTCCAACTCGCACTTGGCCGGTTTCTTTAATAATACCAGTAGTCTTTATCTTATGGCTTATTTAACACGACGCTTAGGCTAACTAGCAAATGCCCGCTACTTCGTCAGCGTGGATTGAGGTTTTTCGGTTCCCGCTTTAAACTCTTTAATTTTCCGGGATAAAAAGTAGCATATTTTTTCAAATTGAGGCAAATACCGGAATTTAAACCGCGAACTTTCAGTATCCAAAAGCTTGATAAATAGTCGTCCAAAAGCGAAATTTTCTAATAAGCAGGTAGGTATTTCCTTAAGATTATTGGTACTAAAATCCTTGATTATCTTGCTTTGCAAGAGCATTCAGAAGTCGAATACATATTTTTTAAAAGTACTTTTCATCGTAGGTTATTAGATGGGCCTTTTCCTGACCTGTAGAGCACGCTCCACACCTGTATAAGCCTGTCCTTGTCCCCGCCATAGCGCTGTCCCGCTTTTCAGACTAGATGGCGTTAGTAAAATAAGTCCACATTCTTTGTTTGACAGGGCCCGTCGCGTCTTGTAAATTGAGGTCGTTGTTACCTTCATCTTAAAACCACTCGAATTCCTTCCTTAGAAGAAAGAGTTGTAATGTTCCCAAATAATGGCCCCTCGGTTTTTGCAGGGTTAACTAATTAGGTGTTGGCGCGAGACGTTTCAATTAACCCTTCGCCGCCGCCGCTGACGCCGCGCGGTACGAACGACCCACAAACATTCATTATCAAGATAATGCTGTTTTTGTGGGCTCTTCGTTTCCGTAATGACCGCAAAGTGACCTATATATTACCAACGCTACTATGAACTGTTCTGTTGTTAATACAAATATTGAGTAATAAGTGAACAAAAATTTTGAAAACACGACTGCTCTGCCAAAATTTTTCAAAAAAGAAAATCTTGAATTGAAAAAATCAAGAAATCAAATCTTGAAAATCTTTCTTTGAACATCTTTATAGAGTAGTCAAACTCAAATTCCCAACACATTTTAAAGGAAGTATTGTATGTAGACAAGAGAGCTAGCTCGTTCACCAAAGGCGTAATTAATTAGAACTTAGAAGATATAAAGCGCAAAGGGCTTACTGCTTAGTTGTCCTTGGGCTTTGTTGTTTAAGACCTGACTTTAAATGCAGAAGTTGTTCGCGCAACAACCGCCATACTTCGAGTCGAGGAAGTCGCACGGTGATGAAGATAGTTTAAAAAGTACCTAATCATTGAACACGAATTGAACAAATGTGACTTTCCCAAACACACGAAGCCGTTAACAATAGATTAGCAACAATGGGCTGAGCTATTACCGACAAAATGAACTGAACTCAAAGTTCGCGGAATGACACGGTCTCCCATCAAAAACATTCCTAACCCTTTATTAACTACCAGATTAGCTACAACCACATTATTTGACAAACGACCCAACCGCTGAATGCGTGCGGCTCGACCCGTAACTCCAATGCAGAAAAACTATTTTCACTTGAACTTTTGCATTTTTATGTCTGTCGCAGAGAAGCAATTACGAATCACCCAGTATACGATGAGCTTTCCGATCACGTCCCGTCCCTTTTCATCAGTTCTGTGAGAGGGGAGTTTCAGGGTTCCGACGGCATTGGCCTCGGTTTGACATATGTTCGTCTTGCGTATGGGGGATTGAGTGACATAAGCCCCTTGGGCTCATTACAGACCCTTACCCTTCTAGCCAATTCTATTTGCGAACTTCACATTTCACTTAATAAAGGGCGATATTATTTGGTGCCGTTTTTTGTTTGTTAAATGGCTCGGAGATGTAATATGCGATAGATTTGATGCTCTATTAACTTAGCTATTATGAATTCCATTAAGAAACTATTATGTGAATATCATGATTTTGTACCACATCTGGTCATAAGCTAAAGTTGAATTGAGAACGAATGCAATTCGATGACATGACCAGATCTAGAGACAATTATACAGTTTTTGATAATATGTAGAGTTGAAGTTAAATTTTCTATAATCCGTCAAAACACCACACCACACAAATCTTCTGGCTGTGTCTTTACAACTGTGTATTTTTGAGTCAACAACATAAATTGTCTAGGGACTATTAAGAAATAGCGTTCAGTCTCTCAAGTTTAGTTTTTGGAGATTACCTCCTTTAGAATCGATTTGCATATTTAAGGCCCGGGGTATGAAAATTTATGGGTAGTAAAATGAAAACCGTTACGTTATTGACTTTATGTTTCCATGCAGGGACTATGTAATGTATTTCGTATTATATACTTAGGTAATTGATATAAATAAAAGTATCATTTACTAATCTATATTATATTTTATAATAATCGTTATAAATATTAAAATAAAGGCTCTCACCTGCACCCTGACCTCGGGCAGGTTGACCTTCATGGCGAGCTCCTCCCTGGAGTACACGTCGGGGTAGTGGCTCTTCTCGAAGGCGCGCTCCAGCTCGTGCAGCTGGTACGTGGTGAAGGTGGTGCGGTTGCGCCGGTGCTTCTTCTTGTCCGCGGAGCCGGGCCGCGGCTCGCGCGCCTCCTCGTCGCTCAGCGACTTGTCGTCCGCGCCCAAGCCGAAGCCGTCGTTGCTGTTGCACGAGCCCTCGCCTGCCGACACCAACACCAACAACATTATTGGATGGTTCAAGGCACCAACAGAGGCGTTACAAATATTGGGTAGAAGCAGGCGGTACTTTGCGGAAGTCCATCATAATGAAAGAACTAGAAGTTTAATCCGCGACAAGGTAAATCTATGTAGTACAGTGTGTATCCCGCACTTATAGCCTGCGATATTCACCACACTACAGAAATGTTCCAAATTATTTACAACGTACGTTTCACTCCGATACCGGAGCATCTTCGGAGGGGTCGTTGTACAGACTTTACAATCTTGCATTGTCGAGATTTCGCGGATTATAGCGAATTAAACTTCTATTTCCTTCATTACAGCGTTACAATTTTTCAGGTCACAATTATTACATCTGTAGGTTTTTTGTGGGACGAGTGGCCTAACTCACCAAACTGTGACAACGCATCTTTCAATTGCGATTGTTAAGCAACGTTGACCCAAGTCGATAACTGGCTGGGTGGGTTTTTTCGTTACCTCCGTGCTTCGGAGAGCACGTTAAGCCGTCGGTCCCGGTTCTTATCACTTCCATCTTATAATAACCGTTTCAATACTCTTATAGTCGATTCGTATGCGGGAAGGACGTGACTAGGAACCCAACGCATTATTATCAAAAGAAAACTCCTACCATTTGTTTCAACGATTCCCATACATTACATCTGAAGACGACGGTCTGATATTGCATGGGTTATTAATAAACCCTTCGAGTTTGGGCTCATTCGGTCTGTTTGAATGAATTCCATTTTGGCACTGGGAAAGATCAACTTCCTAATTTAATCGCGACGCTACAATGAAGCAAAGCTTGCGCCTTGCGTGTCATTTTTATCCTGCTGCATTTGTCTACATAACTATAATACATTTCCATAGAAAACTGGTGAATATGATCACGCCAGTGCACTGTCAGTATAGCAGTAGTATAGTAGGCAACTGCCGGTAGTCGAGTGTGCAATTATAGGCGCTGACAATAAATCAAACAGCAAATGTTTGCGTATGTTAATGCGCCTCGGATAATGCAATTATATTCAAATTTCGCGGCCCGCTGTTTGTAGTACCTACCAGCTATTATCTGATGTACGTACATCGTTTTGCATACCTAGGCTGTTTCAATTATCATGTCTGCGATTCGTAATGTACGCAACTTTATGCTTAGCTATTATACATTCTAATACTATAAATGCGAAAATGTTTATTTGTCGGTTTGTCTTTCAATCGCGTCGCAACAGAAGAATGGATCGATGTGATTTTTAGGCAGGGATATATAATTGAATACCTACCTGGAGAGTCGCGTAGGCTAATTTTTATCCCGGAAAATCCAATAGTTTGGTCGTTGACATAAACTCTGCTGGTATAGTACATTCAATATTAGCTGGCGTCTTTCCACTTGAGACCGTCATTAGCAATAACAATAGGATTAAGTCGTGGCGGGTGAATTCTTTGTATTGCAAAACATGTGCGGCGTTCAAACGGTGTTTCAAACGTTTTTGATACTTTCCCTATGTTAACTTCCTTTCATTATTAATACTTCGGATCCGATTCTGTGGAAGAATTCTTACAATCACTGTAAGAAAATTGAACAAGGATTTTTAAAAATACCATGCACTTACTTTATAATAAATGTTGGAAGCGACTCATCGGACAATGAAACCATGGAAAATAATTCGGAATCAGAAGAAATCAGTGAGTCGTCATATCTAATTTAAAAACCACATGTTTTGATTTATTACTTTAGAATAAATAAATAATTTTTGTAATTGTATTTTATTTACATAACATACCTGTGAGTACGTAATTTTTTAAAATTATTCTATGATTATTCAAAAGTATCAACACTGGTTGGTTTGCAACAAAATAGTTAAGGCCGAAACGGCTTCTTTAAAAATGAATGGACTCTATGAGTGTTTGGTTTATTACCCCTATTGTTTAGGTTCAAGTGGAATGACGCCAGCTAATATTGAATGTACTATAGATTCTTACGACTTATAAGTGACACAAGTTGTCCTACGTGAAATAAATCATTTCATTTCATTTCATGTCACTCGATCGCGAGTGAATCTGCAAGCCAAATTTTGGCACCATGTCAATGGCACCCTTCCGTATTTACATTAGTCCACAGCCTAAGTCATTTGGAGTCGTGACATTTCGACCATGATTGAAGCCGTGGGCTTTTCGAATAAGTAGTCTGAATTCGAAATTCGCATGTCAATTGGACTGATGGTGTGAGTGTGCAAACATTTTTGGCGTAAATCATTTGACTTATCTGCGATAGTTAACTTTAGTATCTACTTTAATATTTCAATAATAAAATTCAGCACGCTCAATAAAGAACCTTCATTTAATTTTACTTACCTAATATGAACTGCACTCCTGCTCAGTGATCAGCTCTCATTTATAATATTAGTACCTAGGTAATATGGATTTACAGTTCACAAACATACCGCCCATGTTTGTCAGCTGGAGCCGCAAACGTTACATTTTCACAACGCTTCGGTTGAATTTCATACCGGTTCATCCGCAAATGTAAATGTTTGTGAATTGTGTCGGGTGCACGGACCCATAAATACGTACACTCATAAACTGCAATATACCCCAGGCTTGGTGATTTAATCCATGCTTCCATATACTAATATTAAAAATGCGAAAGTGTGTTTGTTTGTTGGTTTATTGGTTTGTCCTTCAATCACGTCGCAACAGAGCAACGGATCGACGTGATTTTCTGCATGGGTATAGTTGAGGACCAGGAGAGTGACACAGGCTTTTTATCCCGGAAAATTAAGGAGTTCGAGCGGGAATCCAAAAAACATCATCTAGTCTGCAATAAGCAGGGCTGACAAGAGCTCAAAATAGAAATTACTAAGTAACGATTACATAGTGTTTAAACCCACGCGTATACCTAAACTTTCAGAGTGCCTGTTTCCAACAAGAAATCATATAAATACTGAGTTAAATAATAAATTGTTAATTATTTATTCATTAAATTATATATAATATTACACTTCGTATTCGTCCTCCGAGATTAGCATGATATACTTGTAGTACCGTGTACGTACGGCCACTTTCACACGTTAGTTGAGGTAACTGAAAATAAAAACAAACGCTCCCTCCTAGCGGCCGATAGCTGGCCACTATATATAGGCCCCACTCCTGCACAACTAGCCATTCGTGTTTTCGTGCTCAGCCACTTCGCACGTCCGCAAATTCGGTGAGTTTTTATTTTTATTTTTAAATTATTAAATTAAAAATTAATATTTTTATTATTTATTTTTGTGATAAAAACGTAAAAGTGATTTCGAAAATTTGAAATTAAACCGATCACGTAAACGTTATCACCGAATAAGTTTGTCATCGAGTTTTTTGGAGTCTTCTACATTGTTTTGTCATCGAGCTTTTGTTTTTGAAGTCTTCTACACTGCTTGTCATCGAGTTCTTTGGAGTCACTGCAATCGCCAACACTGCCACCGTCGAGTCGCAACATTGCTCGTCAGCCAACTTTCTAATAATGTGTGTTTGCGCATAGGATTTTTTTTTTCCAGATATATACCTAAACTCAAACCGAAATTCAATTAATGTTTCTTACTCAAATAGACTTTTACAAGTCCTTTTTGAGTTGTCGAGTGGAATCTTTCACTGGTTCGGAATAACATTCCTACAGAAAAGAATCAGCAAGAAAATCTGTTAAAATCTACCTGTCTAGACGTGGATATTATGAAATCTTAGCAAATCGGATTGCCTATGGCTACCTATTGAAGTGTGTTTTCGCATGCAATCTCTTGCCTACAAAAATAATAGACTTACAATAAGTCGTAGGCGAGGCCCCCCAGGCATTGCTCAAATTGGAAGTACGTTTTCGCGTGCAATCTCATGCCTACAAAATAATAGACTTACAATAAGTCGTGGGCGAAAGCCCTCAGGCATTGCTCAATTTGAAGTACGTTTTCGCGTGCAAACTCATGCCTAATAGACTTACAATAAGTCGGAGTACGTTTTCGCGTGCAATCTCATGCCTACAAAATGATAGACTTACAATGAGTCGTAGGCGGGGGCCCTCAGGCATTGCTCAAATTGAAGTACGTTTCAATTTGGAGTACGTTTTCGCGTGCAATCTCATGCCTTCAAAGTAATAGACTTGCAATGAGTCGTGGGCGAAAGCCCTCAGGCATTTCTCAAATTTGAAGTACGTTTCAATTTGGAGTACGTTTTCGCGTGCAATCTCATGCCTACAAAGTAATAGACTTGCAATGAGTCGTGGGCGAAAGCCCTCAGGCATTGCTCAATTTTGAAGTATATTTTTGCGTGCAATCTCATGCCTACAAAGTAATGGACTGGCAATGGGTCATGAGCGGGGGCTCTCAGGCGTTGTTCAATTTTGAAGTGTTTTTTTCGTACACGATTTCATGCCTATGAAATTATGCCTGTATTGCGTTGATTGTTTGAATTAACTATTGCAAAATCTATTTTTTGAGAAGTGCGTCCTTTTACGCACTTTATTGGCACACCTTTTTTCATACGACGAAAGTGCGCGCGCACGTGCTTGCATCTCAAAGCATCTTCGATCAGGTGCGAAAACTTATCCAAGCATTCATGTTGCTATAATATGCTTCACTATTGGGACTGCGTTCTAATGAACAATAATGAATGACTAATGTCATGAAGACCAACGATCTTACCTGCCCTGGGAGAAGTCATGATGACGCAGGCGCAAGTCCCGCCTTCACTCCCGAATCCCGACAGCAAGACGCCTTCGAGTTTTTTGTTATGATGTTTTGAGCATAGCTACTACAGCAGAGCTTTATAAAACGATACGGATCGTCGGATACAGCATCTATTAATGGACGCACGACGCTTTAATTACGACATACAGCGATTATTTAACAAGACGTTTAATTGTCCTCAGGATTAGTTATTGCATATTAAAACTAATTCTTATTATTTAGCAAGAATCTTTCAGAAACTTACAAAGATGCTAAGGCGATAATTAAATAGAGCGCAGAGTCGAAACAGCCTTAAGCCCAAACCGCAAAGGAAGTTTTAAATCAACAGACCTGTTATGCGAGCATTTCGGCTAAGGACTTCTCATCGCAGCCATCGTTGTCCGAGATTAGGAACACTGGTAATTTTTTTTAAAAAAATTGGCAAAATTTTTAAAAAAGCAGTGGTCATCCATAACCGATGACCCTACAGTGGTTAGTTGTTTTTTCCTATAGTATTCCTATTTTAAGTGTTTCTTGTTTTGCCTCGAAATTCATTCAAAAGGCAGTCGATGGTCCCTTAGCTATAGGAGCTATATCACAAAGTGAACCTGCAGTACATTATTTTTTGACTGCAGTACTCTTTTTCCGAGTCATACGGCAAGAACATACTATTTACTTTAATATAAAACAATGAAATACATTTCAATATTTTTTCTTTATTTGAAGAATTTAGAACAATAATTGTATTAGTGAGAACTGCTATATGACCACAACCAATCAAAAATATGCTTAGTTTTCGGTCCTAATACATGCAGACCAGAAAGGCAACTAAATTAATTGCGCTTTTGTTTGAAAATAGTTTTCCAAATATACGTTCCACAGTTATTTGGTTTATTTAAACCAAACTGCAATATTTTTTGTATTTTTCGCTCGTGGAACCTATCTAAAAATTTCCTCGAGGCTAAGAAATTAATGTTACTCCTGTTAATCATAATAATTCTTTAATAATCTTTACAGTTTGGCAACTTAACAGTTTTATTTAATAATTAATTTTAAAACAAGTAAATAACTTCCGTATAAGGAGTTCCGACACTACCTATAATTATTGTTCGATGATGATTGATTCTCTTTTT
The DNA here is from genome assembly GCA_917051295.2 of Erebia ligea. Classification (NCBI taxonomy): domain Eukaryota; kingdom Metazoa; phylum Arthropoda; class Insecta; order Lepidoptera; family Nymphalidae; genus Erebia; species Erebia ligea. Next base: position 21,771,319 of record OU785221.1, on the reverse strand, counting down.
AAAAAGAAATCACAAAACGAACGTCTCTATAACATAATATTTCAATGAAAAGAAACAATAAGTTGCCACCGAGCTCCTGCAACTTTTTTTTTTTGAATACGTAATTTATTCTTATATACATAATAATATTTTTTTTTGAACTTTGCTACATTAGTTGGCCTTATTACTTCATCGTGGCCGGCTAAAACAACCAAGTTTTAGAAGGTGTAAATGTTTTAAATTTAAAAAATGGTAATTAAGAAACAACGCATCTATATCCTGTTGTCCTTCAGATTTTGAGCGGCTTAATTCTGTAAACAAAATTGGTCATAGGATTCTCAACTGCGGGGTTGGGGGCCGCTTGTGGTGAGGAAACTGCTAGCACCCTACGAAATGAGGCATTTCACATTAACCAGTTGGAAATTCTGCCAGCTTACTTCGGTTTCAAGTATTTGTTGAATACTTACACATTTTTTCAAAATCTTTTCAAGATCGCCAATACCATTGCAGTTGGTTTCATAACCTGCATGGCTGGTAGGTATTTCCCCTCTTGAGATGAGCCCACGAGATATATATTGAATAGATGCGATTACAAAGATGTTTGTATTACATATATACGCTCTAGTCACGATACTAAAGCTATTAGAGAATCAAGACGAATCCGTTCAAAGGTATTTAGTGGGAACTGTCTAAATAACTCGAAAATTCTCCTTTTTGCGTCCCAATGTTATACCAATTATAAAAATTAATATATTTCGTGTAAGAATGACTCCGATGCGTACGTCATTAATGCTTTCATGGGTTTCAATCTCTTGGGTTTCCACTCTTCGGTATTATCAAGAAAACACAAGTAAAGTTCATAATTTTTGTTCCTTTATAGCCCACCATCATATCGCATATTTAATGGTTTACTTGCTGTAATTTGTCTTCGGACCCACTGGTCCACTGGTCTTTGAACCATCTGACGTGGTTATATATATACATAAGTATATATATATTTTTATTTATTTAATTTTTTTTTTTTTTTTTTTCTTTCTCTCTCGTTCCTGCAGCCGCAAATTACACCTCACATACCCTGGTTGGAACTACTGCTGGCTGCTCGCCAGTAGTCCTTATTGATATGAGATTTCCCACTCTCATCTATAGAAATGATGAATACCTTTCAGTCAGTTTTATTTCTGTCCTTCTATAAATTCATTTAAACAACACGATGGTTGATCAATTAAGTTATTTCAATTCGGCAATCAATACTATACATCTCTTCCATGGATGTCTTCAGCAAGCATTAATTCAATTGAATTTGAGTTGTTGAAATTTATCACAACTTTACCAATAGTTGTAGATCTCATAATATTAGAGATAAGTGATCTCTAAGTATAATATGCAGTTTCATTGAAAAAATTGAACATAGGTACTATAAATAGATTTTCTAAATTTTTTTTTCAAATTCAGCATAGAAAGTCAGTAGACTTTCTATGCTAAAATGTAACATCACTTGAGATCCTTGAAATGCATTAATATTTTTTTTTTGTTTTTTCTCAATCAATGATCTGATGAAATTTCAACTATAAAAGAACTTTTGAAGCATTAAATAATTTTATGAGCTTCAAGAACATTACATAGAATGCAAAAGTTTTTCAAAATTGTAATAATAATAATATATAACATAGAACTTTCCTTCGAAATTTCTCGTCAATCAAAATTTTTAATTTTTAATTAAAACTTTCTGAACAGGTTTTTTCCGTATATAATACAATTTTTACATTATCGTAAGTGTAACTCAATAGTTATCTTGACAAAATTAAATACCTTCGACACAATATCGGACTTATCTGTTCCTCAATACAGCGCGGCCTCAAGAGCCCGCCATATCCACAAGAATATTTTAGTTACAGTCACTTGGCATATCCACAGATTGGTCCTTGTTTTTGCCCAAAGTACACGACACTAAGTAGTTGCTCGAATACTTTTGAAATTATAATTTTCCTTATCGAAAATTCAGATTGTTGAGTTGACTCATTTCTTACAAATACTATGATCCTGTAATAATAAAATCGAGCATTATAAAAAACAAAGTTATACAGTACCTCGTAAATATCTATCAAAATAAATACCTAAGATTGTTCATTAAATAAGAACATAATCATTATTATGTATTAAATATGATATACCTGATGGTTAAAGTGCGTTTTTCGCATAATAACTACGAGTAAGACCTGTTTTCATGACAAGTCTCTCAATATCTACAAGTATATCATGCTAATCTCGGAGGACGAATACGAAGTGTAATTAATGATTAAACGAACTTACCTGTAAGTGAAGTTCGATCATAATTATACGAGTATTCGTCCGAAGAGATTAGCATCCCACCCTCCCACGGGTTACCCCAGGGTCATGAAAAGGTCACATTTCAAATTCAAGGTTAAATTTGTAATATATATGTGTTTATGAAAGTGTAAAACAAAAAAAAAAAAAAAAACAAAAGGTCAAGCTCCGAACTAAATGACTAGTTGTGCAGGAGTGGGGCCTATATATAGTGGCCAGCTATCGGCCGCTAGGAGGGAGCGTTTGTTTTTATTTTCAGTTACCTCAACTAACGTGTGAAAGTGGCCGTACGTACACGGTACTACAAGTATATCATGCTAATCTCTTCGGACGAATACTCGTATAATTATGATCGAACTTCACTTACAGGTAAGTTCGTTTAATCATTAATTAATAGTAATAAAATATAAAAATATATGTTGTTACTAACTAAAACTAAGAATTAAAATAGATCTAAATTGTTTGCCCAACACGCAGGCAGCATTCCCGCGCTGAATAGCTATAGGTATGAAGTTCGTTGCGCGAGAAAGCTGCCCGCCCGAGGCTCGCCTGTTGCCTCCCTGAGGCGTTTACTAAGTTCCCTGCGGAGATTTTTAGCTTTTTATTTTAAATAATAATATCAATTATTTAAACATTTTTTTAAATATTATAATGTTATTAAAGCTTTTAACTAAGATTGAAACGTATGACCCATTGACCCCGACGTTTGGCTACCGGTAAAAGTTTGATTCCAATTCGCGTTAACCATTAGCTAATGCGTTCCACTCTTATCTATCACAGATCTACATTACTACGCAACTTAACAACTCGATCGAATTACCCAACTCGAAACAGGATTAAATAAACATTTTAATTCAATAAAAATAAATTCAAATCGACTGTCAATTGTAACACAGATTAAGTGAAATCAGTGACAAAAACTTTTAGTTAAACACTTCAGATTGAGCGATCAGACGTCAAAACAGATTGCGCTTCTCTTTCCCTCATAACATATACATCCGAGTGGGAAAGAGGTGTAGTGATTATATTACGTGTAGGATACAAAACAAATAAAAACATTATAGAGACAGCGCATTAAGATGTTTTACACTTATCGCGATATGATCTATCTTCTGCTTTTTGTAATAATTATCGATAATCTGTGGAGCCTGCGCCGGCGCATAATGGGCAGCATTTTTTCTGTGGCAACCCTAATCATGTGTCAGATTTGCCGTGTTGGTACATATTAAAGCTCTTCGGCATTAATGACTTTACAAATGCGTTCGTTATTCAATTTTGTTCTTATTGCCGGCCGGTGCCTGTCCAGTTCACGAGTCATAGCGCGAGATGTGGAGTTAAAGCTACGGGCTTGGACAGACAGAGCGCGACGACGACAGCATCAGAACATAACACATTACGGTCCAATAATAATAATCTGTGCCAAAAGGCAACGATTTTTCACCGCACAGAATCGTATAAGCATCGCGGAATTCGCGAAAGAGCATTGTCGCTCTGATTGCGCCAAAATAATTTCTAATCGCTAATTTCGTGTAGGTACGATTTTTTTGATGAAAATATGCAAAGAAATGAAATTATGCAAAGCAATATAAAATTCTTCATTAAGAGAGTTTTTTTTGTTTTTATTTATTTCGCCCTCACACCAGCACGCGCGAGCTGCATACACCCTGTCCTTAGTTAATGTTATCAATTATCTACTGTATGTTATTTTTATACACAGGGGACTCGGGGAAGCGAGACCGCGGCGTGTGGAAATACTTATCTTTGACTATGATGACAATTTTATGTTTCGCACTAGTTGATGCCCGCGACTTGGCCCGCATGGATTGAAATTTTTGGTTCCCGTAGGAATTCGTTAATTTTCCGGGTAGCCTATGTATTATTCCAGAGTATCTCTATCTCTGTGCCAAATTTCATCCAGATCCGTTCAGCTGTTCTGGCGTGATTGAGTAACAAACATCCATTTTTTTATCCACTACAAGTTAGCCCTTGACTGCGTCCTCACCTGATGGTAAGTCATGATGCAGTCTAAGGTGACAGTAGGCTAACCTGTTAGGGGCATGGCAGTTATATTAAACCCATACCCCTATTCGGTTTCTACACGGCATCGAAACTTTCGCATTTATAATACTAGCTGAAGTATAGATTTCTGTCAACATTCATATTAATATCATAGCTCGTCGTATCCGCCGCGCGTTGTGTCTACCCAATCCCTTAGAGCGGCGCCCGCGCACGGCGGACACTAATCAGTAATTACTCGCTAAGCAAGTATCAGCGCATCGGCTGCCCGCGACTTAGCAACATTCGTAAATTAATTTGTATTTCACACATACCTACAACCTATCTACATTTAATGGAAGTAACTAAATGATAAGAGTCAATTGCCAGAATAACAGAACCTGCAGTAATTCTTTACATTAAATATGTTATTAAAAGACTTCTTAAATAAAAGATATTTATCTATACTAATATTATAAATGCGAAAGTTTGGATGGATGGATGGATGGAACAGTAGAACGGATCTGAGTAAAATTTGGCACAGAGATAGATTATAGTCTGGAATAACACATAGGCTATTTTATTCCGAAAAATTAAAGAATTCCCGCGGAAAACAAAAAACTTTAAACCACGCGGACGAAGTCGCGGGCATCAGCTAGTATTTAGTATAAAAGTTCATTCGTCAGTTATTTCACTATTGAAAATCAAGTAGTAATAATATAGTAATTAAGTAATAAACGATTAATAATATAACAATTATGTAATTTGGTAATAGGTACCTACTTTTTTAATTAAATGAATAAACTTGTTGATAGAAATTACAATATTAAACAATGATTAAAATTGCTAATGATCTAGCCGGTGTAAATCAGCGGCTATTGACTCTATTGTGACATACGAGTAGTGGATCAGCTTATTGCATTTTGCGAAAACTGAATCAATATTATAGTATCTAGCAGGCTATAGGTACCTATTGCTGTGCTAAGCTTTCCGAACCGGTGGTAGAGTCAAAACAAGACGTAGCATAAGAGATACCTGTATCTCCTTTATGAAACCTTTGTGTACAAACAAACTAGCTGATGCCCGCGACTTCGTCCGCGTGGTTTAAGTTCTTTTGATTCCCGCGGGAACTCCCTAATTTTCCGGGATAAAAAGTAGCCTATGTCACTCTCCAGGTCCTAAACTATACCCAACCACGCTAAAAATCACGTCGATTCGTTGCTCCCTTGCGGCGTGATTGAAGGACAAACCAACAAACTAACAAACAAACAGACTTTCGCATTTGTAATATTAGTATGAAGTATGATATAATAATGTTGACAGTTGTAAGGGTTCCGTATAAAAATGGTGGAAATGTAAGCCACGCCGTCCCTCTGTCCGTCACACTTCCAAAATATTTCATTGTATACGCGGACTAACACCTACATTCAAAATCGTATTAGAGCAAAAAGCACTAGGGTCCGGGTCAGACAAACGGCGAAGCGTCCGCTTCGGAAGCGATCAACGTTTTTTTCTGTCACCTAGTGTGTGCGCTCGATATAAAAATAACGTGGACTGTTTATATGGCAAACAGACATTTTTTATCCGTATAGTGTGCGTATCGTACATGTATTTCACGAGTACACCCATGGATGTAGGAATATAAATAATCTGACGAGTCGACGTCAACTAGCTGTCAACCGCGCGGCCATTTTACTTTCCCCGTAGCTCTTCGCGTAGCGTCGTAGCGGCTGACCCTGTGCTACGGACCTACGATGCCTACGAGCCACAGTGTACGATGAAGATCTAGCCCCACTACAGAGGCGCGGCGCGGCGCGGCACGTAGCGGCAAATATTAGTTTCATATAAATGCGAGTTTCAGTGCCTGTTGAGAGAAGTTAATGAAACCAATAATAATATTATTAATATGAAAGTGTGGCTGTCTGTCTGTTTGTTTGCTACACTTTTACGGCTCATGTATTGATCAAATTTATTAGGTACATCTAAGGTTGCATCTTGGGGAAGGACTTAATATTATAGGCTATTAATAATACTGAGAAATTATAGAGTTCCTGAATGACGTAGCAGCCGGCAGCCCTCCTTTCAATCCTGTCAGAGTATCTTTTGTGTATTTCAAACCTTTATAATTGTCATTTTTACCATCAACTAAACTGGCAGATATTATATTTGTAAACAACAACCTAACAACTAAAATAAATAAGAAATACAATTTTAATAAAACTCGCACTTTCAATGCAGGTTATATGAAAAATATAGTGTATGACGCGGGATGATGGGCTTGTTTCACCCCTCGGCACACAATACACTATTGTATGAGACAACCTCATACAAAGAATACATGCCGCTACGTGCCGCGCCTCTGTAGTGGGGCTAGACCTTTAACATACGCCTGGGCCAGTAATCAAGGCTTTATTGCTGCGTGGATTTGCGGTCACAATCGATTCGCCATCGCTATTCGATTATCTCAGGCCCAGCCTCTTGCTACATGGACCCATAGCTATACTGGTATAGTACCTATACATCCCATTTAATAGGATTTGTAGGTACAATAACAGGAAAAATAATATTTCCGAGAGTGTTGGGTCAAATGAAAGAATTCAATGAATAAGTATTATAATCCCTATTACAGCAGGGGCTGAAATGTGGTTTAAGAGGCCGTATACTCGCCATCGGTCAATTTTGGAATCTGTAGGTATACCGCACAGTAGACCGTTAGGCTGCACTCATACATAGACGACATAGGCCAGTGAAGATACTTTGATACTTTGCGTAGTCAAGTTCGTACGTACGTGCGGTCGTACGATCTGCAGCACCATTTTACACGTGAATTTGATCAGACTTTGATAATATTTTTTGGTCATATAGGTATTTTATAGAACTTTATTTTTACACAATTTGTGTTATATAAATACTAAACATTCATGGTAAATTTTATTTTATCAGTAATTTCGTCAAACTTTTAAGAAATACAGGTTATTGTGACGCGTAAATTTTGATAAATCGTGCACATTGATTTGATTTTTTTATTAACTAATTTTGTATAGAACGTATAAAAACGAATTGCAACAGTCCAATTTTAAGAGCGTGTTTATCATATTAGTATTTTTTATAAGTCATTTACTATAATTTTTCGTGGATTTATATGGGTGAAAAGTGTCACCCAAAAGTGCAAAAATGGTAAACGTATTCTGCAAGAATGAGAATTTCACTATTATATTTCAATAAAATTAAATTTTTATTTGCAACAGTCTACTAAGGAGGGATTAATCTTTAATTTTTTAATTTTCTTTTTGTTATAATACTAATATCTCATGCACAAAGCTCATCAAAAGTTCTTAAAATGTCGGTTTACGGGTTTACGGACTGTTAAATTATAAAGTAGGGTTACTAGGTCAAGTGCGGTATTATAATATGAAAGGGCTTCATTTGTACATTCTAAAATACTTATATGTTTTATTTATTTAAGTATATCGATTTTTTTTTGAGTAAAAATAAAATACCATGAAACTCCAATTTTGAAAGAGGCTTGTGTTAACTTTACAGAAAAACTAAAGAGAAATCTCTAATCAGCACAGTTTTTTTAGGAATCAGCCATAAACTGACTTTTTTGAGTTTAAAGCGCATTGCTGTTGTAATTTCACAAACCGTATTATAGGTACGTTGACGACCTCCGTGGCGCAGTGTGTAGCGCTGTTGTCTTAACGTGCGGAGGACCCGGGTTCGATCCCCGGCAGGGTCAATTTGGGAATTTATAATTTCTGAATTTTCCCTGGTCTGGCCTGGTGGGAGGCTTCGGCCGTGGCTAGTTACCACCCTACCGGCAAAGACGTGCCGCCAAGCGATTTAGCGTCCCGGTACGATGCTGTGTAGAAACCGAATAGGGGTATGGGTTTAATATACCTAACTTGCGATGCCCCTAACAGGTTAGCCCGCTACCATCTTAGACTGCATCATCACTTACCATCAGGTGAGATCGCAGTCAAGGGCTAACTTGTAGTGGATAAAATAAAATAAAACTTTGATTATTATAGTCTGGAATAACAACAAGGCTACTTTTTATCCCGCAAAATTAAATAATTCCCGCGGGAACCAAAAAAACATCAATCCACGCGAACGAAGTCGCAGGCATCAGCTAGTAAAGTCATAAAAATAAAAGGTTTTAAAAAATATCCTTAATCCACGCAGACGAAGTTGTGGATGTCGTCATAATACGCGATCAATTTATTTACATTTAATCTTCCATACAAACGTGTTTGATAAGCTAACAGTACGTTAATTAACGTTGTAATTCCATGAACCTTTCAATTCAATTACCATACCTATTTGATTAAAAAATAAATTTTAATTAGAGTGTAATTGAGTTTGTATTGTAGCAGATTCCAATTGAAGTCCCCGGTCGGCGGTCGCAGCGAGAGCGAATAATCGAGCCTTTATTGGTTCTCGATTTGCGGTCACAATCGATTCGCCATTAGGATTCGATTATCGGCGGCCGGCCCTCGCGTGGCGCAGTCGGTAGGTTGGTGTTTATGTTCAGAGTTGCGTTTATTTGCGCGCCCGCGGATGCCTCGCATGGAATCATTGTTATGCCCTTACCCACTGAAATAAAGTTATGTAAATGACACGCTTGTCTAAAAGCGTATCGCATATGGAATTCCGGACCAGTGGTAGATTCACTCGACGATTCAAAAGCACTTGTCAAAGTCTACTTGAATAAAAAAGGTTTAAGTTTTGAGTTTAAATTATATAGATAATTTTATCTTGGGTAATACTGAAAATGAGTCATACCTAGTTAGTAAATCTGTACCCCTAATCGGTTTCTGCATGGCATCGTATCAGAACGCTAAATATATTCGCGATACGTCTTTGCCGGTACCTTGCCACGGCCGAAGCCTTCCACTAGACTACGCCAGAGATTACGATTTAGTGAAATTATTTTAAGGAAAATTTGGTATTGATTTAAAACTATAAGATTTTATCACTTACTAGATGATTTCCGCGACTTCGTCCGCGTGGACTAAGTTTTTTCGATTCCCGTGGGAACTCCTAAATTTTCCGGAATAAAAAGTAGCCTATGTCCTTCCCCAGGATATAAGCTAGGTATCCCTGTACCAAATTTCATCAAAATCGGTTAAATAGGTGGGCCGTGAAAGCGTAGCAGACAGACAGATAGACAGACAGACAGACCGACAGACACACTTTCGCATTTATAATATTAGTATGGATTAACAGGCATGTCAGATTACAGTTGAATTTTACAATTATGACAACGAATATCAATAAAACTTTCTGAGCAAGTTCTGGCCAAATTACCAACCGAAGAACTATCAAACAAACTACATCCTATATAGTTATAACCAGCATGGGTCTGTGATATTCAAATACTTTCTACATAAAATGTCTGTGTCACGATAAACAGGTTTATTGTTTTGCTACTGAACGCTTAAAAGTTAAGCCAACAACATTACTTAGATCTACGTATAATCTAAGCCTGAAAGTGAAACTAATTCAAACATTGTAAAGTAAATTCCACATAAAAATTCTCGGCCAATTATTCAATATGTTTAACTTATTACCCGCGCGTTCACGCAGGGCACCTGTTTGTATGGACGCTACATTTTGGAGGGAAAACGCGAAATATTATGAGCTCACTAATTAATTCCCATTCGTTCGGGATCGCTGTAGTCATTAACAAGCTCGGTGGTTGACGCACGCGACACCATACTTGTATAATATACTAACACATGCCCGCGACTTCGTCCGCGTAGAATGAGCTTTTCGTAAGAAACGTTTTCGATCGACCGTTTTTTTTTCCGCGACCGCGACTTTTAACTTGCTGTTTGAGTTCTTGTTTCATGATAACACTTAAATCTATGAAAATACTTATAAGTTAAATTTAAAAGTTTTTTTTTTTTCAAAAAACGTCTGTTGACAATGACAGTGTCTGAGCGGTGGATTTGGGCTTTGAAAACTTTCTTGAGAACTCTTTAATATTCCGGGATAAAGTCCATGATAAGAACCATATTTAGGTCTTGCCCTGGAATGCAACCCACACTGTATTTACCAAATTTCGAGGAAATCGGTTGAAAAATTGTAGCACATAAACCGACAAACACACTTGTTATCATAATATTAAGAATGTTAGCTTAGCTTGTAAGAACAATTACGTCAATCGAATCCATACTTCCATACTAATATTATAAATGCGAAAGTGTGTCTGTCTGTCTTTCTGTCTGTCTGTCTGTCTGCTACGCTTTCCCGGCCCATCTTTTCAACCGATTTTGCTGAAATTTGGTATACCTAGAGGTAGGTAATATTATATCCCGGGGAATGACATAGGCTTTTTATCCCGGAAAATTAAGGAGTTCCCGCGGGAATCAAAAAATCTTAATCCACGCGAACGAAGTCGCGGGCATCATCTAGTCATTGAATAAATATTTACTATCATATCTCAACATAATTTTAATCAAAAAAAATTATAAGCTCTATAAAAATAATTTAATTAAACATCATATTATAGGTACTATAACATACTACAACATTAATATTATATATGTAAACTAGTATGGCGCGTGGTTGCGCGGCCCGCTACAGCGGACCGCGTAGTGCACCGCGTGGTCCACTGTCTACTTACTCGCTGTCCTACTATCCTGCCCCCCGATTATGTAAGAATGGCCGATCTAATCGTCAAAGTTCGGCGTCAAAGTAAAATAAACCATAACAGCATTAAATTAGAGCTCAATTTCGAAACACGAAATTGAGCTCTAATTCAATGCTGTTATGGTTTATTTTACTTTGACGCCGGACTTTTACGATTTGATCGACAATTCTTACATAATCGGGCAGCTGGTTTCCTGTCTACGTGTTCTGATCTGAACAACACACTGCTATGCTAGTGAACACAGTGGAAGCGCCAGCACGCCAAGCGTCCGACGTAAAAGAAAATTCTCATAAAGGAAAAACATAAAACAAAGACCACCAACCCCCCGCCCCTCCCTTTTTGTTTGAGCAGCCCCTAAGTAGGTACCTATCTTTAATACCCTGACCGTGCTCCTCACCCATCATCTGAACCTTCGATCATCATCTCTCTCCATATTTTTTCTCCGAACCACTCGTCAAAATGAGAATTCTTTTATAAAAATAAATCTTGAAAAGGAACCGTAGTCTTGCATATTTCTACACTAATTGTAGCCTCTTCAATATTCGCCATACATTTTCTATGGAAAAATAAATTCCGCCATCTTGGATTTTTTTCCTGTTCATCAAGTAGACCCTCATGTCCTGATCATCTTTTGCCAAGAAACCACTCTTCCATCTTTTATACTCTCCGAGATAGACACCGTCGAAATTTGTATGGCGGCCATCTTAAATCCGATATTTTGAATTTTTTTTCAGCTCACTGTCAATTGGATGAAGTTTCGAGTGACATTTGGTCGAGCACTCCCCACCTATCTTCAATACCCTTTTCTATGGAAAAATAAATTCCGCCATCTTGAAATTTTTTCCTGTTCATCAAGTAGACCCTCATGTCCCGATCATCTTTTGCCAAGAAACCACTCTTCCATCTTTTATACTCTCCGAGATAGACACCGACGAAATTTGTATGGCGGCCATCTTAAATCCGCCATTTTGAATTTTTTTTCAGCTCGCTGTCAATTGGATGCAGTTTCGAGTGGCATTTGGTCGAGCACCCCCCACCTATCTTCGATACCCTGGCTGGTGCTCTTCATCCGTCTTCGAAATCCTCAATCATCAGCTCTCTCCGTATTTTTCCTCCGAATGAATTATTGCCTTCTATACGAAACGATGAGTGAAAAAAAAATTTTTCATACAAAATTTTACAGGAGAGGTGATCAATGAGTCAGTCAGTCAGCACGAGCAGCTATATATATATAAAAGTGTGTCTGTCTGCCTTTCTCAATGAATAAAGAATTACTTCCTTAGTCATTGGCCTTTCTGTCTGTCTAGTGTTTACTACGCTGTGATGGCCCATCTGTGCAACTGATTTTGATGAAATTCGGTATAGACAGGTAGGTTACATCCCGGTGAAGGATATAGGTACGTTACTTTTTATCTCGGAAAATTAAAGAGTTCCCGTGGGAACTAAAAACCTCAATCCACGCGGACGAAGTCGCGGGTATCAGCTACTATGGTACTAAATAATTTATTCAAGGGTTTCTAATCGTATTGGCTCATAGTTCGTAGCAAGTCGTGTAGAAGTAGATCCGCGGCGCGATAAGAGATAAGGCTAATTATTAATTTCACAGGAATTATACTTGTGACCGCCGGGCTCGCGTGCTCGCTCGGAACACTAAAGCGATTTGGAAATTATTAAATTTTACGACGCGTCGGACCTACTCTGTCGACGAGAGAACTTTACAATATAATGTTTGTTTTACTTGCCCTTAACCGACCTAGGTACGTATATTGTATTGTAATAAGGATCGTTGCTGTTTTGGTAAATGATTTATTTATTTCACGTCAATACATTGCCCTGTTTCGGTGTACTTAAAGGACAAACCAACGGACAAACACACTTTTGCATTCATAATATTAGTATGATGTGAAGTTTGGTGTTTTTTACTCCTTCGCGCCGCAACGACTGAACCGATTTGGCTGAAATTGGAGATAGCCTGAATATGAGAGCTATCTCAGCTCAATTAATAGTAGATTAGTAGCCAAGGGTTGTAAGGCATCAATTGCAGCCCGAGATATTTAGGCGCACGAGCGCAGGGAGGGCGCCTATAGTTCGAGGGTGCAATTGATGCTTACACCCGAGCTAACTACTCTGCTTTACATCTCGATTGTGAGGTAAGTAGGTCCTTATTACCCCCAAATGGAGCTTGTAGGTGACCAATTAGCGCTCTAGGGTAATAATGTAGCTAGAAAAGCCCTCGGGCGGTAAGTAATTAAAAAAAGTATGATGGTTAGATGTACGCGAACTTTTTGAAACAGTGAAGAGTTTTTTTTTTAATTACTTACCGCCCTAGGGCTTTTCTAGCTACATTATTACCCTAGAGCGCTAATTGGTCACCTACAAGCTCCATTTGGGGATAATAAGGACCTACTTTACCTCACAATCGAGATGTAAAGCAGAGTAGTTAGCTCGGGTGTAAGCATCAATTGCACCCTCGAACTATAGGCGCCCTCGCTGTGCTCGTGCGCCTAAATATCTCGGGGTGCAATTGATGCCTTACAGCCCTTGGCTACTAATCTACTATAATTCCCGCGGAAATCACAAAACTTTAATACACGCGGATGAAATCGCGGGCATCGTATAGCTTTTATATAAGCTAAGTAGGTACTTGTTTCTTGTTTTAATTAAGTTGAAAATTAAGTGTTTTATCACTGCAACTAATGCTCTAGATCAATTTAAAAATAATAAACAGCAATTATTTAATAGTCGAATGAATCTACCACTGGTTCGGAATGCCATTCCTACCGAGAAGAACCAGCAAGAAACTCGGTGGTTGCTCTATATATGTATTTACAATTACATTAATGTGAAGATAGCCCGCAAACCCGCACTGGAGCAGCGTGGTGGGTATAAGCTCTAATTCCCTCTCTCCTATGAGAGTGGAGGCCTGTGCCCAGCAGTGGGCTGTAGTGGTGGTGGTGGTGGTGGAAGATACCGTAGCTCGTTACTCGTTCATGTAGGTAACCTAAGTATTACCCACTAATTCAACTCTACCTCAACTTTTAATGGACCTAACTCTACCTATCATCCACATGCCATCATCCTGTCCTACTACCTAATCCTATAATCAGAACTTGCAGGTAATAAAAAGTACCCAGGGGTCCAACCATGATTCATGAACGCCTGCAGTTCGTAAACCAAACTATACTCGTACAAGGATCCATCTTTAAAAGCAATTACGTCTAATCGTGACCTATAGCGGTAAAAATATCTAAGAACCTGATCAGAAGTTATACATAAGTAGGTATCAAATGCAACAAGTCGCATCATAATCATGTCCAGTAGTTTTTTTGAAAAACCGGCCAAGTGCGAGTCGGACTCGCGCACCGAGGGTTCCGTACAAACCTGTAGTAAGTTTTAAATTATTAAAAAAAAAACTACTTACTAGATCTCGTGCAAACCAATTTTGGGTGGAAGTTTGCATGGTAATGTACATCATATATTTTTTTTAGTTTTATCATTCTCTTATTTTAGAAGTTACAGGGGGGGACACACATTTTACCACTTTGGCAGTGTCTCTCGCGCAAACTATTCAGTTTAGAAAAAAATGATATTAAAAAACCTCAATATCATTTTTGAAGACCTATCCATAGATACCCCACACGTATGGGTGTGATGAAAAAAAAATTTTGAGTTTCAGTTCTAAGTATGGTGAACCCCAAAATTTATTGTTTTTTTTGTGTGAAAATCTTAATGCGGCTCACAGAATACATCTACTTACCAAGTTTCAACAGTATAGTTCTTATAGTTTCGGAAAAAAGTGGCTGTGACATACGGACGGACAGACAGACATGACGAATCCATAAGGGTTCCGTTTTTTGCCATTTGGCTACGGAACCCTAAAAAATGGTGAACGATCAAACAAGCTCACAGCCTCTGAGGGCTAGATGCTAATAACTTTTGCCTTACTTTCTAGTTTCTATAAAATCAACGTTATGATGCCTAGAGATGTCCAATAAGACATTATCAGTAATCTAGAGTAGGTACTTTACTTATTATATCCTACTTTATCTCCGGAACCTTGATACCTACAGGATCACTGCAAGATAGGATCACGACAGCGGGAAATGGACTGATCCCATTTCTGATTCTGGTAGATATAGATTCGCACGCATTAGGCCACGGCCGTTTCGCAGCTTTCACCTGTTTAGCTGATGATCGATAGGTTCTATGAGAGCTCAGGCAAGCATACCTGTAGGACGTGATTTCCTATAATAGCTGGTCTGAGAGGTGTTTTGACGACCTCCGTGACGCAGTGTTGAGCGCTGTTGCTTAACGTGCGGAAGTCCCGGGTTCGATCCCCGGCAGGGTCAATTTAGGAATTTATAATTTCTGAATTTCCTGGTCTGGCCTGGTGGGAGGCTTCGGCTGTGGCTAGTTACCACCCTACCGGCAAAGACGTGCCGCCAAGCGATTTAGCGTTCCGGTACGATGCCGTGTAGAAAGAGAAGCCGAGTAGGGGTTTGGGTTAAATATAACTGCCATGCCCCTAATAGGTTAGCCCGCTACCATCTTAGACTGCATCTTCACTTACCATCAGGTGAGATCGCAGTCAAGGGCTAACTTGTAGTGGATAAAAAAAAATACAATTAGCATAGCATTTGACCTCTTAAATCGTTCAATTAGTATGCCTACCATTAATGGCAAAATAAAAGTATATTGACTCAACCGGATGCGTCCGTCAACTCCCAACATTGCAGTGTGTCTCATTGTGACAAGGTCCTATAACACTACAGATGATATCTCGCGTGGAACCGTGCAACAGTAATTATTGTTTATTGCAGTTGTGCAACTGTTTCTAACATTATCACGCATCAGCTCAGTCGATCGCGCGACTGATTGACAGATGGGTTTGCTCTCTGATTATGAAATTATACCTAATACGCGAACGTTAATGAGCTTTGATTGGGTAACAAGTTGTATACCAAATTACTTGCTCACGTTACCACTCTAGCTTTATAGGACTAGAGGTAACCTGCAACTTTGTCCACGTACAATATCTGACTTCTTATGAGATTGCGAAAAATTTTATTAGCTTTACCAGATTTTTATTATTTAAAACTAATGCCGATTTTCATGTCTCTAACTTCAAAAACATAGGACTTTCATACAAACTTCCAAACCCCATTTCACGGTTCACCCCCTTAGGGGTAATTTTCAAAAGCGTTTCTCTGATGTCTACACTATAGAAAAATCTACCTTCCATAAAAATTCTTTCCAAAAAACCGACCTCCAAAGCCACTGTAAAGCAAAAAATAATTTTGATTTCTACACACTATGTTGAAGTCGGGCGGGTATAGCAAAGTTGACGCGTCAGGCTCGCCCGACTTCGATTTGTACTTAGACGGGGTTACCAAATATATAAAGTGAATTGCCATAAATAGTTGAAAATGTTAGTTGTCCTATAAGATCCGTTCAGAGATTGTGACTCATAAGTAAGAGATTATTTTATGTAATGACCTTTAAAATTATTCTGAGAAACAAATGGGTTTGTACGCAACCTTTAGGTTCAATATTGAAGTTCCATAAATACCCAACATAATGTGCACTCTATAGTCATGCAAAAAGTTGATCCGTTGCTCTGTTGCTGCATGATTGAAGGACAAACCAACAAACAAACACACTTTCGCATTTATTATATTAGTAGGTATGATTCTGTGTCAATGCAATTTTGGTACTAAAAAAACAATTGGATTCAAAAACTTTAATCAGGCAAAGGCTCTACCACCGGTGTACAAAGCAGATTCTGCTGAGAGGAGCTGACAAAGCTGAGTTTGTTCCTTTTTTAAAGTGTAGACTTTAAAAAAGGAAACTTTGGGTCCATCAGGCCCGTCGGAAGAAAGCTCGAAGTTAACCGCATCACAGCGCGACGCGTGAAATGCGAGGGCGCGGGTCCGAAATACCCCGCAATAGAGTAGGTATAACCTAACCAGGGCCCATATTCTATATCTCAGTGGCTATCAAAAAATGAAAGCCACTGACATATATTTTTTATCCATTGAAGGTTTAATAAGAAATGTTATTTTTTGTTTCGTAGCAAACCTTCAATGGAAAACAAACATATGTCAGTTGCTTTCATTTTCTGATAGCCACTGA
The DNA here is from genome assembly GCA_917051295.2 of Erebia ligea. Classification (NCBI taxonomy): domain Eukaryota; kingdom Metazoa; phylum Arthropoda; class Insecta; order Lepidoptera; family Nymphalidae; genus Erebia; species Erebia ligea. Next base: position 21,754,230 of record OU785221.1, on the reverse strand, counting down.
GTTACAGAATATGGGCCCAGGTTATTGCCACAGAATACCGTACTTACCTACCTTTCAGATAACACACGCACTTGACAGAAAACGTCAAAAATATGAATCCGCCATTGTTATCTACTTATGTTTAGTGTTGGTAATTGTGGAAAGATTAAATAATTTCACCACTTGAAATTAGGACGAATTCGAGGATTTAAACAATCAAAGCTGGTTTGATATTTTATTTTCTATCTCTTCACTACTTGTACAAAGACCAGTCCCACGCCACATACAAATTTGAACCGTCTCCTTTAAAACAGTGAGTATGAAACTACTTAGGTACTCTTTTTAACAAAAAATTATATTAGCAAAGAAAAACAAAAAGAATAAAAAGTTAAAATACTGATAAGTTGATGAACTAATTTGTAGGTTAGTATTTTTTTTAAACAAAAAGTTAATTCTCGTTTCAGTTTCAAGGGTAGGTAATATGATTTCTTCCTTTGCCATCTCACTTCGCCATTTCTTTTTAACAGCCTCGACAGTGAGCAGTTGTTCTCAATTGAACACGAAGACGGAACAATTTAAATGCAAAAGTATTCTTATACTTTTTGGAGCTATCACTGCATGAGGAGATCTTTGCAATTTAAAGTATCAGTGTTTTCTCTAAAATTCTGCGTCAGGGATTACTTTACTCGGCTTTACAGCTGTATATTTTCGGTAGTTTTAATACTATCCTTCGACTTAACACTAAGGCTATGTTCGCACTGCAAAAAACATTCGCGCGAATTTTTTTGCGCAATTCTGTAACGCTAGAAATCTTATGTATAAAATGCGCGCGAATGTTTTTCGCAGGGCGAACGTTGCCTGAACAATCACATTGGCGTCTCACTCACCGGCACTCTCTCCGGCGCCGGGCGACACCGGCACGGCTTCGCACTCGCGCTCTTCTCTCCTCTGCTCTAACTCACTGGTCACTCTCCCCGCCTGCCTGCTGCCGTTCAGCCCCAGGATCGCGTCTATCGTGTGCCGCGGACCCTGGTTCACGTTGGCCACTTGGGTCAATCCTAACCTAGTCTTTACCGCGTCGAAACTTTGGTTCAGATGCATCTGCTGCGCGTGGAAAAACATCCCCATCCGGTTTAAAGTCTCTAAATTCTGCTGATGCTGTGACATGGATAGCGACTGGTCGGTGACATTTATCGAGGACGTGGAGTTGGGACTGCTCATCTGCGATCGCGGACTGTTGGTCTCGGACCGGTCCGGCGTCTGGGAGCCGAAGAATCGGTCCTCGGTGACGTCCATGTTGGCCGGGCGGACGCGCGCGACTGACTGAGGCTGCGGCGCCGCGGCGGGGTTGCGAATGGGGCGGGGCTTGGGGTGGGGGTGCAATTGCCCATTGAAAGTGCGAATTTTCGGGTCGCGAAGTGATTTCGTTCGGCGCGAGGCGCTATTAGCATTCGCCCCTCGGGACTTGGTCGCGGTATTGAAGCGTTCAATAGTGTTTTTCACCTCTGATTGGGCCGATTGTTGGCTGATCGTATTCTTTGAATCTGACTTGTTACTGTTTAGTTTGCGTTCTTTGTACGTAATAAAGGTTTTCGATTGTCGTGTTTATTTCCTTGTACCCTATTTGTGTTTATTTTTGCGTTATTATTAACTTTACACGTTTTATGAAAAGTATTATATACAGAAAAAACTTTTCTGTAGGTACTTAATTGAGTTTGATATTCTGAAGCTGTTCCTATTCCTTCAAAAAACTTGTATCCTTTAAATTCTTGAATTTAAAATATGTTGACTCTAATAATTAGTAGCTAAAGCTAAACACATTGTTACAAATGGTGATACACGTAGCGCAGTACACAAATAGAGCGCTAATTAATCGCACTGAAGCAATTTCCCTCGCAATTGGCTGTCGGAGTGCACTCGCCGAGTTGGAGCAAACAAACAGCCGGCCGTCTGTCTGTTAACACACGAATTTAACCAAATCGGTAAACCGGTAACCCAACAATAACAGCTTTCACGACTGACCGCTTCAATACATCTCTTACAAACCGCTTCGACGTATTGGACTTAGCACCTTATTTTAGCCCTCTACATAGTTTAATTTCTAATGATGTTAGTGAGCTGTTTAAGGCCTTTCGCAATTGGAAGAGCTATCGTCAATGTGACGGTTGTCTCGCTCGGAAGGGCGTCTTGTCTCTCTCGGTTTCATCTCGGCGGTGGCGACGGTCGCTAGGGGGCGGGGCGCGCGTGACGTCACAGCCGCTCGACCAATCAGCGCGCGGCCGTTTTTTTCTTCGACGCGGGTCTTTTGTGCCACGTTTCTTTTGTCCGCGCGTCGGAGGGTTAACTCGGGGAAATAACGAGTAGCTTAGAGAGCACCGCGTCAGCTTTTGACCGGCTTTTTTAAAGTTAGCGCCATTAACACCTTGTTATCTGTGGTTCCCGGCTTCCCTTCGATGCGGACTTGTTTGAATAATTTATCTTTAAATGTATTGAGTTCTTTTGTCGAACTTTTTTTAACAAGCCGCTGATATTTTAACACGTAATAGAGCTTTCTTTTGAGATCTCGCGTCCTACAATATTATTATAGGTAGGTATTTTTAAAACAAGTAGGTACTTTTTATATTTTTAAATTGTGAAAATTACTTAAACAAATTTTCAGGCAAGTTTATCGAATCATACCTATATGGATGATAATATGGTAGGTATACAATGTATTTTTTCTGAGCTAATTTACAAGGATAACAAATGGCTTCAGGCAATGACGAACAATTCTTTTAACCGATTTTTACGAAAAATGTTTCAAATAGATTGTCCCTATTAAGTAGGTATATCCCGGGGATGGACGTGCTCCTTTTATTAAAAATCGGTCATTTATCAATAGCTGCAACATATACTTGCAAAATAATAGGTACCTATATCCTGAAAACAACTTCCTCGAATAATAGGTAAATAATAATAAATACGTGACGCTAATTACTAAACTATAAAATATACCTAAGTAATTGATTTGTTATCAACACAATCTCCAATCTCCATTAAGTACTGAAGCGAAATCATTACAATAATGAATCTTTTTCCGCGCCGCATCGACAAATTGCGGAAAATTGAATGGCTTTTCATAATAAGTGAACATAAAGTGAAAATGAAGTGAATTTGTGCACTAATTGCCGGTCGCGTGACGCCGCTTGTAATTATTTACACTCAATCTGACTAATGAAATTGAACGTGTTGTGGATTTGTTTAGGCGTTTTTTTTCGTGCAAAAAAAACAAGCCCTGTGGTGTGGTTGAACACCCCGTAAGAACATAGGTGTTTTTCACTATTGTATCTACCTACCTATACTAATATTAAACAAATGCGAAAGTTTAGATGGATGGATGTATGGATGGATCTTGGTTACTCAATCACGCCAGAACGGCTGAACGGATCTGGACGAAAAGAGAAGGATCATTTTGGGTGTAGTTCTTGTACACTTTATCATGAATAGATTAAAATGCATAGATTTTATTAAAAATAAAATAAATTAGAATAACACACTAAATATTTAACGTGCAAAAAATAAAAAAAACTATTTCAAGTTTTTCGATATGCTTCCAAGATGGCGTCTTCAGCCATAGAGAAGTCAGTAGGCTAGGCGCGAAGTGTGTCAAATGTCATTTCTGACAAGTGAGTCACCGTGTTAGTTTTCTTTCATACCTAATATTTGACACTTGACAGCAAACGTCAAAAATATGAATCCGCCATTGTTATCTACTCATGTTTTGTGTTGCTAATCGTGGAAACATTAAATAACTAGCTGATGCCCGCGACTCCGTTCGCGTGGACTAAGTTTTTCGATTCCCGCGGGAACTCCTTTATTTTCCGGGAAAAAAAGTAGCCTATGTCACTCTCCAGGACTTCAACTATACACATGCCAGAAATTACATCGATCCGTTGCTCCATTGCGGCGTGATTGAAGGACAAACCAACGAACCAACAAACCAATAAACCAACAAACAAACACACTTTCGCATTTATAATATTAGTATGATTTCACCACTGAAATAAGAACGAATTCGTGGATTTAAACAATCAAAGCTGGTTTGATATTTTATTTTCTTTCTTTTCACTACTTGTACAAAGACCAGTCCCACGCCCCATACAAATCTGAACCGTCTCCTTTGGCACAGAGATAGATCACAGTCTGTGATAACACATATGCTACTTTTTATCCCGAGTTTCCGCGGGAACCAAAACACCTCAATTCACGCGGACGAAGTCTTGGGCATCAGCTAGTCAATAATACATTTCATGACTGGTATTTCCATCCATTCCGGCCTTTTTGTTGCAATTTGCAATTAATGAAGTTAGCTTGTCAAAATGTTCATAACTAAAATAATAATTACAAAACGATACTCGATCTCTCTCCGTTTATACTACCTATAGAGGGAAAGGGAGAAAGAATAACGCTTTTCTGTCACGTAGGTACTTAACTTCAATTTCTCCAGCCCAGGGGGTCTACTCTCTTTCTCTCAAACGAAACTTCGCAAACGAACGTAATTAGTCGGTTATTAGACCCACACAAAATCGTTCAATCCAATCGGTCACGAAAATTTTCTATGGATCCGTACTTCGTCTGCGTGTACGAAAACGAAATAGAGAGGAGCATAGAGATAATATTATGTAGGAGAGGAGTTAACGAAATTTCGTTCGTTTGTTTGCGAAGTTGTTTCGTTTTAGAGAAAGAGAGTAGACCTCCAGGGCCCTGCGTATTATCCTGCCATCATCGACTTAGGTATTGGTAAATCAATGCCTGTCATATAAGACTAACGTTTTAATAAAAACTGGCCACCACTAATCACTACGTACTTTTTAAATACATTCGTAAAAGAAACAAGAAAGGCGCTCGAAAATCACGTTTATTGTACTTGTGCTCCCCTTGATTTTTTTATTATTTATTGTTATAGCGGCAATAGAAATATTTACACATTCCTGATATCTTAAGGTAAATGAGATATACAGACCGCTGACAGACAGACGACGAATTGACAGCGGCGGCTTAGTAGGTACCTAATAGGGTTCCTTTGGGTACGGAACCCTAAACACTTGTAACTATTTCAGTATGCACAATGCACGAGGCAATCAGCGCCTCACGTTTCATTAGCGATATTGCACTGAATATTTCAATAACTCCACTGTCACTATTAGGTATCAGTAATTTAATTATTATGCTTCAGACATCAAAGTTTGTTTAAACAAATCTAAAAACTCAGGTAATGAATAATAAACTTTGCACAAGTTTTTAATCCATTAAAAGTATGCTTTAGAAAAAAGCTAGTTCTACTGTTGAAGATTACGTAAATGACAAAATAGCATGGATTTGACTCGCTCCAGCAATGCTATAAGGACAGTGGTTTCTTAAGTATTTTTTTTCAAAAGAGCAACCACCGAGTTTCTTGTAACTTGTTGGTTCTTCTCGGTAGGAATGTCATTCCGAATCAGTGGTAGATTCACTAAACGATGTAAAAGCACGTCATGTTAAAGTTTATTTGAATAAAAAACATTTGAATTTGAACATTATCTAATATATAAAAATAAGTCGGGTTTTCCTTCCTGACGCTATAACTCCAGAACGCACGAACCGATTTCCACGGTTTTGCATTCGTTGGAAAGGTCTCGGGCTCCGTGAGGTTTATAGCAAACAAAATTCAGGAACAATTTCAACTGAAAAGCGGGACAATCTTAAACCACGCGGACGAAGTCGCGGGCGTCAGCTAGTTTAGGTATTATAGATTTTAACCGCATCAATACCGGTTGCACGCCACTGGTTTCATTTATTTGAAAATAACTCAATGATTTGAACAAATCAAATTCAAATAAGTAGATGAAACCAGTGGCGTGCAGTTCATAGAGTCGTAAAAGCACTGCTTACCCAAACTGAAATACGTAAATGCTCGTTGTTCATTATACCAGTCATTAATTAGGTATTCTGATTTCTGATGAAAATGAAAATTTCTGTTTTTTATTGAAAATGAATCTTGGCACATACATGCTTAGCTTCTTTTACTTACCGCGGAAAAACTATCAACAACATTACCTGACTTACCATGTACACTGTACAGTGTCTGAGTGTCACTGTAAGCAATAAAACATAACCGTAACCATCTGCACGTGTCATCAAATTACATCAGATCTCCATTATGGAGTTTGTGACAACATTTTTGGAGCAATTAAGGCAACTCTTTGAGGCGGTAATGATCGTCTAATGGGCCCGCAACAATCACTGCGGGGGGCGCGGGGAGGGGGAGGGGGAGCAGGAGGGATCAGGGGGGATCGGAACCTTTGCGCTGAAAGGATAATTCAGTGATCAAAGCCTGACAACGACAGGTGGGGATTAGGGTGACCACGCGAACGCGGGATTTCACTCATTGTGATCCCATTCACTTGACATTTATAGATGATCTTGGAAACGAAAATCTGCCGAAATCTACGATAATAGTGATAATGACCAAGTCAAGAAGACAATACGAGCGGAGTCTTGTTATAGTATTACCGATACAATATATGTAGGTATGTAGTATGTACCTACTTTTATTCCCACAAACTTATCTGACCCGATGTCAGCGTCGTTAGTGTTACATATATTAAAAACTAGCTGATGCCCGCGACTTCGTCCGCGTGGATTGAGTTTTTTCGGTTCCCGCGGGAACTCTTTAATTTTCCGGGATAAAAAGTAGCCTATGTGCTATTCCAGACTATAATCTATCTCTGTGCCAAATTTCATCCAGATCCGTTCAGCCGTTGGAGCGTGATTGAGTAACAAACATCCATACATCCATCCAAACTTTCGCATTTATAATATTTATTTGATAAAATAATAACAAAACCAAAACAGGCATAAAAGTTAGGTCCAATCTTTGCCACCGGGCCTGTTAGGTTAATGGGACTATACCTAGTTATTGTTAAAAAATATCAAGGAATGGTTCGAGAGTATAGTCCAGTCAAATAAGATCTGACATCAAAATTTTAGCACAACTTTGCATTTTTGATATAAGTAGTTTTAATGATACAAAAACAATGTGTAAAGGTTTTCGTGTCCGCAACCCCCGGCAAGGGTTGAAAAAAAATTGTCAATAGTGTTTTTTCGCAATTATTCGAAAACGGTAAAAATTAGACAAAAAAATTCTAGTGAGAATATGTAGAGCTTAAAATTTCCTATGACTTTTTTTTCTCCGGTCAAAATTGACCGGAGTAAGTAGCGGCACAGTTTAAAGGCTTAGAGTAGTGATGGCCGCTTAGAGAGTGGATTATTACCAATCTTTGTAACTCTCTCGTCTCTTTTCTATACATTATTTTACTCTTCAGAGAAAATATTTCTCTTCAGCCACTTATCTAAGCATTAGGTACCCATAATTAATATAATAAATTAGAACACGCTACGCTACGCTTTCACGGCCCAGTTGTTATAACCTATTTTTAAAATAGGTTGAACTTTGCATTAACTAAATTCTAACAAAATAGTATTTTGTCAGAAGTACAGACACAGAGATAGGTTGAATTTCGGGGCAGGACATCAAATACCTACCTAATGTTACATTTAGGTACCTATGCCAGTTTTTTTTTCTAAAATCTAAATCCATCGCTAAATCATCTAGTTGCAGGCACACATTTAAGTTAAATGTATGTTATACAATCCATTTGTTATTCTCATCAGGCGATCTCTTAAATAAAAGTCTAACTAATGGGATTCTTGAATCGGGACGGGACTTTGTCCACGCAGTCCCAGCAGCGTGGTGACCCGCGGCGCCGCCCGCAGAGTCCCGTATTAATGGTCGCTCCACGTTATTAATTACCAGCGGGTCTGCCCGCGCACCGCTCGTCTGATGGTTTGACCCGACCTCATGTACGTAGCTACACAGTACACTATAACAGCCGCCCCGGCCGCGGCGCGTCGCGGCTAAAGGTTAGAGCCCCACTACCACCACTACAGCCCATAATTATTAACGTCCCACTGCTGGGCACAGGCCTCCACTCTCATAGGAAAGAGGAAATTAGAGCTTAGACCCACCACGCTGCTCCAATGCGGGTTGGCGGGCTAAAGAGGCACTTTATTGGTTATTGTTGTATAAATTTAATTTTGTTTTCGATTTTTCTGACATTGATTATAACATTAATTCTATCATATTGATATGATAATGTTTCTAATGAAGTTAATTGCCTATTCATTGTAATGTAATATGTACCTACACTACATAATATGTCTATGATTAAGTGATGGTAATATTATGAATAATTATTATTTTTGCATAAACACTGTCTCCGAAATTAGGTATATTTACTACCTTTTGTATAAAACATGTTTCTGCAAATAAATAAATTTGAATTTGAGGCGCGGCGCGGAGCGGCATGTATTTTTAGGGTTCCGTACCAAAATGGTAAAAATGGAACCCTTATGGTGCGACTTTCTCCGTCTGTCTGTCTGTCTGTCTGTCTGTCCGTCCGTCACACTCGATTATTTCAGTAACTACCGAAGCTATCGACATGAAATTTGGAATAGTTGTGTATATTAGTGGCCCAAAGACACTGGAATTAAAAAAAATTGGAAATTATTTTTGTTCTTAGGGTAAGTCCGGGATAGTTGGCCATAGTTTTTACAAGGCTGTGTCAAAATGAAAATAAATGCATTATCTTAATAACTTTTATTTATTTTTATAAATTGAACATTAAACTTTTACAAAATCAACACAATTATGTATTTATTAAATGAGATCAACCTTAAAATTACGTTTTTTTTTAAAATCACGATTGGCCATCTCTCCCGGGCACCCTGGGTGAGATAGCCATATGAGTAGGGTTAAGATGGCCAGTGTTATTCTGCACCATTACCGTAGTCCTTCTTACTCTTTGGTTTTATTTTTTGGTTCTAATGTTTTTTTTAAGCTTTTTCCCACATGCTGAGCACTTATCGTCAAACTCTGTACAATTTTCATGAAACCAAAAATTGCACAAGACACACTGGATCCAATCCTCAGTGAGGCGAGTTAGGTAGAAGTTTTCTCCACACCCTACGCAGTTATCCTCTTCTTTTGTTAAATTCTCATCTGAAAAATCGTGCAGTGATGGGTCTTCATCGTCATCACTACTCTCAGATATTGTTATTATTGTTTTTTTTCTTCTTGCAGCACGGTTTGTGATCTTTTTTTGGACTCTTTGTGTTTTTATTTTTTTACTGTCTTCTTCTCGTCCTTCTTCTTCTTGACCTGTAAGTTTTTATTCGCTTTTGGAGTGCACGGACCATCAATTGCAGTGTTGCACGAGTTCTTACTACATTTACGAAGTATCATTTCCGGGCTGTAATTTGAAACTCTGTCAGGTTCTTCAAAACAATCCGGAGGGATTGATGTTTCATCGGTAGATTCCAAACCGCTTGCAAGTTCATCACGGACATCAGATTTCAGCAGCAAAATTATGATTTATTTATAGGTAAGAACATGGACTTGCTTAAAAATGCGATTTGGGAATGACGGCCATATGGCTATCTATCCCCAACTTCTCATGGCCATCTCTCCTAATTATACGGGAGAGATGGCCATACCTATTAAGAAAGAAAGAATATTTAATACGTGAAGACATTTGAGGTTATAATATAGCTGCGCAAATGAACTTTTTAGAAAATGTAAAAACAGCCCTTATTTTTACAAAACAAAATCGTAATATAGTAAAACAACACCCTTACAGAAATATTACTGTGAGTAGAAAACATTATGTAGTATATTACTTACCTTTTCGTTTTATTTTCTCAATAATTTTGCGTTCCACTAGCACTCACGCACAACGCTAAGCGAACTGAGCCGTGACGGGCGACATCTAGCGAGTAATTACTGAAATATTTCGATTGGCTATCTCTCCCGTACGGCCATCACGCCCGGAATTACCCTATTTAAAAAGGGGGGAAAATCGGAGGGTTGAAATTTAAAAGTGAGATAACTGTACTGTGTGGGGTATCATATGAAAGGGTTTACTTTGTACATTCTAAAACAGATTTTTAATTATTTTTAGTCATGATAGTTTTTGATTTATCGGGGAAAAAGTCAAAAATACCGTTCCCCGCCCTTATCTCCGGAGTTTACCAATCGAAAAATCTGAAATAATTATGGTCAATAGGAATTTATGTATATTTTACAGGAAAACTATAGCCAATGCTCTAACTAGCATAGTTTTTTTGATATTAACAGAAAACCTCTACAAACAAAGTTAGTTTTGCGGTTCATTAAATTTTATTAATCGTAAAACTTGCTACAGGTTTGTACGGAACCCTCGGTGCGCGAGTCCGACTCGCACTTTGCCGGTTTTTTTGTATAATTATTTGTACAAGTGAACCCAGCTCCATACAGAGAATATATGCCGCGCCGCGCCGCGCCGAGCATCTGTAGTGGGGCTAGACCTTAATAATGTTAGTGGCTCTTTTCAAATGGCACGTCATTTTTTTGACATTCATTTTAATTTGTGCATTCTAACTTTATTGTTTCAATTTATTAACATGCTGCGATGCCATAATTACTTACTTATGTTAACAGTCCGTAAACCAGTAAACCGACATTTTAAGAACTTTTGATGAGCTTTGTGTATGAGATATTAGTATTATAACAAAAAGAAAATTAAAACATTAAAGATTAATCCCTCCTTAGTAGACTGTTGCAAATAAAAATTTAATTTTATTGAAATATAATAGTGAAATTCTCATTCTTGCAGAATACGTTTACCATTTCTGCACTTTTGGGTGACACTTTTCACCCATATAAATCCACGAAAAGTTATAATAAATGACTTATAAAAAATACAAATATGATAAACACGCTCTTAAAATTAGACTGTTGAAATTCGTTTTTATACTTTCTATACAAAATTAGTCAATAAAAAAATCAAATCAATGTGCACGATTTATCAAAATTTACGCGTCACAATAACCTGTATTTCTTATAAGTTTGACGAAATTACTGATAAAATAAAATTTACCATGAATGTTTAGTATTTATTACAAATTGTGTAAAAATAAAGTTCTATAAAATACCTATATGACCAAAAAATATTATCAAAGTCTGATCAAATTCACGTGTAAAATGGTACTGCAGATCGTACGACCGCACGTACGTACGAACTTGACTACGCAAAGTATCAAAGTATCTTTACTGGCCTATGTCGTCTATGTATGAGTGCAGCCTAACGGTCTACTGTGCGGTATACCTACAGATTCCAAAATTGACCGATGGCGAGTATACGGTCTCTTAAGTAGGTAGGTAGGTCTAGGTACCTACTTGTTTTTTTTATCCACTACAAGTTACTTAGCTCCTTGGCTGTGTCTGCGTCATCACTTGTCACCAGGTGAGATACCTGGTGACAAGTGACGATGAGTAATGATGCAGTCTAAGATTGTAGCGGTAAAGCAGTTATAGTAAACCCATAGGTATACTCCTACTCGATTTCTTCACCACCAGATGCAAACAGAGAAAATTTAGAATAAGCGTCAAGTGGCAGGGAGCCGCTGGATCCGGGCGGGCCCCTCATGTCCAACAGTGGACGGCTAGGTGTGGGTCGACGACGACGATGACGAGTGACGACATTTATTTAGCTTAATTATTTATGCTGAAATATGGACACAACTGACGAGTGGCCTAGTGGCGACAACGCATATCAGTCGATTTCGATTTTTAAGCAACATTGACCCAAGTCGGTAACCAGATGGGTGGCCGAATTTGGAAGTCCGAATTGGGCCTTTTCGCTTAGCACGTTAAGCCATAGGTCCCGGTTACCATAACTATAAACATCTGATAATAATCGTTACTAACCTTAGAGTTGAAATAGTAGATAGTAAGTAGAATAGTCCAGTCGTAAGCATGCGGAAGGACCTGGGAACCCACCGCATTATTATCCCAAGCAAACCCCTGCCATTATGTGATTAATGGAATGGGGTCACGACCCTCAGCAATGAGGAATACGACGCAGAGGGAGATGTACTTACACAAAGAGCTTGCATTTAGTGTTCAAGTCTTTAGTTTTTCAATATAAATATTAACTTAAATCATTCAAACAGATGGCCCATGAAAGCGTAGCAGACTGACAGACAAACAAAAAAGGTCAATTTTTTTAAGACTCTACCTGATTTGTAACCTCGCACAATTGACCTAAAGCAAACTGACAGGCGTCACCAGGCAGGTTCCAAATGAAATAAAATGAAATGAAATGAATAGAATAGAATATGGTTCATTTGCCGATCCAACACATAGTAAACATGAAATTCAAAAAGTTCTTAAAATCTAACTTAATTACCGTCTAGAATGTGTCGTGCCAACAAAAGGGTCCTAACTCAGCTTAACTGAAATGAAATGATTTGTTTCGTAATAGGACAACTTGTGCCAATTATGATAAGTCGTAAGAATCTACCATAAGCTTTTCCCGCACGAAAAACTGTGCAATTTAAGCAAGCACACTTTACAGTACCAAGTTGGTTAAAACTGCAGCGCGGAACGAAATAAATTAACCCGATTAAACTAAACAGCAACAGCGTTAATTGGTCGTAGTGGTGAGGCGAACTTTTACCTCCTCCCTCCCCCCCACGGGATTAGTCAGGGGGGAGGGGGAGCGGGGGGGTGGGGGGAGCAATCAATGTCGGTTAATTGGCGCTTTAATGCTGCCTCATTCAACAATTACAGCGCTGTCAACTGACAGGCTGCTAGGGACGGCCGGGTGTCGATACAGAGACTGTCTTAGTACCTGCCTAGATGATAATAGGATCATTTTTGGGATCCAACTGTACCACTGTTGCTATAGGTACGTTGCTAAAATCACTCGTTTGCTCCAACATCAATAAGTTTTTCGTAAGTTACTTACGGAAGCTTAGCGGGGCAAATGGCACTTTATCTGTGTGAAAATGTTTCATCTGCCCCGTTAAGCCAATACGCCGAGGCTAGCGGGGCCGATGGCACTTTTTTTCTAACTGCCCCGTTAGCGGGGCAGAGCCAGCGGGGCAGAGCCAGCGGGGCAGAGCCAGCGGGGCAGATGGGACCAAGTCAGTTCCGTCTGCAGTTCCTGCGTGAATCGTTGTGGGAAGGATTGCCAACTGCAATCCAATATATTTATTAAGGAACAATGTTCTCTTTGACAGTTTTGTCCTAGCTTGTGTAGTTTCCTTGAAAATCTAGAAAATCTGCAAAATGGCACATTTTTCAAGGCGGGGAGGGGGGAAGCCACCACCGGAGGGGGGGGGGAGAGTTGTGTTTCTTAATGTACTCACTCATAGGTATAAAACCACAGTGGTTTCAAAGAGTTATAAATTTTGCCGCGAAAAAATCTAAAATGAATGGACTACTAGGGGGATTGAAGCGTGCGGGTTTTCTCACAATATTTTCATTCAAAAGTTATAGTTTAGCGAGAATAAAATTGGGGCGAATGTTTTTCGCAGTGCGAACGTAGCCTTTAAACTATCACTGTTTTAAGGGTGAAAGAAAATATTGTGAGAAAATCATCTGTTTCTGTTTGAAAAAATTCGCGCTAATTAAGAATAATCCATGCTCAAAGCCGTTGGAAATATTACAACGGAATTGTCGGTTTGTCGACACGCGTCGTCGTAGGTCGGTGCGTCACTAAACCGAAACGTGGTGTGGTGGTAGATTAGTCCCCCCTCCACTTATTGGAATCAATCTGGAACGCAAACTGGTTTAATTTGACGTTCAATTCCCGATTAGCGACTCATTATTTTAACTTTAAGGGTAATGTTCAATCATTAAGACCCGCGCATATTGTTTATCGATGAATTCTAATGTTATTTTTATTCGCTCGTGAAACTCAAACTCAAATTGAAACTCAAAGTAGGTATATTTGACCGAGCGAAGCGAAGGTCTCTGAGTCTACTTGGGTGAATTGGCACTTGTCCGTCCGTCCGTCCGTCTGTCAGAGCCTTATAACTTCTGAATTTCTGAACGTAATTACTTCAAATTTAAATATAATATGTAAACTGATGGCCTCCCGCCGAATATGGCTTAAAAAGTTATAAAAATCTTTATTTCAGGGGGGCTCTCATAGAAGCGAATGCGTAGTAAAATATTTTTTATAGCGTTACATAGAGTTGCAGTATATCATTTTAAAGATAATTAGGAATAGAGTCCAAAAATATTTTTTTTTGAATTTTTCCCCTAAAATTGACGAAATGGGGGGCTTTCAAAGTAGCGATTTTCTAACGTCCAAAGTTGACCTCAGAACTCTCGATTTTCTGAACTCTCAAGCCTGAAACTTGATCAATTATTTGAATTATATCCTGGACTTGAACAACAAATACTAAAATTAGATAAATATTATAAGGAAACGAAATTATTTAATTTTTAATGATGATGATATTTTTAACAGAACTTCACACTGATGTCAATAGATGGCGCTCTGTGAAACCGCGAGGTCTCAGTTCGGGGCGAACCACTAGTTATTCAAAATGGTAGGTACACAAGTACACCTTCTGAACGTCACGCGTTTAGAAAGTATAAGACGCGATGGTGATCAGTGATCACTAACCAAAGCTACGAGGGTTTCAAACGCGCCTTGGTCTGAGAAGAGCAGAGGCTCACAAAAAAGGCTGTATTTTTAAAAATTAATTATCACTGTCTCACAAATATCGTAAATTAATTAGATTTATAATTATAACTGGACGCAGGAACAAATCATACCCATGATTTTTTTCATGCTAATTGATTATTCCCTTGCATTGTAATAGGATTTTTCAATTAGGTAGTTTACGTTTTACAAGTACTTAGGGATGACTTCTTAATGGCTCAGTGGTCAATATGACATGGAATCCTGGATATCTAGGGTCGTCAAGTCGAAAGAAATGGTTGTAAGCCCTCTTACGTATTGGCTGCTGCAAGTTATTATTAAATCTTCATCTTTTCTAGATGATGCAAGCGACCTTTTCCGCGTAGATTTATGTCTTTTAAAATTCCCTCTGGAAATCGTTGATTTTTCTTATCCTATGTCCAAATTTTATCAAAATCGGTAAAATGGATGGGCTTTGAAAATACCAATGGATAGACGGACAGACATATTTTTGTATTCATAATATTTAACTGCCTCGTTGGTCTAGTGGTTAGTATGTTCGATTACGGCTAACGAAATCCCGGGTTCGAATCCCGGTCCCAGGTCGAGCCGTAATAATAATAAATGAGGTAATGGTTTTTTTGACAAGAAATTCTGTTAGGAAGTTGGCGGTGTTTCACCCCGTGCCTTGGAGAGCACGTACAACCGTCGATCCTGCGCCTGATGTCGCTCCAGTCGTGTCGGATTTTCCGTCCCATCGGGCTATGAGAGTAAAGGAATAGAGACTGCACAGTGTGTTTGCGCATACCGTTGGTTATTATTAGTTGGGGAGAGTCCTCCCGAGTCCCGGCAGACAATCTAGTCTACATCGAGACTAAGAAAAGATTATTATTCTAAAGGGTCCTAAATAACCTAAAACCCACAAAAATAAGTATAATTCAACATCAACATTTCAAATTACCCACCAAAAATACAGATGAAAAGTATAAAGCTAATTAAACTGCATAGCAATGTGTGCTCCGAGTTGGGGAAGTTAACAAAAAGGGAAACTCGCGAGTGATCTTGCTCCCGTCTTGATGTGCGCGCCGCTTTAAGCCAGTTTATTTGATTAGAGCTCATAATGTTTGCGGCCGGGAGGGGGGCGAGGGGGAGGAGAGGGGGGGGGAGAGTATAATTAAATAGTTCGACGCTGGATCTACCCTGAATACACAAATAAGTAATCTCTTTCGGAGCAGGGTTGATTTGATAACTATATTATGTGGCTTTCGTTATAAACAAGTAGATATTATTATGTGTGTAAATCTTTAATTATAAATGTTTTGGAAAGAAGATTTTGTTATTAGTTACCTACTATACTTGCAGGAATGTTCAGCCCCCCGATTATGTAAGAATTGTCCATCAAATGGTAAAGGTTCAGCGTCAAACTAATACAAACCATAACAGCATTGAATTAGAGCTAAATTTCGTCTGCCCATTCTTATACGTTTAGGGTATCGTACATACCTAAACGTATAAGAATGGGCAGACGAAATTGAGCTCTAATTCAATGCACTCATGGTTTATTTTATTTTGACGAAAATCTTTAACGTTTGATCGGCCATTCTTACATGATTGGGGCCCAGCCCCCCGATTATGTAAGAATTGTCGATCAAATGGTATTGGTTCGGCGTCAAAGTAAAATAAACCATACCAGCATTGATTTCTTTTCGACAATTCTTACGTAATCGGGGGGCATATCAGGATGTAATATGTAATCTACATCTACTCAGTTTGAAGCTTTAATGTAAGTGTAACGTATAAAGATGCAAATCCTCAATAAATCGATGTAGGTTGTATACTCATCGATTTAGAAGAAAGGTGCATGGAAAATCATACTAATATTATAAATGCGAAAGTGTGTTTGTTTGTTGGTTCGTTAGTTTGTTGGTTTGTCCTTCAATCACGCCGCAACGGAGCAACGGATCGACGTGATTTTTTGCATGGGTATAGTCGAGGACCTCTAGAGTCTAGAGTGACATAGATTTATCCCGGAAAATTGAGGAGTTCCCGTGGAAATTGGAAAAACTTAGTCCACGCAGACGAAGTCGCGGGCATCAGCTAGTGTATGTATATGTTAGATTGGGAAAAAGAAAACATTAGGTAAGTAGTAAGTACGTCAAGGAATATCTGGATATAACTTTTGGTACTTTTTTTCAACCAGTAGAACGTTGGGGTCCCAAGGTGGAGGTCCTAGAATGGTGGGCTCACACCGGAAAACGCAATAAGGGCAAACCCCAGGTTGAAAGGTAAAAGGAGAGCATGAAACATAGTCGCTATATGAGAGGCTTGAGTGTGTGCAGCATTGATCGATGATTCCAGACTATCACTGTGCCAAATTTCATCCAGATCCGTTCAGCCGTTCTGGCGTGATCGAGAAACAAACATCCATCCATCCATTCATCCATCTATCCATCCATCCATTCAAACTTTCGCATTTGGGGGAATCCCTATTTCCCTTGATCACGGCATCACGCGTGAACGGCTGGACCAATTTCGCTAATTCTGTTTTGTTGTTTGTTTGGAACCCGGGATGGTAGATATATATCCACAATTGGACCCGGTAGGGGGCGCTGCAGTCAGGCTCGAGGTTCAGGGCAGGACAAAGTCTGCCGGGCCCACTAGTATTAATATAAATTACACCATAGCAGGGCAACACAATATTGGAGCGGAATGACACGGTAACATCATTAGCAGCACTACCAATAGCACAAGGGGTCAATCACGGAGGCGCTGAAGCTGTAGGGGTGGAGGGGGGAGGGGAGGGGCGGAGGTCATCGCAATCGAGTTACCGGACTCGCTACCTGCTGCGGCGACTTGCGACCTGAGCGCGCGGTATGCGACAAATTGTTAGATGCAACCTCCAAGCAATCTCACCTGCAAACAATCTTAAATAGTACTTTGCAAGTTTGCTCCCCCATAATCTCCTAATTTCTGATTTGATCACGTAAGGGTGCGTTCCGATCTGGCGAATGCGCGATTGCGAAAGAGTATTTTGCGTGAACCACGTTACTTTTTAGGGTTCCGTAGCCAAATTTGGCAAAAACGGAACCCTTATAGATTCGTCATGTCTGTCTGTCTGTCTGTCTGTCTGTCTGTCTGTCTGTCTGTCCGTCCGTATGTCACAGCCACTTTTTTCCGAAACTATAAGAACTATACCTACTGTTGAAACTTGGTAAGTAGATATATTCTGTAAACCGCATTAAGATTTTCACACAAAACTAGAAAAAAAACAATAAATTTTGGGGGTCCCCATACTTAATTACAATTTTGGGGGTTTAGAACTGAAACTCAAAAAAAATTTTTTTCATCAAACCCATACGTGTGGGGTATCTATGGATAGGTCTTCAAAAATGATATTGAGGTTTCTAATATCATTTTTTTCTAAACTGAATAGTTTGCACGAGAGACACTTCCAAAGTGGTAAAATGTGTGTCCCCCCCCCCTGTAACTTCTAAAATAAGAGAACGATAAAACTAAAAAAAATATATGATGTACATTATCATGCCACCGAAAATTGGTTTGAACGAGATCTAGTAAGTAGTTTTTTTTAATAATTTAAAACTTACTACAGGTTTGTACGGAACCCCCGGTGCGCGAGTCCGACTCGCACTTGGTCGGTTTTTAACAGAGGGATATTTAAAAACTGAAAATATTTTGTCATGCGCGCGATCTGCACGCGCATCATGCGGCGAATTGTTAAATGCAACCTCCAAACAATCTGTTGGTGGTATTACTGGTAATATGTTCTGGAGGCCCCAGTAGGTAGGTAGTTTTCGGTACTCGTACTGTCTAGGCATCAAACAGAGTCCTACTTGCGCAAAATCTCATAATAAAATATCTGCAGAACAGCGCCGAATCCCTATCTCATATTTGAACACATTTCGTTCGAGAACTGAGAATATTTTTTTATTCAATGACAACTTTTACCTTAATCTTAGCCTTTAAGTATCTTCTTAGTCCTAGTACATAAAATAAGTGTGTACCTACATGTAATTATTATAAATTACTTAATTATTATATGATTAATGTCTCAGAAACGGCTTGAACAATTTGGATAACATTAATATTCTATTATATCATACTTGCTCAGTAACTAGGGATTACTATGGTGGAAAGTCTCCTTGTAAGTTGGTGTTTGCAATTCAAGGCAACATTACGTCGCACTATGCTTGAATTGTAATGTTCACATTACAGTTCAAGCTATGCAAAACTCCTTGGTAAACAATCTCTTTTCTTATAAAATGGTAAGAAAACTTTTTACTGAAAAAAAAAACACTGAACATGGCGGCATTTAATTTCCATACATTTCAAACTATGCAAAACTCCTTGGAACTCAGAGCCGTAAAAAAAAATGGAAAACTATTTACGAAAAAAAAATGGAAATGGCGGCATTTCATTTGATCTGAAAGTTTGTGAAGTTTGTTCGTAAAGTGATTTATTTACCTCGCAAGAATGATATAAAGTAGAATGCTTACCTCGGTTGCAAGTAGCTATTACACCCTCGAACTATATTCACCCTCGCTCGCTGCGCTCGCTCGTGTGACTAAATATCTCGGGTGCACGCGATCCATTAGCGCCCTATGCGAGCTGCGCTCGCACTGGCGCCAAATTGGATCTTGTTCTGTAATAGCTTACTTACGTCCCTTGTGTAACAATCTACTATTAGATACTAGTTACTTTGGGTAGTAAGTTAATCTAGTAAAATATTTATTTATATCAATTTACTTATAACTTAGCAAGTTTATCAAATTAGTTTAGTTGTCATCCTTTGAATACCCGCGGGAATTCAAGGATGACACCAATCAAATCGACTTCTACAACTTTCTGACCTCGAGTTGAATTCCTTCAGGGCCTAAACAGTAGGTATCTAATATCTATCGTCGCAATGATCTGCGGAGTTGCCCCATGCTGGCGGTCAGCAAGCAATCTCGGCGAGCGCCGGTAACTCGCCGCCGCGGCGCCATTCAACACTAACTCACTTTTCACACTATTCCCGATTGCTGTCCCTGGGCAGCTTCCGAACTTGCTACTTGCCGTCTTGACAGTGACTAAGAGTTATATGGTAAATATAACTGAATATGGACACGGATAGAGAACTTATAAAATGACTAGCTGATGCCCGCGACTTCGTCCGCGTGGATATACCAAGTTTCATCGAAATAACTTGAGAAATGACGGACTTTTATACAAACTTTCAACCCCTATTTCACCCCTTCGGGGGTAAAATTTACGAAAACTGTGAAACACGTATTTCTTCATTTTTAACCGGTAGCTTGTATACCAAGTTTCATCGATATAAGTAACTTGAGAAATGAAGGACTTTCATACAAACTTTCAACCCCTATTTCACCCCTTTGAGGGTGAAATTTTGAAAAACTGTGAAACACGTATGTCTTCATTTTTAACCCGCAGCTCATATACCAAGTTTCAGGGCTATAACTTATGAAATGAAGGACTTTCATACAAACATTCAACCCCTATTTCACCCCCTTAGGGGTGGAATTTTGAAAAACTGTGACACACGTACTTCTTTATTTTTTACCGTAAGCCAAAATAAAAAGTTTCGTTGATATAACTTGTAAAACATCTTGAGAAACGAAGGACTTTCATACCAACTTTCATCCCCTATTTCACCCTTTTGGGGGTCGAATTTTCAAAAACTGTGAAACACGTATGTCTCCATTTTCAACCCGCAGCTCATATGTCAAGTTTCATGGCTCTAACTTGAGAAATTAAGGACTTTCATACAAACTTTCAACCCCTATTTCACCCCTTCGGGGGTAGAATTTCGGGATAAAAAGTATCCTATGTCCTACCTCGTAGTATGGGCTCAAATCGTGCCAAGTTTCGTTTGAATTCATTCAGTAGTTTCGGCGTGATGCGCGGCCAAGATACAGACAGACAGACAGACAGACAGACAGACAGACAGACAGACAGACAGACAGACAAAAATGAAAAAAATTACAGATTTGGCTTCAGTATCGAATAATGAGTGCCCTCCAAAAAATATTTTCAAAATATCTTCAATGTACAGAATTGGACCTGTTACAGTTTTATTATAAGTATAGATTATCACAGGCAGTGTTCTATTTGAAACTTGCCTTTACACAAGTTTAAGAAATCCATTAATATATTATGCTCCTGAAAAAAGCTTATTATACCTACTGTTGAAGAATATGTAAATAATAAAAGAGCATGCAGCTCCAGCAATGCTAAGGACAGCGGTTAGGTACTTATGTATCTACACCTATCTACTGCCAAGCGATTTAACGTTGTGGTATGATTTCATGTTAACCCCGATTAAGAATATGGATTTTATATACCCCTACTCCCTAGGTACCAGGTTAGCCCGCTACCATTCTAGACTCCATAATCACTAATTACAATCCAGGCGAGTATAGTATAGTTATCCAAGTAAGCCTTTGACAGCGACAGGCAAAGGCTAACTTGGAATACAATAGGGTAAAAACACCTATGTAAGTACATGACGTTGCGAGCATCTGTTGATTATACGTAAAAAATCAGCTCGTGCAGGATGGCGAGCGAAAACCACTTAACCGCCAGCCTGTAATTAGCGACACCGCAAAACGCTGACAACTGATCATAACCGATAGTCGATACCGATCGCACTAGGGCCTTCACAAGTTCACAAGCCTCCGCCGATAACCATCTTCGTTATCTTCACTTTGACGCCGTATTTTGTGTCGATTTTGACTATTTGTGAGCATTTATTAGGCTGGTTATTATTTTTGCATAATAGATACCTTCCTACCTGTCACTCACGATATCCATTTACTTTTAAAGCTATTTTTTTTGTAAATTAATGCCATAACACCATAAGTCGTAGGTACCTAATTTCGAATCCAGCACATAATTCAATAGACACATACATACACGAATAGTTTTTAATAAAAACTTAACTAAAAAACTACTTAACTAAAAAAACTTAACTTCTTCTTAATCTAATACTAGATGATGCCCGCGACTTCGCCCGCGTGGATTGATGTTTTTTTGATTCCCGCGGGAACTCTTCAATTTTCCGTAATAAAAAGTAGCCTATGTCCTTCCCCGGGATGTAAACTATTTCTGTACCAAACATCAAAATCGGTTGAGTAGTTGGGACGTGGGAAAAGCGTAGCAGACAGACAGACAGACACACTTTCGCATTTATAATATTAGTTCTAATATCTATACACATAATTCAAGTAGGTGCGTATTGAATACCTACTTCAGATTAAATTTTATACACTAGTAATTCAGGTGTTGAATACTCAGGTCGATCTTACGTCGAAAACCAAAGCAGTTTTAACGAACAAATCCCAGTTTAAAAGTCCAAACAAATATCAGCTGAGTCACCCAATCCATCACGGGGATCATAATAACACGCACTCAAATTAATACCTGCCTGCGCTGAAATAGATTTGAAAAAACACCCACCACCGCTACCTGACCCCACGCATTACCATAATACACTTTCTAATATCATCTCTATTTTCTAATTAATAAACTTCAGATTAGCGTAGACTAGACAATAAATTAGTTTAAGGTGTACAGGTCATATAGTTTTGGTTAGAGAGTAATACTGCCTTATTAGTAATGTTAATTTTTGGGATATTTGGAGTAAAAAAGTTTCGAATGGCATTTAGAGTGCTTTTAGAATCGCCACCGATATATTTACGTACAAACTGCCTGTTTTTTTTGGTATGATTACTTTATTAGGTGCTATTACTTTTTTCTGTAAATATTGAGTGGATACCTTATGGCAGCTCAGTACGCGCGACTGAAGTTGCCGGCGCACGTGGGTAACCTATTTGCTGTTTCACCTAACATTGTGTGAGAAAGAGACAGACTCAGTGATGAGCAGTATAGCGAGTGCAACCGCGCGCACGGCAGTCCCGGTATAAAGATGATGTTACGCTCACAGATTATACCTATTATAGTTGGACCGATGCGATATCTGATATTATCACTGATCAATTAAAATAATTAGGTATAATGATTTATGATAATGATTAGGTACCTACTTATCTTTTATGAAAACTACAAAATGTAACCTACATACCTATTATATTATTACCTACCTACTATTATATACCTCAGCGTGTAAACAACTCGTATAATATTCTTCTTTGTCAATCGATAGACGTCCACTGCTGGACAAAGGTCTTCATGGACTTCCACAGGCCTCGTTCTTGCGCCGCCTGAATCCAGCGCCTCCCTGCGACTCGTTTTATGTCGTCGGTCCACCTAGTGGGGGTCTGCCAACACTGCGCTTCCCGTTTCGGGGTCGCCACTCCAGCACCTTGAGACCCCAACGACCATCAGCTCTTCGAACTATGTGCCATATAGCATGGCATATAGCATGGCATATGGCATGGCATATAGCATGGCATATGGCATGGCATATAGCATAGCATATAGCATGGCATATAGCATGGCATATAGCATAGCATATAGCATAGCATATAGCATAGCATATAGCATAGCATATAGCATAGCATATAGCATAGCATATAGCATAGCATATAGCATAGCATATAGCATAGCATATAGCATAGCATATAGCATTGCATATAGCATAGCATATAGCATTGCATATAGCATTGCATATAGCATAGCATATAGCATAGCATATAGCATAGCATATAGCATAGCATATAGCCACGTCCGTCAAGGTCCGTCCAGGTCCTCAACTAAGTTGAGCACCTGGAGACTTGACTTGACTGCGATTTCAGCTGATCTAACTGTGATCTAGATCAAGATAAACCCTAATAGTGAAACAATCATACTTACTAATATTATAAATGCGAAAGTGTGTTTGTTTGTTGGTTTGTCCTTCAATCACGCCGCAACGGAGCAACGGATTGACATGTTTTTTGGCATGGGTATAGTTGAGGACCTGGAGAGTGACATAGGCTACTTTTTATCCCGGAAAATTCCCGTGGGAATTAAAAAAACTTATTCCACGCGGACGAAGTCGCGGGCATCAGCTAGTGTAATAATAAAATAATAACAATATGCAATTGACAACACTTATTCACAATAATAATAATTATAAATATAAACCACACACGACGTAGGTACATAATTACGAATTACACGAATAACACTCTAATTACGTTGCAATAAGTAGCTCGCAGTATAGCTAGTAGCTACGTAGTATTATGTAGGCTGCGAGCGGCCCTTCCCCCCGCCCGCTCGCCCGCCACCCGGAGGTGTCGAATGTTCGGATGCGAGGCAAGATGGTTTTTACCGAAATCAAGCGCGCGAAAAGGGTTGAACAGTCGTTTGGGAAAAGCGTTTGTTTGTAAAAACTACTAAATGTATGTTTACTAAGTAAAGTTATTTCAAATAATGAATAAATAAACTATGTTTATTGATAAATTGTTTTATAATTTTCACACTCCTAATCTTATTTATTTGCGCCCAAAGTTGTCATCAATTTAGTGTGAAAATTGGAATCTTTCGAGGCTCGTAACTTTAAAATCAATATTTTTTTCAATATTTTATATATCAATAAACCTAGATAATGACGAGACAAATCGAAATAAAACTTAGTTTTGGGCGTACAATATCAAATAATGTAGTAATTACGCTTTTGCGTTTGTATGAAGAAGGTACCGGCCTGAGTCCCCTTATGAGGTCTATTTGAAACGAATTTGTTAGAAGAGAATATTTTTTGATAGACTCGTAATATTTTTGATTAATGTGTTAGTAAAACCTTAGAATAAATATTAATTTATTTGAACGGTAGGCAGGGTAAATGCACAAGCACACGCATTGTTACTTTGAGTTGCTGACCCATAAATAATGTATTTAAAATTTACTAGATACAAAATAAAAACATATGCATTGAGCCATTGTTATAAATTGCAAAAAAATCTGAATTTAATCCTTCCCATCACACAAAGACCTTAGAAGTGTCCATGAATGTTCTTCAAATATCAATCCTTTGACAAAAACTACTACACCTCTCCAAAGTGATCGGCCTTATTCATTGTAAGCTGAGTGAATGAATGAATGAATTCGAAATGAATGAATTAACTATAGCTTATAATCTGTTATTCCAAACATCTATCAATTGAAAGCTCACTTAGTTTTTTCTGATAAATTATTAATATTATTAGAAATGCGACAGTGTGTCTGTCTATCAGTCTGTTACATTTTCACGACCAATTCATTTAACCGATTGTGATGAAATTTGGTACAGAGATCAATTGAATCAAGGGGACGGACGTAGGTGACATATAGGTTCCTTTTATCCCCGAAATTCAAAGAGATATTAATAGAGATGAAGGCCTGTCTGAAAAGGATCATTTTGACGTTTTTTTATGAGTGCAGTGCGCGTTCAATATCCATGAAAATGCACTGAATCAAGAATTTATTATCAATTGTAATGCAATATTATACAATTTTAACTAACTTTAGATGAAATTGACTTTATCAAATAGTATTACATAAAATTAGAGCTGTAGCGAGATAATAAACACCGTATAGTCCATTAAGCGCTAAGCGGGGCGTCGCGATGGGTCGCAATATAAAACAATAAAATCCGATTAGTCTCTAATAAGCCCGTCCAGCGTCTCGTGATTACCGCCGCCTTGAGGATCCGGACTGCGCTCCCCACGAAAACGGGAAACCTGAGACTTTTCTGATTTTCTTACAGGTTCAGTTTGTCTTTGAGAAGATGTAGATAAAACACGCCGTGTGGTGCTATTTTATTTAGGTCTATGTAATCCTCTAAGAGCCGTTTAATTGATAATTTTATTTACTCTAATCTTTCATTTAACTTGGATGATTATTGGATATAATTAATAACCAAAGATATTTAACTTATACCTATGTATTTGATTTGCTATCTAAGCTATAGTTAATGTATTCGTTTTAATTTAACAGTTGGTCCTCAGTTGAATTTAAATGCATTAACTTATACATATATCAGTAATACGATTTGCAAACCCCGACGCGTCTTCATATTAAGATTACATACATTATTCACTATGCAATATTGCTGAGACTGAAGATCAATCGCATACCCCTTATCTAGCCGTTCAAATTTCCAACAACCATGTTGCGAGCCCGAGGCGACATCGAATCAGCTACAAATAACAAAGCGAATTTCTTAATAACCAGTCCAGAATAGCATCTCCAGCCACTGAGTCCCTCTCCCTCCGGCGTATAGCTGCATCCCGCTCGCTCTAATCGTATTAAGCATCCATTTTTGTAAGCGCTTGGAGCCCGATCCAATTTCAAACTCATTTGTTAGAGCGTAAAACAATTATTAAAAAACGCCAGTGATTCGGCGAGCAATTTTTGTCGTTTTACATCACTTAGCGGCGGCTAGGAAAACTGTGGAGGTGAAAAACCAATTTGCTTTCGAAATGTATCGAATAAAAACGCTTGTTTTAGCCCACCTATGGGAAAAGGCTCCCTTGGGAAAGCATGATAAATTACGAGTCTTGTTCTGAAGGCCTAACAATCTTTATTCCTTGCCTAATTGTGCTCACTTTGTTTGCCCAAGTTAAAGCAATATTTACTTATTAATTAAGTCAAATTAAATTGGATAAGTTGTTGCGAAATGCGACTTCTCTCAAAGTTATCATTCATTCAAATATTAAAGACAAAATAATCAATCAGTTATGCGGTTCGTAGTAATTCAAAAGAAAGACGCCCAGCGTATTATTATACCAAGAAACTCCCCTACCACTAAGTGCCTTCTAAAGAACCTCATCAATAAATACGACGCAGAGATAGAAACAGAGACGTAATCACATAAAAAAGCTAGTTATTTTTTAAACTAACTACATAACAACGGTTATTGAAAGCTCGTAGCCCCAAACATCACTAACAATCAGATTACGGCTCAATTCCTCACTCAACGGCTCCAAACAGTCAAACAGTCTATTAAAACGTTATCACAGAATCGCCACATTCCGCGCAATTTGTCGCAAACGCAGATATTCGCACTTTACACATGTGTCAGATAGGATAAACCTAATCACCATCACTCATAAGCAAAAAAGTGGGTAGGTTATGGTGAATAATGTAGCCATTTGCACCAAACGGATTGATTGAAGTCTTGGAGACAGCAATTGGATTGCTTGGTTATAGCTTAAAGTATTTTCTTTTATTAAAATTAATATTATTCAGGAGTTATTTTTCTGAGTTGCCTTATTAAGTATTTTAAGTATTTTGCACGCCATTGCATGTCTGATTGCAACACCGTACTATGTAGGTACTAACTCGTACCTACTTACAATCATGCAAAGAAATTAATATTCTATTCAAAAAAAATTCAAAAGTTTTTTATTCAAATAGACTTTTTACAAGTGCTTATGAATAGTCGAATGAATCTACCACTGGTTCGGAATGCCATTATTGCCATATTCTTTTCTATTCTGTCTATTTGTGTTATGAAGCTAAGGTTTTAAGGGACGTTGCTCTTTTCTCAAAATACTTCAATTATCTTTTTTTAACTTTAAAAAAAACCATACAAAAGGCGAATTTAAGCGTTCTATACCAGTTAAATTTTTCATGCTAAAGCTTTGAAAATGCAAATAAATTATTTAAAAAATAACTTTTGATCAAACATTCATATTATTATGTTTTCTTAGACTTTTTTTTTTTTTTATTTTATTATAACTTTCTTCATTTATAATATGAAACTAATAATGAACCTAAAACTAAATAACCTTAAAAAATATAATGTAATAACTAAAATATATTATTAAAAGGAGTCCCTTTAGGCAAGGTTCCGAAGATACTGGCAGCGTTCCCCCTTTGAATAGCTAGACTAATTCTTTGCCCGAGGTAGCTGCCAGCTCTTCGGTCTCCTGTGATGTCGACTAACCTTTTTGTTATTTCCTTATAAAGCAATTTAGCGCTAGGACCCCACGGACCAAGGGTCTCGACACCGAATGGGACAAAATAATATTCGGAGCCTAGACCCCTGTATTTGCATGTTTTAGCTTTTTCAGCCGCTTCACAAGCCGCACCAGCTCTGTTGTTGGTTCCATGTAGATGGGAAGGGGCCAGCGTGTCTGAACAGGTTGCATCCCATACCAGCACCCGGCCCACCTTCCATGGAATCAAACTCATACCGTCCGGTCTCTTGCCATCGTCTCTTGCAATACCAGTCGGCTCAAGTAGACTTGGCACGTTGACGGTGGCAAGGGACCGGCGTATGATATCGTTAAGTGCGGCATGTCTCGAGAAGCGGCCTGCACTTTTTTGGCATGACAGTCCGTGATGTCCTAGCTTGTCGACATCACTGCCACAGGGACATTTATGAGGAGCGCAGACCGGAACCCCAAGCCGTAGACAGGTTGCGATTCGGAGCGTGTCAGGCTCAAGAAATGTTCCTGTAAGGTTTTCTTAGACTATGTCTAAGATTATGTCACATGTCAATGTCATTAAAAAATCTTGACATTAATTTCAAGATAATACATAAATTTATCTGTTACATAAAGCAGCTAGACGTGGCTAACTGAAGGATGAGGATCATAATATTATCAGCTCTACATTCGTTAAATCTCTTCGCTCGTCGCAAGCCCTTCGCAAGGGTCGGCCTAATCGCCGCAGATAGCATCTCCGTCGCGTAATGAAATAAAATGCATTAGCGACGAACACAGGCGCGCTTACCCTACCCTCCGCAACTAATAGCAATTTAGACTTTTTGTACAAACTTTGTGTTTGTTCGATGAGAATCGATTTGTGACAATTTTTTTGGTTTGGGTTTGATTGTAATCTCATCAGATATAGGTATTTTAATAGTTATCTCAAAAATTATTTACGAAATGTTAATATTCTATTTAATTTCTAATATTGGCTTGAAGGATGGTACGAGTATAATAACTAAGTAGTAAGTACCTACTGCTTTTTGTTAATAGCAACTACTGAGTTACATTATATCGGGTTCTTCTCAGAAAAATCAGCTTTCCGGAGCTCTCCGGAATCTCAGGTTGTCTCAGACTCAAAAGAAACCCTATGTACGTAAGTATCATAGATCCTAGACACCTGCACATCCTAAATAAAATAAACTTTCTGTTTGAGTTTGAGTGACCTCGCAGCTTCCATGCTGTTACACACCGAGATCCCTGTTCTATAATCTAATCACTTCGTCCTCGTGGGTTTGATTTTTTTTAAATTCGAGACACACGAGTATGTGTTCGAGACCTCCTTGATTTTACGTAATAAAAAGAACTTTCTTTCCAGGACATATTCTATATCTGTAACGAATTTCATCAAAATAGGTTGAAAAGATGGAATGAAGGAAGATAGGGGGTGAAAGTTTGTATGAAAGTCCGTCATTTCTCAAGGTGGTATTTGGGCTTTTGGTTAAAAATACGTGTTTCACAGCGTTTGAAAATTCTACCCCCAAAGGGATGAAATAGGGGATAGAAATTTGTATGGGATTTTTAAGATCATTATTCCACGCGGACGAAGTCGCAGGCAAAAGCTAGTTTTATTTATATTGTTATAGACTGCTTCAACCGGCCGGGTCCCCAAACAGTAATTAGTATTGTAGCAGCGGGTTGACGAGATTCGGTTACAATAACAGCATCCAGAGAGACTAACCCGCCACCCGCTGATGTTATACGCGGCAAGGTAACGTCGAAGAGTTGCTGCTTTGGTTCCGTGCCATTTTTGAAGTTAAACTTCTATAGAATCGTTGTGATTTGAAAATCCGATGAAACAAAAAAAACGACATCAAAAAGAGACAAACATATTATTCATAAATACATAGGATTTACTATAATAATATAGATAGAGAATCATAAATTGCCAAATTGACCGCCGGATTTGTACCTATATATTTAGATTAGTATGAATTATTATTTCGATGTGTATTAATTTCTTGATTTTCTTCAGTGTAACTGTAATAAGGAATCCTAAAGTTAGGTACAAAAGAATCACTCATAGCGGTGCCCCGCGGCGCCGCTCGCCCGCTAATAACATGTTACTGCGACGGGTTCGATATCACAATCAGATCCCTATATGCGGAAATTATATTGTTCATTATTGTTGTTACTTATATCTAGGTACAAATACTATGACATTATTATTAGATATACCTACTTGCTGATGCCCGCGACTTCGTCCGCGTGGATTGGTGTTTATTGGTTCCCGCAAGAACTCTTTAATTTACCAGGATAAAAAGTAGCCTATATGTTACCTACTATAGATTATAATCTATCTTTGTGCCAAATTTCATCCAGATCCGTTCAGCCGTTTTGGCGTGATTGAGTAACAAACAACCCATCCATCCATTCATTTCATACACCCATCCATCCAAACTTTCGCATTTATAATATTAGTAAGTATAGAAGTATGTATATAGATGTAAACTGAATGAACCAATTTATTTCGCGTTGCTGAATCTATACAGTTTCTTTTAATATTATAAATGCGAAAGTTTGGTTAGATATAAGATGGATCATGGATGTTTGTTACTCAATCACGCCGGAACGGCTGAACGGATCTGAGTGAAATTTATTCACAGAGACAGATTATAATCTTATAAATTAACGAGTTCCCGCGGTTACCATAAACTCTGTCGTTTACATTTAAAAAAATTAAGTTTAGACCCATTAAAATATCAAAGTTGTTGTAATCTGGTAATAATAGTTTTCAAATAAAAGGCTTTGCAAAAAATCATAATAACTTTTTATCTACACTAATGTTATAACATTCTACTTATGTTTCCAATACTTGACTTATAATTACTACTGTTATAGCGCAGATAACAAAACACTCAATTTAAGCAATTTCACATGATGGTATAATATCCACATCGATATCGTAAAATCTCATTATAACATCAATAAAACGCGACCAATTAACCTGGCGAGCCTTATGTCAAAATCCTCATACAAGTTGTATAAAATTTTGATATTAGGCTGGCTTTTGAAAACAGTTGGGTTATACGTGAAAACTTCGTCGAAACTACTAAACTTACATACACAAAACTCTTTGGTAAGATCTTGTGCCAATTAAATAAAAAACGAACAGCGCGCGCTCGCTCCTGATTGGCCCTGCGCGCGCAGCTGCGCTCTCATTGGTTAGATTTTAATGGCGGCAAGTTCACTGTGACAATACACGTACGCGTGAATTTAATGTTTCGCAATGTGTTTTGTATTGTCAGCTTTTACTCTTGTTGTTTGATAAATTGCATTAGTGAAGATAAAGTAGTGTATGCAACTGCATATAACACGGGTATTAAAACACTCGTTACTATTATGAAACTCGCTGCGCTCGTTTCATAAACTCACACTCGTGTTTTAATACCCTTAATTATATGACAGTTGCATAAACTACTATTAATAATTGACCGAGCGAAGCGAAGGGTGGCGAAGGTCTCTGAGTCTACTTGAGTGAATTTGCACTTGTCCGTCCGTCCGTCCGTCTGTCAGAGGCTTATAACTTCTGAATTACTGAACGTAATTACTTCAAAAAAGTATAATAATATGTAAACCGATGGCCTCCCGCCGAATATGGCTTAAAAAGTTATAAAAATCTTTATTTCAGGGGGGCTCTCATAGAAGCGAATGCGAAGTAAAACATTTTTTATAGCGTTACATAGGGTTGCGGACTGCGGTATATCATTTAAAAGATAATTAGGAATAGAATCAAACAAAAATTTTTGATATGTATATTTAAGTAAGTTTAGAAACTTTCCTCGTGTGTGAAGCACTGTAATAAAAATTATAAAATTAGTAAAACGCAAAATGTGTCATTCCTAGTTCAAAGAGTTCCATCGAATATGGGCCTTTGAAAGTAGTTTCGATACTTTAATATATCGCTACTGGATGGCATAAACAGTCGCGTAAAAAGACTGGATTAAAGATGCTTAACTCAAATTTCGTCACTGGCAGGTAAGTGAACCGTGGCCGAGAGGTCAAGGCGCTCAGGGCGCGGTTCCCAGAGAGACGCAGGTTCAAATCCTGCCGGTTCCGAAATTTTTGATATGTATATTTAAGTAAGTTTAGAAACTTTCCTCGTGTGTGAAGCACTGTAATAAAAATTATAAAATTAGAATCAAACAATTTTTTTTTTAATTTTTCCCCTAAAATTGACGAAATGGGGGGATTTCAAAGCGATTTTCTAACGTCCAAAGTTGACCTCAGAACTCTCAATTTTCTGAATGGCTGAGCCTGAAACTTGATCAATTATTTGAATTATATCCTGTACCTACCTACCTACCTACTTGAACAACAAATACTTACTAAAATTAGATAAATATAATAAGGAAACGAAATTATTAAATTTTTAATGAGTTTCAGTACTTTTAACAGAACTTCACAATGATCTCAATAGATGGCGCTCTGTGATTCCGCGAGGTCTCAGCTCGGGGCGAACCACTATGTATGTAACTGTATGGTAACTGGTGACGCAGGTCTGAGCTCTGGTTCTAACTAAGTAGGTATGACTTAAATTAAATTTTCCTGCTTCCTACGAAAGCTGCGCTGAGCTAGGCTTTCCTAACCGGTGGTGAAGTCCCGACTTTTCATAAGCTGTGTTATAAGTGATCATTTCATTTCAAGTGTAAACACTCTTCACTATCGAAACAAATTTATTACCCTAAATAAGAGAAAAACAATAATTTATCTCATTTTAACGACATTAGCGACACAAAATATCCCATTAAACACAAATGAGAGCATTGTAGCGGCCCTCGCGCCAATTAAAAATAGAAAAATTACATTTTATTCCGACGCCATATTGAGTGCCGCCTCGAACAAATGCCAAGCTTTTTATACGACAAAAACCAAATTAACAAAATGTATTTTCATTGATAAATCAACCTTACTACGTTGGTATAGAGCTTTTGAACCCGCACATTGATCGCGGCAGTGTATTGAATGTAATCTTTTTGTTGATTTTGTATTTGATTGTGTTACAGCGTTTATCAATCACTAACGAGTCAGCGGGGAGCGAGCGAGAGGGACGGACGCGGCGGGAGTGAGATGAACGACATTTGTTATGATTTTTGGTCTCATTTTATTGGCCTGTGTACTTTTATTAATTGTGTAATATACATAAACATGCTTATTTAAAAAGCTATACTACGGACAAGAACTTTTTGCTTATAATAAGTCCATGTTTGGCACTGAGGTACCTACTCAGCCCCCCTAGCATGGGCCGTGAAAATTTTCTCCCCGAGGAAAGGATAAAATTTTTATTCCTAAATAAATAAATAAAAACGCTAAATAACGGTGGGTAAATAGTCCCCCGAGTCCCCGTGAAATGTCAAACGGGGATAAACTTCTCATCTCCCCTGTTGCCGTGCTCTGAGAGGTCGATAAGTTAATTTTATCTCTTGTCAGTGGATAAAATCGGGGGATAAAATTTTTATCTCCGGCCCATGCTAGCCCTGCTGGTTCTAGTAGCTATTGAAGTAGAAATGCTGTTCACCACAATTTTGTCACTTTCTCCGAAAGTAGGTTAGGGGTAGGTATGGGTTTAATTTAACTGCAATGCCCCTAACAGGTTAGCCCGCTACCATCTTAGACTGCATCATCACTTACCATCAGGTGAGATCGCAGTCAAGGGCTAACTTGTAGTGGTAAAAAAAGTATTTAGGTACCTTAACACAAATAAGGCAGACACACTGGTGCTGCAGCCCCGTTCTTGGGACAAAACCGTTTTTCTCGGAAAGTATTAGATTACGCGCTCGCCTCGCTTTTACCACTGACTGTATTATACTCATGTTCAGACGCTGCGGCGACATAAAGAGCAAATCACAATGGTCAAGTTACCAATAGTTTGCGCAAAGCAATCAGTGCGCGCGATCTGTCGGTCTGTCTGTGCGCAGAAGCCGCCCTGGAATATTATGCGACACTATTGTGTTCCCGGGAATCCTGATTGCCAGTATTGGGTTTCGATCGCTTACAACTTACAAGCAGTGCGTGCTGTACTTGAGAAAAAATTTTGAACAAGCTCCAATGTTTCACTTGAATGTATTTTCAAACTAGCCGATAATCGCGACTTCGTCGATAAAAAGTTTTTTTAGTAAGGGTTAAAGTATAGAAAGTAGCCTATGTCACTCCTGCAGGTCCTCAACTATATAAAAACTGATCCGTCTGTCAAGTGTCAAGCTCCCCGTTTGTGTAATAAAATCGTAATCGTACGTTTGTCAAACGTAAGTATAATTCGAAAGATTTAAAGGAATTAATAGATGCCTGCATGTCAAAAAGTATGTATAAACTACTTAAACTGTTCGAGTAATACTTGGGTCTCTGGTCCTAAACTATACAATTGTGACGTCACTCTCCAGGTCCTCAACTCTATCCGTGAAATATCACGTCAACCCGTTGCACTGACACGGTTCGATTGAAGGAAAAACCAACAAACAAACACACTTTCGCATTAATAATATTAGAAGTAGGTACAGCATTGCATGTTAAAATCAACTCAGTTTAAAGCATAAAATAATCTACTAAACAAATTATTTGAAAGTTTATCTACACTCAATAGATTTTTTGTATCACTAGAAACTATCACTGCTATACAAAATGAGTGATTGTATAAAAGCAGAAATATCTTCGATACGCGATTTTATTGTTATGAATAGCATTACTACTTTAAGATTAAGTACAAGAAAATAACAAAATAAACACAACAAGATTTCAATGAAGCGACATTCAATGAAGTGCTCCAAACGCATTACACTATATTAAATACAAACAAGTTGACAAAGCACGCAACAATGTGATACTTTGAGCGCTTAATCCTCGTAATGGTCATTTGAGTCTCAGTTTTTGCCTCGCCCGCCTCATTGTGCCTCGCGCCGCAACCCGAAGCCGGTCAACTTTGTATAAACCACAGAAAAAACACCATTAAACTTCGTCCATTGAAATTTGGAAACTGCAACAAACGCCGTGGAAAAAAGTTCGTGGAATTTTTGCGGCGGAATCGGCTTGTTGGTTTTGGTTCGCAAAAGGATTTGTTCCGCGTTATTGGACACTGTGTCTTGTGCGGAGGCGTTGAGCGCGGGTTTGCGGACAAAGGGGTTGTTTCATCTTGGGCCAGGTACTTGTACAGTATTCCAAAAAATAGTATAAAATCATAGAAAGCAAAATAAAATATGCTTTTTGGCAGTTTTACAGTGATTAAGAGGTACAAAAATAAAATGTTTAATTAGGTACATTTGTAGAATAGCAACTCTCGCAGCGCATCCATCCATCAATCTGACTGCTGTTGGATATTTTAAGGTTAATTCACATTTCCCAGGTAATTTTATGTCAAATGTCATCATGACACGTGTAATATACGTCAATGTCAAAATGGACGCACGTTGTTGCGCTTTTATTTTGCAAAATAATTTCGCATTGTACCTCGTAAATTGAACTTTTTAGTAAGAAATAAAGAAAAAAATGTTACTATTTTATGACCCCGAACATTTTGAAATACCGTACAAATACCTGGCCCAGGCTCCATATAAATTTGAAACAACCCCTTTGAACCAATTTGATTAGAAATTAAATTTATTTAAACCACTGCCCAAAAATAAGATTGTAATGTTTTCAGGGTTCATGTATGTATGTATGTGTGTTTCTTTATTCCACCATAACTTCTAAATTCCTGAACAGATTTGGATGTATGGAGTATCGTTAGAATCTTTACATCCTCCCGAGTGACACTGGATATAATTTTTTTGAAAAAAAAATCATTATTCCGGGTTGGTTTTTGTTAAAGTTAGGACACAAAATAGATCGAGGTAATATTGCCTCATTACTAACCTAACCTAACCATTCTAAGCCAAAAAATATAGTATGACTAGCTGATGCTCGCGACTTCGTCCGCGTGGTTTAAGTTTTTTATATCACCGCGGAAACTTCTTAATTTCCTGGGATAAAAAGTAGCCTATGTCACTCTCCAGGTCCTCGAACTATACCCATGCCAAAAATCACGTCGGACCGCTGCTCCGTTGCGGCGTGATTGAAGGACAAACCAACAAACAAACACACTTTCACATTTATAATATGAAGTATGATAGAAACAACTTTTCAATTGTATCTACACCCTGCATATTATTATAATGCTGTACATTTCCCGCCGCCGCAGGAAGCAACAACAACATTATGGTAAGTAACGCGGCAATGTCCGGTCGGTGTTGATGGCGAATCATCGTCAGCGGCCGATACCTCCGCTCGCTTCCCGCACTCCCATGCGAGCGTAGAGATGCGCGCTACCACTATCGACATTCGATACTGATCGATTGATGACAAACATTTCTTTTAAATAATTTAATTAGTTGGCGTTATACTCGTATTTAAGTAAAACATTCTATTAGTCTGCAGGCCGCAACTTATGGATAAAATGTTGAACAGAAATGCACCATTTTTTGGTGTTTCTGACACTCTGAAATAGAACAAACCGTTTCTAGCTCCGCAAATGTTTTCCAGTAACCAAGAAAATAGTTACCTGTGATGAGTGTATAAGTCGAGCTTATTTCGTCCAACTCCCGAGAGTAAATTGAGGTGGTTTAATACACGAAAGAGTACCTACGAGTACGAAGAATTAAAATGTTTGACTATAGGTAAAATGTTCATGCAATTAATGATAATAACATAATTGTATATATTTTTTTAAAAGAATGAATTTGAAATGGTCTAATTTTTAAGGGAAATTAATGTTAATTATGCAGTAGGTATATTGTTGTTTTAAAACCAATGAAATTGAGATGCTCTACTTTTAAGGCACGCCATAGGTGTACCTAGTAGACCTGCTTGATTATTATAAAAAGTAGAAACATTCAATGCATTAAGTCTCTTAACAATTTCCTATCGTACGTAACTAGTTGTATCGACATCGACACATGTCCCTCTGTGAGCGGCGCGTCACTAGGGGGCGGGCGGAGAGCGCAGGAAAACTTTCGTAAGGGGAAATGAAATGGGATTGATAAAAATTGGAACCAAGCCGCCGCGCACGGGGGCGGACTCAGCGCGGCGCTATTGCACATATTAAGAATACTTGAATTTAATAGCGATTTTCACGAGTTTTGTGTACTATTAAATATTCTGAGATGCACTACAGTACGCGTAAAAATACGTAGGCAGGAGACGGTAGCCATCAGCTGATTCCTGATCTATAGATCTTCACCTTTGAGACTTGCGCACGCATTTTTCTGGAAGGCCTCTGCTTACAAAATAAACTGGGTGTAAGTTAACTAAGTAAGTATGTACGAAAAACGAATTACTATTATAAAGCGAAAGTGTGTTCGTTTGTATTTCATTGACACCGCAACAGACCTACGGATCGATGTGATTTTTAGGTAAACTCTGCCAAACTTATCTGACAGCGTCGCTAGTATCTATGAAAATTAAAAAATAAACTAATCTATTTGCCGCCAAAATTGGAACTATAAAAATTAGTACCAATTTTGGCCACCGGGTCAGATAATATCTGCATAGTATAATTTGTCTTCTTTACGTTGTCAACTTACAAGCCATCGTAAGAATGTGGATTCCAACTCCGAAGAGTTGAAATCTTTCCAAAGAGTTCTTTATAATATTATCGATATTAAAGAGTTTTTTATAATAGGTATATCGATTATTGATATTATGACAGTTTGGATTACTACACATCTATATATATAAAATTCAAAGTCCTGACTGACTGACTGACTGACTTATATATCAACGCACAGCCTAAGCCGCTGGGGTTAGAAACTTGAAATTTTGACAGTAGGTTCCTTTTGTGACGTAGGCGCTCACTAAGAAAGGATTTCTCAAAATTCCACCCCTACGGGGGTGAAATAAAGGGTTAAAGTTTGTATGAAAGTCCGTCATTTCTCAAGTTATATCCATGAAACTTGGTAATGGAGTTAAAAATAAAGAAATACGTGTTTCACAGGTTTTCAAAATTCCACCTTCAAAGGGGTAAAATAGGGGTTTAAAGTTTATATGAAAGTCCTTCATTTCTCAAGCTAAAGCCATGAAGCCATGAAACATGGTATATGAGCTGCGGGTTAAAAATGAAGAAATACGTGTTTCACAGTTTTTGAAAATTCGACCCCCAAAGGGGTGAAATAGGGGATGAAAATTGGTATAAAAGTCTTTCATTTCACAAGTTATAGCCCTGAAACTTGGTATTTGGGCTTCCGATTTAAAATTATGAAATACGTATTCCACAGTTTGGAAATTTCTATCCCCAAGGACGTTAAATTCAGAGTTTGTCCTTCAATCACGCCGCAACAGAGCAACGGATCGATGTGATTTTTTGCATGGGTAGGTATAGGTGAGGCTTCTTTTTATCCCGGAAATGAAGGAGTGCCTGTGGGAATTAAAAAACTTATGCCACGCGAACGAAGTCACGGGCGTCCTCTAGTACAAAATAAAGCCAGTTAAGGAAATAAACAAGTACGAGTCCGGCCGCGCGTTTTCCGAGGGCACGAAATTCACTTAGCGTCGTTTGTCGAAGCTTTTCGCCTCTTGAAACTTTTCAATAGCCGGGAATCGAATTCAGACCCTCCTACCCCTCCCCCACTCCCTCCCCCCTCCCCGCGACACCTGGCGCGTTACAGCCTTCAGTGTATATTGCCAATATGGACGTCTTGAGATTACAATTTGAACCCTGGCGCGAGGAAATTTTTAAATCATACGTGAGAATATTATGGAAATGCTAAACTACTATGAATTTAAAAATAATTCATGTTTCGCTACTTTTAAAAGCTTGCAGCATAGTTACTTATTTTACTTGGTTTTCTTATAAAGGAAAGTAATCTATAATAACTAGTGGTTCGCCCCGAACTGAGACCTCGCGGTATGGTATCCTAAGCACAAACGAATAAACTTTTACAGAGCACCATCTATTGACAACATTGTGAAGCTCTGTTAAAAATACTGAAGCTCATTAAAAATTAAATAATTTCGTTTCCTTATAATATTTATCTAATTTTAGTTTTTGTTGTTCAAGTACAGGATATATAATTCAAATAATTGATCAAATTTCAGGCTCAGCCTTTCAGAAAATTGAGAGTTCTGAGCTCAACTTTGGACGTTAGAAAAT
The DNA here is from genome assembly GCA_917051295.2 of Erebia ligea. Classification (NCBI taxonomy): domain Eukaryota; kingdom Metazoa; phylum Arthropoda; class Insecta; order Lepidoptera; family Nymphalidae; genus Erebia; species Erebia ligea. The sequence goes on along the minus strand of OU785221.1, from coordinate 21,715,645 downwards.
CTCCACTTTGAAAGCCCCCCATTTCGTCAATTTTAGGGGAAAATTTAAAAAAAAAAATGCTGTGAGAGCCCCCCTGAAATGAAGATTTTTATAATTTTTTAAGCCATATTCGGCTGAAGGCCATTGGTTTACATAATTGACCGAGCGAAGCGAAGGTCTCTGAGTCTACTTGGGTGAATTGGTACTTGTCCGTCCATCCGTCCGTCCGTCTGTCAGAGCCTTATAACTTCTGAATTGCTGAACGTAATTACTTCAAATTTCAATATAATATGTAAACCGATGGCCTCCCGCCGAATATGGCTTAAAAAGTTATAAAAATCTTTATTTCAGAGGGGCTCTCATAGAAGCGAATGCGAAGTAAAATATTTTTTATAGCGTTGCGGTATATCATTTTAAAGGTAATTAGGAATAGAGTCCAAAAATTTTTTTTTTTTTATTTTTCCCCTAAAATTGACGAAATGGGGGGCTTTCAAAGTGGCGATTTTCTAACGTCCAAAGTTGACCTCAGAACTCTCAATTTTCTGAACTCTCAAGCCTGAAACTTGATCAATTATTTGAATTATATCCTGTACTTGAACAACAAATACCAAAATTAGATAAATATTATAAGGAAACGAAATTATTTAATTTTTAATGATGATGATATTTTTAACAGAACTTCACACAGATGTCAATAGATGGCGCTCTGTGAAACCGCGAGGTCTCAGTTCGGGGCGAACCACTAGTATATTTAAATTTGAAGTAATTACGTTTAGTAATTCAGAAGTTAAAAGGCTCTGACAGACGGACGGATGGACGGACGGACGGAAGGACGGACGGACGGACGGACGGACAAGTGCAAATTCACTCAAGTAGACTCAGAGACCTTCGCGGACGGACGGACGGACGGACGGACGGACGGCAAATTCACTCAAGTAGACTCAGAGACCTTCGCTTCGCTCGGTCAAAAATACTGCTTGAAAATGCTTTAGTAAGTAAGTTGGTTAAACAGTGAACTCTTCGAGGCATTCTCGAGATATATTTACTTACCGAACACAAATAGGGCCATTAGTGGTAAAACTCTGCCAACACAACAATGCCCGCAGATGATCCGTCGCACAAAAAGGTGTTAATGCGAGCGAGGGCCGAATTACGCGCTACACGAACTGCTATACAGGGGGATTCGGTGTGCTCCTACCTGTGCCTGGAGTCGATTGTCTGTGGCTTTATATTGTGCATTCCATCGTTTGAAATATATAGTTCGCGCACGAGTTGAATGCAGAGTAAATGTATGGTGGCACATTTATTACATTTACTCTGCATTCAACTCGCGCGAGAACTGTACATTAATCAGCTTCTTTCTATTTTTTCTCGGTATACTTATCTCATTGACGGCCTTTGTAAGATAAGTGCTATTTTTGTAATTATTTATACTTAGCCATAATTAAACAAACCTCAAATAAAGGCGAGTCACATTTGCTAAGTGTCAGGCTATATAGCAATAAATCGCTGTGAGTATTTAACACTGCACTATGCAAAGGACGTGCAATGTAAGATGCCAGAACTATAACTTCGGCAAGTTCTGTTCTAGGAGACTAGACATTGTCAGCCGGGACAAAGATTGGCTTGCCAGTGGGCCATGGTCATTGAGACATCATGGTCATCATGGTCATGTGTACTTGATCATTTATAAGTTGCTTAATAAAGTTTAATAATAGGAGGTACGGTAATAAAATAAATTATCCATCAATCACTATATAGGTAACATTTCTTTCGTAGTAGGTACAAAAAGAACACCATGTACAAAGAAATACGTACCATATTCTCCGCGCGCATGAAACCGTGAAATGTCCCGCTCATAATCTATTACCATTATTGCAAAAACCATTAAATACAGTGCGCCAATACGCTCAAACCCCACACTCGATTTTAACCCCCATAATTAGTCACACAGAGGTTAAAATCACGTGTAAATATGTTCAAGTTGTGTGAAGGAATATGATGTGGTATTGGTTAGGCCTCGTAGTGTCATAAGCCCCACATAAACGGCTATTAGGGGGTTAGCCCGGCGGGAGGTCGCGAGGTCCGGCTCAGGAGATTATGAGTGTGAGTCTATTGTACATTAGTGTTAATACACTCATTATTGTGATATAATGCATGACGCGATTATAATATTATTCATTTTACTAGTTTTTTATGAGTCAATAGTGTAATCAGAAATCTATAGTAGGTACCTACTAATATTATAAATGCTTAAGTTCGGATGGATGTTTGTTACTCAATCCCTCCAGAACTACTTAAAGTATCTAGATGAAATTTGGCACAGAGATAGATTAGGTATAGTCTGGATGGAATAAGACATAGGTTACTTTTTAAATGGCGGAATATTAAAGAGTTCCCGCGAGAACCAAGAAACCTCAATCCACGGCCATCAGCTAATGGTGAATAGCTTCAACAGACGACAGATTAATCAAACTAAGTACTTGAAAGCCTAATTGTAGCCTAGTAGGCTAGTAGTAGTACCTAGTACTTACTATCCTGGGAACGTACCTAAATTTAAATAATTTTCGGAGTAATGCTAAGAAGTTTTTTTGTAAAACATCCGTAGTTTACAAAAAACTACGAATATCTTTTTAAGTGCTTTTAAATCGTCAGTCGGTGCTTTTGAATCTACCAGAGTGGTGTCAGAGTGCCATTCCGACAGAGAAGAACCTGCATTGAATCTACCACGGTGTCAGAGTGCCATTCCGACAGAGAAGAACCAGCATTGAATCTACCACGGTGTCAGAGTGCCATTCTGACAGAGAAGAACCAGCATTGAATCTACCACGGTGTCAGAGTGCCATTCTGACAGAGAAGAACCAGCATTGAATCTACCACGGTGTCAGAGTGCCATTTCGACAGAGAAGAACCAGCAAGAGACTTGGCAAATACTTGGTAAATATTGCTTGCTTTGACGATCACGGAAAACATCATGAAGAATCCAGCATGCTTGACAAACTTCTAGACTAGCTGATTTCTAATTGCTAACATAATTCTGGCTACCTCCCTGGCACAGTGTTGAGCGCTGGTGTCTTATGTGGGCTAGGTTCCGGGTTCGATTCCCGGTAGGTTCAACTTGGTAATTTATTATTTCTGAATTTTCTCTGGTCTGGTCTAGTGGCAGGCTTCGGTCGTGACTAGTTACCACCCTACCGGCAAAGACATACCGTCAAGCGATTTAGCGTTCCGGTACGATGCCGTGTAGAAACCGACTAGGGATTTAATATAATTGCCATACCCCTAAGAGGTAATCCCGCTATGATCTTAGACTGCATCGTCACTTATCATCAGGTGTGATCGCAGTCAAGGGTTAACTTGTATTGGGGAAAAAAATTGCTGAAATAAATTAGTCCATCCTTTCTGAGCCTCTCAGAAATAAATTAAAGCTGTAATCACTATGTTAATCGCGGGTAGACTTCAAAAGTAAACAAATTCGCCAACACTGAAGCTATGAAAGCACAAAATTACAGAGATCTACACGCAGGCAAAAAAAACTGGTTGTACCCCACTTCAACCTCATAACGTTAGCACAAATTAGTCCACATTTTAGGTCCGTAACCATTTATAATAAACCCCCAAATTTCATAACAGACGAGATCAAAATGACAACATTTAAAAGAAAACTAAAAGAATGGCTTATCCAAAAATGTTTTTATAGCGTTAAAGATTTCTTAAATGAATAGACCTCAATAACATGATCTTTTAAATAAAATATTAAATAGAATATAATAGTAGATTGTTCATCAAGGGACTAAAATGAGCCATTTCATACGAGATGTTTAGCTTACCGAGCGTAGCGAGGTAAGCTATAGTGTCGAGTAGAATGGCTTTTAGTCCCGTGGTAAACACTCTACTTTTCACTTCGATTGCAAGAAAATATAATAAATAACGATTTTTAATTTATTTTTTGCCATTCTATTGTTACATTTTAATAGTAGGAGAAAGATCTTTTTTTTCACCTAATGATATTAACAAATAAATATTCACATTCACTTTACCCTATGCCTTCACCTTGTATTACGTATTGACTATTGTGCATCGAAATCCGAAATGGATTAAATAAACATCCCTTTACTTAAAATATGTATTAATTACAATAAAAATATTAAAGATTTCGCGGCAATCCGCAATACCAACTTTATTTTTGTCCTTATTGTTAACAAAAAGGAATTTTAAAAAAAATACATTAAGAACCATAGACATTGAGCTGTACGCACGTACGTGTAGGTGACGATGGGTAACATTAGCACATTGACGCTTTACATTCAACAAAGGATTGCGTGCAAATTTTTTCAAAAATGGAACATAAAAAAAGTCCTATAGATGTACGGTACTGCTTATAAGACATTAGAGTGATAGAATTTTGTATTATAAAAATTCTGCTAGTTTCATTCGTTACGCCCCTATCACCCCGCCGCTTTGCTTTGTCTAGATGCCTTCGTTGAACGACTGGTAGGAAAGAACGTATCATATTAGACTGTGGGTATGTTCCGAAATACACTGAGAGCACTGTAAGGTGTGACGTCAGTTTAGTACACTGCGAAGCCGTTCCTTTATAGTTAGGTATACTGGTTACTGCTTAAAACGGAACGCAGTCAGCACTGAAAGCACCTTACCTCGAAAACGCCAGTGCTCACAGTACAAAAATGGCGACGATTTAAGAACCCGTAAACCCGCTAACCGACATTTTAAGAACTTTTCATGAGCGTTGTGCACGAGATATTAGTATTATAACAAAAAAAAAATTCAAACATTAAAGATTAATCCCTCCTTAGTAGACTGTTGCAAAAAAACTATTAATTTTATTGAAATATAATAGTGAAATTCTCATTCTTGCAGAATACGTTTACCATTTTTACACTTTTGGGCGAAACTTTTCACCCATATATATCCACGAAAAATTATAACAAATGACTTATAAAAAATACTAATATGATAAGCACACTCTTAAAATTGGACTGTTGCGATTCGTTTTTATACGTTCTATACAAAATTAGTTAATAAAAAAATCAAATCAATGTGCACGATTTATCAAAATTTACGCGTCACAAAAACCTGTATTTCTTAAAAGTTTGTCGAATTTACTGAAAAAATAAAATTTCCCATTAATGTTTAGTATTTATATAACATAAATTGTAAAAAAATAAAGTTCTATAAAATACCTATATGACCAAAAAAAATATCAAAGTCTCATAGATAAAATGGTACTGCAGACCGCACGACCGCCATACCGAGCCCAGCTCTATTCGAGGGAGGACGTGTAGCTGGACGGGCTCTTTTGTATGTGTGCGTGAGCTCTCTCATAAGCCTTTGTAAAAAACGTGTTGCAACAATACATAGCGCGACTGCCTTTGTTTCATGAGCAGAGAATATAAGTTCTTGATCCGATTCAATTGCTATTGAATGAATGCGTGATACGCATTTAATTAATAAGGATAATTTTTTTATAACTATTAAATCATTTTGTACGATACATTATTATAATCTCATACTGTTTTTCACGTAAATGCTAAAACTTATGCAGGTGTTCATTATTAAAAACTTATAACCTGAATCCCGATTTTCAAGTATCTAACTTCAAAAACATAGAACTTTCATAGAACTTTCATACAAACTTCCAACCCCCATTTCACCCTCTTTGGGGTAGATTTTCGAAAAAGTACTTATACAGGTTCAATCAAATTAGACCAGAGATCCAATGGAGCCCAAATTTAATTTAATTTTACTTGCCGGTAGGGTGGTAATTAGCCACGGCCGAAGCCTCCCGGATCCCCAGACCGGAGAAAATTCAGAAATTATAAATTCCCAAATTGATCGTAAACTACTTATCACGAATCAATAAAAGGTACCTACTATAAAATGGTTTCAGTGTCAGCATAGATTTTATTTATTATTTAACCTCTTGACAATAGTAACGTGTAAATAGCACTGTCTTTCGATCAAAATACTACAAACAATATTATAAGTCATAAAACATTACCGCAACAATTTGAAATTCTAAAACGAAGAAGCTCATCATGATTCATGAATACAATTTAATTTGTATTTTATTGCAAGCTGTATAAGGTATATATTGCAATACATTTTCACACAATATTATTTCACTTTCAAATTTACTTTGAGTTAAAAGCTCAATGGTCATAAAGTTTTTATTTATAACGTATTGTTTCGTTTCTGGTAAACAAGACGAGTTTGTTTATACATTTTATTATTGAAATCAACAGGAAGTTTTTTTGACTTTTAGTTATCTTTGATTTCTTATCTAAATTGATCCATTTGTATGGTCCACGTAATAGTATTGTATTACCTGATACTTGAAAGGGTCGCTTTTAATATAATTTATTACTGAATCATTTGCAAGTGAAAACTACACCTGCGTAATAAACAAGTAAACCCATCTATCGATTATTTGAAAGTTGTTTTTATTGTTTATCAAAATTACAATTGTATTTTCAAATCAACTAAATTGCAAATGGTAAACTCAATTTATTTAAAAAAACATGTAGGGCATACAGGTGTTACGTTATGTTACGTTATGTTTTGACTCTACCACCGATTCCGAAAGCAGTTTCTGCTGAGAAGAGCCGGCAAGAAACTCAGCAGTGGCTCTTTTTTTTTAAACAAGATATTACAATACGTAGGTAGGTACGTAGGTAGAGATACAGACCAGTTTATATATAAAAGATCGCTGGATAGAGATGTCTAGATTTTTAACATTCTATAAAACCAACTAAGCTTTGACTGTAACGTATTTTCTTGCCGCTCAACAATTGAGGTACCAACTGCTTCCGACAAAACCATAACAGTTTACTGTTTTTATGACTTTGGCATCTCTGAAAGGGTCATATTAGATGATTAGTAAAAATATACCTAAACAATTTCAATTTCAAAAGTGTTAGGGGTGTGGCAGTCATATCCCTAATCGGTTATAACCTATAACCCTATAACCCAAAACTCTTATCGGTTTCTACACGATATCGCACTGAAATGCTACATCCCTTGGCGGCACATCTTTGCCGATAGGGTGATAAATAGCCACGGGGGAAGCCTTCAACTAGAACAGACAATACAAGATTCGGAAATTGCAAATTCTCGAAATGACCTTGCAGTGGTCAATTTGCAGTGGTCAAATATCTTTTAACTAATCATAATAACAATTTAATTTGTACTTTATCATAAAGTGCATAAGGTATGTTTTGCAAGACATAGTTCAACACAATATATTTATTCAAACTTACTTTGAGTAAGGTCAATGGTCATAAAGTTTATAATTAAGAAACAAGAAATTTAATCAAATAAATATTATATATGCGAAAGTTTGGATGGATGAATGGATGTATGGATGTGTGGATGTATGGATGTATGGATGTTTGTTACTCAATCACGTTCCAACGGCTGAACGGATCTGGATGAAATTTGGCACAGAGATAGATTATAGTCTGGAATAGCACATATACTACTTTTTATCCCGGAAAATTAAAGAGTTCCCGCGGGAACCGAAAAACCTCAATTCACGCGGACGAAGTCGCGGGCATCAGCTAGTTCGCTATAATCCGCAACAGTAGGCAAATCGTTGTATCGATGGGCGGTTATGAATGATTTTATTCGAATTATTCGATTATACAAATCGTTCGAATCATTCGAACGATTTACCAAAATTAGTTACTAACTTGCCCCACTACTAATTTAAATCGATTATTGATAGCTACTTATTTGGTTCGATTACCTACTAAATTAGTAGCCACGTGTCAATTTTGAAATTGAGTCTTATTTGTAAGGATATAAGGTTACATTTCAATTTTCAATAATACTACTAAAATAAGTTTCTAATAATTCTGTTTCATTGAATTTAAACCTTATTAAACCACCTGACAATTTTGAAATTGAGTCTTATACTTAAAAAAATAAGGTTCAAATTTCAATCGTATAACTGAAAGCATAAGCTAAGTTACCCACTTCTAACGGAGCGGCGAAAGATTCCGAGAATTGAGTTTCCAACAATCCAGTCGAAAGCGAAACGCCTCTACTATTATTAGTAATTACTAAATTAGTAGTGCAGTCAAACGCGAGCGGCAAATGATTCCGAGTCGCGAACAATGCATTAGAAACGCGATTAGTAATTACTAATTAGTAGTCGTCATTCGATTATGAGCATTAGTATACTACTAATATTCCATTCGAAAGTGTTCGTTAGTAGTTTAGATTTTTCGATTATTCAGATCGTTCGCAATCGCCCATCTCTTATCGTTGTAGTACAGTGTGTATAGACTTGCACTTGTAGCTTGCGATATTCACCACACCACAAATCTACCAAATTATTCTCAACGTACGTTTCACTTCGACAATGGAGCACTTTCAGGAGATGTTGACTCGATAAGTTTTTTGACTTTTAGTTGTCTATCTAAATTGATGCAATTGCATAGTCCGCGTGAAGTATGGTAACATTTACATTACCTGATACCTGAGAGGGTTGCGTGAGTTATTATTTGACTAATCCTTTGCACGTGCCAACTACACTTGCGTAATACACAATACCAAACGCTTATCTGTGAGTTGTTTTGGTTGTTTATCAAAATAACAATGGTGTTTTCGAGACAACCTAATTACTCTAATGACCCATGTTGTAAAACTTGGTCAATAATCGTGTACCCTATTATTAAACATAATAAAACAACTGTGTATTATAAAACAGTCAGATAGCCGTATAGGTTTTAAAACATAAAAAATCTTCAATTTTAATCATAAGTAAGTAAACGAAAAAACATGTAGGTGTATCTAGTTTTTAGTCTTACATATTATACACGTGTGTAAGTATATTTTATAAAAGTATATGTATGCCAAATAAACATTTATTAATAGGGAAAATAATATTTCAGTAATAACTAAGATTATAAAATTGTATTAACATGTGAAAATATTTTGAACTTGACTATGCAAAGTATCAAAGTATCTTTACCGGCCTATGTCGTCTATGTGTGAGTGCAGCTAACGGCCTTACTGTGCGGTATACCTACAGATTCCAAAATTGGCCGAGGCGCGTTTAGTATAAGGCCTCTTAAGACGTCATATATTTCCCTTGGATACTGCGGCAGTTTACTGTCAGTCCATAACGGAACGAATTTCTCCACAGTAAGAGCACTGAACAGTGCTCGCAGTGTATATCGGAACACACCCTGTGTCTGTGACATTCGTTTGGGCTGTTGATATTAACCATAGACTATAATTTTTTACTACCCATTTACTACTCGCCAGCAATTATTAAAAAAAAATTACTTTAATCCCTAAATGCTAAATGCTAACTTTAGTCCGCCTACGCTAAGCTTTAATGACATCTTTTTAGAGCATGAGAGGTGAAAAAATATGTAAATTATTATCACATGTTTTAATATATTCTTAATTAGGTTTATTGTATAGGTATTACATCTATAATGTGCTAAATAAATTCATGATAATAATTAGATATAACTAACTAATAATAATGTTAACATTTAGCAACGCCCTGACAGGGCCTCGTGTCCATGCATGCTAACTGCTAATTATATTAAGAATATTGTATTATGTAGTATGTAAGACATGAAAGCTATTAATGACTAAATGACTATATAAAAAGTTAATTGGTATTCCGCGTCCGCCTCAAATTAAAAGCCGATGAGTCGAGCATTGCATTTGAGGAAGTAATAAAGAAAATGCATTCAGCATCCTTTGCTGGTGCGTGGAGTCCAATTTATAAGAGAATGCGCAATAATAGTTATTTGTTATACAAGAGTGAAAAGTTGTTTTTTAACCGCGTGCTCAATTTTGATGACCGAGCAAGCGAAGGATTCTAAAATTTCTAATTTAAAAAAAAAAAAAAAACTAATTTTTAAAAGGATTCTAATTTTTAAAAATTAGAATCCTGAGCGTCAGCGAGGGAATCAAAAGAGCACGAGGTGAAAAATCTTTTCACTCGAGTGCAACACGTAACTTTTCATCCCACCTCAGCGAGGAAATGACTAAATGCAAAAAAAATCACAAGGTAACTTTTCATCCCATCTCAGCGAGGAAATGACTAAATGCAAAAAAAATCACAAGATTAAATTCAGTTCTGTTAATTTCTTCGTCACTAGAATCACTCATTTTAGGTTTTTCACTTATTTTCAATTTTCTTGTTTTTAATCGGTCTTAATTTTAAACAGACGTGAAAGGAAATGGTGCGCGCAAAGCAAATTAAAAAACCGGCCAAGTGCGAGTCGGACTCGCGCACCGAGGGTTCCGTACAAACCTGTAGTAAGTTTTAAATTATTAAAAAAAAACTACTTACTAGATCTCGTTCAAACCAATTTTCGGTGGAAGTTTGCATGGTAATGTACATCATATATTTTTTTTAGTTTTATCATTCTCTTATTTTAGAAGTTACGGGGGGGGGGACCAACATTTTACCACTTTGGAAGTGTCTCTCGCGCAAACTATTCAGTTTAGAAAAAAATGATATTAGAAACCTCAATATCATTTTTGAAGACCTATCCATAGATACCCCACACGTATGGGTTTGATGAAAAAAAAATTTTTGAGTTTCAGTTCTAAGTATGGGGACCCCCAAAATTTATTGTTTTTTTTCTATTTTTGTGTGAAAATCTTAATGCGGTTCACAGAATACATCTACTTACCAAGTTTCAACAGTATAGTTCTTATAGTTTCGGAAAAAAGTGGCTGTGACATACGGACGGACAGACAGACAGACAGACAGACAGACATGACGAATCTATAAGGGTTCCGTTTTTGCCAAATTTGGCTACGGAACCCTAAAAAGTACACCAAGAAGGTTACGAGTGTGAGTTTTTAACAAATTAAAAACGATTGTATGGAAATTCGGCACCATAGAGGTACAAGTAAATAGGTTTTCATGATGTTTTGAATTCACAAACTTCATAGACGAGTGATATTTACTAACGTGCACACGATGTTCTAAATTCAATTTACTTTATCCTCTAGAGGATAATAACGGCTTTTACCATCAGATATCGAAGAATAAAAATACTCTTTCCGAGATGGTGGGATGAAAAAGTAATTTCAGACTAATTTACCGTCGCAGGATCGAACAAAAGTGCATTTTGTGATCGCATTTAGAAAGCGTTAGTTCAACTAAAACTCATATTTTTTATTCAAATAAACTTATTAAAAGTGCTTTTGAAGTGAGTGAATCTACCACTGGCTCGGAATGCCATTCCTACTGAGAAGAAGCAGCATGAAACTTGGTAGAATTATTTTATTACGAATTATCTGTTTCATACAAGCCATGTCAAATACCTGCCTGCATTGGAAACTCTTTCTTAGCTATTGTAAAATAAGGTACATTGAGTATAATGTCTCAAATCCATCGCGATACATAATATACATAATATTAAACTCGTAGTAGATAGTTTAGTAGACAAAAATCTAAACAAAAAATAACTACTCCAAACAGACAAGTAATTCTTGACAAGTATGCGCATCTAAAATATAGAGCTAAGAAATCAACGAGAAACAAACAAGCTTTTATAGTAAGAGAGATTTGCCGGTACTCAGGTATACCTAACTTTGGCGATGTCTGCACTTTACAATAATGCTTATTCCGCCCTCTATGAGCCGAGCCCGCTCCCGCCGCCGCCCCCGCTCCCGCCGCCGCTCGTGGCGTGGCCCACTCGCGGCACAATGAGCGAGTGTCGTTAATCGCGTTAAGTTTTCCATTTCCCGTCTGCGTTGTCTCTCAATTTCATTTGCTGCGCAATTACAGTAACTCACTGTACTCATAATGACTTGTTATTGTTAAAATAATAGGGATGATGACTATATCAAACATAAATTATTTCTGACTAGAGGGTCTTCCAAAAGACCTAAAATTCACATCCATGTTTAGTTTTTTTAAGTTTGATAATCATTTTAAAATACAGATTAAAGATAAAAAGTGCGTTGAAATTTGATGACGTCAACCGTGAATTTTATACAACTAGAAGATATTGAAATCATATAGGAGATCTCAGGATTTTTGTCTAGAGACTTAGAAAATCGAAAAAAGTTATAGTTCTGAAACTTACTCGAAGCTTTACCTACACTTACTGAGTGTACAATATATCAATGCACTTTGAAGAGGTAATTTGAAACGAAACTCGTTAAGAAGATTATTATTTTTTGTATCAGAATTCAGAACTGAATCAAATGCGCCGCCTAACTATTCGTGAGCTTAGTAAATAGTAACAAATGTATCACTTTCTTATACACGCGTGCAAAAATCCCTTTACAAATCTCAAAACATTGAGAAACAATCCCAATTTTACCATCGCTGACGGCATTATCCAAGTGACAAGAACCTTTATTACTATCCAAATAAGATATGTCAGAACTGCAAATAAAGTTTGCTAATCCGCGACAAACACGCAATTGTGCAAAACCGCCAAAGGGAAAATACAATTTCCCTTTTCCTCTCAATTTTAATTACTCGCTCTTATTTCCTATGCTCCAAAACACATTTTCGTATTGCAACTGTTTTATTAGGTACATCGATAAATTTGTATCTTAACATTATTAGGTGTGAGATTTGACACAAAACAATTTTTTGCGAAATTGCGCAAAACGTTTTAAGAGGAATCTCATTGTGCCGTGTTGTTTGGACACATTCGAATCGGCAACAATCCACAGATTAAAGCGGTTTGTGATAGAAATCCTGTCGCCTCGAGTGGGCTTATAGCTTTACACCTACTTGGAGTCTCTAATAAAGAAATCTTGTCTTTCAATCACTAAATACCAAAAAGGTTTCCTATAATTCCACGGTTTTACGAAGAGATTTTTCAAAGTTTTTAATTCCTAGCAGGAATGTTCATTAAATGGAAGTCTCAAGTCTCTATACCTAGAATCTAGAACTAGAGCATGCTTGAATGATATCAGTCAGTCAGTTATCCTGCCGAGCGATCGCGTAACTTCTGCATCAATCATTGTTACAGTATCAATTGTTGTAATTGGCTGAATTTGTGGCATTCTTGCTGCGTCAATGGATTATGTCCAATAGTGGAAGAGTGTTAACCAATCAGAGGTGATTGCGATGTATCAATGATTGATGCAGAAGTTACGCGATCGCTCGGCTGATAATGTTATATCCCGCGACATCGCCCGCGTTGATTTATGTACCTATCCAGTGGGGATATTCTGGTATTTTATCTGGCTTAATTTTCTGATATTTCCGGTAATTTTCCGGTAGGTATAAAATGTTGCCTATGTAGTTATGCCCTGGGATGCAACCTATCTCTGCACAATATTTTGTCATAATCGGTTGGACAAGGCCGTGAAAATCTAGCTAGCAGACAATATACTTTCGTATTTATTTTGTTATTTAAAATGGATATTGTAACGGAAGTTGTGTAAAATAAAAAATAGATGGACAACACAAATAAATAAACGAAGTAATAATGTCTATTGATTTATTAGTAGGGATAAACTTCTCTGATTGACAAGTAGATAACATAGAAGTAGAAGTGTAGCTGGTATAGTATTAGTATTAGTACCTAACTACCTACCGCAAACTTATCTGAACCGGTGACAGTAGCCTGTATCTATTAAAAATAAAATAAAAACAAAAACTAGACAGGCATAAAAATTATTTCCAATTTTGGCCACCGGGTAGATACCTAAGTTTGTGGCACTAGGCAGGCAGGCCGCAGAACAGCAGACCAGTCAATAGTGTAGGTACGGAGCTCTACATACGTATTTCCTGCACATTATGATCAGGATATTAAGCTCAGAACGCTAACAAGCAATATAAAGTGCATTCCAAACAACTCGAAGAAAATTAAAACGAAATGAAACGACAAACATTGCAATCTCGAAAACTAATTCCGACTGTTGGTACATTCGCGAAATCGCTTACGAATAATCGCTCGCCAATTAAGCTCGCTTATTTCCTTAATTCTGAGCGATTGCCCGCTTAAAGAGCTTTCATTTCTGCACACAACAGTACACTAATCGATTTAGTGCTTTAAATTGTACTACTTTAGAGTTCAAAATTGCGCAGTGTTCTGCATTAAAGACAGGATGATATTACAGCTGATTATGCGAAAGAGATATCGGATCTTAGTGCACGGGATTAGAGTGTAAAATAGCGTGAAGAAGCGGCGAGGAGCGTTAAATGGGAAATTGTGCGCTAACTCGGCGACGACGGAATAAAACAACTCTTTGCGCTAATAATGAGAGAGTGTGCACAGAGTAGAGATGCGCCAGAGACATCTCATCGTCTTTACTGTAATTACTATTGAAGTGAGACTTTTAAACGCTCGACGTACCTAATTCATAACGTTTTTCGGACGGAAGTAACGTTCAGACGTCACGATTTCATACTTAGAATATTGAAGTGAAAACTTCTTTAGCCGCGTTGAGCACTATTTGGTAGGGGGTAAACTTGTGGATTCGCGGCACCGACACCTCGCTCCGACATGCTCGCGAACACCGACATGCTCGCGTTGTTACGAAGACAAAAGGTCTCAAATATACATTAAATAATTAAGAGTAAAAGAGGTCGCTGTCAGCGCCTTTCTGGCAACCCTGATCAGTGACAAGCCAATGACCGGACATTGCCGAGTTTAGCAGAAAACGCGGCAATGCCAGACTTCCCCTTGTTTAAATGTTTTTGTCATTTACTTTTTCCCCCAACTTTGGGCCCCAAATTCTTGGGTGCCCAAAGGCCCCGGCATAGCCTAAGTCGGTTCGCGCGTTTCTAACTTTTCGTAGTTAGGTTGCATTTTAAGCAACTAAGTATCACTTGCTCAAACTAACGGTGAAGGAAAACATCGTGAACAAATCTGCATGCCTGAAAGATTTTCGTTATCCAGGTTTCGAGGGGTTCGAATAACCGCCCAGCCAGTCTCAAAGATGTGAATGTCAGCAGAGAGTGACTTCGGTCGCGGAACTGATTTCTTGAAGTAAGGTATTTCAGTGATTAGTGTTCTGCCGCTGGGTATTCGTAACCTACCGTGATCTATCGAGTTTCTTGCTGGTTCTTCTCGGTAGGAATGGTATTCCGAACCAGTGGTAGATTCACTCGACCGTTCAAAAGTACCTATACTTGTAAAAGGTTATTTGAATAAAAATCATTTAGGTAAGTGTGAATTTGTAAGGGTGAAAACACCTTACTTACAGGACAGGCCGAAACGTCAGCGCGAACACTCTAGTAGGTATGAAGCTCTACAGACTTTGCTGACACAAAGAAACGCTTCATTCGAATCGAGTGTTTTGTCATGTCAAGTCCATGTCAAGTCAAATATGTTAGCCATTACCAAGGCCGATTCCTTATCAAGCTTACTGAAGCAAGAGAGAAAAGTAAAAGCCAAATTAGAACCTAAGTAAATGAAATCCATATACGAATATTATAAATGCGAAAGTGTGTGTTTGTTTGTCTGCCTGTCTGTCTGCAAAGTATGCTTTCACGGCCCATCTGTTCAACCGATTTTGATGAAATTTGGTATAGGGATAGTTTGTATCCTGGGGAAGGACATACTTTTATTAACTTACTTATCCCAGGAAATAGAAGTGTTTCCGCGGGATAGGACCTTAATCCACGCAGACGAAGTCGCGGGTAAGCTAGCAACTGATGATTATAAGTAGAGTAGGTAAGTACCTACCTATCTGTGCTCGAGTTACCCTGTGCGGGTGACTGAAGAGAATCAAACGGCGGCTAACTAATCGCTTATTGAGGATGCACCGTGATGTATGTTGTACCTAGGGTTGCCAACTTTTTTTACAAGAAATAAAGTATATTCAGGTCTATGAAGAATATTAAACAGTATTTTAGAAAAATGAACAGTATTTTATTTATTTATTGTTTTAAATACATATTTTTTAGAGCTTTTCGCACAACTTACTAATTTACAATCTTTTTTTAAAAACTTCATACGCCTCATCACAATTATAACTGAAATTAAAATAAATGAGGAGCTCATTTTTTATTAAAATAATAGATGATCTATTTCTATCCTCCCGCCACTTAGCATTCATTACTGAAAAAACTCTTTCAGTAAATGCTGAGGTGGCGGGATCAGAAAGAAGATATGAGACAATTTTAGTTATATTGGATAGAAGCAGGCGTTACTTTGCGGAAGTCCATGATATTGAAAATCACAATCGTGCATTGTAGAGTCAACATCTCCGGTGTCGGAGTGAAACGTACGTTGAGGGTATTTTGGAAGATTTATGTGGTGTGGAGAATATCGCGGGCTGCAAGTTCAAGATACGCACTGTACCACATAGATTTACCTTCTGTGCCGGATTATAGCGAATTAAACTTCTAGTTTTTTCAATTTTAGTTATGTTTTTAAATTCGTGATGTTATTCTGCAACTTGACAATATAAGCTATGTTCCTGATTAATTAGTACGTAAGATATAGTTGGTTTTAATATGAAACAAATAAGGAGAAAACATGTCATTTATGTCGTAAAAATATGCAAAACGCTATGCGCTTACATTTAATTATGGGAAAGTATTTTGAAAATATTATTATCCAGGGACCTAGATAAACACAAGTTCAGTCTAAATAATTGCATAATATGGTGGAAATATTTCCGAATCACAAATTATATTGGTATTACGTTTGTATGGACAATTCACTCTCCGCTGCCGTCTTAATTAATGTGTTTGCATTTTGATGCTGAAAACAGTATTTTGTATACTTTATTTTTGTTCAACAGTAAAAAGTATAATTTAGTGAAAAACAGTATAATACTGTTTAAAACAGTATAGTTGGCAACCCTAGTTGTACCTGTGCGGCAGACGAGGAGGTTCCGTGCCTTTATTTTTTATTTATTTGTTAAATCTAACAGTATAATGAATAGAGGATTACATTTTGATGTGGTGTTATCATAAACTAGCTGATGCCCGCGACTTCAGCCGCGTGGAATAAGTTTTTTTTATTCCCACGGGAACGCCTAATTACCCGGGATAAAAAGTAGCCTATGTCACTTTCCAGGTCCTCAACTCATATACACATGCAAAAAATCACCGAAGGTCTCTGAGATTACTTGAGTGAATTTGCACCTGTCCGTGCGTCCGTCCGTCCGTCCGTCCGTCCGTCCGTCCGTCTGTCAGAGCCTTATAACTTCTGAATTACTGAACGTAATTACTCATACGTAAACCGATGGCCTCTCGCCGAATATGGCTTAAAAAGTTATAAAAATCTTTATTTCAGGGGGGCTCTCATAGAAGCGAATGCGAAGTAAAATATTTTTTATAGCGTTACATAGGGTTGCGGTATATCATTTTAAAGATAATTAGGAATAGAGTCCAAAAATATATTTTTTTTAATTTTTCCCCTAAAATTGACGAAATGGAGGGCTTTCAAAGTGGCGATTTTCTAACGTTCAAAGTTGACCTCAGAACTCAATTTTCTGAATGGCTGAGCCTGAAGCTTATCAATTATTTGAATTATATTCTGTACATGAACAACAAATAGGTACTAAAATTAGATAAATATTACCTATTATAAGGAAACGAAATTATTTAATTTTTAATGGGCTTCAGTATTATTATCAGAACTTCACAATGATGTCAATAGATGCGCTCTGTACAAATTTATGGATACCGCGAGGTCTCAGTTCGGGGCGAACCACTAGTTATTCAAATACATTTTGTAGAAAACCTAAACTTATTTAAAAGTAGTCTGCTTACAACTAGCGACATCTAGCGTCGAGTAGCTAAACAATCAAAAAACTTGCTGCCTAAGCCACGGGTTCTGCACGCGGTGGCGACGACGTCACCCGCAGTGCGGACCCAACACCGGAGATGACATCAGGCCTAGGGGCCCGTAGCCTTCAAGGCAGGCCCTAGCCGACACACGGCTTAAAGACAACCACCGGGGTACAATGTTACCCCGCGCCCCGCCCGGGTAATGAGGCCTCGATGCCCGTACCCCCGATTGGCCCTCACGGGCCAACCGGGGAGGACCCCTGCTGCTGCTGCCTAAGCGCTACGTAAACATTTTAACTAGTGGTTCGCCCCGAACTGAGACCTCGCGGTATCACAGAGCGCCATCTATTGATATCATTGTGAAGTTCTGTTAAAAGTAATGAAGCACATTTCGTGGTACTGTAAAGGTGGCCATCCGTGGCCTCCCTGTGGAGACCCCAGTGGACGAGCTGGTTGCCGCGCTGCGCGAACTCGGCTACCCGGCCGAGGCGGCGCGAGCCGTCCCACCACCCAGAGGACGACATGGCTGCACCTACTTCGTGCGACTGGCGCACATTTCGAAGGAGGAATTGCGCCAACTGTACAACCTCACAGAGATCCTCCTCATGCCAGAAATCACCGTGGAGGCATGGCGTGGAGGATCCAAACCGCCCCAGTGCCACCGATGCCAAATCTACGGTCACAATTCGGCCAATTGCCACCGGCCGTTCCGCTGTGTCCGCTGCGCTGGCGAGCACAGCGTTAGAGACTGCCCACGACCCCGAGATGCCGAGCCCACATGTGCAAACTGTGGGCAAAAGCACTCGGCGAACGACCGCCGATGCAGTATCTACAAACGCGAGGCTAGAAAGCGAGGCATCAACCTGCCGCCGGCACCGCCTCGCGCACCCGCCCCACTACAGCAGCGGGGCACGGCCATGGGCCCCGCTGCTGTAGTCGGGCGGGCCGCCCGGCAATGAAAGCATAAGTGTTTCACAGTCTTTCAAAATTCCACCCCCGAAGGGGTGAAATAGGGGTTGAGAGTTTGTATGAAAATCCTTAATTTTTCAAGTTATAGCCATGAAACAGCATTTGGGCTTTCGTTAAAATATGAAGAAGTACGTGTTTTACCATTATAGGGGGATTATACCGTGGGATAGTAATTTAAGCTACTTTTTATCCTGGAAAATTAACTGAAAAACTTATTCCACGCGGACAAAGTCGCGGGCATCAGCTTTAAAGAATATACATACATAGGCTACTTTTTATCCCGGAAAATTAATGAGTTCCCGAGGGAATCGAAAACACTTATTCCACGCGGACGAAGTCGCGGGCATCAGCTAGTACGAATTAAAAATACTCATAATAGTAAGAATATTTATTTGCGTAATACAATAAGGCGTTCTGTACTTAACCATTTTCATTATTTCTATCATTTAATTTGTTTTACAATTAAACTTTTAACATTAATAAAATTATAAGCTAAAACTTAACCTTTTTACGAAAGATTGTTACACTTACCTATACAAGTACCACACTATT
Source organism: Erebia ligea (assembly GCA_917051295.2). NCBI lineage: Eukaryota > Metazoa > Arthropoda > Insecta > Lepidoptera > Nymphalidae > Erebia > Erebia ligea. The sequence goes on along the minus strand of OU785221.1, from coordinate 21,696,423 downwards.
CTAAATTCCTATTGGAAACAATTATATTCCATTTCCACACATGATTTTCGCAAGGATAACTAACTTCCATTTTGTTAATCGAAAAGAATAATCCATGGATGGAATAAACTGATAGACTGACATATTGTTATTACCTATTATAATATTAACAATAAGAAGTAAGTGAAGGGTTAGTACTAAGTACATCTGTGGGGTAATGTAATATGATTATGATTGTTCCTCCTGTTATGAATCTACTTTAGATTATAGAACCACTGAACTTCCATACTATTACTAAGCTGCTACGCTTCCATGGCCCTTTTATACTAAGTATTCTTACGTTAATGGTACAGAGATAATTATACCGGGAATGACAAGGGCTACTTTTTATCCCGGAAAATCAAAAGAGCTCCACGGGATTTTCAAAAGTCGCGGGCTACATATTTTAGTGTAGAAATAAATTAACATTATTAATAATTATTGCTTGTTGCAGCTTCCGTGTTCTTGCTTGAGACCACTAGCGCCACCTATCGCTGCGTGCTGGCGTTTCGCTTGCGCGTGTCGTCAGCGCCACCTATTGTTCGGTGGCCAGCCTGCGTTGCCGCTCGGCGAGCGCCTGCTCAGTCCGGACGGCGTCCGCCAGGATGCGCACGGCGGGCGGTATCTCTGCGAGAGGGATCTTGCTGAACGTGAGGCGCAGGTGGGCGCAGGGCGCGCGGCTGTCCATCAGGAACGCCTGCCCCGGGACCAGCATCAGCCCGCGATCGAACGCCGTGCGGAACACCTGCCGAAGAACATTATTTGTTACAATCATCAAAAATAAGCGACTCGCTACATAAGTAATGACAGTTGAAAACAGCCGGTAACGCCACAACGACATTATGGAGTACTATGTATGGATGTAAGGGTACTCGCAGTAATAATTTGAATGTCCGAAAGTTTTTCCTAATGTAATCAAAGGTGTGTGAAGCTGCCCCTCAATTCACTAGGTGTTTGTTTGTGATGTCGCAAAAGAGGAACGGATCGACGTGATTTTTTGCACAGGTACCTACCTAGGTGCAGTTGAAGACCTGAAGAGTAACATAGGCTGCTTTTTAACCCGGAAAATTAAGGAGTTCCTGTGTGCATTTAAAAAAACCTATTCCACGCGGACGAAGACGCGGGAATCATATACTTTTAAATATAGGTAGGTACTTAGGTATATGAGTAAGGAAGAATAAACATTTTTGACCGAGCGAAGCGAAGGTCTCTGAGTCTACTTGAGTGAATTTGCACTTGTCCGTCCGTCCGTCCGTCTGTCAGAGCCTTACAACTTCTGAATTACTGAACGTAATTACTTAAATTTTAAATATTATAGGTATGTAAACCGATGGCCTCCCGCCGAACATGGCTTAAAAAGTTATAAAAATCTTTATTTCAGGGGGGCTCTCCTAGAAGCGAATGCGAAGTAAAATATTATACTATATATAGCTCGATTACCACTCACTCACTCACTGACTGACTGACTGACTCATTGACATAATTGTTCTCCTAGAAAGAGACAGAAAACGATATAATGATGTAGGGGAGATGTGTTCGGGTGCGGGATTCGAGTGGGGAAAAATTATGACATTTCGGAAAAACAAGATGGCGGCCGACGTGATTCTCGCAACTCTTTTGTTTTCCAACCGATTTCGTTACAACTCGCAATTATTAAAGAAATTAGGAAACGATCAACAGAAAAAGTGAAAAGAGTTAGAAAAACAAGATGGCCGCCGAGCTGTAGTGTTTTCAAATTTTTGATTTTTCGACCCCGAACCGCGGCGCCACATATCCGAAACGGCGTGATCGAGCATGATAATTTTTTCTTTTTTCGCCTGCAATTATCCTGTATTTTGACAGAATGGGATTGGTTTTTAAAAATTCAAGATGGCGGCTGTCGCGGCGGCCTTTTTGTTTGAGGTACGAAAAAACGCAATTTTAAAATTCAAATTTCTCACAGTTGGCAACGTCGGAGCGTTTCGACTTCTAGGGGGCGATTGTGTGCACGGACTCGAGGTATGAATTGGGGAAAAAAAATTACCCCTTTTCTCGGGAAATTTTCAAGATTTACCCCAAAAATAAAAAAATCGAAATACGGACTTTTTGCAAAATTTGAGTACGAGCAACCACGTGTCTCACTTGTGCGAATGACATTTGGGTATTTTCGTCGCCGAGGTCTGGCAACACTGGAATTTATCGAAGTAAAAGTGATTTTCGACATGGTCTTTTTTCAGGGGCGATCATTTCAGCTGGGTGCAAGCGAGATGAAAAATTTAAACTTCATCAGGAGCGGTATATCCTGTAGTTTACGGGAAAATTATGACACTATGTAAAATGTTTCTGTGCAACGAGGTGGCGGCCATTTTGTATTCTTTTTGTGTTTTTGAAAACTTCGAACACGTTTTTGAGGCAGTTGGCAACATTTGGGAAAGTTGACATGTATGGATCGATTGTGTAGCTCGACCGGCAATATCGAGATATCTAAACAGTGTTGCCACATTTGGGGTAGTTTTAGAGATTTTCCCCAAAATGTCCTCCTGTAAAATTTTGTATGAAAATTTTTTTTTTCACTAATGGCTTCGTATACACGTCAGAAATTAAACTTGAACAAAAATATGGAGACAGCTAATGATTGAGGATTTCGGAGACGGGTAAAGAGCACGGCCGAGGTATTGAAGATAGGTGGGGGGTGCTCGACCAAATGTCATTCGAAACTTCATCCAATTGACAATGAGCTGAAAAAAAAATCAAAATGGCGGATTTAAGATGGCCGCCATACAAATTTATTTGGTGTCTATCTCAGAAAGTATAAGAGACGGAAGAGTAGTTTCTTGGCAAGAGATGGTCAGGACGAGGAGGTCTATTAAGCGAAAAGAAAAAAAATTCAAGATGGCGGAATATTTTTTTTCATACCAAAATATATGGCGATTAGGACTCACTGACATAATTTATTGTTCTCCTAGAAAGAGACAGAAAACGATACAATGATGTATGGGAGATGTGTTCGGGTGCGGGATAGGAGTAGGGAAAAATTATGACATTTCGGAAAAACAAGATGGCGGCCGACGTGATTCTTGCAACTATTTTGTTTTCCAACCGATTTCGTTAAAACTCGCAATGACTGAAGAAATTAGTAAACGATCAATAGAAAAAGTGGAAAAAGTTAGAAAAACAAGATGGCGGCCGAGCTGTAGTGTTTTGAAATTTTTGATTTTTCGACCCCGAACCGCGGCGCCGCAGATCCGAAACGGAGTAGTTCATGTATAAGATATATGTTCGGGTGCGGGATAGGAGTAGGGAAAAATTATGACATTTCGGAAAATCAAGATGGCGGCCGAATTGCCGAAATAGACCGGACGAAGCATTGAAGATAAGCGGGGGGTGCTAGACCAAATGTCATTCGAAACTTCATCCAATAGACAATGGGCTGAAAAAAATTTAAGATGGCTGCCATACAAATTTATTTGGTGTACCTATCTCAGAAAGTATAAAAGATGGAAGAGTGATTTTGTGGCAAAAGATGATCAGAACGAGGAGGTCTATTCGGCGAAATGAAAAAAATTTCAAGATGGCGGAATATTTTTTTTCATACCAAATTATATGGCGATTAGGAACTATAAAAGACGTCATTGTTCTCCTAGAAAGAGACAGAAAACGATACAATGTTGTATGGGAGATGTGCTCGGGTGCGGGATTCGAGTAGGCAAAAATTATGACATTTCGGAAAAAAAAGATGGCGGCTGACGTGATTCTTGCAACTCTTTTGTTTTCCAACCGATTTCGGTAAAACTCGCAAAGATTGAAGAAATTAGTAAACGATCAATAGAAAAAGTGGAAAAAATTAGAAAAACAAGATGGCGGCCGAGCTGTAGTGTTTTCAAATTTTTGATTTTTTGACCCCGACCCGCGGCGCCACAGATCCGAAACGAGGTAGTTCATGTATAGGAGATATGTTCAGGTGCGGGATGGGAGTAGGGAAAAATTATGACATGTCGTAAAATCAAGATGCCGGCTGATTTGCCGAAATGAATTGGTCGAAGCATTGAAGATAGGCGGGGGTGCTCGAACAAATGTCTTTCGAAACTTAATCCAATAGACAAAGAGCTGAAAAAAAATTCAAAATGGCGGATTTAAGATGGCTGCCATACAAATTTATTTGGTGTAACTATCTCCGAAAGTATAAAAGATGGAAGAGTGGTTTCTTGGCAAAAGATGATCAGGACGAGGAGGTCTATTTAGCGAAATAAAAAAAAATCCAAGATGGCGGAATATTTTTTTTCATACCAAATTATATGGCAATTGGGAACTATAAAAGACGTCATTGTTCTCCTAGAAAGAGACAGAAAACGATACAATGATGTACGAGAGATGTATTCGGGTGCGGGATCCAAGTAGGGAAAAATTATGACATTTCGGAAAAACAATCTGGCGGCCAACGCGATTCTTGCAACTCTTCTGTTTTCTAACCGATTTCGTTACAACTCGCAATTATTGAAGAAATTTGTAAACGATAAATAAAAAAAGTGGAAAAAATTGGAAAAACAAGATGGCGGCCGAGCTGTAGTGGTTTCAAATTTTTGATTTTTCGACCCCGAACCGCGGCGCCACAGATCCGAAACGGCGTGGTCGAGCATGATATTTTTTTCTTTTTTCGCCTACAATTATCCTGTATTTTGACAGAACGGGAGTGGTTTTTAAAAATTCAAGATGGTGGCTGTAGCGGAGGCCGTTCGGTTTGAGGTACGAAAAACCGCAATTTTAAAATTCAAATTTCTCATAGTTGGCAACGTCGGATCGTTACGACTTCTACGGGGCGATTGTGTGTACAAACTCGAGGTATTGGGGAAAAAAATTACCCCATTTCTCGAGAAATTTTCAAGATTTACCCCAAAAATAAAAAAATAGTAATACGAATTTTTTGCAAAATTCGAGTACGAGCACAACCACGCGTCTCACTTATACGAATGGCATTTGGGTATTTTCGCCGCCGAGGTCTGGCAGCACTGGAATTTATTAAGGTAAAAGTAATTTTCGACATGGTCTATTTTCAGAGGCGATCGTTGCGGCTGGGTGCGAGCGAGATGAAAAATTAAAATGTCATCAGGAGTGGCATATCCTGTACTTCACGGGAAAATTATAAAACTATGTAAAATGTTTCTGTGAAACGAGGTGGCGGCCATTTTGTATTCTTTTTGTGTTTTTGAAAATTTCGATCACGTTTTTGAGGCAGTTGGCAACATTTGGGAAAGTTGACATGTATGGATCGATTGTGTGATGCGACTGGCAGTATCGAGATATCTAAACAGTGTTGCCACATTTGAGGTAGTTTTCGAGATTTCCCCAAAAATTTCCTGTTGTAAAATTTTGTATGAAAATTTTTTTTACACTGATGGCTTCGTATACAAGTCAAAAAATTAAACTTGTAGAAAAATATAGAGACAGCTGATGATTGAGGATTTCGGAGACCGGTAAAGAGCACGGCCAAGGTATTAAAGATAGGTGGGGGTGCTCGAACAAATGTCACTCGAAACCTCATCCAATTGGCGATGAGTTAAAAAAAACTCCAAAATGGTGGATTCAAGATGGCCGCTATACAAATTTCGTCAGTGTCTATCTCGGAGAGTATAAGAGATGGAAGTGTGGTTTCTTGGCACGAGATGATCAGAGCAAGGAGGTCTATTTAGCGAAATGAAAACAATTTCAAGATGGCGGAATATTTTTTTTCATACCAAATTATACTATTATTATGGCGATTAGGACTCAATGACATAATTTATTGTTCTCCTAGAAAGAGCCAGAAAACGATACAGTGATGTGAGGCAGATGTGTTCGGCGGCCGAGCTGTAGTGTTTTCAATTTTTGATTTTTCGACCCCGAATCGCGGCGCCACAGATCCGAAATGGTGTAGTTCATGTTCAGGCTGCCATACAAATTTATATTTTGGTGTCTGTCTATCTCAGAAAGTAAGTTGGATGAGTGGTTTCTTGGCAAAAGATGATCAGCCCCCCGATTATGTAAGAATGTTCCATCAAATGGTAAAGGTTCAGCGTCAAAGTAATATAAACCATAAATGCATTGAATTAGAGCTCAATTTCGTCTATCCATTCTTATACGTTTGAGTATCGTACATACCTAAACGTATAAGAATGGGTACACGAAATTGAGCTCTAATTTAATGCGGTTATGGTTTATTTACTTTGTCGCAGAACTTTAACGATTTCATCGGCCATTCTTACATGATTGGCGGGCTGGACCTGAAGGTCTAATTGATGAACAGGAAAAAAATTCAAGATGGCGGAATTTATTTTTCCAAGATTTTTCAAGATTTTGATACGGTTCCGTTTTACCCACGACGGGGCTCCTTGAGATTACAAAACAGGAAACTGATACCAAAGTTTTAACAAATCAGCGCCATTTTGAAATTATTTGTTAATTTACCGATTTCGTTCAAAACCGATATCTGAGGATCCCTGGGATTACAAAACAGGAAACTGATACCAAAGCTTAAAAAAATCTGCGCAATTTTGAAATCCATTGTTTATTGACCGATTTCGTTCAAAATCGATATTTAAGGCTCCCTGGGATTACAAAACAGGAAACTGGTACCAAAATTTAAAAAAAATCAGCGTCATTTTGAATTTTTTTGTTAATTTACCGATTTCGTTCAAAACCGATATCTGAGGATCCCTGGGATTACAAAACAGGAAACTGGTAACAAAATTTTAAAAAATCAGCGCCATTTTGAAATTCTTTGTTAATCGTCCGATTTCGTTCAAAATCGATATTAAGGGCTTTCTTGGATCACGATACAGGAAACTGATACCAAAGTTTTAAAAAATCAGCGCCATTTTGAAGTTATTTATCAATTGACCGATTTCGTTCAAAGTCGATATTTAGGGCTCCCTGGGATTACAAAACAGGAAAATGGCACCAGAATTATAAAAAATCAGCGCCATTTTGAAATTATTTGTTAATTGACCGATTTCGTTCAAAATCGATATTTAGGACTCCCTGGGATCACAAAACAGGAACCTGATACCAAAGTTTTAAAAAATCAGCGCCATTTTGAAATTCTTGGTTAATTTACCGATTTCGTTCAAAAGCAATATTGAGGACTCCCTGGGATCACAAAACAGGAAACTGATACCAAAGTTTTAAAAAATCAGCACCATTTTGAAATTCTTGGTTAATTTACCGATTTCGTTCAAAATCGATATTTAGGGCTACCTGGGATTACAAAACGAAACTGATACCAAAGTTTTAAAAAATCAGCGCCATTCTGAAATTCTTTGTTAATTGACCGATTTCGTTCAAAATCGATATTTAGGGCTAACCACATCTCGTGAGCTGCTTTAGCAGCTCGCGCACAGAGCAAAACACTAGTTATACTATATATAGCTCGATTACCACTCACTGACTGACTGACTGACTCACTCATTGACATAATTGTTCTCCTAGAAAGAGACAGAAAACGATATAATGATGTAGGGGAGATGTGTTCGGGTGCGGGATTCGAGTGGGGAAAAATTATGACATTTCGGAAAAACAAGATGGCGGCCGACGTGATTCTTGTAACTCTTTTGTTTTCCAACCGATTTCATTACAACTCGCAATTATTGAAGAAATTAGGAAACGATCAATAGAAAAAGTGGAAAAAATTGGAAAAACAAGATGGCGGTCGAGCTGTAGTGTTTTAAAATTTTTCATTTTTCGACCCCGAACCGCGGCGCCACAGATCCGAAACGGCGTGGTCGAGCATGATATTTTTTTCTTTTTTCGCTTACAATTATCCTGTATTTTGACAGAATGGGAGTGGTTTTTAAAAATTCAAGATGGCGGCTATCGCGGCGGCCTTTTTGTTTGAGGTACGAAAAAACGCAATTTTAAAATTCAATTTTCTCACAGTTGGCAACGTCGGAGCGTTTCGACTTCTACGGGGCGATTGTGTGTACAAACTCGAGGTATGGATTGGGGGAAAAAAATTACCCCATTTCTCGGGAAATTTTCAAGATTTACCCCAAAAATAAAAAAATCGAAATACGGACTTTTTGCAAAATTCGAGTACTAGCAACCTCGTGTCCCACTTGTACGAATGACATTTGGGTATTTTCGTCGCCGAGGTCTGGCAACACTGGAATTTATCGAAGTAAAAGTGCTTTTCGACATGGTCTTTTTTCAGGGGCGATCATTTCGGCTGGGTGCGAGCGAGATAAAAAATTTAAACGTCATCAGGAGCGGTATATCCTGTAGTTTACGGGAAAATTATGAAACTATGTAAAATGTTTCTGTGGAACGAGGTGGCGGCCATTTTGTATTCTTTTTGTGTTTTTCAAAATTTCGATCACGTTTTTGAGGCAGTTGGCAACATTTGGGAAAGTTGACATGTATGGATCGATTGTGTAACTCGACCGGCAGTAACGAGATATCTAAACAGTGTTGCCACATTTGGGGTAGTTTTCGAGATTTTCCCCAAAATATCCTCCTGTAAAATTTTGTATGAAAAATTTTTATTTCACTGATGGCTTCGTATACAAGTCTGAAAATAAAACTTAAAGAAAAATATGGAGACACCTGATAATTGAGGATTTCGGAGACGGGTAAAGAGCACGGCCAAGGTATTGAAGATAGGTGGGGGGTGCTCGACCAAATGTCATTCAAAACTTTATCCAATTGACAGTGAGCTGAAAAAAATTTCAAAATGGCGGATTTAAGATGGCCGCCATACAAATTTATTTGGTGTCTATCTCGGAGAGTATAAGAGATGGAAGTGTGGTTTCTTGGCAAGAGATGATCAGGACGAGGAGGTCTATTTAGCGAAAAGAAAAAAAATTCAAGATGGCGGAATATTCTTTTTCATACCAAATTATATGGCGATTAGGACTCATTAGCATTAATTTATTGTTCTCCAAGAAAGAGACAGAAAACGATACAATGATGTATGGGAGATATGTTCGGGTGCAGGATGGGAGTAGGGAAAAAATATGATATTTCGGAAAAACAAGATGGCGGCCATAGTGCTTTTTGTAACTTTTTTGTTTTCCAACCGATTTCGTTACAACTCACAATTATTGAAGAAATTAGGAAACGATCAATAGAAATAGTGGAAAAAATTGGAAAACCAAGATGGCGGCTGACCTGTAGTGTTTTCAAATTTTTGATTTTTCGACCCCGAACCGCGGCTCCGCAGATCCGAAACGGCGTGGTCGAGCATAACAAGTTTTTCTTTTTTCAACTACAATTATCCTGTATTTTGACAGAATGGGAATGGTTTTTAAAAATTCAAGATGGCGGCTGTCGCGGCGGCCGTTTGGTTTGAGGTACGAAAAAACGCAATTTCAAATTTCTCACATTTGGTAACGTCAGATCGTTTCGACTTGTACTGGGCGATTGTGTGTACAGACTCGAGGTATGGATTGGGGAAAAAATTACCCCATTTCTCGAGATATTTTCAAGATTTACCCCAAAAATTAAAAAATCGAAATACGTATTTTTTGCAAAATTCGAGTACGAGCAACCACTTGACCTACTTGTACGAATGACATTTGGGTATTTTCGTCGCCGAGGTCTGGCAACACTGGAATTAATCAAAGTAAAAGTAATTTTCGACATGGTCTTGTTTCAGGGGCGATCATTTCGGCTGGGTGCGAGCGAGATGAAAATTTGAAACGTCATCAGGAGCGGTATATCCTGTAGTTTACGAAAAAAAATCTCGGAAAATTATAAAACTATGTAAAATGTTTCTGTGAGACGAGGTGGCGGCCATTTTGTATTCTTTTTTTGTTTTTCAAAATTTTGATCACGTTTTTGACGCAGTTGGCAACATTTGGGAAAGTTGACATGTATGGATCGATTGTGTAACTCAACCGGTAGTATCGAGATATCTAAACAGTGTTGCCACATTTGGGGTAGTTTTCAAGAATTTCCCCAAAAATTTCCCCCTGTAAAATTTTGTAAGAAATTTTTTTTTTCACTGATGGCTTCATACACAAGTCAGAAAATTAAACTTGAAGAAAAATATGGAGACACCTGATGATTGAGGATTTCAAGGACGGGTAAAGAGTACGGCCAAGGTATTGAAGATAGGTGCTCGAACAAATGTCACTCGAAACCTCATCCAATTGGCGGTGAGTTTAAAAAACTCCAAAAAGGTGGATTCAAGATGGCCGCCAAAAAATTTCGTCAGTGTCTATCTCGGAGAGTTTAAGAGATGGAAGTGTGGTTTCTTGGCTAGTGATGATCAGGACGAGGAGGTATATATAGCGAAATAAAAAAAATTTAAGATGGCGGATTTTTTTTTTCATACCAAATTATATGGCGATTAGGAACTATAAAAGACTGGGTACTTGTAGTTCCTTTTCAAACTTTGTTTTTATTATAGGACTCTCATTCTAACGAATCTTTGGGAGCAAAAATGTGAAGCGAACTGATGATTGAGGATTTCGGAGACGGGTGAAGAGCACGGCCAGGGTATTGAAGAAAGAGTTCGACCAAAGGCATGAAAAAAAAAAACATAAAACTACCAACATACCCGCCTACCTGAATACCAGCCTACCTGCATACCCGCCTACCTGCTTACCCGCCTACCATCATACCCGCCTACCGACATACCCGCCAACCGACATACCCACCTACCAACAAACCCGTACGTACACCCCAAATAGCACACATCCTGCAATTTTAATGTCGTCGATTTTCCGTTACATTATAAGATCTGTTGATTTTAATGAAAAAGTGAACCAGCGCCATTTTGAAATACTTTGATAATGTACCGATTCCTTTCATATTCGATATAATTTAGGTCTCTCTGGGATTACAAAACAGGAAATTGATACCAAAGTTTTAAAAAATCAGCGCCATTTTGAAATGCTTTGTTAATTGACCGATTTCGTTCAAAATCGATACATATGACTCCCTGGGATTACAAAACAGGAAACCGATACCAAAGTTTAAAAAATCGGCGCCATTTTGAAATTCTTTGCTACTAACCGATTTCGTTCAAAATCGATATTTAGGACTCCCTGGGATTACAGAACAGGAAACTGGTACCAAAATTTTAAAAAATCAGCGCCATTTTGAAATTCTTTGGTAATGGACCGATTTCGTTCAAAATCGATATTTAGGGCTCCCTGGGATCACAAAACTGATACAAAAGTTTTAAAAAATCAGCGCCATTTTGAAATTCTTTAATAATTGACCGATTTCGTTCAAAATCGATATTCAGGGTTCCCTGGGATCACTAAACAGGAAACTGATACCAAAGATTTAAAAAATCAGCGCCATTTTAAAATTATTTGTTAATTGACCGATTTCGTTCAAAATCGATATTTAGGGTTCCCTGGGATCACAAAACAGGAAACTGATACAAAAGTTTTAAAAAATCAGCGCCATGTTGAAATTCTTTGTTAATTGACTGATTTCGTTCAAAATCGATATTTAGGGTTCCCTGGGATTACAAAACTGAATCTGATACCAAAGTTGTACAAAATCAGCGCCATTTTAAAACTCTTTGTTAATTGAGCGATTTGGTTCAAAATCGATATTTTGGACTCCCTGGGATTTCAATACAGGAAACTGTTACCAAAATTTAAATCAGCGCCATTTAGATATTCTTTGTTATTGTAGCGATTTCGTTCAAATTCGATATCTGAGGATCCCTAATATCACAAAACAGGAAACTGTTACCAAAATTTATAAAATCAGCGTCATTTTGAAATTGACCGGTTTCGTTGGAACTTTTCGATGCTGGAGTAGATAAAATAATTTCCAATGAACAATGAATGAATGATTTTTCACGTAGCTTAAATTATTTACAAGAAGGAATTTAAATACAGGCTTGAACTAAAAAAAAACCGTTTTGTTGCCATTTAATAATCTTCAATATACATTATCTTTAATGTTCTACTCCTGGCTAAAATTATAAATATTTAAATACGTGGCTGATTTAAAAAAAATAACAATTTTTGTTTAATTTCACATAATGTATATACCTACCTACTGTTTCTTTAAAAAATAGTATATCTTTAAAAAAATATTATAAAGTAGCTCATGCATGCGACTCCTTTCAAAGAACTTATGTTTGTAATCTTCCCTTTTTTAATTTTCCTTTTCTAATCCCATATTTTTTGCATAAAGCTGAAACACCACCACCCATCCTTCAAAATTTGAGACTAACACGGCCCGCGAGCTGCTTTAGCAGCTCGCGCACAGAGCGAAACACTAGTTATACTATATATAGCTCGATTACCACTCACTCACTGACTGACTGACTGACTGACTGACTGACTCATTGACATAATTGTTCTCCTAGAAAGAGACAGAAAACGATATAATGATGTACGGGAGATGTGTTCGGGTGCGGGATTCGAGTAAGGAAAAATTATGACATTTCGGAAAAACAAGATGGCGGCCGTCGTGATTCTTACAACTCTTTTGTTTTCCAACCGATTTTGTTACCACTCGCAATTATTGAAGAAATTAGTAAACGATAAATAGAAAAAGTGGAAAAAATTGGAAAAACAAGATGGCGGCCGAGCTGTAGTGTTTTCAAATTTTTGATTTTTCGACCCCGAACCGCGGCGCCACAGATCCGAAACGGCGTAGTCGAGCATGATATTTTTTTCTTTTTTCGCCTACAATTATCCTGTATTTTGACAGAACGGGAGTGGTTTTTTAAAAATTCAAGATGGCGGCTGTCGCGCTGGCCGTTCTGTTTGAGGTACGAAAAAACGCAATTTTCAAATTCCAATTTCTCACAGTTGGCAACTTCGGATCGTTTCGGGCGATTGTGTGTACAGACTCGAGGTATGGATTGGGGAAAAAAAATTACCCCATTTTTCGGGAAATTTTCAAGATTTACCCCAAAAATTAAAAAATCGAAATACGCACTTTTTGCAAAATTTGAGTATGAGCAACCACGTGTCGCACTGGTACGAATGACATTTGGGTGTTTTCGTCGCCGAGGTCTTGCAACACTGGAATTTATCAAAGTAAAAGTGATTTTCGACATGGTCTTTTTTCAGGGGCGATCATTTCGGCTGAGTGCGAGCGAGATGAAAAATTTAAACGTCATCAGGAGCGGTATATCCTGTAATTTACGGGAAAATTATGAAACTATGTAAAATGTTTCTGTGGAACGAGGTGGCGGCCATTTTGTATTCTTTTTGTGTTTTTGAAAATTTCGATCACGTTTTTGAGGCAGTTGGCAACATTTGGGAAAGTTAACATGTGTGGATCGATCAAGTAACTCGACCGGCAGTATCGAGATATCTAAACAGTGTTGCCACATTTGGGGTAGTTTTCGAGATTTTCCCCAAAATCTCCTCCTGTAAAATTTTGTATGAAAAATTTTTTTTTCACTGATGGCTTCGTGTACAAGTCAGAAAATTAAACTTGAAGAAAATATGGAGACAGCTGATGATTGAGGATTTCGGAGACGGGTAAAGAGCACGGTCCAGGTATTGAAGATAGGTGGGGGGTGCTCGACCAAATGCCATTCAAAACTTCATCCAAAAGACAATGAGCTGAAAAAAAAATTCAAAATGGCGGATTTAAGATGGCTGCCATACAAATTTATTTGGTGTCCATCTCAGAAAGTATAAAAGATGAAAGAAAGGTTTCTCGGCCAAAGATGATCAGGGCGAGAAGATCTATTTAGCGAAAAGAAAAAAAATTCAAGATGGCGGATTTTTTTTTTTCATACCAAATTATATGGCGATTAGGACTCATTGACGTAATTTATTGTTCTCCTAGAAAGAGAGAAAACGATACAATGATGTACGGAAGATGTGCTCGGGTGCGAGATGGGAGTACGGAAAAATTATGCCATTTCGGAAAAACAAGATGGCGGCCGACGTGATTCTTGCAACTCTTTTGTTTTTTAACCGATTTCGTTAAAACTCGCAAGGATTGAAGAAATTAGTAAGCGATCAATAGAGAAAGTGGAAAAAATTGGAAAAACAAGATGGCGGCCGAGCTGCAGTGTTTTCAAATTTTTGATGTTTCGACCCCGAACCGCGGAGCCACAGATCTGAAACGGCGTAGTCGAGCATGATTTTTTCTTTTTTTCGCCTACAATTATCCTGTATTTTGACAAAATGGGAGTGGTTTTTAAAAATTCAAGATGGCGGCTGTCGCGGCGGCCGTTCGGTTTGAGGTACGAAAAATCGCAATTTTAAAATTCCAATTTCTCACAGTTGGCAACGTCGGAGCGTTTCTACTTCTACGGGGCGATTGTGTGTACAGACTCGAGGTATGTATTGGGGAAAAAAAGATTACCCCATTTCTCGGGAAATTTTCAAGATTTACCCCAAAAATAAAAAAAATCTAAATACGGACTTTTTGCTAGATTCGAGTACGAGCAACCACGTGTCTCACTTGTATGAATTACATTTGGGTAATTTCGTCGCCCAGGTCTGCCAACACTGGAATTTATCAAAGTAACAGTGATTTTCGACATGGTCTTTTTTCAGGGGCGATCATTTCGGCTGGGTGCGAGCGAGATGAAAAATTGAAACGTCATCACAAGCGGTATATCCTGTAGTTCACGGGAACATTATAAAACTATGTAAAATGTTTCTGTGAAACCAGGTGGCGGCCATTTTGTATTCTTTTTGTGTTTTTGAAAATTTCGATCACATTTTTGTGGCAATTGGCAACATTTGGGAAACTTGACATGTATGGATCGACTGTGTAACTCGACCGGCAGTATCGAGATATCTAAACAGTGTTGCCACATTTGGGGTTGTTTTCGAGATTTTCCCCAAAAACTCCCTCCTGTAAAATTTTGCATGACAAATTTTTTTTTTCACTGATGGCTTCGTATATAAATCAGAAAATATAACTTGAAGAAAAATATGGAGACAGCTGATGATTGAGGATTTCGGAGACGGGTAAAGAGCACGGCCAAGATATTGAAGATAGGTGGGGGGTTCTCAAACAAATGTCACTCGAAACCTCATCCAATTGGCGGTGAGTTGAAAAATCTCCAAAATGGCGGATTCAAGATGGCCGCCATACAAATTTCATCAGTGTCTGTCTCGGAGAGTAATAGAGATGGAATCTTTCATATTCGATATAATTTAGGTCTCTCTGGGATTACAAAACAGAAAACTGATACCAAAGTAAAAAAAATCACCGCCATTTTGAAATTCTTTGTTAATTGACCAATTTCGTTCAAAATCGATATTTAGGGCTCCCTGGGGTCACAAAATAGGAAACTGATACCAAAATTGTAAAAAATCAGCGCCATTTTGAAATTCTTTGTTAATTGACCGATTTCGTTCAAAAACGATATTTAGGGCTCCCTGGGGTTACAAAACAGGAAACTGATACCAAAGTTTAAAAATCAGCGCTGTTTTGAAATTATTTGTTAATTGACCGATTTCATTCAAAATCGATACTTAGGGCTCCCTGGGATTACAAAACAGGAAACTGGTACCAAAATTTTAAAAAATCAGCGCCATTTTGAAATTCTTTGCTAATGGACCGATTTCGTTCAAAATCGATATTTAGGGTTCGCTGGGATTACAAAACAGAAAACTGCTACCAAAGTTTTAAAAAATCAGCGCCATTTTGAAATTCTTTGTTAATTGACCGATTTCGATCAAAATCGATATTTAGGGCTCCCTGGGATCACAAAACTGATACAAGTTTTAAAAAATCAGCACCATTTTGAAATTCTTTAATAATTGACCGATTTCGTTCAAAATCGATATTTAGGGTTCCCAGGGATCACTAAACAGGAAACTGATACCAAAGTTTTAAAAAAATCAGCGCCATTTTGAAATTATTTAATATAACCGATTTCGTTCAAAATCGATATTTAGGACTCCCTGGGATTACAGAACAGGAAACTGATACCAAAGTTTAAAAAAAATCGGCACCATTTTGAACTTCTTTGTTAATTTACCGATTTCGATCAAAATCGATATTTAGGGCTCCCTGGGGTTATAAAACAAGAAACTGATACCAAAGTTGTAAAAAATCAGCGCCATTTTGAAATTCTTTGTTAATTGACCGATTTCGTTCAAAATCGATATTTTAGGATCCCTGGAATTACAAAACAGAAAACCGGTACCAAAATTTTAAAATTCAGCGCCATTTTGAAATTATTTATTAATTAACCGATTTCGTTCCAAATCGATATTTAGGGCTCCCTGGGATTTCAATACAGGAAGCTGTTACCAAAATTTAAATCAGCGCCATTTTGAAATTCTTTGTCAATTGGCCGATTTCGTTCAAAATCGATATTTTAGGATCCCTGGGATTACAAAACAGAAAACCGGTACCAAAATTTTAAAATATCAGCGCCATTTTGAAATTATTTATTAATTAACCGATTTCGTTCCAAATCGATATTTAGGGCTCCCTGGGATTTCAATACAGGAAGCTGGTACCAAAGTTTTAAAAAACCAGCGCCATTTTGAAATGCTTTGTTAATTGACCGATTTCGTTTAAAATCGATACATATGACTCCCTGGGATTACAAAACAGGAAACCGATACCAAAGTATTAAAAAACCAGCGCCATTTTGAAATGCTTTGTTAATTGACCGATTTCGTTCAAAATCGATACATATGACTCCCTGGGATTACAAAACAGGAAACCGATACCAAAGTTTAAAAAATCGGCGCCATTTTGAAATTCTTTGTTAATGGACCGATTTCGTTCAAAATCGATATTTAGGGTTCCCTGGGATTACAAAACAGAAAACTGCTACCAAAGTTTTAAAAAATCAGCGCCATTTTGAAATTCTTTGTTAATTGACCGATTTCGATCAAAATCGATATTTAGGGCTCCCTGGGATCACAAAACTGATAAAAAAGTTTTAAAAAATCAGCGCCATTATGAAATTCTTTAATAATTGACCGATTTCGTTCAAAATCGATATTTAGGGTTCCCTGGGATCACTAAACAGGAAACTGATACCAAAGTTTTAAAAAATCAGCGCCATTTTAAAATTCTTTGTTAATTGACCGATTTCGTTCAAAATCGATATTTAGGGTTCCCTGGGATCACAAAACAGGAAACTGATACAAAAGTTTTAAAAAATCAGCGCCATGTTGAAATTGTTTGTTAATTGACTGATTTCGTTCAAAATCGATATTTAGGGCTCCCTAGGATCACAAAACTGATACAAAAGTTTTAAAAAATCAGCGTCATGTTGAAATTCTTTGTTAATTGACTGATTTCGTTCACAATCGATATTTAGGGTTCCCTGGGATTACAAAACTGAATCCGATACCAAAGTTGTACAAAATCAGCGCCATTTTAAAACTCTTTGATAATTGAGCGATTTGGTTCAAAATCGATATTTTGGGGTGCCTGGGATTTCAATTCAGGAAACTGTTACCAAAATTTTAGAAATTCAGCGCCATTTTGGAATTATTTGTTAATTTACCGATTTTTTCAAAATCGATATCTGAGGATCCAATATCACAAAACAGGAAACTGGTACAAAAATTTTAGAAAATCTGCGCCATTTTGAAATTACTTATTAAAATTAACCGATTTCGTTCAAAATCGATATTTAGGACTCCCTGGGATTTCAATACAGGAAACTGTTACCAAAATTTAAATCAGCGCCATTTAGATATTCTTTGTTATTTTAGCGATTTTGTTCAAATTCGTTATCTGAGGATCCCTAATATCACAAAACAGGAAACTGTTACCAAAATTTATAAAATCAGCGTCATTTTGAAATGTACCGGTTTCGTTCGAACTTTTCGATGCTGGAGTAGATAAAATAATTTCCAATGAACAATGAATGAATGATTTTTCACGTAGCTTAAATTATTTACAAGAAGGAATTTAAATACAGGCTTGAACTAAAAAAAACCGTTTTGTTGCCATTTAATATTTATTATTTAAAACTACACTTTCACTCACAAACACTCACTAACAAACACAAACACAAACACAAACACACTCATACACACTCTCACCCTTCCCCCCGCCCCCCCACACAAATAGATGCACACACTTTATAACGCGCACTGCTTGTTAATTTAATTTAGTTTAACATTAATATATTATAAGTAATCCTGTCACTTATAAAGTCACTCAGTGAGATCCTGGAGGAAGTCGTTACTGCTGTCATACAGGTTCCCTAGCGCAGCAGTAACAAAATGCTTTGTTTTATATGATGTATCTAAGACTAATTAAGTGTTAAATTAATGAAAAACCTTAAGTTTTTATATAAAACTTTATTTTATTGTATTACTTTTTGATAACTGTGCTTCATGTATATTGTATGTTTTTGATCAAATAAATGAAAATTGAAAAAAAAAATTGAAATAATCTTCAATATACATTATCTTTAATGTTCTACTCCTGGCTAAAATTATAAATATTTAAATACGTGGCTGATTTAAAAAAAATAACAATTTTTGTTTAATTTCACATAATGTATACCTACTGTTTCTTTAAAAAATAGTATATTATCTTTAAAAAAATATTATAAAGTAGCTCATGCATGCGACTCCTTTCAAAGAACTTATGTTTGTGATCTTCCCTTTTTTAATTTGCCTTTTCTAATCCCATATTTTTTGCATAAAGCTGAAACTCCACCACCCATCCTTCAAAATTTGAGACTAACACGGCCCGCGAGCTGCTTTAGCAGCTCGCGCACAGAGCGAAACACTAGTTAATATATATATAGCTGCTCGTGCTGATTGACTGATTGATCACCTCTCCTGGACAATTTTGTATGAACTTTTTTTTTATCACTCATCGTTTCGTATAGAAAACAAAAATTCATCCGGAGGAAAAATACGGAGAGAGCTGATGATTGAGGATTTCAAAGACGGATGAAGAGCACCGGCCAGGTTATCGAAGATAGGTGGGGGGTGCTCGACCAAATGTCACTCGAAACTTCATCCAATTGACAGTTAGCTGAAAAAAATTTCAAAATGGCGGATTTAAGATGGCCGCCATACAAATTTCGACGGTGTCTATCTCGGAGAGTATAAAAGATGGAAGAGTGGTTTCTTGGCAAAAGATGATCAGGACGTGAGGGTCTACTTGATGAACAGGAAAAAAATTCAAGATGGCGGAATTTATTTTTCCATAGAAAAGGGTATTGAAGATAGGTGGGGGGTGCTCGACCAAATGTCACTCGAAACTTCATCCAATTGACAGTGAGCTGAAAAAAATTTCAAAATGGCGGATTTAAGATGGCCGCCATACAAATTTCGTCGGTGTCTATCTCGGAGAGTATAAAAGATGGAATAGTGGTTTCTTGGAAAAAGATGATCAGGACATGAAGGTCTACTTGATGAACAGGAAAAAAATTCAAGATGGCGGAATTTATTTTTCCATAGAAAATTTAGGTATCGCGAATATTGAAGAGGCTACAAGTGTAGAACTATGCAAGACTACGGTTCCTTTTCAAGATTTGTTTTTATGGAAGAAATCTCATTTTGACGAATGGTTCGGGGAAAAAAATATGGAGAGAGATGATGATCGAAGGTTCGGATGATGGGTGAGGAGCACGGTTAGGGTATTAAAGATAGGTACCTACTTAGGGGCTGCTCAAACAAAAAGGGAGGGGCGGGGGGTTGGTGGTCTTTGTTTTTTTTTCCTTTATGAGAATTTTCTTTTACATCGGACGCTTGGCGTGCTGGCGCTTCCACTGTGCTCACTAGCATAGCAGTGTGTTGATCAGATCAGAACACGTAGACAGTAAACCAGCTGCCCGATTATGTAAGAATTGTCGATCAAATCGTAAAAGTTCGGCGTCAAAGTAAAATAAACCATAACAGCATTAAATTAGAGCTCAATTTCGAAACACGAAATTGAGCTCTATTTCAATGCTGTTATGGTTTATTTTACTTTGACGCCGAACTTTTCGCTCAACGCTCAATTACGAAACACGAAATTGAGCTCTATTTCAATGCTGTTATGGTTTATTTTACTTTGACGCCGAACTTTTACGATTTGATCGGCCATTCTTACATATAATCGGGGGGCAGGATAGTAGGACAGCGAGTAAGTAGACAGTGGACCACGCGGTCCACTACGCGGTCCGCTGTAGCGGGCCGCGCAACCACGCGCCATACTAGTTAATATATATATAGCTGCTCGTGCTGATTGACTGATTGATCACCTCTCCTGTAAAATTTTGTATGAACTTTTTTTTTTTCACTTATCGTTTCGTATAAAAGACAAAAATTCATCCGGAGGAAAAATACGGAGAGAGCTGATGATTGAGGATTTCGAAGACGGATGAAGAGCACCAGCCAGGGTATCGAAGATAGGTGGGGGGTGCTCGACCAAATGTCACTCGAAACTTCATCCAATTGACAGTGAGCTGAAAAAAATTTCAAAATGGCGGATTTAAGATGGCCGCCATACAAATTTCGACGGTGTCTATCTCGGAGAGTATAAAAGATGGAAGAGTGGTTTCTTGGCAAAAGATGATCAGGACATGAGGGTCTACTTGATGAACAGGAAAAAAATTCAAGATGGCGGAATTTATTTTTCCATAGAAAAGGGTATTGAAGATAGGTGGGGGGTGCTCGACCAAATGTCACTCGAAACTTCATCCAATTGACAGTGAGCTGAAAAAAAATTCAAAATGGCGGATTTAAGAGTGCCGCCATACAAATTTCGTCGATGTCTATCACGGAGAGTATAAAAGATGGAAGAGTGGTTTCTTGGCAAAAGATGATCAGAACATGAAGGTCTACTTGATGAACAGGAAAAAAATTCAAGATGGCGAAATTTATTTTCCATAGAAAATGTATGGCGAATATTGAAGAGGCTACGCCTACAAGTGTAGAAGTGATAGAACTATGCAAGACTATGGTTCCTTTTCAAGATTTGTTTTTATGGAAGAATTCTCATTTTGACGAATGGTTCTAAGAAAAAATATGGAGAGAGATGTTGATCGTAGGTTCGGATGATGGGTGAGGAGCACGGTCAGGGTATTAAAGATAGGTACTCACTTAGGGGCTGCTCAAACAAAAAGGGAGGGGCGGGGGGTTAGTGGTCTTTATTTTATGTTTTTCCTTTATGAGAATTTACTTTTACGTCGGACGTTTGGCGTGCTGGCGCTTTCACTGTGCTCTGCACTAGCATAGCAGTGTGTTGTTCAGATCAGAACACGTAGACAGTAAACCAGCTGCCCGATTATGTAAGAATTGTCGATCAAATCGTCAAAGTTCGGCGTCAAAGTAAAATAAACCATAACAGCATTGAATTAGAGCTCAATTTCGTGTTTCGAAATTGAGCTCTAATTTAATGCTGTTATGGTTTATTTTACTTTGACGCCGAACTTTGACGATTTGATCGGCCATTCTTACATAATCGGGGGGCAGGATAGTAGGACAGCGAGTAAGTAGACAGTGGACCACGCGGTCCACTACGCGGTCCGCTGTAGCGGGCCGCGCAACCACGCGCCATACTAGTTAATATATATATAGCTGCTCGTGCTGACTGACTCATTGATCACCTCTCCTGTAAAATTTTGTATGAACATTTTTTTTTTCACTCATCGTTTCGTATAGAAGACAAAAATTCATTAAGAGGAAAAATACAGAGAGAGCTGATGATTGAGGATTTCGAAGACGGATGAAGAGCACCAGCCAGGGTATCGAAGATAGGTGGGGGGTGCTCGACCAAATGTCACTCGAAACTTCATCCAATTGACAGTTAGCTGAAAAAAATTTCAAAATGGCGGATTTAAGATGGCCGCCATACAAATTTCGACGGTGTCTATCTCGGAGAGTATAAAAGATGGAAGAGTGGTTTCTTGGCAAAAGATGATCGGGACATGAAGGTCTACTTGATGAACAGGAAAAAAATTCAAGATGGCGGAATTTATTTTTCCATGGAAAAGGGTATTGAAGATAGGTGGGGGGTGCTCGAACAAATGTCACTCGAAACTTCATCCAATTGACAGTGAGCTGAAAAAAAATTTCAAAATGGCGGATTTAAGATGGCAGCCATACAAATTTCGTCGGTGTCTATCTCGGAGAGTATAAAAGATGGAAGAGTGGTTTCTTGGCAAAAGATGATCAGAACATGAAGGTCTACTTGATGAACAGGAAAAAAATTCAAGATGGCGGAATTTATTTTCCATAGAAAATGTATGGCGAATATTGAAGAGGCTACAAGTGTAGAACTATGCAAGACTACGGTTCCTTTTCAAGATTTGTTTTTATGGAAGAAATCTCATTTTGACGAATGGTTCGGAGAAAAAAATATGGAGAGAGATGATGATCGAAGGTTCGGATGATGGGTGAGGAGCACGCGGTCAGGGTGTTAAAGATAGGTACCTACTTAGGGGCTGCTCAAACAAAAAGGGAGGGGCGGGGGGTTGGTGGTCTTTGTTTTATGTTTTTCCTTTATGAGAATTTTCTTTTACGTCGGACGCTTGGCGTGCTGGCGCTTCCACTGTACTCACTAACATAGCAGTGTATTGTTCAGATCAGAACACGTAGACAGTAAACCAGCTGCCCGATTATGTAAGAATTTTCGATCAAATCGTAAAAGTTCGGCGTCAATGTAAAATAAACCATAACAGCATTGAATTAGAGCTCAATTTCGTGTTTCGAAATTGAGCTCTAATTTAATGCTGTTATGGTTTATTTTACTTTGACGCCGAACTTTGACGATTTGATCGGCCATTCTTACATAATCAGGGGGCAGGATAGTAGGACAGCGAGTAAGTAGACAGTGGACCACGCGCTCCAGTACGCGGTCCGCTTTAGCGGGCCGCGCAGCCACGCGCCATACTAGTTAATATATATATAGCTGCTCGTGCTGATTCACTGATTGATCACCTCTCCTGTAAAATTTTGTATGAACATTTTTTTTTTCACTAATCGTTTCGTATAGAAGACAAAAATTCATTAAGAGGAAAAATACAGAGAGAGCTGATGATTGAGGATTTCGAAGACGGATGAAGAGCACCAGCCAGGGTATCGAAGATAGGTGGGGGGTGCTCGACCAAATGTCACTCAAAACTTCATCCGATTGACAGTGAGCTGAAAAAAATTTCAAAATGGCGGATTTAAGATGGCCGCCATACAAATTTCGACGGTGTCTATCTCGGAGAGTATAAAAGATGGAAGAGTGGTTTCTTGGCAAAAGATAATCAGGACATGAGGGTCTACTGGATGAACACGAAAAAAATTCAAGATGGCGGAATTTATTTTTCCATAGAAGAGGGTATTGAAGATAGGTTTTGGGTGCTCGAACCAATGTTACTCGAAACTTCATCCAATTGACAGTGAGCTGAAAAAAATTTTCAAAATGGCGGATTTAAGATGGCCGCCATACTAATTTCGTCGGTGTCTATCTCGGAGAGTATAAAAGATGGAAGAGTGGTTTCTTGGCAAAAGATGATCAGAACATGAAGGTCTACTTGATGAACAGGAAAAAAATTCAAGATGGCGGAATTTATTTTCCATAGAAAATGTATGGCGAATATTGAAGAGGCTACGGTTCCTTTTCAAGATTTGTTTTTATGGAAGAAATCTCATTTTGACGAATGCTTCGGAGAAAAAAATATGGAGAGAGATGATGATCGAAGGTTCGGATGATGGGTGAGGAGCACGGTCAGAGTATTAAAGATAGGTACCTACTTAGGGGCTGCTCAAACAAAAAGGGAGGGGCGGGGGGTTGATGGTCTTTGTTTTATGTTTTTCCTTTATGAGAATTTTCTTTTACGTCGGACGCTTGGCGTGCTGGCGCTTCCACTGTGCTCACTAGCATAGCAGTGTGTTGTTAAGATCAGAACACGTAGACAGTAAACCAGCTGCCCGATTATGTAAGAATTGTCGATCAAATCGTCAAAGTTCGGCGTCAAAGTAAAATAAACCATAACAGCATTAAATTAGAGCTCAATTTCGTGTTTCGAAATTGAGCTCTAATTTAATGCTGTTATGGTTTATTTTACTTTGACGCCGAACTTTGACGATTTGATCGGCCATTCTTACATAATCGGGGGGCAGGATAGTAGGACAGCGAGTAAGTAGACAGTGGACCACGCGCTCCAGTACGCGGTCCGCTTTAGCGGGCCGCGCAGCCACGCGCCATACTAGTTAATATATATATAGCTGCTCGTGCTGATTGACTGATTGATCACCTCTCCTGGACAATTTTGTATGAACTTTTTTTTTTTCACTTATCGTTTCGTATAGAAAACAAAAATTCATCCGGAGGAAAAATACGGAGAGAGCTGATGATTGAGGGTTTCGAAGACGGATGAAGAGCACCAGCCAGGTTATCGAAGATAGGTGGGGGGTGCTCGACCAAATGTCACTCGAAACTTCATCCAATTGACAGTTAGCTGAAAAAAATTTCAAAATGGCGGATTTAAGATGGCCGCCATACAAATTTCGACGGTGTCTATCTCGGAGAGTATAAAAGATGGAAGAGCGGTTTCTTGGCAAAAGATGATCAGGACGTGAGGGTCTACTTGATGAACAGGAAAAAAATTCAAGATGGCGGAATTTATTTTTCCATAGAAAAGGGTATTGAAGATAGGTGAGGGGTGCTCGACCAAATGTCACTCGAAACTTCATCCGATTGACAGTGAGCTAAAAAAAAATTTCAAAATGGCGGATTTAAGATGGCCGCCATACAAATTTCGACGGTGTCTATCTCGGAGAGTATAAAAGATGGAAGAGTGGTTTCTTGGCAAAAGATGATCAGGACATGAGGGTCTACTTGATGAACAGGAAAACAATTCAAGATGGCGGAATTTATTTTTCCATAGTTAATGTATGGCGAATATTGAAGAGGCTACAATTAGTGTAGAAATATGCAAGACTACGGTTCCTTTTCAAGATTTATTTTTATGGAAACCATTTTGACGAATGGTTCGGAGAAAAAATATGGAGAGAGATGATGATCGAAGGTTCGGATGATGGGTGAGGAGCACGGTCAGGGTATTAAAGACAGGTACCTACTTAGGGGCTGCTCAAACAAAAAGGGAGGGGCGGGGGGTTGGTGGTCTTTGTTTTATGTTTTTCCTTTATGAGAATTTTCTTTTACGTCGGACGCTTGGCGTTCTGGCGCTTCCACTGTGCTCACAAGCATAGCAGTGTGTTGTTCAGATCAGAACACGTAGACAGTAAACCAGCTGCCCGATTATGTAAGAATTGTCGATGAAATCGTAAAAGTTCGGCGTCAAAGTAAAATAAACCATAACAGCACTGAATTAGAGCTCAATTTTCGAAATTGAGCTCTAATTTAATGCTGTTATGGTTTATTTTACTTTGACGCCGAACTTTGACGATTTGATCGGCCATTCTTACATAATCGGGGGTCAGGATAGTAGGACAGCGAGTAAGTAGACAGTGGACCACGTGCTCCACTACGCGGTCCGCTTTAGCGGGCCGCGCAGCCACGCGCCATACTAGTTAATATATATATAGCTGCTCGTGCTGATTCACTGATTGATCACCTCTCCTGTAAAATTTTGTATGAACATTTTTTTTTTCACTCATCATTTCGTATAGAAGACAAAAATTCATTAAGAGGAAAAATACACAGAGAGCTGATGATTGAGGATTTCGAAGACGGATGAAGAGCACCAGGCAGGTTATCGAAGATAGGTGGGGGGTGCTCGACCAAATGTCACTCGAAACTTCATCCAATTGACAGTTAGCTGAAAAAAATTTCAAAATGGCGGATTTAAGATGGCCGCCATACAAATTTCGACGGTGTCTATCTCGGAGAGTATAAAAGATGGAAGAGTGGTTTCTTGGCAAAAGATGATCAGGACATGAGGGTCTACTTGATGAACAGGAAAAAAATTCAAGATGGCGGAATTTATTTTTCCATAGAAAATATATGGCGAATATTGAAGAGGCTACAAGTGTAGAACTATGCAAGACTACGGTTCCTTTTCATGATTTGTTTTTGTGGAAGAAATCTCATTTTGACGAATGGTTCGGAGAAAAAAATATGGAGAGAGATGATGATCAAAGGTTCGGATGATGGGTGAGGAGCACGGTCAGGGTATAAAAGATAGGTACCTACTTAGGGGCTGCTCAAACAAAAAGGGAGGGGCGGGGGGTTGGTGGTCTTTGTTTTAAGTTTTTCCTTTATGAGAATTTTCTTTTACGTCGGACGCTTGGCGTGCTGGCGCTTCCACTGTGCTCACAAGCATAGCAGTGTGTTGTTCAGATCAGAACACGTAGACAGTAAACCAGCTGCCCGATTATGTAAGAATTGTCGATCAAATCGTAAAAGTTCGGCGTCAAAGTAAAATAAACCATAACAGCATCGAATTAGAGCTCAATTTCGTGTTTCGAAATTGAGCTCTAATTTAATGCTGTTATGGTTTATTTTACTTTGACGCCGAACTTTGACGATTTGATCGGCCATTCTTACATAATCGGGGGGCAGGATAGTAGGACAGCGAGTAAGTAGACAGTGGACCACGCGCCCCTATACGCGGTCCGCTTTAGCGGGCCGCGCAGCCACGCGCCATACTAGTTAATATATATATAGCTGCTCGTGCTGACTGACTCATTGATCACCTCTCCTGTAAAATTTTGTATGAACATTTTTTTTTTCACTCATCGTTTCGTATAGAAGACAAAAATTCATTAAGAGGAAAAATACAGAGAGAGCTGATGATTGAGGATTTCGAAGACGGATGAAGAGCACCAGCCAGGGTATCGAAGATAGGGGGGGGGTGCTCGACCAAATGTCACTCGAAACTTCATCCAATTGACAGTGAGTGAAAAAAAAATTCAAAATGGCGGATTTAAGATGGCCTCCATACAAATTTCGTCGGTGTCTATCTCGGAGAGTATCAGAGATGGAAGAGTGGTTTCTTGGGAAAAGATGATCAGGACATGAAGGTCTACTTGATGAACAGGAAAAAAATTCAAGATGGCGGAATTTATTTTTTCATAGAAAAACTATGCAAGATTACGGTTTCTTTTCAAGAATTGTTTTTATGGAAGAATTCTCATTTTGACGAATCGTTCGGAGAAAAAAATATGGAGATGATCGAAGGTTCGGATGATGCGTGAGGAGCACGGTCAGGGTATTAAAGATAGGTAGGGGCTGCTCAAACAAAAAATACTCGAAACTTCATACAATTGGCAGTGAGCTGAAAAAAAATCCAAAATGGCGGATTCAAGATGGCGGCCATCTCAGACAGTATTTAAAATATGGAAGAGTGGTTTTTGGGTGGAAAATTATCAGGGCCTGAAAGTCTACTTGATGAGCAGAAAAAATTAAGATGGCAGGATCTGCCATCTTAATTTTTTGCTCATCAAGTAGACTTTCAGGCCCTGATAATTTTCCACCCGAAAACCACAATCTACGAACATTGAAGAGAGTAGAAGGAGTTAGGAAATATGCATGATTTTTAAATGGTTTTTTTACAAGATTTGTTCTTTATGGAAGAATAATTATTGTCGGTTCGCCATTACGAAAGCCAAGTTGCCGAAGTTCGATGGCACCCAAAGGTATACAAGGGGGTGAGGGGCGGGGGGTTGGTGGTCTTTGTTTTATGTTTTTTCCTTTATGAGAATTTTCTTTTACGTCGGACGCTTGGCGTGCTGGCGCTTGGCGCTTCGGCGCTGGTTGTTCAGTTCAGAACACGTAGACAGTAAACCAGGATAGTATGACAGCGAGTAAGTAGACAGTGGACCGAGCGGTCCACTACGCGGTCCGCTTTAGCGGGCCGCGCAGCCACGCGCCATACTAGTTATTATACTATATATAGCTCGATTACCACTCACTGACTCACTCATTGACATAATTGTTCTCCTAGAAAGAGACAGAAAACGATATAATGATGTAGGGGAGATGTGTTCGGGTGCGCGATTCGAGTGGGGAAAAATTATGACATTTCGGAAAAACAAGATGGCGGCCGACGTGATTCTCGCAACTCTTTTGTTTTCCAACCGATTTCGTTACAACTCGCAATTATTGAAGAAATTAGGAAACGATCAATAGAAACAGTGAAAAAAATTGGAAAAAAAAGATGGCGGCCGAGCTGTAGTGTTTTCAAATTTTTGATTTTTCGACCCCGAACCGCGGCGCCACAGATCCGAAACGGCGTGGTCGAGCATGATATTTTTTTCTTTTTTCGCCTGCAATTGTCCTGTATTTTGACAGAATGGGAGTGGTTTTTCAAAATTCAAGATGGCGGCTGTCGCGGCGGCCTTTTTGTTTGAGGTACGAAAAAACGCAATTTTAAAATTCAAATTTCTCACAGTTGGCATCGTCGGAGCGTTTCGATTTCTAGGGGGCGATTGTGTGTACAGACTCGAGGTATGGATTGGGGAAAAAAAATTACCCCATTTCTCGGGAAATTTTCAAGATTTACCCCAAAAATAAAAAAATCGAAATACGGACTTTTTGCAAAATTTGAGTACGAGCAACCACGTGTCTCACTTGTGCGAATGACATTTGGGTATTTTCGTCGCCGAGGTCTGGCAACACTGGAATTTATCAAAGTAAAACTGATTTTCGACATGGTCTTTTTTCAGGGGCGATCATTTCGGCTGGGTGCGAGCGAGATGAAAAATTTAAACGTCATCAGGAGCGGTATATCCTGTAGTTTACGGGAAAATTATGAAACTATGTAAAATAATTCTGTAAAAAGAGGTGGCGGCCATTATGTATTCTTTTTGTGTTTTTCAAAATTTCGATCACGTTTTTGAGGCAGTTGGCAACATTTGGGAAAGTTGAGATGTATGGATCGATTGTGTAACTCAACCGGCAGTATCGAGATATCTAAACAGTGTTGCCACATTTGGGGTAGTTTTCGAGATTTTCCCCAAAAACTCCTCTTGTAAAATTTTGTATGAAAATTTTTTTTTTCACTAATGGCTTCGTATACAAGTCAGAAAACTAAACTTGAAGAAAAATGTGGAGGCAGCTGATGATTGAGGATTTCGGAGACGGGTAAAGAGCACGGCCGAGGTATTGAAGATAGGTGGGGGATGCTCGACCAAATGTCATTCGAAACTTCATCCAAAAGACAATGAGCTGAAAAAAAATTCAAAATGGCGGATTTTAGATGGCCGCCATACAAATTTATTTCGTGTCTATCTCGGAGAGTATAAGAGATGGAAGTGTGGTTTCTTGGCAAGAGATGATCAGGACGAGTAGGTCTATTCAGCGAAGTGAAAAAAATTTCAAGATGGCGGAATTTTTTTTTCATACCAAATTATATTATGGCGATTAGGACTCATTGACATAATTTATTGTTCTCCTAGAAAGAGACAGAAAACGATACTATGATGTAAGGGAGATGTGTTCGGGTGCGAGATGGGAGTAGGGAGAAATTATGACATTTCGGAAAAACAAGATGGCGGTCGACATGATTCTTGCAACTCTTTTGTTTTCCAACCGATTTCGTTAAAACACGCAACGATTGAAGAACTTTGTAAACGATCAATAGAGAAAGTGGAAAAAATTGTAAAAACAAGATGTCGGCTGAGCTGTAGTGTTTTCAAATTGTAGATTTTTCGACCCCGAACCGCGGCGCCACAGATCCGAAACGGCGTAGTCGAGCATGATATTTTTTATTTTTTCGCCTACAATTATCCTGTATTTTGACAGAATGGGAAAGGTTTTTAAAAACTCAAGATGGCGGCTGTCGCGGCTGCCGTTCGGTTTGAGGTACGAAAAAACGCAATTTTAAAATACAGATTTCTCACAGTTGGCAACGGTGGAGCGGTTCAATTTCTATGAGGCGATTGTGTGTACAGACTCGAGGTATTGATTGGGGAAAAATGATTACTCCATTTCTCGGAAAATTTTCAAGATATACCCCAAAAATAAATAAATCGAAATACGTATTTTTTGCAAAATCGAGTACGAGCAACCACGTGTCTCACATGTATAAATGACATTTGGGTATTTTCGTCGCTGAGGTCTAGCAACACTGGAATTTATCAAAGTAAAAGTGATTTTCGACATGATCTTTTTTCAGGGGCGATCATATCGGCTGGGTGCGAGCGACATGAAAAATTAAAACGTTATCAGGAGCGGTATATCCTGTAGTTTACGGAAAACTTGTAAAACTATGTAAAATGTTTCTATGAAAAGAGGTGGCGGCCATTTTGTATTCTTTTTGTGTTTTTCAAAATTTCGATCACGTTTTTGAGGCAGTTGGCAACATTTGGGAAAGTTGACATGTATGGATCGATTGTGTAACTCGACCGGCAGTATCGAGATATCTAAACAGTGTTGCCATATTTGGGGTAGTTTTCAAGAATTTCCCCAAAAATTTCCTCCTGTAAAATTTTGTAAGAAATTTTTTTTTTTCACTGATGGCTTCATAATATACAAGTCAGAAAATTAAACTTGAAGAAAAATATGGAGACACCTGATGATTGAGGATTTCGAGGACGGGTAAAGAGCACGGCCAAGGTATTGAAGAAAGAGTTCGACCAACGGCATGAAAAAAAAAAACATAAAACTATCAACATACCCGCCTACCTGAATACCAGCCTACCTGCATACCTGCCTACCTGCTTACCCGCCTACCAACATATCCGCCTACCATCATACCCGCCTACCGACATACCCGCCAACCGACATACCCACCTACCAACAAACCCGTACGTACACCCCAAAGTACACACATCCTGCAATTTTAATGTCGTCGATTTTCCGTTACATTATAAGATCTGTTAATTTTAATGAAAAAGTGAACCAGCGCCATTTTGAAATTCTTTGATAATGTACCGATTTCTTTCATATTCGATATAATTTAGGTTTCTCTGGGATTATAAAACCGAAAACTGATACCAAAGTAAAAAAAATCAGCGCCATTTTGAAATTCTTTGTTAATTGACCGATTTCGTTCAAAATCGATATTTAGGGCTCCCTGGGGTCACAAAATAGGAAACTGATACCAAAGTTGTAAAAAATCAGCGCCATTTTGAAAATCTTTGTTAATTGACCGATTCCGTTCAAAAACGATATTTAGGGCTCCCTGGGGTTACAAAACAGGAAACTGATACCAAAGTTTAAAAATCAGCGCCATTTTGAAATTATTTAATATAACCGATTTCGTTCAAAATCGATATTTAGGACTCCCTGGGATTACAGAACAAGAAACTGATGCCAAAGTTTAAAAAAAATCGGCACCATTTTGAACTTCTTTGTTAATTTACCGACTTCGATCAAAATCGATATTTAGGGCTCCCTGGGGTTATAAAACAAGAAACTGATACCAAAGTTGTAAAAAATCAGCGCAATTTTGAAATTCTTTGTTAATTGACCGATTTCGTTCAAAATCGATATTTTAGGATCCCTGGGATTACAAAACAGAAAACCGATACCAAAGTTTAAAAAATCGGCGCCATTTTGAAATTCTTTGTTAATAACCGATTTCGTTCAAAATCGATATTTAGGACTCCCTGGGATTACAAAACAGAAAACTGCTACCAAAGTTTTAAAAAATCAGCGCCATTTTGAAATTCTTTGTAAATTGACCGATTTCGATCAAAATCGATATTTAGAACTCCCAGGGATCACAAAACTGATACAAAAGTTTTAAAAAATCAGCGCCATTTTGAAATTCTTTAATAATTGACCGATTTCGATATTTAGGACTCCCTGGGATTTCAATAAAGGAAACTGTTAACAAAATTTAAATCAGCGCCATTTAGATATTCTTTGTTATTGTAGCGATTTCGTTCAAATTCGATATCTGAGGATCCCTAATATCACAAAACAGGAAACTGTTTCCAAAATTTATAAAATCAGCGTCATTTTGAAATTGACCGGTTTCGTTGGAACTTTTCGATGCTGGAGTAGATAAAATAGTTTCCAATGAACAATGAATGAATGATTTTTCACGTAGCTTAAATTATTTACAAGAAGGAATTTAAATACAGGCTTAAACTAAAAAAAAACCGTTTTGTGCCATTTAATATTCTTCAATATACATTATCTTTAATGTTCTACTCCTGGCTAAAATTATAAATATTTAAATACGTGGCTGATTTAAAAAAAATAACAATTTTTGTTTAATATCAGATAATGTATACCTACTGTTTCTTTAAAAAATAGTATATCTTTAAAAAAATATTATAAAGTAGCTCATGCATGCGACTCCTTTCAAAGAACTTATGTTTGTGATCTTCCCTTTTTTAATTTTCCTTTTCTAATCCCATATTTTTTGCATAAAGCTGAAACACCACCACCCATCCTTCAAAATTTGAGATTAACACGGCCCGCGAGCTGGGTTTTTAAAAATTCAAGATGGCGGCTGTCACGGCGGCCGTTCGGTATCAGGAACGAAAAAACGCAATTTTAAAATTCAAATTTCTCACAGTTGGCAACGTCGGAGCGTTTCGACTTCTACGGGGCGATTGTGTGTACAGACTCGGGGTATGGATTGGGGAAAAAAAATTACCCCATTTCTATGGAAATTTTCAAGATTAACCCCAAAAATAAAAAAATCTAAATACGTATTTTTTGCAAAATTCGAGTACGAGCAACCACGTGCCCCACTTGTACAAATGACATTTGGGTATTTTCGTCGCCGAGGTCTGGCAACACTGGAATTTATCAAAGTAAAAGTGATTTTCTTTTCTTTCTGAAATGGTCTTTTTTCAGGGGCGATCATTTCGGCTGGGTGCGAGCGAGATGACAAATTGAAACGTCATCAGAAGCGGTATATCCTGTAGTTCACGGGAACATTATAAAACTATTTAAAATGTTTCTGTGAAACCAGGTGGCGGCCATTTTGTATTCTTTTTGTGTTTTTGAAAACTTCGATCACGTTTTTGAGGCAATTGGCAACATTTGGAAAAGTTGACATGTATGGATCGATTGTGTAACTCGACCGGCAGTATCGAGATATCTAAACAGTGTTGCCACATTTGGGGTAGTTTTCGAGATTTTCCCCAAAAACTCCCTCCTGTAAAATTTTGCATGACAAATCTTTTTTTCACTGATGGCTTCATATATAAATCAGAAAATATAACTTAAAGAAAAATATGGAGACAGCTGATGATTGAGGATTTCGGAGACGGGTAAAGAGCACGGCCAAGGTATTGAAGATAGGTGGGGGGTTCTCAAACAAATGTCACTCGAAACCTCATCCAATTGGCGGTGAGTTGAAAAATCTCCAAAATGGCGGATTCAAGATGGCCGCCATACAAATTTTATCAGTGTCTGTCTCGGAGAGTATTAGAGATGGAATTGTGGTTTCGCGGCAAGAGATGATCAGGACGAGGAGGTCTATTTAGCGAAATGAAAAAATTTCAAGATGGCGGAATATTTTTTTTCATACCAAATTAAATGGCGATTAGGAACTATAAAAGACGTCATTGTTCTCCTAGAAAGAGACAAAAAACGATACAATGATGTAGGGGAGATGTGTTCGGGTGCGGGATTCGAGTAGGGAAAAATTATGACATTTCGGAAAAACAAAATGGCGGCCGACGTGATTCTTGCAACTCTTTTGTTTTCCAACCAATTTCGTTACAACTCGCAATTATTGAACAAATTAATAAACGATCAATAAAAAAAATAGAAAAAATTCGAAAAATAAGATGGAGTAAAATAAACCATGACAGCATTGAATTAGAGCTCAATTTCGTCTGCCCATTCTTATACGTTTAAGGTATCGTACATACCTAAACGTATAAGAATGGGCAGACGAAATTGAGCTCTAATTCAATGCATTTATGGTTTATTTTACTTCGACGAAAATCTTTAACGTTTGATCGGCCTTTCTTACATGATTGGGGCCCAGGACGAGGAGGTCTATTTAACGAAATGAAAAAAAATCAAGATGGCGGAATATTTTTTTTCATACCAAATTATATGGCTATTAGGAACTATAAAAGACGTCATTGTTCTCTTAGAAAGAGACAGAAAACGATACAATGATGTACGGGAGATGTGTTCGGGTGCGGGATTCGAGTGGGGATAAATTATGACATTTTGGAAAAACAAGAAGGCGGCCGACGTGATTCTTGCAACTCTTTTGTTTTTTAACCGATTTCGTTACAACTCGCAATTATTGAAGAAATTAGTAAACGATAAATAGAAACGGCGTGGTCGAGCATGATATTTTTTTCTTTTTTCGCCTACAATTATCCTGTATTTTGACGAAATGGAAGTGGTTTTTAAAAATTCAAGATGGCGGCTGTCGCGGCGGCCTTTTTGTTTGAGGTACGAAAATACGCAATTTTAAAATTCAAATTTCTCACAGTTGGCAACGTCGGAGCGTTTCGACTTCTACGAAGCGATTGTGTGACAGAGGTATAGATTGGGGGAAAAAAATTACCTTATTTCTCGGGAAATTTTCAAGATTTACCCCAAAAATTAAAAAATCGAAATACGCACTTTTTGCAAAGTTCGAGTATGAGCAACCACGTGTCTCACTTGTGCGAATGACATTTGGGTATTTTCGTCGCCGAGGTCTGGCAACACTGGAATTTATCAAAGTAAAAGTGATTTTCGACATGGTCTTTTTTCAGGAGCGATCATTTCGGCTGGGTGCGAGCGAGATAAAAAATTGAAACGTCATCAGGAGCGGTATATCCTGTAGTTTACGGGAAAATTATGAAACTATGTAAAATGTTTCTGTGAAACGGGGTGGCGGCCATTTTGTATTCTTTTTGTGTTTTTCAAAATTTCGATCACGTTTTTGAGGCAGTTGGCCACATTTGGGAAAGTTGACATGTATGGATCGATTGTGTAACTCGACCGGCAGTATCGATGTATCTATACAGTGTTGCCACATTTGGGGTAGTTTCGAGATTTTCCCCAAAAATTTCCTCCTGTAAAATTTTGTATGAAAATTTTTCTTTCCTCTGATGGCTTCGTGTACAAGTCAGAAAATTAAACTTGAAGAAAAATATGGAGCCAGCTGATGATTGAGGATTTCGCAGACGGGTAAAGAGCACGGCCAAGATATTTAAGATAGGTGGGGGGTGCTCTACCAAATGTCATTCCAAACTTTATCCAATTGACAGTGAGCTGAAAAAAATTTCAAAATGGCGGATTTAAGATGGCTGCCATACAAATTTCGTCAGTGTCTATCTTGCAGAGTATAAGAGATGGAAGTGTGGTTTGTTGGCAAGAGATGATCAGGAGGAGAAGGTCTATTTAGCGAAATGAAAAAAATTTCAAGATGGCGGAATATTTTTTTTCATACCAAATTATATGGCGATTAGGACTCATTGACATAATTTATTGTTCTCCTAGAAAGAGACAGAAAACGATACAATGATGTAAAGGAGATGTGTTCGGGTGTGGGATTCGAGTAGGGAAAAATTATGACATTTCGGAAAAACAAGATGGCGGCCGACGTGATTCTTGCAACTCTTTAGTTTTCCAACCGATTTCGTTACAACTCGCAATTATTAAAGAAATTAGTAAACGATCAATAGAAAAAGTGGAAAAAATTTGAAAAACAGGATGGCGGCCGAGCTGTAGTGTTTTCAAATTTTTGATTTTTCGACCCTGAACCGTTGCGCCACAGATCCGAAACGGGGTAGTTTACATATAGGAGATATGTTCAGGTGCAGGATGGGAGTAGGGAAAAATTATGACATTTCGGAAAAACAAGATGGCGGCCAATTTGCCGAAAGGAACCGATCGAAGCATTGAAGATAGGTGGGAAGTGCTAGACCAAATGTCATTCGAAACTTCATCCCATAGACAATGAACTGAAAATAAATTCAAAATGGCGGATTTAAGATGGCTGCCATACAAATTTATTTGGTGTCTAACTCCAGAAAGTATACAAGATGGAAGAGTGGTTTCTGGGCAAACTTGATGATCAGGAAAAAAATTCAAGATGGCGGAGTTAATTTTTCCATAGAAAATATAATATGGCGAATATTGAAGATAGTAAAGTGCGTTCGGTAACATAGTGTCGGTACACCTTACGTAGTAACTAATACCTGATTTGTGGGTACACTCGCAGGGGCTGCAGACACTTATTATTTTGCTTTTATTTTATTATTCTGCTTTTGTGTACTGTCTTTGTTAACTAAAAGTTTTTCTATTCTAAGAATAAAAAAAAGAATACTAGGTATTTTATTTATTTTGATGGTTATTGTAATAAAATTCGAATATAAATAATAAACACAAGTTAGGTAGAAAAAAGAATTTTATTGAAAAAGGTAAAAAGTATACATAAACAACAGGTAATAGGTATAGGTCCTATGAAATTGCCTTTCTTCAGTACTGGTCATTTCAATTAAAAAAAAGTTTGTAATGGCTCTGTATTCTAAATTCAAATTAATTTTGTTTTAAAACCATGACATTCTTTTTACAAACTCAGTCTTTTGTTTTTTGATTAGCGTTGTATTTACATTACATTTCAACATTTTTCGGAAACTGTTACAAATTTAAAAAAAATCCGCGCCATTTTGAAATTCTTTGTTAATTGACCGATTTCGTTCAAAATCGATATTTAGGACTTCCTGGGATTACAAAACAGGAAACTTATACCAAAATTGAAAAAATCAGCGCCATTTTGAAATTCTTTGCTAATTGACCTAATTCGTTCAAAATCGATATTTAGGACTTCCTGGGATAACAAAACAGGAAACTTGTACTTACCAAAATTTAAAAAAATCAGCGCCATTTTGAAATTCTTTGTTAATTGACCGATTTCGTTCAAAATCGATATTTAGGGATCCCTGGGATTTCAAAACAGGACACTGATACTAAAGTTTTAAAAAATCAGCGCCATTTTGAAATTCTTTGTTGATTTACCGATTTCGTTCAAAATTGATATTTACGCTACCAGCAGGGCTAGCATGGGCCGGAGATAAAAAAATTATCCCCCGACTTTATCCACTGACAAGAGATAAAATTAACTTATCCACCCCTCAGAGCACGGCAAAAGGGGAGAGGAGAAGTTTATCACCGTTTGACATTTCACGGGGACTCAGGGGACTATTTATCCACCGTTATTTAACGTTTTTATTTATTTATGAATAAAAATTTTATCCTTTCCTCGGGGAAAAAATTATCTCAGCCCATGCTAGGGGGGCTGGGATTACAAAATAGGAAACGGATACCAAAGTTTTAAAAAATCAGCGCCATTTTGAAATTCTTTGTTAATTTACCGATTTTGTTCAAAATCGATATTTAGGACTCCCTGGGATAACAAAACAGGAAACTGATACCAGAATTATAAAAAATCAGCGCCATTTTGAAATTATTTGTTAATTGACCGATTTTGTTCAAAATCGATATTTAGGACTCCCTGGGATCACAAAACAGGAACCTGATACCAAAGTTTAAAAAAAACAGCGCCAATCTGAAATTCTTTGTTAATTGACAGATTTCGTTCAAAATCGATATTAGGGCTCCCTGGGATGACAAAACAGGAAACTGTTACAAAAATTAAAAAAAATCAGCGCCATGTTGAAATTCTTTGTTAATTGACCGATTTCGTTCAAAATAGATATTTAGGACTCCCTGGGGTTACAAAACAGGAAACTGTTACCAAAATTAAAAAAAATCCGCGCCATTTTAAAATTATTTGTTAATTGACCGATTTCGTTCAAAATCGATATTAGGGCTCCCTGGGATTACAAAACAGGAAAGTGATACTAAAGTTTTAAAAAATCTTTCTACTTAAAGGTGAATTGTGTATCTAAGTAAATAAATTCGGTTTAATACAATAAAGACGTCAAGTCTGTACTACTTAGTACTAACGTCTAACCACATCTCGTGAGCTGCTTTAGCAGCTCGCGCACAGAGCGAAACACTAGTTAATATATATATAGCTGCTCGTGCTGATTGACTGATTGATCACCTCTCCTGTAAAATTTTGTATGAACATTTTTTTTTTCACTCATCGTTTCGTATAGAAGACAAAAATTCATCCGGAGGAAAAATACGGAGAGAGCTGATGATTGAGGATTTCGAAGACGGATGAAGAGCACCGGCCAGGGTATCGAAGATAGGTGGGGGGTGCTCGACCAAATGTCACTCGAAACTTCATCCAATTGACAGTGAGCTGAAAAAAAATTCAAAATGGCGGATTTAAGATGGCTGCCATACAAATTTCGTCGGTGTCTATCTCGGAGAGTATAAAAGATGGAAGAGTGGTTTCTTGGCGAAAGATGATCAGGACATGAAGGTCTACTTGATGAACAGGAAAAAAATTCAAGATGGCGGAATTTATTTTTCCATAGAAAAGGGTATTGAAGATAGGTGGGGGGTGCTCGACCAAATGTCACTCGAAACTTCATCCAATTGACAGTGAGCTGAAAAAAAATTCAAAATGGCGGATTTAAGATGGCCGCCATACAAATTTCGACGGTGTCTATCTCGGAGAGTATAAAAGATGGAAGAGTAGTTTCTTGGCAAAAGATGATCGGGACATGAGGGTCTACTTGATGAACAGGAAAAAAATTCAAGATGGCGGAATTTATTTTTCCATAGAAAATGTATGGCGAATATTGAAGAGGCTACGGTTCTTTTTCAAGATTTGTTTTTATGGAAGAAATCTCATTTTGACGAATGGTTCGGAGAAAAAAATATGGAGAGAGATGATGATCGAAGGTTCGGATGATGGGTGAGGAGCACGGTCAGGGTATTAAAGATAGGTACCTACTTAGGGGCTGCTCAAACAAAAAGGGAGGGCCGGGGGTTGGTGGTCTTTGTTTTATGTTTTTCCTTTATGAGAATTTTCTTTTAGGTCGGACGCTTGGCGTGCTGGCGCTTCCACTGTGCTCACTAGCATAGCAGTGTGTTGTTCAGATCAGAACACGTAGACAGTAAATCAGCTGCCCAATTATGTAAGAATGGTCTATCAAATCGTCAAGTTCGGCGTCAAAGTAAAATAAACCATAACATCATTGAATTAGAGCTCAATTTCGTGTTTCGAAATTGAGCTCTAATTTAATGCTGTTATGGTTTATTTTACTTTGACGCCGAACTTTGACGATTTGATCGGCCATTCTTACATAATCGGGGGGCAGGATAGTAGGACAGCGAGTAAGTAGACAGTGGACCGCGCGGTCCATTACGCGGTCCGCTTCAGCGGGCCGCGCAGCCACGCGCCATACTAGTTAATATATATATAGCTGCTCGTGCTGACTGACTCATTGATCACCTCTCCTGTAAAATTTTGTATGAACATTTTTTTTTCACTCATCGTTTCGTATAGAAGACAAAAATTCATTAAGAGGAAAAATACAGAGAGAGCTGA
The DNA here is from genome assembly GCA_917051295.2 of Erebia ligea. Lineage (NCBI taxonomy): Eukaryota > Metazoa > Arthropoda > Insecta > Lepidoptera > Nymphalidae > Erebia > Erebia ligea. The sequence goes on along the minus strand of OU785221.1, from coordinate 21,657,290 downwards.
TGATTAAGGATTTCGAAGACGGATGAAGAGCACCAGCCAGGGTATTGAAGATAGGTGGGGGGTGCTCGACCAAATGTCACTCGAAACTTCATCCAATTGACAGTGAGCTGAAAAAAAATTCAAAATGGCGGATTTAAGATGGCCGCCATACAAATTTCGACGGTGTCTATCTCAGAGAGTACAAAAGATGGAAGAGTGGTTTCTTGGCAAAAGATGATCAGGACATGAAGGTCTACTTGATGAATAGGAAAAAAATTCATGATGGCGGAATTTATTTTTCCATAGAAAAGGGTATTGAAGATAGGTGGGGGTGCTCGACCAAATGTCACTCGAAACTTCATCCAATTGACAGTGAGCTGAAAAAAAATTTCAAAATGGCGGATTTAAGAAGGCCGCCATACAAACTTCGTCGGTGTCTATCTCGGAGAGTATAAAAGATGGAAGAGTGGTTTCTTGGCAAAAGATGATCAGAACATGAAGGTCTACTTGATGAACAGGAAAAAAATTCAAGATGGCGGAATTTATTTTCCATAGAAAATGTATGGCGAATATTGAAGAGGCTACAAGTGTAGAACTGTGCAAGACTACGGTTCCTTTTCAAGATTTGTTTTTATGGAAGAAATCTCATTTTGACGAATGGTTCGGAGAAAAAAATATGGAGAGAGATGATGATCGAAGGTTCGGATGATGGCTGAGAAGCACGGTCAGGGTATTAAAGATAGGTACCTACTTAGGGGCTGCTCAAACAAAAAGGGAGGGGCGGGGGGTTGGTGGTCTTTGTTTTATGTTTTTCCTTTATGAGAATTTTCTTTTACGTCGGACGCTTGGCGTGCTGGCGCTTCCACTGTGCTCACTAGCATAGCAGTGTGTTGTTCAGATCAGAACACGTAGACAGTAAACCAGCTGCCCGATTATGTAAGAATTGTCGATCAAATCGTCAAAGTTCGGCGTCAAAGTAAAATAAACCATAACAGCATTGAATTAGAGCTCAATTTCGTGTTTCGAAATTGAGCTCTAATTTAATGCTGTTATGGTTTATTTTACTTTGACGCCGAACTTTGACGATTTGATCGGCCATTCTTACATAATCGGGGGGCAGGATAGTAGGACAGCGAGTAAGTAGACAGTGGACCGCGCGGTCCATTACGCGGTCCGCTTTAGCGGGCCGCGCAGCCACGCGCCATACTAGTTAATATATATATAGCTGCTCGTGCTGACTGACTCATTGATCACCTCTCCTGTAAAATTTTGTATGAACATTTTTTTTTTCACTCATCGTTTCGTATAGAAGACAAAAATTCATTAAGAGGAAAAATACAGAGAGAGCTGATGATTGAGGATTTCGAAGACGGATGAAGAGCACCAGCCAGGGTATTGTAGATAGGTGGGGGGTGCTCGACCAAATGTCACTCGAAACTTCATCCGATTGACAGTGAGCTGAAAAAAATTTCAAAATGGCGGATTTAAGATGGCCGCCATACAAATTTCGACGGTGTCTATCTCGGAGAGTATAAAAGATGGAAGAGTGGTTTCGTGGCAAAAGATGATCGGGACATGAGGGTCTACCTGATGAACAGGAAAAAAATTCAAGATGGCGGAATTTATTTTTCCATAGAAAATGTATGACGAATATTGCTATGCAAGACTTTGATGCGGTTCCTTTTCAAAATTTGTTTTTATGGAAGAAATCTCATTTTGACGAATGGTTCGGAGAAAAAAATATGGAGAGAGATGATGATCGAAGGTTCAGATGATGGGTGAGGAGCACGGTCAGGGTATTAAAGATAGGTACCTACTTAGGGGCTGCTCAAACAAAAAGGGAGGGGCGGGGGGTTGGTGGTCTGTGTTTTATGTTTTTCCTTTATGAGAATTTTCTTTTACGTTGGACGCTTGGCGTGCTGGCGCTTCCACTGTGCTCACTAGCATAGCAGTGTGTTGTCAGAACACGTAGACAGTAAACCAGCTGCCCGATTATGTAAGAATTGTCGATCAAATCGTAAAAGTTCGGCGTCAAAGTAAAATAAACCATAACAGCATTGAATTAGAGCTCAATTTCGTGTTTCGAAATTGAGCTCTAATTTAATGCTGTTATGGTTTATTTTACTTTGACGCCGAACTTTGACGAATTGATCGGTCATTCTTACATAATCGGGGGGCAGGATAGTAGGACAGCGAGTAAGTAGACAGTGGACCACGCGGTCCACTACGCGGTCCGCTGTAGCGGGCCGCGCAACCACGCGCCATACTAGTTTTTTATAGCGTTACATAGGGTTGCAGTATATCATTTTAAAGACAATGAGGAACAGAGGCCAAAAATATTTTTTTTTAATTTTTCCCCTAAAATTGACGAAATGGGAGGCTTTCAAAGTGGAGATTTTCTGACGTCCAAAGATGACCTCAGAACTCCCAATTTTCTGAAAGGCTGAGCCTGAAACTTGATTAATTATTTGAATTATATCCTGTACTTGAACAACAAATACTAAAATTAGATAAATATTATAAGGAAACGAAATTATTTAATTTTTAATGAGCTTCATTATTTTTAACAAACTTCACAATTATGTCAATAGATGGCGCTCTGTACAAGTTTATTCGTTTGTGCTTAAAAAGTAAAGGCTGAGCCTGAAACTTGATCACTTATTTGAATTATATCCTGTACTTGAACAACAAATACTAAAATTAGATAAATATTCTAAGGAAACGAAATTATTTAATTTTTAATGAGCTTCACTATTTTTAACAGAACTTCACAAAGATGGCGCTCTGTAAGTTTATGGATACCGCGAGGTCTCAGTTCGGGGCGAACCACTAGTTAGGAATATAGTCCAAAAATATATATATTTTTAATTTTTCCCCTAATATTGACGAAATGGGGGGCGTTCAAAGTGGAGATTTTCTAACGTCCAAAGTTGACCTCAGAACTCAATTTTCTGAAAGGCTGAGCCTGAAACTTATCAATTATTTTAATTATATCCTGTACTTGAACAACAAATACTAAAATTAGATAAATATTATATGGAAACAAAATTATTTAATTTTTAATAAGCTTCAGTATTTTTAACAGAACTTCACAATGATGTCAATAGATGGCGCTCTGTAAAAGTTTATCGTTTGTGCTTACAAATAATAGACGTTAGCACCATCTTACGTGGAATAAAAAAATAGTCTACTGATAGTGATAGTACCTACCTACTGGTGTCTATGAACGTAAAGATAGTTAAAACCATGTGATGGCGAGGTCTCAGTTCGGGGCGAACCACTAGTATATAGACGTCTCTCACCAGATTGTAGACGTCGTGTACGCCGCTGACGCGCACCCAGTAGTACAACCCTCCGCGGGGGTCGCTGCCCTGCACCAGGTCGCCCACCCCGCCCAGCGCTGCGCTCAGCGTGTCGCGGCGGCGGCGGTAGGTGGAGCGCGTGGACAGCAGGTGGGATGCGAAGGCGTCGCGGTCGCTGATGAGCCGGTGGGTGATCGCCTGCAACCAGAGGTAATATAGGACCTTTACTGCAGGCCGTAGGTACTAGCTATGATTGGTCGCCTCGCACGAGGAAGGTCAACATCTCCTGAAGATGCTCTGGTGACGCAGTGAAACGTATCATAATATCATCTTACTTCAAATTACCTACTTGGTTTGTCCTTCAATCACGTCGCAACAGAGCAACGGATCAGCGTGATTTTTTACATGAATATAGTTTAAGACCTGGAGAGTGACCTAGGCTACCGGAATTATACCGGAAAATAAAGGAGCCCCTGTGGGGAAAAAAACTTAAACCACGCGGACGAAGTCGCGGGCATCAGCTAGTTCAAAATAAAATAAATTTTTTTTCGTAAATTTTTGTATTCATCTTCAATGCTCCGATTCTTGCGGGGACTGTGAAATCTGTGAATTTTTTGCAAGGGTATAGTTGAGGGTGTGGCTGAGGACCTGGAGTCTGGAGAGTGACATAGGCTACTTTTCATCTCGGAAAATCAAGGAGTTCCCGTGGGAATTGAAAAACTTATTCCACGCAGACGAAGTAACGGGCATAAGCTAGTTTAGTTTAGTAATTTAGAAGATGTGTGTGGTGTGGTGTCGTGCCGGTGCGAATTGCTGCACACGCTGCTACAATAATTGGTGCTACATTCTGTACCACATAGATTTGTCTGTTTTGGCTGATTATAGCGAATTAAACGTATAGCAAAGTAACCCATGCTTCTATCCTAGCAAAGTAACCCATGCTTCTATCCTAGCAAAGTAACGCATGCTTCTATCCTAGCAAAGTAACGCATGCTTCTATCCTAGCAAAGTAATGCATGCTTCTATCGAATATAGGAAGCGCAGCGTTGGGCGACCCTTCATTACGTCCGTTGTCCTAGTTACTACTATTACCTATTCTGTGGTCCTAGGTAAGCGACACGAGCGACGTGTCACGTGACGCGGTATATACCTAGTACTACGCCATAGAAAATGACGGACATATGCTGCAGTTCAATGACAACTTTTAAGTATGCAATTATTTCGAAAATTTTATTTGGAGGGAGTTTGTTTTAGCGACACAGAGACCTGAACAGTATATTTTTATACATTTTTTTTAAACATGGTGTGCCATACCAAGAAAAGATGCTAAATCCAACTGTGCGGTGCCGGGGCGGGCTAAATAGAAATTATAATTAACTAGCTGATGCCCGCGACTTCGTCCGCGTGGATTGAGGTTTTTCGGTTCCCGCGGGAACTCTTTAATTTTCCGGGATAAAAAGTAGCCTATGTGATATTCCAGACTCTATCTAGAGATCTATCTCTGTGCCAAATTTCATCCAGATCCGTTCAGCCGTTGAAGCGTGATTGAGTAACAAACATCTATACATCCATACATCCATCCAAACTTTCGCATTTATAATATTTATATTTGATATTTGATTAATATACCTATAAAAGGAAAATGTGACTGACTGACTGGCTGATCTATCAACGCACAGTTTAAATCATTGCACGAATCGAGCTGAAATTTCGTATAGGTACTTACGCCGTATAGGCATCCGCTAAAATAGGGATTTGAAATTTGTATGAAAAACGAACTTCACGCGGACGAAACGGTCATCACCTTGTTAGATTATAAAATTCGCACATACATCAAATTCTGACATCATTAATATGTCTTATCAGTAGGAAAGTATTAACAAAGATTAATTATTAGCAAAATATTTTCTCTTCCTATTTTTCCTGGCCAATTGCGAGCTTGGGTGTTCACTATATGACTAGTAGCCCTATGATGTAAAACCTGCATCAATCATTGTTACTGTCTCTCTAGTCTAAGTCGTGTTGCGATTGACTGAATTTATGGTACTCTTTGCTGCAATAATCGATTTTGGAAAACAGCGGAACAGTGTCAACCAATCACAGGTGATTACGTTACGAGAGGTGATTGTTACAAGCTTTAACTGTCTGTAATCAAATATTTTGACGCTTCCCGGTTTCCGATTGAGCTGTAATTTTGCAAACCACTCCGAACAATCATTCCGAAGTGGTCTACTTGAAAAAAAAAGTTTTCTATCTGTAAACACGATTAGTTTGTATGACGATGCACGTTTAGCTTAGTGACGTCATTCTAAATCCAATATGGCGGACTAGTTATTTTTTATGCACCCCCCTGAAATGGGTATCAATTAAAAGGGTTTGCTGAGAAGAATACGAAAAATAAAATGACGTCACACTAAATTCAATACGGCGGACGATAAAGCATAGCTTGTTTTTAAAAATGTGTTTTTAGGGTTCCGTAGCCAAATTTGGCAAAAACGGAACCCTTATAGATTCGTCATGTCTGTCTGTCTGTCTGTCCGTCCGTATGTCACAGCCACTTTTTTCCGAAACTATAAGAACTATACTGTTGAAACTTGGTAAGTAGATGTATTCTGTGAACCGCATTAAGATTTTCACACAAAAATAGAAAAAAAACAATATATTTTGGGGGTCCCCATACTTAGAACTGAAACTCAAAATTTTTTTTTTCATCAAACCCATACGTGTGGGGTATCTATGGATAGGTCTTCAAAAATGATATTGAGGTTTCTAATATCATTTCCAAAGTGGTAAAATGTTGGTCCCCCCCCCCCCCCCCGTAACTTCTAAAATAAGAGAATGATAAAACTAGAAAAAATATATGACGTACATTACCATGCAAACTTCCACCGAAAATTGGTTTGAACGAGATCTAGTAAGTAGCTTTTTTTAATAATTTAAAACTTACTACAGGTTTGTACGGAACCCTCGGTGCGCGAGTCCGACTCGCACTTGGCCGGTTTTTTATTTAAATATTATCTTGTTACGCATTATGGCCCCTGCTATGTGTGGTGACGTCACAAGTTAATATTAATTAACTAATTCGTGATTAGGCATTACGACGATTTAATTTAACCGATAAGCTATCTACATTAATAACATAACTTTTTACCTTGTGTTAATCTACATAGTAGGTACCTACTACCTACCTATATAGTACCTACTCGTACATACATGTTATTAATTTGATACCAAGCAAATGTTTTTCAATTGTTTGTTTAATTTCAGAGAAAACTTGTCATTATCTTCATGGAATGTTTTGAGTTTGGCTAAAATATCACATTATTTATACCTATCTTTAACTGTAGATATTTAAGTATCCTTACGAGATCGAAAGTGCAAGCAACTTTTTTAATGATAACTTTACTGTCCACAGTAAATAAACAATTGATAAACAAATTAAAATATATTTTTTCTTTTGAAATTAAAATTAATAACAAGTGGTTTTTAATCGATTTAAGATGCCCGCGACTTCGTCCGCGTGAAATAAGTTCCCACGAGAATAATTTTTCGGGTTAATATATTATAGCCTATAAGACATGACACTCACAAATAATGTGTCTTTCTATTGGTACCAGAATTTTCAAAATCGGTTCTGTAGATTACCATTACGATCTTTATAATTGACCGAGCGAAGCGAAGGTCTCTGAGTCTACTTGAGTGAATTTGCACTTGTCCGTCCGTCCGTCCGTCCGTCCGTCTGTCAGAGCCTTATAACTTCTGAATTACTGAACGTAATTACTTCAAGTTTGAATATAATATGTAAACCGATGGCCTCCCGCCGAATATGGCTTAAAAAGTTATACAAATCTTTATGTCAGGGGGGCCTCTCATAGAAGCGAATGCGAAGTAAAATATTTTTTATAGCGTTACATAGGGGTGCGGTATATAATTTTAAAGATAATTAAGAATAGAGTCCAAAAATTTTTTTTTTTAATTTTTCCCCTAAAATTGACGAAATGGGGGGCTTTCAAAGTGGAGATTTTCTAACGGCCAAAGTTGACCTCAGAACTCTCAATTTTCTGAAAGGCTGACCCTGAAACTTGATCAATTATTTGAATTATATTCTGTACTTGAACAACAAATACTAAAATTAGATAAATATTATAAGGAAACGAAATTTTTTAATGAGCTTCAGATTTATTAACAGAGCTTCACAATGATGCCAATAGATGGCGCTCTGTACAAGTTTATAGATACCGCGAGGTCTCTGCAGTTCGGGGCGAACCACTAGTAGATATTAGTATAGATATTATGCTATTCCTACCGAGAAGAGCCAGCCAGAAAACTCGGCGGTTGGCGGTTTAAAAAATCCCCTTTCAAATTCTACCAAGGCATGTTTTAAGTAGTGAAATATGTATGAAAAGTTGTTTATTAATCTTATGGAAAACCCCACCAAATAATAAATTCCGAAACTTGTTAAGAGGAATTCTCCCGGCGATTTCTCCATACAAAAACATTTGTCTGTTTCCTCCGTGGATAATAGAGAAAATATTCTTGCTCCATAAAATCCATATGTGTCCGTGCCATGCTCCTATGTTTTGCTTTTTTCAATAAATTAATTACTTTAAGAACAAGGAACCTTCAAAAATGGCAAAAAATGGCCCAGTTTTCGTGCCATCATCAGAGATCCTGCAAATAAATTTGACGGATATAATCAAAAAAAGAAAAACATACCGGCATAGCCCGAGTCCTTCTTAAATTATTCGTAAAAAAATAATTAAAATCGGTTCTGTTTTGGAGGAGGAAACAGAAAAATACGAGAGTAAGAATTCGACTGTTTTTCATAGGCATTATCGGTCCAAGCTGCAGTTGTCCCTATCGGGTGTTATGGAATTCTAATCGAGGGGCAGCGCGACGGCAATATAACTGTTCAATACCTATTCTCAAAGTTTCCCGTTCATGCCATATCCTCTTAATCGCTTGAGGTAATTAAGTATCACACCCGATGTAGATACCAGTATAATGCTCATCGTACGGTCATGAACGCTTTCTGATTGCGTTGTGTGCTGTTTATAAAAACAATGATTTTATTATCCGAATTGCGCGTTCGGGGTCAAGCTCATGATTAAACTTCAGTCATTGTGACTGATAAGAGACGTGTACTGAGTACTGACCGGTCAGCGAGCGTAACGGTCATGGACACCCGAGTTTACTAATATTATCGAATCCATGCTTTTGCGTCATGTTTTCATCAGATATGTAAAATATATTTTTACTACTAGCTTCGACTTCGTCTGCGTGAAATACCTAAGTAATTTAAATTTCCACCGGTACCCTTACTCTGAGATTGATCGAATTTAAAATACGGTCTCACTGAGGTGAATTACATATGCATCAAACTAAAATGAACCTTAATATTATTAATTTAGAGCTCAATTTCGTGTATGCATTCACAGCTAGCGCTCCAAACGATACGTTTCGAAATTTGAATCGGTTGCACTGAATTTGTGGCTTTAAATCAAGAGTTTTTGGGTCCATTTTAGTTTGACGCAATTGTGATTCACCTCACTTAGTGAGACCGTATTTTAAATTCGATCAATCTCAGAGTAAGGGTAGGGAACTCCATAATTTTTAGCCTTTGTCACTCTCCAGGTCCTCAACTATACCCATGCGAGGAGGGAGGCTTATTGGTAACAAAGCGCTGGTCAGGTCGAAGCTGCAAAGCTTGGAACATCGGCGCAAAGTTGCCTGTCTGTCGGTATTCTATACAGGATATATTTCGGCGAGTGTGCCCAAGAACTATTCGATCTGGTTCCTCCGTTACCTTTTTATTATCGAACCGCAAGGCATCGACAAGGTCTGCACCCTTACGCAGTCGAAATTCCGCGGGCTCGTACGAAGCGATTTGCTTCCTCGTTTCTAATTCGAACCGCTAGGATATGGAATGCCCTTCCGGCTTCCGTTTCCCCTCCTCTTTTAATATAGGTACCTTCAAATCAAGAGTGAATAGGCATCTTCTAGGCAAGCGCGCTCCACCTTAGGCTGTATCACCACTTGCTAGCAAGTCTGATTGCAGCCAAGCGCTAGCCTGTTATTATATTTTTAAAAAATGCAAAAAATCACTTCGATCCGTTGGTCTGTTGCAGCGCGATTGAAGGACAAACAAACACACTGTCGCATTTATAATACTAATAATTATCAAATCTAACTAATATGATCTCGAGTTTCATTGATGGGCCCAATGTTTGCCCTTCTGCCACACTTGAGCCAAATCAATTCAATAGCAGATTTAGTCAATCTTAAGACTTAAATTATCCATAATTATTGAAGTTTTCTGCATTGTTATGGTCATCAAGAACTCTTACAATATAAACAAATCCATTAAATATGTGACGTACAGATTAACCCTAAACCTGTCATTATAATGAATCTAAATGAGATATTATAATTTGCAGTGCTTTACGTATCATCAAAAGATTAGTGGCTAAAGATATTTAAGTATTTTGAGCCACTATCAGATCAAAATGATGTAATTAAATTTTATATGTTATATGTTATGTCCATATAAGTTAAAGATTGATTGATTAGCTTTACCTTCAATATTTTTTTAGCGTATGCCTAAATCATATTAGGCCTGTATGCCAAAGGGGAACGCCCACCTTCCATAAACACTTTGGCCCTGAGTGCCCACTCATAAAACTGTATGGTGCTGATAGTATGCAGTTTGAACAAGGAATGGGATAAGGAATTGGTTTTAAAAAAGTACACCATAATAAAAAAAACTAGTATTTATTTGTCATTAATGTATTACAGTGTGTAACAAACAAACAGTACGGTAACTTGCTTCACACAGCGTAAAGGTCCTTTTGCCGTAGTAACCGGCCGGGATGTACTTGGTCCAGTGCGAGCGCCAGGGTCTTCGAAGTTAGCAGGTAACGTATCCAAGTTCGTGCTGGGTTCATCGTGAGAAGCGGGTGCGGGATCCATATTCAAGCCGTAGTCGTCAGGGTTAAAAGAGTCGTCGGAGTCCATTTTGCAAGCGTAAACGTTGGTTAATTATCAAATCCGAGAAATAAAAAGCAAACCACAGGTACAAACACAAGTTGTGATGTGACAATGACAACTGTATTTGTTTGTCATTTGATTATTCGATCGATGTTGCCATATAAAAAAAACTCAGAAACCGATATTGATTTATCGATTTTGGATTTATTTTCTTTTTTAATTATTTTATAAACATAACATTATGTTTACAGAAAAATCCCGTTTTAGTTTATTTCTATTTTTCGTCACGTCAAAGACTTTATATAAAAGTCTTAGTTTTTTCTCAAAAATGGCAATGTTATATTAAAATATTGGAGATTGAGTGATGAACAAAAACTATTAGTATTGGAATAAATATCTGTTTAATATAGCATATAGCTATGCACAAACTGGGGAAAAGTGACAACCGTCACCGGTTGCCACTTTGTTGCTTCCACGCTCTTCTGATTCTCCAACTCTCTTCACATTCGGCCCAGGGATCGCCCCCTCTCTCGTTATTAAAGTAAAAATAAACCTTTTAAGTAAGTACTAGGAATTCTTAAATCTCTAGAAGTTTAGTTTTCTAATTATTTCTCCCGCTTGTAACTTCATACATGATAATTGTGAAAAAAAATCTACTAAACTATATATTTTCTTGCATATTTTCTATCCATAATGGTTTAGGTGTCTCACATCCACAAGGAATCCCAATTTTTAAAAAGTTTTTTTTGGAAATATCTTTTTCTACTTTATTAGGTAGGTATATAGTACGTATTTTTAAACAGTAATATAGAAAAATTAATTATATCTTATATATATATAAATCTCGTGTCACAATGTTTGTCCTCAATGGACTTCTAAACCACTTAACCGATTATAATAAAATTCGCACACCATGTGCAGTTCGATCTAACTTGAGAGATAGGATAGTTTATATTATATAGATTAGGATTATTAGTGCTACCCGTGCGAAGCCGGGGCGGATCGCTAGTTAAATATAAGGAAAGCTGTAGTACAAAGAGTTAGTATTCATTATTACAACGAATCACATCATTAATAAGTTGTTATTAAAATGTTAAGTTTTTTCTATGCCCAAGCATCTCGAGAGTATGAGTACATAATGACGCATCCAAATATGATTAAATCACTTTACACGATATACGTTTGTCAGTAAGTTGCTAACTATCCGCAGTCGAAGTTTTAATATAGCTTAACGTAACTACAAACTAGGCTATAACTTAAATGCCGATTAGTACTTACTGCAAATAAATCTTATTTTAAAAAAATCGATACTGTTCGATATAAGTATAAAGTCAAAATCGATTAAATCGATCGATATTAAAATGTGGCAATACTGAATGTATATATAGACGAAAGGACTGACAGGAAATGGTTTTTGTTTTCATAGATAGTTTTATTACTTTTTTTTTTAAACAAATTGTAGTAAACTTGCTTGATTAAAATAATAATTTTATAGGTAGAGAAAAAATACATAGTTTTTTTCGGCAAAAGGATATTGTTGGGCATTTCTTGGCCATATATGGGCGTCCCCCTTTCAGCTCAATCTTAACAGTGGTTTGAGCTGTGCGATGTTAGGTCAGTCAGTCACTTTTTCCTTTTATACAATTAAGAAGACTATTAAACCACGCATTGTCACCTCTCTGAAAGATACTTACCTCCTTACACTCCTGTAATGCGCAACTTAAGCAGTTGAGATCTCAGACAAGGGGTAACTTATATTGGAACAAAGGGTATGGTCTGTGTTATGTGTACCTGTGAATTTGAGCAGTTGTGATCTCAGACAAGGGGTAACTTGTAAGTTGTAGTGGTTAAAGGGGTATGGTTATGGTCTGTGTACCTGTGTCAGGGTGCAGGGGTGCAGGATCTCAGCTTGCATGTGCAGCTCCAGGCGGTGGATGAGCGGCGCGGGCGCCGTGATCCACGCCGAGCGCAGCCCTGAGCTCACCACCTTCGACAAGGAGTCCAGCCGGAGCACGCGACCACACACGTCCAGCGAGAGGAACGATGGCGGCACCTTCTACAACAAAACATAGCATTCAAACCAACGGCCCTGACAAACAAAGAATGAGAACTTAACTTACTAACGCCATCTAGTCTAAAAAGCGCGAACTTACTTGCAAAATATGCGCCATCTAGTGTGACAGCTTGAAAACATAACAAAATAAGTAAAAAGTCATCGATATCGAATCACTGCCCACAACGTGGGGACCCTGGGCTTGACACCTAACCTCGAGGCAATAAGCCATGATGGCAGGCCTTAGGCCGAATTTCATGTGTCGGCTTAAAGAAAATTACCGGGAAAGCGTTCTTGCCCGCGCCCATACCCGGGTAAGGAGGCACTGCCTCGAGACCTGAACCTCTGTGAACCTACGGCCAATTGGAGAAGACCACGCTCTCTCTGTGGTCTGGTCTAGTACCTACATATATATCGATGATTCAAACCCCATTTCATTCCCTGAGCAAAGGCTTCTCCTAGTCTCTTCCATAAGTTAAGTGTTCCTACAACAGAGAGGGTTTGCGAACTCTACAATACCGTCTCTCCAGCTATGGGACCTATTCCTCTCTTTCTTTTATTCTCAAATACAGCATTATAGAAACTTAATAATGATACACTTTTTTACTTTGGCACTCTTTCAAATAATGCGTCTTCAAGCATATAACTTGACTTCGTAGTGCAAGAAAGCTTGTCTCGTATGTTGCTGTCACCAGCTCAGAACAAAAAGTTTTTGTTTTTAACTGGTCATATTTGTTATAATTGTTCTACGGCTCGAATCGATTCAATTGTTCTGAGGTCACCAGATTATCGAGTAATTACTGACAAAGATAACGTCTCAGAGAAATGAATGAACATCATTATTCCTCGGGTAACGTGAAACATTATTTATAAAGGAATGAAATTTAAAGATATATCTATCAAATTATCTATAGACGATATTGCACGAATTTATTTAGTTACAGCCGAATTTGAAAACACAGAATAATCTATTCTGTAAATAATTTTTAACCGCGGAATGCGGATACAGAACTAGTAATAGGAGATGTACCTACGTATATATCCCTTATCAATGTACTTAGAACTATTTCCGCGTTTATGTCTAAATAATTGTCTTCTAAACCAATATACAAACAAACATAAGATAACAGTGATTGTGGTTAAAATAATAATAGATAAGATGATCAGAGAATTTTCAGTGTTATGTATATATTTATGAAGCACATTGGCAATATTAACTTCACATGTACAGTCGCAGTCAATGTACATACTCGTAAATATAATTGAGGACTATAAATAATGCTCGTAAATAATGATTCTCGATTTCATTGCAAAATCAATTTTATACTTCTACCATACCTTTACTACTGTTTTAATCATACTTTTGCGGGTCTAAAGTCAGTCTTCATGCCCTAGGGCCGTAATCTAGTCGATCGATCGCCCAACTAGTTGACCAACCCCATACTGTAAATATGCACAACAGAGTCTAGGCTCCAGACTGGTCGACCAAACGACCGTACCATTTGACATAAAAGTTTTTAAACCAAGGAGTATGTATACCTGCATCTTTTCTTTTTATTATTTACTAGACCTATGTATCCTACTTACTATGATTTGCAATAAATATCTAACCATTACAGTTTGTTTTACTGTTATGGTAGAAGTATAAAGTAGAGTATACACCACCGGGATAAAGCAGTTTTTTTCTTGGGCGCTTGAATCCCTCACTGCACTCAGGACTCAATCTTAATTCCCTCCCTTTGGTCGGGAATTAACTTATAACACCCTCGCTGCGCTCGGGAGTTAAATTTGGAGTCCTTCGTTACGTTCAGGATTCAATGTAGCGCCCGTGACATAAAACAGTGCTTTATCCCCTTGGTGTATAAACTACTATTACAGTTTGGCTATATCTGCATTTAAAATTACTTTAGGAAGTGCTGTTATATCAAAGGCCCTTACAACATATTTAACATTATGAGGGACGAGTGGCCTAGTTGCGACAACACATATCAGTAGATTGCAATTGTTAAGCAACGTTGACCCAAGTTGATAACTGGATGGTAGTCCGAATTTGGTCTTTGACTTTCCTCCGTGCCTCGGAAAGCTCGTTAAACCATCGGTCCCGGTTATTATCACTAACATCTGCTAATAATAGTTAGTAACCTAAGAGTTGAACTAGTACTCTTAGTAGAGTCGTCGATTGTTACCTACCCAAGAAAATGTGTTTAATGGGAAGGGGTGACGACCCTCAGCAATGAGGAATACGATGCAGAGAGAGAAATAGATAACTGCGGTTTGTATGGAATTGAACAAGCGCCGTCTGTCATATTATTATGTCATCAAGCGCTTGACAATTCCATAACAAATCGTGGTTTACTTTAACGTGATCAAATACTCTCTATCTACTAGTAATAATATAGTTCGCGCGCGAGTTGAATGCAGAGCTTATGTATGTGTCACCATACATAAGCACTGCATTTAACTGCGGCACATGCCGAGTATGAGTACTCACATCAGTATAATTGAGGAACATGTACGGGTCGTCCTCTACTATCAAAACGTCGTATTTGCAAGCCAGCTCGTAGATCCGCCGCCTTCTGCCCTCCGGCAGCACGGTGCCTGTGGGGTTGTTCCCCGTGGGTATCAGATACATCATCTTCGGCATCGACAGCCCCCTCGTCAGCCTCTCGTTCAGCACTGACTCCAGGGTCTCAGGGATCAGTCCGTTTTCGTCTTCCGGTATGCCTATGATTTCTGGCTTGTATGGCCTTAGCTGTAACAAACATCATAATTATAGGTAGAGTACACCTTTTATAGTCTTCCTTGCTCTACACTACTTTCACATATTTCAAAGAATAATTCTCTGCTCTAAAGATGTTTGCAGCAATCAAAATGATTAGCAACTAGAATAGGTATGATGCGTGCGACTTAGTTGTCCGCGTGATTTAGGTTATTTGGAATTCCTGTCATCTTTGAGATTTTCCGGGTCAGTAGCTAATGCTTATGTTCTAGCCCAGGATGTCTGTGTACCGAATTTTGTCAAAATCGTCTTTGAAGACATGGCAGACGGACGTACTTTAGCATTTATATATTAGTATAGATTTAGGGTCTACAGATGGACAGACGGTGTCAACAGGGGAGCAGAGGAGGAGGCTGAGGGAGCAGCGGTGACTCACAACGCTGAAGACGCCCGCGTATGAGTACTCGGTGGTGACGACTGCGTCGCCGGTGTTGAGCAGCAGCTCCGCGCACTGGTAGATGCCATGCTGCCCGCCGGCGGTGGCCTGCACGTCGCGGGGGAGGGGCAGGGGGGGCGGCCGGTGTAAATGCTCCTGCCACGAGCGCAGCTCTGTCAGCAGGGGAGGGAGTCTGGGGGAACAATGAAAATGCATTCAATGCGTGGAGGAATTCACAGATTCTGTGGGTTCCCTCCGCAATCTTAAAACCTACATATTTATATACAAATTTTCTGTGATTTGTCTAAACTAAAGCATTCGATTGCTTTGAGCACAGAACCCAAGAGTCTTGTACCCAACGCTGAGAATACCTTCAAGTCCAATAGCCTCATAATTCTAAGAGATAGTATTCAATCAGTTTTCGGTGTCGCTCAAGGCTCTGTTTTGGGACCCTTCGTGTTCTTGGTATGTAATATTAAATACTAGATGATGCCCGCGACTTTGTCCGCGTGGAATAAGTTTTTTTAACTCCCACTAGAACTCCTTAATTTTTCGGAATAAAAAGTAGCCTATGTCACTCTCCAGGTCCTCAACTATACCATACGCATAAAATCATCTCGATCCGTTGCCCTGTTACGGCGTGATAAACCAAGAAACGAACACACTTTCGCATTTATAATATTAATTAATATGATTGAAATAAAGTAAATTTTACCGACGAAAATGATACGATTACTGAAGTCACCCAATGGTTAGCTGTGATACGTACCCTTGCGAAGGTATATACTGCAGCGCGGTGGCCAGCTCCTTCTCGTCGAAGAGCATCTTCCCGCCCGCGCGCGTGGTGAGCTCGAGCCGCGTGAACGGGAAGATGGCCTCGCTGGGCATGCCCTCCGCCAGCGAGAACATGCGCTTACCCACTTTGTAGGCCAGGGAGGCTGGAACAATCACCATCTTCATTATTGAATCGAAGCAGGCGTTACTTTGCGGAAGGCCATGACAATGAATGAACCAAAAGTTTATTTCGCTATAATCCGCCACAGCAGACAAATCCATGTGGTACAGTGAGTGTCCTTCACCAATAGCATGCGAACACCCACCACCCAGCAATTCTTGACCCACCTTCCCAGCTTTTATATTTAATCAACAAGTTAGCCTTCAGATGAGGTACATGTACTTGTGCTTGTGATACTTGTACTTTACTTAAGGTTGCAGTCAAGGCCGCTATAATTTGTTGACGAATAAGAGAAAACCGAGCGACCGAGCTTACAGTCTTTCAGGTTTTTTTTTAAATCCACTACAAGTTAGCCCTTGACTGCGATCTTACCTGATGGTAAGGGATGATGCAGTCGAAGATGGTAGCGGGCTAACCTGTTAGGGGGATGGCAGTTATATTAAACCCTTACCCCTATTCGGTTTCTACACAGCATCGTACTGGAACGCTAAAATCGCTTAGCGGCACGTCTTTGCCGGTAGTGTGGTAACTAGCCACGGCCGAAGCCTTCCACCAGGCCAGATCAGGGAAAATTCAGAAATTATAAATTTGTGTGAATTTTAATTTGGTCAGTGATAATACGTAAGTATTTAGATAAGCTAACAATTGTTAACATTATTTAAATACTAAACAAGAAGTAAGTATTAACAACTAGATGATTCCCGCGACTTCGTCCGCGTGGACTAAGTTTTTACGATTCCCGCGGGAACTCCTTAATTTTCCGGGATAAAAAGTAGCCTATGTCCTTCCCCGGGATATAACCTACCTCTATACCAAATTTCAGCAAAATCGGTTGAAAAGATGGGCCAGGAAAGCGTAGCAGACAGACAGACAGACAGACAGACAGACAGACACACTTTCGCATTTATAATTAATGATTAAACGAACTTACCTGTAAGTGAAGTTCGATCATAATTATACGAGTATTCGTCCGAAGAGATTAGCATGATATACTTGTAGTACCGTGTACGTACGGCCACTTTCACACGTTAGTTGAGGTAGCTGGAAATAAAAACAAACGCTCCCTCTTACCGGCCGATAGCAGGCCGCTATATATAGGCCCCACTCCTGCACAACTAGTCATTTAGTTCGGAGCTTGACCTTTTTTTTTTTTTTTTTTACACTTTCATAAACACATATATATTACAAATTTAACCTTGAATTTGAAATTTGACCTTTTCATGACACTGGGGTAACCCGTGGGAGGGTGGGATGCTAATCTCTTCGGACGAATACTCGTATAATTATGATCGAACTTCACTTACAGGTAAGTTCGTTTAATCATTAATTACACTTCGTATTCGTCCTCCGAGATTAGCATGATATACTTGTAGATATTGAGAGACTTGTCATGAAAACAGGTCTTACTCGTAGTTATTATGCGAAAAACGCACTTTAACCATCAGGTATATCATATTTAATACATAATAATGATTATGTTCTTATTTAATGAACAATTTTATTTATTTTGATAGATATTTACGAGGTACTGTATAACTTTGTTTTTTATAATGCTCGATTTTATTATTACAGGATCATAGTATTTGTAAGAAATGAGTCAACTCAACAATCTGAATTTTCGATAAGGAAAATTATAATTTCAAAAGTATTCGAGCAACTACTTAGTGTCGTGTACTTTGGGCAAAAACAAGGAGCAGTCTGTGGATATGCCAAGTGACTGCAACTAAAATATTCTTGTGGATATGGCGGGCTCTTGAGGCCGCGCTGTATTGAGGAATTGTGTCGAAGGTGTTTAATTTTGTCAAGATAACTATTGAGGGTTACACTTACGATAATGTAAAAATTGTATTATATACGGAAGAAACCTGTTCAGAAAGTTTTAATTAAAAATTAAAAATTTTGATTGACGAGAAATTTCGAAGGAAAGTTCTATGTTATATATTATTATTATTACAATTTTGAAAAACTTTTGCATTCTATGTAATGTTCTTGAAGCTCATAAAATTATTTAATGCTTCAAAAGTTCTTTTATAGTTGAAATTTCATCAGATCATTGATTGAGAAAAACAAAACACAAAAAAAAAAAAATAATGCATTTCAATTAATGCATTTTAATTTCAATTTTTTTCAATGAAACTGCATATTATACTTAGAGATCACTTTTCTCTAATATTACGAGATCTACAACTATTGGTAAAGTTGTGATAAATTTCAACAACTCAAATTCAATTGAATTAATGCTTGCTGAAGACATCCATGGAAGAGATGTATAGATTATATATTGATTGCCGAATTGAAACAACTTAATTGATCAACTATCGTGTTGTTTAAATGAATTTACAGAAGGACAGAAATAAAACTGACTGAAAGGTATTCATCATTTCTATAGATGAGAGTGGGAAATCTCTTATCAATAAAGACTACCGGCGAGCAGCCAGCAGTAGTTGCAACCAGGGTATGTGAGGTGTAATTTGCGGCTGCAGGAACGAGAGAGAAAGAAAAAAAAAAAAATAATAAAAATAAAAATATATATATACTTATGTATATATATAACCACGTCAGATGGTTCAAAGACCAGTGGACCAGTGGGTCCGAAGACAAATTACAGCAAGTAAACCATTAAATATGCGATATGATGGTAGGCTATAAAGGAACAAAAATTATGAACTTTACTTGTGTTTTCTTGATAATACCTAAGAGTGGAAACCCAAGAGATTGAAACCCATGAACGCATTAATGGCGTACGCATCTGAGTCATTCTTACACGAAATATATTAATTTTTATAATTGGTATAACATTGGGACGCAAAAAGGAGAATTTTCGAATTATTTGGACAGTTCCCACTAAATACCTTTGAACGGATTCGTCTTGATTCTCTAATAGCTTTAGTATCGTGACTAGAGCGTTTATATGTAATACAAACATCTTTGTAATCGCATCTATTCAATATATATCTCGTGGGCTCATCTCAAGAGGGGAAGTACCTACCAGCCATGCAGGTTATGAAACCAACTGCAATGGTATTGGCGATCTTGAAAAGATTTTGAAAAAATGTGTAAGTATTCAACAAATACTTGAAACCGAAGTAAGCTGGCAGAATTTCCAACTGGTTAATGTGAAATGCCTCATTTCGTTGGGTGCTAGCAGTTTCCTCACCACAAGCGGCCCCCGACCCCGCAGTTGAGAATCCTATGACAATTTCTACATCATTTCAATTTTGTTTACAGAATTAGGCCGCTCAAAATCTAAAGGACAACAGGATATAGATGCGTTGTTTCTTAATTACCATTTTTTAAATTTAAAACATTTACACCTTCTAAAACTTGGTTGTTTTAGCCGGCCACGATGAAGACGTAATAAGGCCAACTAATGTAGCAAAGTTCAAAAAAAAATATTATTATGTATATAAGAATAAATTACGTATTCCAAAAAATAAAGTTGCAGGAGCTCGGTGGCAACTTATTGTTTCTTTTCATTGAAATATTATGATAAATAGACGTTCGTTTTGTGATTTCTTTTTAAAAAGAGAATCAATCATCATCGAACAATAACTATAGGTAGTGTCGGAACTCCTTATACGGAAGTTATTTACTTGTTTTAAAATTAATTATAAAATAAAACTGTTAAGTTGCCAAACTGTAAAGATTATTAAAGAATTATTATGATTAAAAGGAGTAACATTAATTTCTTAGCCTCGAGGAAATTTTTAGAAAAAAAAATATTGCAGTTTGGTTTAAATAAACCAAATAACTGTGGAACGTATATTTGGAAAACTATATTCAAACAAAAGCGCAATTAATTTAGTTGCCTTTCTGGTCTGCATGTATTAGGACCGCAAACTAAGCATCTTTTTGATTGGTTGTGGTCATATAGCAGTTCTCACTAATACAATTATTGTTCTAAATTCTTCAAATAAAGAAAAAAAATATTGAAATGTTTTTCATTGTTTTATATTAAAGTAAATATGTTCTTGCCGTATGACTCGGAAAAAGAGTACTGCAGTCAAAAATTAATGTACTGCAGGTTCACTTTGTGATATAGCTCCTATAGCTAAGGGACCATCGACTGCCTTTTGAATGAATTTCGAGGCAAAACAAGAAACACTTAAAATAGGAATACTATAGGAAAAAACAACTAACCACTGTAGGGTCATCGGTTATGGATGACCACTGCTTTTTTAAAAATTTTGACAAATTTTTTAAAAAAAAATTACCAGTGTTCCTAATCTCGGACAACGATGGCTGCGATGAGAAGTCCTTAGCCGAAATGTTCGCATAACAGGTCTGTTGATTTAAAACTTCCTTTGCGGTTTGGGCTTGAGGCTGTTTCGACTCTGCGCTCTAGTTAATTATCTCCTTAGCATCTTTGTAAGTTTCTGAAAGATTCTTGCTAAATAATAAGAATTAGTTTTAATATGCAATAACTAATCCTGAGGACAATTAAACGTCTTGTTAAAGAATCGCTGTATGTCGTAATTAAAGCGTCGTGCGTCCATTAATAGATGCTGTATCCGACGATCCGTATCGTTTTATAAAGCTCTGCTGTAGTAGCTATGCTCAAAACATCATAACAAAAAACTCGAAGGCGTCTTGCTGTCGGGATTCGGGAGTGAAGGCGGGACTTGCGCCTGCGTCATCATGACTTCTCCCAGGGCAGGTAAGATCGTTGGTCTTCATGACATTAGTCATTCATTATTGTTCATTAGAGCGCAGTCCCAATAGTGAAGCATATTATGGCAACATGAATGCTTGGATAAGTTTTCGCACCTGATCGAAGATGCTTTGAGATTCAAGCACGTGCGCGCGCACTTTCGTCGTACGAAAAAAGGTGTGCCAATAAAGTGCGTAAAAGGACGCACTTCTCAAAAACAGATTTTGCAATAGTTAGTTCAAACAATCAACGCAATACAGGCATAATTTCATAATATATAATCGTGTACGAAAAAAAAAACACTTCAAAATTGAACAACGCCTGAGAGCCCCCGCTCATGACCCATTGCCAGTCCATTACTTTGTAGGCATGAGATTGCACGCGAAAATATACTTCAAAATTGAGCAATGCCTGAGGGCTTTCGCCCACGACTCATTGTAAGTCTATTACTTTGTAGGCATGTGATTGCACGCGAAAACGTACTCCAAATTGAAACGTACTTCAAATTTGAGAAATGCCTGAGGGCTTTCGCCCACGACTCATTGCAAGTCTATTATTTTGAAGGCATGAGATTGCACGCGAAAACGTACTCCAAATTGAAACGTACTTCAAATTGAGCAATGCCTGAGGGCCCCCGCCTACGACTCATTGTAAGTCTATCATTTTGTAGGCATGAGTTTGCACGCGAAAACGTACTCCGACTTATTGTAAGTCTATTAGGCATGAGATTGCACGCGAAAACGTACTTCAAATTGAGCAATGCCTGAGGGCTTTCGCCCACGACTCATTGTAAGTCTATCATTTTGTAGGCATGAGATTGCACGCGAAAACGTACTTCAAATTGAGCAATGCCTGAGGGCTTTCGCCCACGACTTATTGTAAGTCTATCATTTTGTAGGCATGAGATTGCACGCGAAAACGTACTTCAAATTGAGCAATGCCTGAGGGCTTTCGCCCACGACTTATTGTAAGTCTATTATTTTGTAGGCATTAAATTGCACGCGAAAACGTACTTCAAATTTGAGCAATGCCTGGGGGGCCTCGCCTACGACTTATTGTAAGTCTATTATTTTGTAGGCAAGAGATTGCATGCGAAAACACACTTCAATAGGTAGCCATAGGCAATCCGATTTGCTAAGATTTCATAATATCCACGTCTAGACAGGTAGATTTTAACAGACTTTCTTGCTGATTCTTTTCTGTAGGAATGTTATTCCGAACCAGTGAAAGATTCCACTCGACGACTCAAAAAGGACTTGTAAAAGTCTATTTGAGTAAGAAACATTAATTGAATTTCGGTTTGAGTTTAGGTATATATCTAAAAAAAAAAATCCTATGCGCAAACACACATTATTAGAAAGTTGGCTGACGAGCAATGTTGCGACTCGATGGTGGCAGTGTTGGCGATTGCAGTGACTCCAAAGAACTCGATGACAAGCAGTGTAGAAGACTTCAAAAACAAAAGCTCGATGGTGTAGAAGACTCCAAAAAAAAAACTCGATGACAAACTTATTCGGTGATAACGTTTACGTGATCGGTTTAATTTCAAATTTCCGAAATCACTTTTACGTTTTTATCACAAAAATAAATAATAAAAATATTAATTTTTAATTTATTAATTTAAAAATAAAATAAAAACTCACCGAATTTGCGGACGTGCGAAGTGGCTGAGCACGAAAACACGAATGACTAGTTGTGCAGGAGTGGGGCCTATATATAGCGGCCTGCTATCGGCCGGTAAGAGGGAGCGTTTGTTTTTATTTCCAGCTACCTCAACTAACGTGTGAAAGTGGCCGTACGTACACGGTACTACAAGTATATCATGCTAATCTCGGAGGACGAATACGAAGTGTAATTGACCGAGCGAAGCGAAGGTCTCTGAGTCTACTTGAGTGAATTGGCACTTGTCCGTCCGTCCGTCTGTCCGTCTGTCAGAGCCTTATAACTTCTGAATTACTGAATGTAATTACTTCAAATTTAAATATAATATGTAAACCAATGGCCTCCCGCCGAATATGGCTAAAAAAGTTATAAAAGTACATTGTTACCCTAGGGATGAAAGTAACTTATTTAGTCCCGAGACGGGGTTTGGCGCCCGAGCGTAGCGAGGGGGCCTATAGTTCGAGGGACTAAATAAGTCTTTCATCCCGAGGTAAACACTGTGCTTTTCATTACGAATATAAGGAAAGTCAAAATAAAAAGTCTATGAATCAGTTGTCTTTACTTTATGAATAAAGTCTATCTTTCTTCTTGTCTATGGATGCACTCGGGTATAAAAAAAAAAAAAAAAAAAAAAAAAAAAAAAAAAAAAAAAAAAAAAAAAAAAAAAAAAAAACGATTCAGTTGAAAACGATTCTCCCTAGGGCTGAAAAGTATTACTTTCAACCCGCTTCTCAGGCAACTTCAAACCTACTTTCCGTGTATGAGTAATGAAAAAATCTTTATTTCAGGGGGGCTCTCATAGAAGCGAATGCGGAGTAAAATATTTTTTATAGCGTTACATAGGGTTGCGGTATATCATTTTAAAGATAATGAGGAACAGAGTCCAAAAATATTTTTTTTTTAATTTTTCCCCTAAAATTGACGAAATGGGGGGCTTTCAAAGTGGAGATTTTCTGACGTCCAAAGATGACCTCAGAACTCCCAATTTTCTGAAAGGCTGAGCCTGAAACTTGATTAATTATTTGAATTATATCCTGTACTTGAACAACAAATACTAAAATTAGATAAATATTCTAAGGAAACGAAATTATTTAATTTTTAAAGAGCTTGATTATTTTTAACAAACTTCACAATGGTGTCAATAGATGGCGCTCTGTACAAGTTTATTCGTTTGTGCTTAAAAAGAAAAGGCTGAGCCTGAAACTTGATCACTTATTTGAATTATATCCTGTACTTGAACAACAAATACTAAAATTAGATAAATATTCTAAGGAAACGAAATTATTGACCGAGCGAAGCGAAGGTCTCTGAGTCTACTTGAGTGAATTGGCACTTGTCCGTCCGTCCGTCCGTCCGTCCGTCCGTCCGTCCGTCCGTCCGTCTGTCCGTCTGTCAGAGCCTTATAACTCCTGAATTACTGAATGTAATTACTTCAAATTTAAATATAATATGTAAACCAATGGCCTCCCGCCGAATATGGCTTAAAAAGTTATAAAAATCTTTATTTCAGGGGGGCTCTCATAGAAGCGAATGCGGAGTAAAATATTTTTTATAGCGTTACATAGGGTTGCGGTATATCATTTTAAAGATAATGAGGAACAGAGTCCAAAAATATTTTTTTTTTAATTTTTCCCCTAAAATTGACGACATGGGAGGCTTTCAAAGTGGAGATTTTCTGACGTCCAAAGATGACCTCAGAACTCCCAATTTTCTGAAAGGCTGAGCCTGAAACTTGATTCATTATTTGAATTATATCCTGTACTTGAATAACAAATACTAAAATTAGATAAATATTATAAGGAAACGAAATTATTTAATTTTTAATGAGCTTCATTATTTTTAACAAACTTCACAATTATGTCAATAGATGGCGCTCTGTACAAGTTTATTCGTTTGTGCTTAAAAAGAAAAGGCTGAGCCTGAAACTTGATCACTTATTTGAATTATATCCTGTACTTGAACAACAAATACTAAAATTAGATTAATATTCTAAGGAAACGAAATTATTTAATTTTTAATGAGCTTCACTATTTTTAACAGAACTTCACAAAGATGGCGCTCTGTAAGTTTATGGATACCGCGAGGTCTCAGTTCGGGGCGAACCACTAGTTTAATTTTTAATGAGCTTCACTATTTTTAACAGAACTTCACAAAGATGGCGCTCTGTAAGTTTATGGATACCGCGAGGTCTCAGTTCGGGGCGAACCACTAGTTTAATTTTTAATGAGCTTCACTATTTTTAACAGAACTTCACAAAGATGGCGCTCTGTAAGTTTATGGATACCGCGAGGTCTCAGTTCGGGGCGAACCACTAGTTTAATTTTTAATGAGCTTCACTATTTTTAACAGAACTTCACATAGATGGCGCTCTGTAAGTTTATGGATACCGCGAGGTCTCAGTTCGGGGCGAACCACTAGTTTAATTTTTAATGAGCTTCACTATTTTTAACAGAACTTCACAAAGATGGCGCTCTGTAAGTTTATGGATACCGCGAGGTCTCAGTTCGGGGCGAACCACTAGTTTAATTTTTAATGAGCTTCACTATTTTTAACAGAACTTCACATAGATGGCGCTCTGTAAGTTTATGGATACCGCGAGGTCTCAGTTCGGGGCGAACCACTAGTTTAATTTTTAATGAGCTTCACTATTTTTAACAGAACTTCACAAAGATGGCGCTCTGTAAGTTTATGGATACCGCGAGGTCTCAGTTCGGGGCGAACCACTAGTTTAATTTTTAATGAGCTTCACTATTTTTAACAGAACTTCACAAAGATGGCGCTCTGTAAGTTTATGGATACCGTGAGGTCTCAGTTCGGGGCGAACCACTAGTATTAGTATGGATATGGAAGTATGGATTAAAACAATTAAAAAATTCGACTGCCTGAAAAAAGGAGTATATTGTTTTCAGGGTTTATGTATGTATGTTGTTTTCAGGGTTCATGTATGTATGTATGTATGTATGTATGTGAGTTTGTATATTCCACCATAACTTCTATACGCCTGAACGGATTTTGATGAATGAGGTATCGTTAGAATCCTTAGCTTATTCCGGGTGACATAGGCTAGTAAAATTTAATTTAATTCTTTGAGTTATTGGATATAACATTCGTCATATCGATTTTGTTGGAGTAAAATGTAGCCTACAAGAGTCGGGCTATAATAACGAATCGATCGACACCTCATTCAACAAAATCGGTTCAGTAGTTTAGGCGCTACGGCGGAACATACATAAATACAAACATACATTACATGCTAAAATGATAACCCTTCCTTTTGTCTTTGCGTAGTCGGGTTATTTTTTTTTTGTTTTTTTTTTTACAAAGCGATGGAAGTTCACACAAAATTGGGCAGGAATGGCAGCGTGGGCAGTGGCCAGTGGGCAGGTGCTTGAACTTGATACCAGGGCAGTTAGGTATAAATAATGATAACAACTTTTTGCCAGTCATTTATTTAAAGCTAAATGTTAAAACACGATAACAAATGGGTATGTTTTAAATAAATTGTTGCAAAATATGTATACGGTGACGTATGTAAAACACAAAACAATTTCGAATGAGTTGAATTAAATTCAGGGAATGAATAATTAATGATTAAACGAACTTACCTGTACGTGAAGTTCAATCATAATTACTCGAAGGGCTTCGTTCGAAGATATTAGCAATGTATACATTGTAGTTTCACGTTAGACTCGCCGTTTCGCACTTTATTTTGGAGGTAGGTAGAACAAAAAATAACTCGATGTCGCACCACCTCGCCCCGATCACGTCATTAAGTTTGGAGAATGCAGAGCTGTTTAGAATTAAGTAATTATCTTACGTATGTTTCACGCCCAGGGGCCTGACTAGTTCATGTAAGGGAGGGAGGGTTGCTAATATCTTCGAACGAAGCCCTTCGAGTAATTATGATTGAACTTCACGTACAGGTAAGTTCGTTTAATCATTAATTACTCTCGAGCTTCGTTCGAAGATATTAGCAATGTATACATTGTAGATGTTGAGAGAAAGTAATTGTGGTGAAACATATGTAGATATTTAAATTGTAATAAGTTTTTCTGAAAATCAGACAAATTAATTATTAAATAATATCACAATAATAGCAAAAATAATTATATAAATTATAAAATTATTCATAATCATTCTAAATATTAATTTCTAAAATGATTATAATTTAATTACATTAATCTCTTGTAATGAGGTAATTAGGTATAATAACATAAGTGAAATACACCGTTATTAGTAGTTTAAGTAGGTATTCAATATATTCCTTGCAAATTCTATACCTATTCGAATAAGTCTCATTAGATACTGCTCTATTATAGTATTTTGCGAAAAACCATTTTGCGAAAAACCATTTTGCGAAAAAACCCAAAGAATTTGAGCTCCATCCTGCAGTATTTCTAATAATATCTATACTGACTCCTGACTGGCTTTCGAAGTCGATGCATGCTTTGTACTGTGGGCAGTGAATATGGATGTGTCTATTCCACTCAAATTCAAGGTACTTTTCACACACCTACTCAATGTTTGAGATAAAACTTTACCATGAGGCTTTCTGAATGAAATTAACAACGTAGTTTTAGCTTATCGTAAGTCTTTGGTTCTTTCACAATATACTTTCAAAGTGTCCGCGGGACATATTTGTGGTCTTTGTGAAAAGAAAGGTAAATACAAAATTGGTTGTAAATCACCTAGCCGTGAAGTCTTTATTAAAGTCTGGATTTTTTATTATTAACTGAGTATTTGTGAAATTAATATTATTTATATCTATCAGGCACCGAAAGTGTTTGAACTCTGTGGGCTGTGACCAGTGCCAACAGGATGATTAATTTTTTGCTCACTTAAGGTTTAAACTTTCATTAGGTACTAAATATTTGATAAATAATATAAAACGTAGTCAATATCTCATGTAAGATAATATTTTGGCAATGTAGGCCGTTAACAAAAAAAAAAAACGCCTCTAAGGTATCTCTTAGTTAAATCATTGTTAACTACATCCTGACCTAACAGTAGGTAATGAAAGAGCTGATCTACAAGTATTTATTTTTCCATATCAAAATTTTACAATAGAAAACTCGAAACGTTCGTAATCGTAACATTAAAAACATCTATTAGCATTTTTTAAGACAAGTGTCATAGTGTAAGTGTCTGCAAGTGATGCCAGCATTACTGGGATGGATGACTGAGGGAGGGCTCTGCGGAGTAGCGAAGTCCGGATAATCTGTCCAGATGTAACTGGGGTAATCTTTCGGTGTACTGCACGATTGTCACAATGAGAAATTATCAAATTATCTTGTGATATTAAAATGAATGGTTTTGAATTTTGATGTTTCTTGTAGAGTGGGTTGTGTACCTATTGTATTGTTTTGTATTGAGGCACAAATACAATCCCCGTTCCTTTATCTTTAATTATTTTTCGTAAGGTCTTTAGGATAATAGAAATTGGAGGAAATATGTAAAAGAAAAAATCTCTCCACGATATAGTAAATGTATTGATTACAAAGGCATCCAGATGTTTACACGTAACGTATGAAACACGTATGTTTTAGATTTATCCTATTCGCAAACAAATCTATGGAGGCAATGCCAATTATCGCCGTGATTGTAATATAAGCGTTGTTTGATAACTCCAATTACATATCAGATATTTAAGATGCGATCTTCGCGATTCTGCATCCGCAATCTTATTATCAGAGCTACGAATGTAACTAGCATGGATCTTATTTTACGCATTTCGAACCATTTTCATTATTGCTGTGTACTACTTGTTAAATGTGGAAACTGGATATCCCCCCATTCTATTTATATAAGAATCATATTGTCAATTCCAAGCAAAATTTGACAGTTTTGGAGTTTATTTAAAAAATATTTAAGTTCTAAAAAGGCTGCCAATAACTCTAAGTATGAAATGTAACTGCCATTCCTGTTCACTCCATGGCCCCCAAGCAGTATCCTCACCACAGGAGGCCCCCAACCCATTGTTGAGACATCAGTAAATATTTACATGTCATAAGTGTCACCTTTAATTTTGCATACAGCATAATCAATATTGTTTAGTCACCAATAAACCAGCTAAATTGTCTGGTATTGTCATGAACCTGTCATAGTTTTTATCTTCCGTTAGATTCAAATATTTAAAAATAAATAGGTAAATAAAATTCAAATATTTACAGCTCTCAAAATCTTTTGTGTATAGCCAGCCGTAATCTACGGCTTGACACGCGGAAGTAAGTAAGCAAAAAACCGAGCAAATTCCCTAATTTTATACAGCTTTTCAAATTTTTAAATTTTAATACTTATTTTATTTTTAATTTTTTCTCTTTTACTATCTGGTAATTTTATTTGTAACTTTTTGAATCTATAATATTGCTCAAATATTTACAGCATCGATTAGGCGTAAAAACCCTTTTTTCCATAGAGGTATAATATTATAGTAGGTAATTTTTGCTGTATTAATAATGAATCCTAAAGATTCTATTAATGATCTTGTATCGGGCATGTTTTTTAAGTAATGATTATAAGACTGCCCGACTAGAAGTAAATCCTCTAAATAAGAGGAGGACAATTATTAATATCCCAATAGTTTTGCAACAAGTTTAAGAATACGTAAATAAATATCCAAATGGTAAAACATTGAATTCATAAAGGTTGCAATTCCATCGAAAACGTAAATAATTCCTTGAATTTTGATGAAGGTACAATTTTAAGGAAATAAGCGTCTATTAGATCAATAGTAGCTTATTTAATTCCATTAAAAATATAAAACGATTTTTACCATCTGGTTTTGGCACGGTTTTGGAATAAGAAAATTGTTTGAAAAAAAATTGGCCTTCACATGGTTGACATAATGATAATATAACTCCTATAAAACAGTCTATAGATTCTTTAAAAGAATTTTAAGTCCACGTATAGTCTGCTTCTGTAGGTATAACCGATTTTGTCACAGAGCATGAAAATGGAATTTCATAACCTGATATCCAAGATAGAATTTTTGAATTATTAGCAATCAATGACCATTCATTATAGAAATAAGTCAAGCGGCCTGCCGGCTTTACCGTTTCTATCGCCTGAGTCGTGGAGGCTGCTGATGCGACGACGTCCTCGAGGCAGCGGCGTGCTGCGTCGACGTCCTCGTCCGCCTCGCTGTCGGTTGCCGCGCTGGCGGGCGATAGCCCCTCGCTGCCGCCTGCGACGGCGGCGGCACGCGATAACTCGAGAGGGACGCCTCGAAGTTTAAAGTCTGCCTGCTGGTAGTTGCGGCAGCGGTCACAGGCGTTTTCGCTCCAGGCCTAGTTGCAGATATTATATTATCTGCACCAGATTTATTAATAATCTTGGCCGACTTTAAAGTTTCAGCCAAATTGTTGCCAAAAAATAACTCGTCGATTTTTGTTTTTTCCAGCTGTTCTTTTAATTATTTCTTTACTGCAGTAAGAATAAAAAATCTCCCTAGAACTGAGTCACTATGTTGAATATCACCAAGGATTATATCCATTAATAGTTTGAGCAGTTCTTGATTTGCATCATTAGATGATAAGAGTAAAGTAAAAGCTGCGCAGAGTGATGACAGCGCACAGGATATTGATACTTGCTTATTTTCTATCCCTTTTTCACGTTTTGCTTGACTTTCTCCCAGGGATGCCTGAATTTTGGCATTCAGCGCCGGTGCTTTTATTAATTTTTAGTAAACCGGAACTAAGTATTTCTCTTTCACGTCCTTTCGGATTTCTTTGCTCAACCCAGTAATCACTATGTGACTTAACCTAAAAGCTAAGTCTTTTTGAATATTTTCACCATAATATTTGTCTTTGACGGTGGTTGGATCCTCTCCTAAAATACTCAGTAGTTCTGGGTTTAATGTAGGCTCTGTAAGTGCATCCGATTCAACAGCTGAGGTAGCTGGGTCGACTGAGGGCTGGAGCTGCAGCGGCGCGCTGGGGACAAGAACCGCCACTGTTGCAACGGTGTCAGCAACGTCGGTATGGTGATTATTGAATTCACATTGGTCTATTCCAGGAGTTCATCGCAGTAATAACATCCTTCTAGAGGTTCTGTGACTTTGACATCAATGGCGGCGATCGGTTCGCTGCCTGTGAAGCAAATATGCTTCGCTTATCTATAGTAAGGGTGTATGTGAGACTCCAGTATGAGAAACACGCAACCCTGTATAGTATGGGCGTATGTGAGACTCCTATTTGAGAAACACGCAACCCTATATAGTATGGGCGTATGTGAGACTCCGATATGAGAAACACGCAACCCTATTGTAAAGGTATATGTGTGACTCCTATTTGAGAAACACGTAACCTATTTGTGATATTGTGTTAATCTAAATTCATCAATATACATAGAAAGTATTAAGTACCTACATTTTATATTTCTCACCGTTCGGGTCTTGCAGCGAAATACTATCGCTATCCGATGACGATGCTCGACGTCGGCGCTTCCTTGCTATCTTACGTTATATTTTTCGTAATTTTTTCTATAGATAATCTAAATCACAATCATCACTTCTATTTTTTCTCCTTTTTGGCATGATAAAACCTTTAAAACTTCTTTTATCTCGAAGAAATACTAAATTAGATTTAAAACGTACGAAACAGCGATGCACTAAACTGTGAATGACGTGATCGGGGCGAGGTGGTGCGACATCGAGTTATTTTTTGTTCTACCTACCTCCAAAATAAAGTGCGAAACGGCGAGTCTAACGTGAAACTACAATGTATACATTGCTAATATCTTCGAACGAAGCTCGAGAGTAATTATTGAGAGTTGAGACACGTATTTTTATTATAAAACTTGCTATTGCGGACTTTTTTTTAGAACTTTTTGAAAGGAACAATTCTACCATAGGTACATTGTTTTTAAGCTCTCAGAAATGAGACGATTTTTTCTGACTCAATTTCCATTAATGCAATTTTCGTAGGGATCTCTAACTTTTTTGGAATTAAAATATAGCCTAGGTACTAGATGAAGCTCGCGACTTCGTCCGCGTGGATTAAGTTTTTTCAATTTCCGCGGGAACTTACTTTTCCGGGATAAAAAGTAGCCTATGTCCTTCCCCTGGATACAAAATATCCCTGTACCAAATTTCATTAAAATCGGTTAAGCAGATAAGCCGTGAAAGCGTAGCAGACAGACGGACAATCAGACACACTTTCGCATTTAAAATATTCGTATGGATATGGATTAGGTACAAGATTGTAATGTTGTACTGAAATTCATTACCCATGTGGGTAGTAAATGTGATTTGAGTTTAGAAAGATGGGGGATACGAAGAAAATTCTGTTCATTCCAAAGAGGTAGGATTTTGTATAGGTTTTAGTTCATTGAAATATTGCTGTCTCGCTTCGACGAGTGATGGCGTCCCTTTCACTCACCAGAGTACGCAAAGCACGAAGCATAGTAAGAATAATATTGAAAATTCCCGTTAAGACTTACCTATCACCGAAGAGTAAAATTATATTGTGGTGTAAAATATCGATAGCAGCAATAATTTAACTCCGGAAATTATTATTTACTAGCCTTGATCTCACAAGGTGTGGAAAGTAGGGGTCTCCGTCTTGGGCGCCCCTAAATCCCGCGCTTCAGAGAATACACGAAATTGAGCTCTACACAATGGGGTCAAGGTTAATTTTACTTTGACTCAAATGTGTTCGACCGCTCGAATACGGTCGTATCGAAATTGCAATGTTAAATGGGGCTACCATACCTTATCGGTAAAACGAACATGCAATAATTACTACATTCCTTAGATTTGCATGACTGCGTTTACGAAGTGAGAACAGAAAGTTAATCGAGTACAACGTTTAGGTACTAATTTAGGGCGAAACACAATATAGACCCGGCAGGTCGGCACTCCATGTAAGAGCTGCAAACACTGGCGCGACAGGATAAAACGTTAGACAGACGTGGTACATGTTAGCCCTTGACTGTGATCTCACTTATATGGTAAGTGATGATGCAGTCTAAAATCCAGATCCGTTCAGCCGTTTTGGTGTGATTGAGTAACAAAGAGCCATCCATCCGAACTTTCGCATTTCTAATATTACTAGATTACGAGCTGGCAACGAATTTCGGGAAGGTCCTTTTGGCAAGCTTAAATTGTGGAAAATAAATAATGTGTAACTTCGTCAAATTGGCGAATCCAGTCCTGCCAGTCTGGTAGAGCGTTTGCGGTTATTTCGTATGTCGTACTCATTTCAAAATGAGTAGGTAGGTATCATTCATTTATTCACGTCTGGGAATTGCTTAAAACCGCAAAATTTGTTTTTTTTTATCTTTTAACACTTGTGGAATTCGAAAGAAAAATCCCAGACTTTTTTGTCGGTTATAATTTTATAAAATATTACCAGACCTCTTCAAAAATATATTATTAAAATTTTCAAAATATATACTTTTGGCAGTCTGAAATTTTAATCGCGTATTTATTGAGTAATTTCAATAATACCTGCAAATCACCAGACAAATTTTGCGGTTTCAAACAAATCCGACGTGAATAAATGAATGATACCTACTCATTTTCAAATGAGTACGACATACGAAATAACCGCAAACGCTCCACCAGACTGGCAGGACTGGATTCGCCAGTTGACGAAATTATATTTTTTCACAATTTCAGCTTGTCAAAATGACTTTCCCGAAATTCGTTATCAGCTCTTGGACCATATATGATTCCCGCGACTTCGTCCGCGTGGATTATGATTTTTTGATTCCCGCGGGAACTCTTAAATTTTCCGGGATAAAAGTAACATATGTCCTTCCCCAGGATACCTAACCTTGTACCAAATTTCATCAAAATCCATTGAACGGATGAGTCGTGAAAGCGAAGCAGACAGTCAGACAGACACACTTTCACATTTATAATATTGGTAGGTATATAGTATAGAAAACTACTCACTTATTTGTCTGGTGAAGGCCGGTTCCCTCCTCAGAGCCCTCTTGCTGAGGAACCTGGTGTAATCCTTCTCGTCCAGAACCCTGTACTTCCGGTGCAAGTCCCACTGCTGGTCCGGGTAGAACTTGAACAGGTCCTCCACGCTGGATGAGTGGTGACATATCGACACTGCATACAAAGGCTGCGCGTCTAGCAATTTTCTGAACAATTTCACATTCATTCTTGGCAGAATTGGTTTCATTATCATTTTTGAAAATTTTATAGTCCCCAACTAGTTTTGTTGATCCTTTGGTGCTCTTGAAATATCAAGGTTAACGCTCAAAAACATTATTTTTCTTTTAGTTTAAATAACAATTTTCTTAAACTCGATTTAATTAATGATTAAAACTGGGGTGCGTACAATTCAACCGTCTGAATCGACGCTGAAACACGCAATGAGTCAAGAGCGAGCGAATAATAATTATGCTTTGATAAGAATTGTTTTTTTAAAATTATATTATAATTTTGGGCAACGGCGCTAATTTCATGATAATGAATTGATAACCAGTTTCAGTTTTAATTTACTTCTTACACAGTAATAGCGTGATTTACATAATTAATACAAAGATTCGGGAGAGATAATCGGTTTTCTAAATTGTTTATTACAGCTACATAACATAAATAACTATAATATCATCTACTGTTACGGGGAACTACCTAATTTTTCGGGTTAATAAGACACTCACAAATAATGTGGCTTTCTATTGGTAACAGAATTTTCAAAATCGGTTGAGCAGATCCAGAGATTACCCCCTACAACCTCACAAACTCACAAAATTTACCTCTTTATAATATTAGTATAGATTATATTGTTTGCTAACCTTTTCATAATTTGAATGACTTTGAGTTCCGCGGTGAGGAAAATTCACTTCCCGAGGGTGTGGCGAGCGTGGTGGACTCAGGAAACAAGCTGAAAAACAAAAAGTTCAAAGAAAAAACTGTTAGAACGAAAAAAGTTATCAATAAAAGTATTGTCCTCCCGACTAATAGTGGATAAAAAAAAGACTGAAATTCGGTCCTGTACTGTGGCCCATTTTTACCATGGATTAGCCATCTTTCTTTCTTTCTTGTTGATACGGCTTTGCAGGGCTCTGTAACGAGACCCGGTATCACTTTGACCGTTATCAATCTATTGTGACCTGGCCAATAGTACTTGCTGCTAGGAACAGCACCAGCTTCTTGGGCGGGATGTTCTTTGCCTCCTCAGGATCCACTAGACCTGCTTCCCTAGGAGGAGGCTACGTTTATGCATTAAGGCGGGACAGTAGCAGATAATGTGTAAAGGCGTTTCTACAGCCTCGCAGCAGAGCCTGCACACGTCTGTGTCACGGAGCTTAAGGTTGAACATGTGTCTGTTCAGCCCGCAATGATTAGCCATCTTGCGTGGGAGGTATTTAAGTGCACACGTATGCATTGTGCTAACACGGATGCACTCTCTATTCCTTTACTCTCACAGTCCTATCACAGAATAGTTATCTTAGGGGCAATCCGATATGGGCGGAGAGGGTTTCATATGCATGACCGACAGCTTGCTCTCCGAGGCACGAGGATGATACACAGCCAACTTCCAAACTCAGGGTTAGTCAACTGAGATTTTCTTGACAAAGAAATACATTATCTAACAATTTTTGCAATGCCTTAGTGTTAATGTTTATATTGTAATATTTTTCTTTTATTTCAGTTTTTTTTATTTAAAAAAAAAGACACTTCTATCGGCAGTGTCTATGACTGCCATTTTTTTATGTATAGTTTATGTATGTCCGCTGCAGTGTCTAATTATTATTATATATATTTTTATGAATTATTGTGAATAAAATAAAAGTGTTAAGATAATTTTGTAATAGTAGTTTATGCAACTGTCATATAATGAAGGGTATTAAAACACGAGTGTGAGTTTATGAAACGAGCGCAGCGAGTTTCATAATAGTAACGAGTGTTTTAATACCCGTGTTATATGCAGTTGCATACACTACTTTATCTTCACTAATGCAATTTATCAAACAACAAGAGTAAAAGCTGACAATAGTTTATCGCGTACGTGTATTGTCACAGTGAACTTGCCGCCATTAAAATCTAACCAATGAGAGCGCAGCTGCGCGCGCAGGGCCAATCAGGAGCGAGCGCGCGCTGTTCGTTTTTTATTTAATTGGCACAAGATCTTACCAAAGAGTTTTGTGTATGTAAGTTTAGTAGTTTCGACGAAGTTTTCACGTATAACCCAACTGTTTTCAAAAGCCAGCCTAATATCAAAATTTTATACAACTTGTATGAGGATTTTGACATAAGGCTCGCCAGGTTAATTGGTCGCGTTTTATTGATATTATAATGAGATTTTACGATATCGATGTGGATATTATACCATCATGTGAAATTGCTTAAATTGAGTGTTTTGTTATCTGCGCTATAACAGTAGTAATTATAAGTCAAGTATTGGAAACATAAGTAGAATGTTATAACATTAGTGTAGATAAAGTAGTTTTTGATTTTTATCGATAAAAAAATCATAATAAAAAAAAATTCAAAAAAAAAATAAAAACCGACTTGAAAACCACAAACACTAAAAAGTAAAAAATAATTTAATTTATTATGTATACAAGAGTTAATTTAGTTCTATAATAACATTTTTTGGAGTCGGTACCAATTAGCCGCATGAACCGTCTACCTACTCTTCATTATTGTTGACGTGACTCCACATTGGCACCGACTCCAAAGAATGTTATTATAGAACTAA
Source organism: Erebia ligea (assembly GCA_917051295.2). NCBI lineage: Eukaryota > Metazoa > Arthropoda > Insecta > Lepidoptera > Nymphalidae > Erebia > Erebia ligea. The sequence continues at coordinate 21,620,882 of OU785221.1, read as the reverse complement.
ATTAACTCTTGTATACATAATAAATTAAATTATTGTTTACTTTTTAGTGTTTGTGGTTTTTGAAGTCGGTTTTTATTTTTTTTGGCCCCACTGTTTTAAAATACAGGATGTAACCAGAACGAGATATGCTATGCATGGTTAAAACATACTGTTTACAAGACTATCACACTGATCGCGAGCAATTTACTCTTATCCATGAGGAGTTCCGTTCTCCATCTCCGGAGATATTCATCAGATCTTCACCAAATGGAATTGGGACCACACGGGAAGCACCAGCTTTCAAATAAAAAAAGAATCATCCAAATCGGTCCACCCAGTCAAAAGTTCTGAGGTAACAAACATAAAAAAAAAAAAAAAATACAGTCGAATTGAGAACCTCCTCCTTTTTTTGAAGTCGGTTAAAAATTTATACCTGAATAATTATTTTCTTTTTACCTCGACTAGAACTTGAAATTAATATGTCTAAACTAATATTATAAAGAGGAAAGATTTGTTTGTTTGTTTGTTTGTTTGTTTGTAATGGATAAACTCAAAAACTACTCAACCGATTTTAAAAATTCTTTCACCTATAGAAAGCTACATTATCAGAGAGTAACAGAGGCTATATTTTATTTTCAAAAAGTTAGAGATCCTTACGAAAATTGCAATTATGTGAACTAAGTCGTAAAAAATCCTCTCTTCTGAGAGCTTACGTGGCGTGCGCTGCGTAAATAGTTAAAGTTACACGAAAACAATGTATGGTGGAATTGTTCCTTTTAAAAATTTCTAAAAAAAAGTCTATAATAGCATACATCTATCTTTTAAGGTTGACTCACAATAACCATTTTTATAGCTATATTGGGTATAGACTATTGAGTTGAGACTGGTATTGGGTATTTGGGTATAGATTATTAGTGCTACCCGTGCGAAGCCGGGGCAGATCGCTAGTATTTCATAAGGAACTTCGTTCCTATCTGCTGTCACACGTTTTTTTAAATTTATTTTTCATAGATACTAGGGACGCTGTCACCAGGTCAGATAAGTGAATGGGACTATACTGAAGTGTACACGTTCTGACCTCATAACCTTCGCGCACTGTTCGGCCAGGCGGTCGAAGGAGGGCAAGGGCTCCGGCTCGAAGCTGCGGAGCGCCAAGTGCGGCGCGCCCGCGCTCACCGCCGACCTCGTCTGTACATGGACACAACTGGTTTACATGCGATATACATCGACTATACATTCCTATTGATATCGACTAGAAACATCTAGTCCATCCATCTAGGCCATCGGATTCTGAGCAGACACCACTGCTGCATATTTACCTACTAGAGCTGATGCCCGCGACTTCGTCCTCTTTAAATCTCCGGGATAAAAAGTAGCCTATATGGTTATTCCAGACTATAATCTATCTCTGTTCATTTATATCCGTTCAGCCGTTCTGGCGTGATTGAGTAACAAACATCCATCCATCCATCCAAACTTTCGCATTTATAATATTAGTATAGATTTATGGATAGCCAAATCTGGATATTCTATCCTTAATGCGGATAATAATATCTAGCTTGTAGCGCTCTTCGTAGTCCACACATAATCCAATAGATGGCACTAGTAGCGCACGATGAACACGAAGACCCTGAATCGCGATATCGAAGTTTTCTCTGAATTACGCTATAGGTAGGTATATACGGCTTCCATCATGATCATCCTATTGTTACGGACGAGCCATATAACCTGCTTTAATACATTTTGGCGCACTACAAAAGTAGTTTTATTAAAATTTCAAAACAGACTCACAGCTTCCTTACTGGTCTCCATTTCGTGCAGCTTCCTGTTCAGGTCGTGTTTCAGTCCTCGCATCATCACGAAGTCTTTTTCCAGTATTCCCTGAAGCCCTACCAATAATAATACCATTACATATTTTTAGTAAACCATTTCCTTCCAGTTCAGTTTAGTTTTGTACATAAGTCAATCAATCAATCAAGCAATATTTACTTATTCAATGGTGATAATCAGTTAGGGTGTCTTAAAACTAACGCTACGAGGGTTCCAAATTGCGCCCTCTAAGAAGAGCCCACAACAAACTCCGCTGGGTTAACAAGTATGACCTGATAATCAGAGACTCCAAATCCTTACCTATTTTTAAAAATAGTCTCAAAGAATATTTTCTCAACTACGCCATGCCATAATAACTAAATACCTAATATCTCTATCGTAATTTGTTAATATGTTTATGTAATATTAACTAAATGTGTAATTTATGTATGCCTTATGTATGTATTATTTATGTATGTATATGTATAATATATATTGTTATCTATATTTATTTATTTTACTTATATGTATTGTATAAATATATAATACATCTACTATGTGCTTTCCTACTATTAATAAAAACCGGCCAAGTGCGAGTCGGACTCGCGCACCGAGGGTTCCGTACAAACCTGTAGTAAGTTTTAAATTATTAAAAAAAAACTACTTGCTAGATCTCGTTCAAACCAATTTTCGGTGGAAGTTTGCATGGTAATGTACATCATATATTTTTTTTAGTTTTATCATTCTCTTATTTTAGAAGTTACGGAGGGGGGGACCAACATTTTACCACTTTGGAAGTGTCTCTCGCGCAAACTATTCAGTTTAGAAAAAAATGATATTAGAAACCTCAATATCATTTTTGAAGACCTATCCATAGATACCCCACACGTATGGGTTTGATGAAAAAAAAATGGGGGGAAAAAAAGTATGGGGACCCCCAAAATTTATTGTTTTTTTTTCTATTGTTGTGTGAAAATCTTAATGCGGTTCACAGAATACATCTACTTACCAAGTTTCAACAGTATAGTTCTTATAGTTTCGGAAAAAAGTGGCTGTGACATACGGACGGACAGACAGACAGACAGACATGACGAATCTATAAGGGTTCCGTTTTTGCCAAATTTGGCTACGGAACCCTAATAAAAACGTGTATTATATTGTGCCACACTACCCTACACAACCTGTTCAATCCTCTCACCAAAGGTTGCCTGGTAGAGATTGCTCAGTAAGCAATAAGGCCGCCTTTGCATACCTACTTTTTAGTAAACTTTACTTTGTATTCTTTTATGTGTGCAATAAAGTATTCATCTATCTATCTATCTATCTAATATTTTGCGTGTTTAATAATGTTTTTTTTCTCCAAAAATTTAAAGTCGCTCAGCGGGCTATGGAGTGGGCTATGTTGGGTGTTTCTCTGAGGGATAGAATCCGTAACGAGGAAATCCGCCGGAGAACAAAGGTAACTGACATAGCCCAGAGAATTAGTAAGCTGAAGTGGCAGTGGGCAGGTCATGTCTGTCGCAGAACCGATGGCCGCTGGGGCAGACGCGTTCTGGAGTGGAGACCGCGTACCGGTAAGCGCAGTGTGGGACGACCTCCAGCCCGCTGGACCGACGACCTTAAAAAGGTAGCGGCAGGTGGGTGGATGAGGAAAGCGGCGGACCGCGTGTGGTGGCGCGCTCTCCAAAAGGCCTATGTCCAGCAGTGGACGAATGCATGCTGATGGATGGATGGATGGATGAAGAACGTTTTTTAAATCTTACCAGCTTTTTCTAAGAGCTCATCAAGATCTTCCAGCGATTCCTCCGCAGCCACTGGCGCCAGAAATCGAGGAGATGGTGGCGATGGCTTGGGGATCTTGGCCACTACTGAGGCTGGAGGCGCTGGAAATTAACCAAATATCTAAATATATAAAAGGAAAAGGTGACTGACTGATTGATCTATGAACGCACAGCTCAAACTACTGGATGGATTGGGCTGAAATTTGCATACAGATAGCTTTTATGACGTAGGCATCCGCTCTCTCTGCGTCGTATTCCTCATGATTGAGGGTCGTGACCCCTTTCCATTAATAATGGAAGGAGTTTTCTTGGGATAATAATGCGGTGTGTTCCCACGTCCTTCCGCATACGACTCGACTAAGACGGGACCGACGGGTTAACGTGCTCTCCGAGGCACGGAGGGAACGAAAAGGCCAAATTTGAATCTCCAAATTCGGTCACCCATCCAATTACCGACTTGGGTCAACGTTGCTTAACAAACACAATCGACTGATATGCGTTGTCACAACTAAGCCACTTGTCCCTCCGAAAATGAGATAAAGTTTTTTGTTAATAAGTTTATAAGTGTGCAAACCTATTAGATCTGCGGGTAGTTCCCAGAAGGAGGGACGGCGCGCCCGCAGCGTGTCTCCGGGCGGCGGCAGAACGGGACAGTCGGCGTCACGCAGCGCAAGCGTGCACACGTAGTCACAACACGTGATCAGGAGCTCGGCGCGGTTGAAGCGGACGTTTTCACTGCAACCGCGATTAAATAATTGTGGTAACACATTAGTTGTGAAATGAGACGAAATCCTTTTTCAACCAATTGCTAAATTCCAGTTTGTATGCATATTTAAGTCAAAATTGAATCGAAACTAGCAGTTGGCCGTTTTAATACACTTAAACCAAATCCAAACTGCAATCTTCTTCCGGTTGGCCTGCAATGCAAATTTGGAAATCTCCACAGACCCTTAATAGAGCTTCATTCCGGGCAAATGCGATAACCACAATCTGTGAATTACTGACGGGTCTTGGTCCAGGCCGCGCTGGTCCCAGGGCGCGGGCCCGGGCGCCGCCTGCAGCAGCAGGCCGCCAGTGGAGCCCTGGTACACGCTGGAGCCGCGACGCGAGCCCGCCGCCTCACTCGCCACCGCCTCCTCCGTCTCTTCCCTACGAGGTGGACCTTCACACACGAAAATATGAATAAACTAGCTGAAGCCCGCGACTTCAACCGCGTGGAATAAGTTTTTGATTCCCACGGGAACTCCTTAATTTTAGCCTATGTCACTCTCCAGGTCTTCAACTATACCCATGCCAAAAACCACGTCGATCCGTTGCTCCGTTGCGGCGTGATTGAAGGACTAACCAATAAACCAACAAACCAATTCAAACAAACACACTTTCGCATTTATAATATTAGTAAAGTATGATTCTACCTAATGAGATTTTCTATCTAAGACTTTGCTTCACCGGCAGGAGCTTTTATCAAATTGAATGAGAATTCTTGTTTAAACATAAATAAGCAAAACATTACAACAATGGTCACAGAACTTATAGTGTCAGCTGCTAAAAGTGCAGCTGGAGTAAATTCTTCAATCCAGATGTTATTCTACGGTCAGGACCACTTTTGCCAGCTATTTTCCCCCAAATTATGAGTGGAAATAGACTTAGTTATTATCACTAACATGATAATAGTCGTTAAAGCCCGCCAACCCACATTGGAGGAGCGTGGGTGGGTCTATAAGCCGTAATTCTCTCTCTCCTATGAGAGTGGAGGCCTGTGCCCAGCGGTAGGATGGGCTGTAGTGTAGTGGTGGTGGTGGGATAAGCCTTACCAGGATGAATGCTGACAGTTCCGAAGTCAGCCTTCTTGCCGAGCACGCCGAGGAAGGGGAACTTGATCTTCACTGTTTGCAGGAGACACTCCTCATAGAGATCCCAAATATGGACATACTGGAAAAAATAAGTAAGAAAATTAGATATCTGGTTATACGAATATTGATCGGGCATTTTATAGGGCAGTCGTGTACGCCAAGTATAACTGAGGTAGCACCAGATGAACAGGACTGAGAAAAAAGAGGAAAAAGATCCCACCTACTTAACAAAACATTTACACATTCCACTGAACGGCATTAAAGCTTGTTTTAACGATACAATAGAACTTAAAGCTAGCTAGCCTAACCTAATTACTATACAAATTATAATGCTCGCGTGGAATGGTGGCAAGAATGCTGGCTGCATTTCCGCGCTTGACAGCAATGAGCCAGCCATTCTGTCACCAGATGATGCTTTGAACTATAAGACACTACTTTAGTATGCATCCTGCATCGCAATGGGGAGACGCTGCTCATTTATCCCTATAAGGTTTCGTATCGTCGCTGGTTGTTTACAGGTATGAGGTATCAATATAGCACATAGTACTATAATATAGTGTCGAACACTATACATTTTTAGAATTGTGTCAAGTTGTGGAATTCTCTCCCTGCTGAGTGCTGACATACCTACGTCAGGCAAAATCCCTACATATCTTCAAACGTTGTCTGAAAAACTACTACCTATCTACCTAATGTAATGGAGTAGAATGTAGTATATTATATATTATTTATAAATAGTTATTTATGGTAGATATCTATAATTATGTGTACTAATAGTAGGTATGCAGTGTTTATGTAGTCTATCTTATTCTATAAAACCGGCCAAGTGCGAGTCGGACTCGCGCACCGAGGGTTCCGTACAAACCTGTAGTAAGTTTTAAATTATTAAAAAAAAACTACTTACTAAATCTCGTTCAAACCAATTTTCGGTGGAAGTTTGCATGATAATGTACATCATATATTTTTTTAGTTTTATCATTCTCTTATATTAAAAGTTACATGGGGGGGGACACACATTTTACCACTTTGGAAGTGTCTCTCGTGCAAACTATTCAGTTTAGAAAAAAATGATATTAGAAACCTCAATATCATTTTTGAAGACCTATCCATAGATACTTACCCCACACGTATGGGTTTGATGAAAAAAAAATGTTTGAGTTTCAGTTCTAAGTATGGGGACCCCCAAAATTTATTGTTTTTTCTAGGATACATTACTAGTGGTTCGCCCCGAACTGAGACCTCGCGGTATCACAGAGCGCCATCTATTGACATCATTGTGAAGTTCTGTTAAAAATATCATCATCATTAAAAATTAAATAATTTCGTTTCCTTATAATATTTATCTAATTTTAGTATTTGTTGTTCAAGTACAGGATATAATTCAAATAATTGATCAAGTTTCAGGCTTGAGAGTTCAGAAAATTGAGAGTTCTGAGGTCAATTTTGGACGTTAGAAAATCGCCACTTTGAAAGCCCCCCATTTCGTCAATTTTAGGGGAAAATTAAAAAAAAAAATATTTTTGGACTCTATTCCTAATTATCTTTAAAATGATTTACCGCAACCCTATGTAACGCTATAAAAAATATTTTACTTCGCATTCGCTTCTATGAGAGCCCCCTGAAATAAAGATTTTTATAACTTTTTAAGCCATATTCGGCTGGAGGCCATCGGTTTACGATATTATATTTAAATTTGAAGTAATTACGTTCAGCAATTCAGAAGTTATAAGGCTCTGACAGACAGACGGACGGACGGACGGACGGACAAGTGCCAATTCACCCAAGTAGACTCAGAGACCTTCGCTTCGCTCGGTCAATAAGTTTATAATTATAAAAAAAAATATTATGTGGTGTTTTCGAAATTTTTCCTTTATGTGTGCTATAAAACGTTGCTTCGTGCCAAATTTCAAGATTCTAGGTCGACTGGAAGTATCCTTTAGGCTTTGATTCCTTTGCGAGTAGTTGCGAGTTTCAAAATATGCGGCTTAAATTGCTGTTTCGTTAGAAGTTTGATTTATAGACCAGCATAAAGGTATTATAGACCTGATTTTTTGATATGAATTTCAATTTAATACATTTACACTAATGTTATAACATTCTACTTATGTTTCCAATACTTGACTTATAATTACTACTGTTATAGCGCAGATAACAAAACACTCAATTTAAGCAATTTCACATGATGGTATAATATCCACATCGATATCGTAAAATCTCATTATAACATCAATAAAACGCGACCAATTAACCTGGCGAGCCTTATGTCAAAATCCTCATACAAGTTGTATAAAATTTTGATATTAGGCTGGCTTTTGAAAACAGTTGGGTTATACGTGAAAACTTCGTCGAAACTACTAAACTTACATACACAAAACTCTTTGGTAAGATCTTGTGCCAATTAAATAAAAAACGAACAGCGCGCGCTCGCTCCTGATTGGCCCTGCGCGCGCAGCTGCGCTTTCATTGGTTAGATTTTAATGGCGGCAAGTTCACTGTGACAATACACGTACGCGTGAATTTAATGTTTCGCAATGTGTTTTGTATTGTCAGCTTTTACTCTTGTTGTTTGATAAATTGCATTAGTGAAGATAAAGTAGTGTATGCAACTGCATATAATGAAGGGTATTAAAACACGAGTGTGAGTTTATGAAACGAGCGCAGCGAGTTTCATAATAGTAACGAGTGTTTTAATACCCTTCATTATATGACAGTTGCATAAACTACTATTACGTGTTCATGAGGAAAGGGGTAGTAAGTTTAGAATTATTAAAAATATTTTTATTATATGATGTAACTAAAAATTTATGCTTTTCGCAATTTTTCCTTTATCTGTGCTATAAGACGTTGCTTCGTACCAAACTTCAAGATTCTGAGTTCACGGGAAGTACCCTGTAGGTTTTGATTCCCTTGCGAGTGTCGAAAATTTGCAGATAAACGGCTGTACTTACTTTTGATTGCGTTGGCTTAGAAGTTTGATTTTTAGACAGTAGACCTGAGTATTTGATAATTTATGAATTTCAGCTTGATACCTCCATGCGTTCCTGAGAAGAAGGGTATTGACAGACAGACAGACGGACAACAAAGTGATCCTATAAGGGTTCCGTTTTTTCCTTTTGAGGTACGGAACCCTAAAAATTGGCAGTCATAGAGACTGCCGATAGAAGTGTAAACGAATATTTTAATTTTTTTTTTAAATAAAATAAAAAAATAGTTTCACTTACGCAGTTGCTGCAATAGGCGACGACGATCTCCATGGAGGCGATGACGGCGACATCGAGCACGGCGGGCGAGCCCGGCGCGGCGAGGCAGGCGAACTGGCAGCCCTGCGTCTCCCACAGGCGCACGGTGCCGTCCGCGGCACCCGTGGCCAACAGGTGCAGGGCTGCCACCACGTGGAAACAGCTCACGCCCTAAGGACAAGCCCACTTCTTATAAACAAGTCCAGTTCTATTTTCATTAAGTTTTCCAAAAAAGTTTACATTCAACCACACAAATATAATCAAGAGTTGTGGCACGGATCACCTCTATTCTTTATGAGACGATGCTCGCGACTTCGTCCGCGTAGATTAAGGTATTTTGGTTCCCGCAAGAATTCCTTAATTTTCCGGGATAAAAAGCCTATGGATGTGACCTACCTCTATACTAAATTTCATCAAAATCGGTTAAAAATATGGGCCGTGAGAGCGTAGCAAACAGACTGTGGTCAAAAGTAGAGATAAAAGTAACATTTCTTAATTCTGTGGTATTTTTCTCTACGAACTCTTACATGCCGACTATTTTTTCTCGTAATATACCGGATTTTGTGCATGGCATTCCGAACCAGTGGTAGGTTCACTCGACGATTCAAAAGTACTTGTAAAAGTTTATTTGAATAAAAACTTTTCAATTTTTTTTTTAATTTTGTTAGGGTGAACCAACGAGAAATTAGCCGGCAATGACAACATCTCTCTATCTCTCTCTCGATATCTCGTTGTGTGCTAAGCCTATGGGTCAGTTATGTGTGTCGATCTATACACAGTACATCCACTTACCCTCTGCACTCTGAAGACGTAATCCTCCAGCAGTCCAGCCACGTGCCGGCACCTCACACTGGCGGCGGCGTCGTGCGCGCACGTCCACACGGCGCCGCCGTCGCGCGCGGCGCACACGCGGCGCACGCAGCGCGCGTGCACGCGGCGCCGCGTGGACACGCAGCAGTAGAGGCTGTGGGGCGCGGACGACAGCTCCTGGGGCACACGACACATGAACTTCCAACACATAACAGACAATATTTTCGGCACAGCTTATTAGCGAGCATACTAGGTACTTAGCGCTCGATCGGGGGCTGGTCGTACTGCCCCCCCATTTTGTAAGGAAATCGTAATCGTATAATCGTCTATCAAACGGATAATTATTCGTAAGCACAAACGCCTGAAACTTATCAATTATTTGAACTATATTATCCTGTACTTGAACAACAAATACTAAAATTAGATAAATATTATAAGGAAACGAAATTATTTAATTTTTAATGAGCTTCAGTACTTTTAACAGAACGTCACACGCGAGGTCTCAGTTCGGGGCGAACCACTAGTAATGTATTCATACATTACTAGATTCATGAATCAAAAAGTAAGCCAAGTCAAGTAGGCCAACATTTTATAATTGAGACCTTTTAATTCATACCATTACAATCTAAATAATCTGTAGACTGTACCTAAGTACTAGTATTATAAATGCGACAGTTTCGATGAATGGATGTTTGTTACTCAATCACGTCAGAACGGCTGAACAGATCTGGATGAAATTTGGCACGGAGACAGATTATTTATATACTTGCTGATACCCGCGACTTCGTCCGCGTGGATTGAGGTTTTTCGGTTCCCGCGGGAACTCTTTAATTTTCCGGGATATAAAGTAGCCTATGTGTTATTCCAGACTATAATCTATCTCTGTGCCAAATTTCATCCAGATCCGTTCAGACGCTCGGGCGTGATTGAGTAACATACATCCATACATCCATACATCCATCTAAACTTTCGCATTTATAATATTTATTTGATAATAAGAAGGTAAAACAAAATGATAGGCCACTTTTTATTCCGGAAAATTGAAGAGTTCTTTCGGAAACCGAAAACCTCAAACCACAGAGACGAAGTCGCGGGCATCAGCTAGTAGGTAGTATAATTCAACCTCGACATGGTTCCAAACAAGTTTCTGGACTTGCCATTACATAGATGTTAAATAGCATTTGTTAAGTCGAGGTTATGATACTATCGATGATTTTCTGAATGACAAAGTTGCATGGAAGCAACCGGCCTCGCGTCCAGTGACCCACAAGTCAGTGTAATACTTGTAACGTAACGTATGTGTTGTATTGTTTACTTATTGTAACCTTTTTCTTTTTTAAGAAAAGAGCAACTGCTGAGTTTCTTGCCGGCTCTTCTCAGTAGAAACAGTTTTCCGAACCGGTGGTAGAGTCTTAAGTATCATAAGTGACACAAGTTGTCCTACGTGAAATAAATAAATCATTTATCATCTAGTGAGTGTATACGTAAGTGGCATCGCCGTTCTAATTAGATGTAAAAAAAAAACATTTATTCATTGAAATACGTATAGGTAGGTAGGTACTTGAGGAGCACACTAGCACTGACCATCCAGAAGTAGTGATTGGTGTTGTCCTGGGTCTTGTTGTGCAGCAGCGACAGTCTGGGTTGCAGGAAGCGCATCCGGGTGACGTCACCGCGCTCCGTGCCGAACATCAGCTCTGACTCGCCTCCGTCCAGCGCGGGCTGGTACGCCAGGCACTGATCAAACAATTTTTAAGCATTTTATTTCTTGCATAGTCTATATACGTTGGAAAATATAATTAAAAAAAAAATATATAGTGGCCAATTCTGTGTAAGACCATCTCTTAACTAAACTAAAATGACAGCTTTAGCGTTTAGCAATATTTTTATATTCTTAGCCCCATTAGCTGATCATTTTGAATCTACTAAGCATGTTCCTCTCTCAAATCAATCAAAAAATTCTTTATTCTTTGGTAAATTTTTTGAACGTCAGTACGAAGACGTGCTGGTGATATTTAATAACGTTACCTTCCTAAGTACTAAAGCTATGAGGGTTCCAAACGCGCCTCTGTCAGAAGAAACCCCAAAACAAATGCAACCGGGTAACAAGATTACTCTGAATGTCGGCTATAGCATTCAGTCACAGCAGAGATAAGCCAAGTATGCAGGAGATAATAACTGTCATATTCCTATGAGTTATGACATAGCTGAGAAGGGATTAGATCGAGCCAACGAACCATTTAAGTGTAACTTCAAGAGTGTTATTCTATTCACTGATACTTATAGAGCCGGACGGCAGGTACAAAATGAAGTATTACAAGATCCACCCGAACCTGTGGATCACTATGAACTCCAGAGTGCTATTCAGTCCACTGATGGATCTAGTCAATGGATCCTAGTAGATAGAGTGGTTGTAGTATTCATGACTCTGATATTCAGTACAGTGACCTACCGGCAAAGACGTGCCGCCAAGCGATTTAGCGTTCCGGTACGATGCCGTGTAGAAACCGAATAGGGGTATGGGTTTAATATAACTGCCATACCCCTAACAGGTTAGCCCGCTACCATCTTAGACTGCATCATCAATTACCATCAGGTGAGATCGCAGTCAAGGGCTAACTTGTAGTGGATTAAAAAAAACAGTGAGTAACAACAGGTAAGTGAAGGAAGTAGAAGTTTAATTCGCTATATCCGCGACAATAGGTAAATCTATGTGGTGCAGTGTGTATCCCGCTTGAAAAGATCTTTTCAATCGTGCATTGTCGAGTCAACATTTTCTGAAGTTGCTCGGAGTGAAACGTACGTTGAGAGTAGTTTGGAAGATTTCTGTGGTGTGGTGAACATAGATTTACCTATTGTCGCGGATTAAAGCGAATTAAACTTTTAGTTCCTTCATTATCATGGACTTCCGAAAAGTAACGCCTGCTTCTATCCAATAGCAGGTATAAAAAAAAATATATAAGTTACAAGTGTATGTGGAGCTCACCGTGGGAATGTTGGGCAGGCCGGTGATGCAGTAGACGAGCGAGTGTGTGACGGTGGTCGCGTCGTAGATGGTGAGGCTGCGGTCCGATGCCGAGAACACCAGACACTGCACGTCCTGCGAGGACAATACCTCAAATGAAATGATTTAATGAAGGAACTACAAGTTATAATCCGCCAAAACAGACAAATTTATGTGGTACAGCGTGTAGCTTGCGATAATTTTGACGACCTCCGTGGCGCAGTGTGTAGCGCTGTTGTCTTAACGTGCGGAGGGACCGGGTTCGATCCCCGGTACGGTCGATTTGGGAATTTATAAAATCTGAATTTTCCCTCGTCTGGCCTGGTGGGAGGCTTCGGACGTGGCTAGTTACCACGCTACCGGCAAATTAAGTAAAATCAAATTAATTAATTAATTAAGAAAATCATCAATAGTTTTATATCCTTGACCTTAACAGATGCTGATTAACATAGTCTTTAAATTTATGCAATGGCAAACCCAGAAACTCTATTGGAAACTCAGAATGAGAATGAAAAAGAAGATGACAAATGAGATATTATATGCGAAGTAATACGTAAGAGATACAGGGAAATGGCAAGTTGCTTACGTTCAAATAAATAGCGTCGGTGATCCAACAATTCTTCACGCGACGACGTACTCCGGTGCGATGATAGAATATCTGAAAAAGTAGTAAAATGCACTAGTCTGATTGAGTAAACCGCAAATATTGGATTGGGTTGAAAGCTTAATTAACAACAGCATCAAGCCGCAGTAGAAAAGGCTGCAACCGGCAAGCGGCGGAAGTTTGAATCTCTCATCAAGAGTTACATATTTGTTCCGTTTGCCGTGGAGATCCTAGGGGCATGAAGTCCCTTTCTGCAGGGCGAATTAAGAAAGGGTTTGCAATATTTTTAAAGCTGTCATTTAAGTTTAGTTTAGAGATTGTGCACTACAGAATCAGCCCCAAATTGTAAATTTGTGGATTCCAACTGCTGAATATGCAATTGAATTTTTTTTTGGAATTTCGGTGACCAACCGAAATTTCACACTATTGATTGCACGGTTCCAAAAATAACTATGTTTTACAAAAAAACGAGTGTGCTTTTGACCACACGACCGAAGTAAAACTTAGTAACTGGCTATGAGAGAAAGAGACAAAGAAAATGTGTGCTCGCACCTCTCTTTCTTGCCCCTACGAATAGTAGTAAACGAATCCATACTAATATTATAAATGCGAAAGTCAGTTTGTTTGTTGGTTTGTTGGTTTGTTGGTTTGTTGGTTTGTTGGTTTGTCCTTCAATCACGCTTCAACGGCGCAACGGATCGACGTGATTTTTTGCATGGGTATATTTGAGGACCTGGAGAGTGACATAGGCTACTTTTTATCCCGGAAAAACAAACAGTTCCTGTGGGATAGCATGCTCTTTTTTTCGCATTTTTCGTCAATTAGGCGGCAACGGCGCAACGGATCGACGTGATTTTTTGCATCGGTATATTTGAGGACCCGAAGAGTGACATAGGCTACTTTTTATCCCGGAAAAATTAACAGTTCCTGTGGGATATAATGCTCTTTTTCTCGAATTTGTTTTTCAATCACGCTTTAACGGCGCAACGGATCGAAGTGATTTTTTGCAAGGGTATATTTGAGGACCTGGAGAGTGACATAGGCTACTTTTTATCCCGGAAAAACAAACAGTTCCTGTGGGATAGCATGCTCTTTTTTTTCGCATTTTTCGTCAATCAGGCGGCAACGGCGCAACGGATCGACGTGATTTTTTGCATCGGTATATTTGAGGACCCCTAGAGTGACAAAGGCCACTTTTTATCCCGGAAAAACGTACAGTTCCTGTGGGATATAATGCTCTTTTTCTCGCATTTGTTCTTTAATTAGGCGGCAACGGAGTTACAGATTGACGTGATTTTTTGCACAGGTATAGTTGAATAGCTGGAAAGTGATTGTAACTTTTTATCCCGTAACCAACAATTCCTGTGGGATAGTATGCTCTTTTTCTCGCATTTGTTTCACCGTTCCCACGTTCAGGTTAGCCCACGTTCAGGTTATCATAACCGTCCGGTTAGCCGACGTTCAGGTTAGCCGACGTTCAGATACACCGTCGTTTAAGTTAGCCGACGTTCAAGTTATCCGACGTCCAAGTTAGCCCACGTTCAGGTTATCCCACGTTCAGGTTAGCCCACGTTCAGGTTAGCCCACGTTCAGGTTAGCCCACGTTCAGGTTAGCCGACGTTCAGATACGCCGTCGTTTAAATTAGCCGACGTTCAAGTTATCCGACGTCCAAGTTAGCCCACGTTCAGGTTAGCCCACGTTCAGGTTAGCCGTCGTTCAGATTTATTTTAGGACCAGGAAAGTAACATGTGCTACCTTAGTAACATCCTATAATCCTAATATCCATACTAATATTATAAATGCGAAAGTCAGTTTGTTTGTTGGTTTGTTGGTTTGTTGGTTTGTTGGTTTGTTGGTTTGTCCTTCAATCACGCTTCAACGGCGCAACGGATCGACGTGATTTTTTGCATGGGTATATTTGAGGACCTGGAGAGTGACATAGGCTACTTTTTATCCCGGAAAAACAAACAGTTCCTGTGGGATAGCATGCTCTTTTTTTCGCATTTTTCGTCAATTAGGCGGCAACGGCGCAACGGATCGACGTGATTTTTTGCATCGGTATATTTGAGGACCCGAAGAGTGACATAGGCTACTTTTTATCCCGGAAAAATTAACAGTTCCTGTGGGATATAATGCTCTTTTTCTCGAATTTGTTTTTCAATCACGCTTTAACGGCGCAACGGATCGAAGTGATTTTTTGCAAGGGTATATTTGAGGACCTGGAGAGTGACATAGGCTACTTTTTATCCCGGAAAAACAAACAGTTCCTGTGGGATAGCATGCTCTTTTTTTTCGCATTTTTCGTCAATCAGGCGGCAACGGCGCAACGGATCGACGTGATTTTTTGCATCGGTATATTTGAGGACCCCTAGAGTGACAAAGGCCACTTTTTATCCCGGAAAAACGTACAGTTCCTGTGGGATATAATGCTCTTTTTCTCGCATTTGTTCTTTAATTAGGCGGCAACGGAGTTACAGATTGACGTGATTTTTTGCACAGGTATAGTTGAATAGCTGGAAAGTGATTGTAACTTTTTATCCCGTAACCAACAATTCCTGTGGGATAGTATGCTCTTTTTCTCGCATTTGTTTCACCGTTCCCACGTTCAGGTTAGCCCACGTTCAGGTTATCATAACCGTCCGGTTAGCCGACGTTCAGGTTAGCCGACGTTCAGATACACCGTCGTTTAAGTTAGCCGACGTTCAAGTTATCCGACGTCCAAGTTAGCCCACGTTCAGGTTATCCCACGTTCAGGTTAGCCCACGTTCAGGTTAGCCCACGTTCAGGTTAGCCCACGTTCAGGTTAGCCGACGTTCAGATACGCCGTCGTTTAAATTAGCCGACGTTCAAGTTATCCGACGTCCAAGTTAGCCCACGTTCAGGTTAGCCCACGTTCAGGTTAGCCGTCGTTCAGATTTATTTTAGGACCAGGAAAGTAACATGTGCTACCTTAGTAACATCCTATAATCCTAATATCCTAATATATTTTATAAATGCGAAAGTGTTCTTGGAAGTTGTTCTCATTAAAGTAAAAAACAAAGGCATTAACCCTTTAGTTCGCAGGTGAAAAAAAATCAAAAATTTTCTTTTTTTGCTTTTTGGGGGGTAAATAGTAAGTATAAGAATGACTAAAAAATAGAAAAAAATCAGAGTGCAGTGTTCAGAGTGAAGAGGTCAGAGTACAGAGTGCAGAGTGCAGAGGTCAGAGTGCAGAGTTCAGAGTTCAGAGTTTAGACTTCAGAGTTCAGAGGTCAGAGTGCAGAGGTCAGAGTTCAGAGTGCAGAGTTCAGAGTGCAGAGTTCAGAGTGCAGAGTTCAGAGTGCAGAGGTCAGAGTTCAGAGTTCAAAGTTCAGCGTTCAGAGGTCAGAGTGCAGAGGTCAGAGGTCAGAGTGCAGAGGTCAGAGTTCAGAGTTCAAAGTTCAGAGTTCAGGGTGCAGAGTTCAGAGGTCAGAGTGCAGATGTCAGAGTGCAGAGTTCAGAGTTCAGAGTGCAGAATTCAGAGTTCAGAGTGCAGAGGTCAGAGTTCAGAGTTCAAAGTTCAGCGTTCAGAGGTCAGAGTGCAGAGGTCAGAGTTCAGAGGTCAGAGTTCAGAGTGCAGAGTTCAAAGTTCAAAGTTCAGAGTTCAGAGTGCAGAGTTCAGAGGTCAGAGTGCAGAGTTCAGAGTGCAGAGTTCAGAGTGCAGAATTCAGAGTTCAGAGTGCACAGTTCAGAGTGCATAGTTCAGAGTGCAGAGTGCAGAGGTCAGAGTTCAGAGTGCAGAGTTCAGAGTTCAGAGTGCAGAGTTCAGAGTGCATAGTTCAGAGTGCAGAGTTCAGAGTGCAGAGTTCAGAGTGCAGAGTTCAGAGTGCAGAGTTCAGAGTGCAGAGTTCAGAGTGCAGAGTTCAGAGTGCAGAGTTCAGAGTGCAAAGTTCAGTGTTCAGAGCGCCGAGTGAAATGTCTTCAACGGCGCAACGGATCGACGTGATTTTTTGCATGGGTATATTTGAGAACCTGGAGAGTGACATAGGCTACTTTTTATCCCGGAAAAACAAACAGTTCCTATGGGATAGCATGCTCTTTTTTTTCGCATTTTTCGTCAATTAGGCGGCAACGTCGCAACGGATCAACGTGATTTTTTGCTTGGGTATATTTGAGGACTGGAAGAGTGACATACAAACTTTTTATCCGGGAAAACAAACAGTTCCTGTGGGATATTTTTCTCTTTTCTCGCATTTTGTTATTCAATTAGGCGGAAACGGAGTTACAAATTGACGTGATGTTTTGCACAGGTATAATCGAGGAGCTGGAAAATTATATATATTTCTTTTTATCCCGGAAAACCCGACAGTTCCTGGGGGATATTGGTATGCTGCTTTTAACACATTTTCCCTTTAATTATGTGGTAACTGATATCGACGTGATTATTGTTTAGGACCTGGAAAGTGACATAGGCTACCTTTTTGTTCCGGAAAAATTAACAGTTCCTGTGGGTTCATTATCATTCATTCATACGGCAACGGAGTAATTTACATCAACGTGATGAACCTGGAGAATGAGAGGCTACTTTTTGTCCCAGAAACACTAACAGTTCCTGTGGGATATCATGCTGATTTTTACGCATTTTTCCTTCAATCATACGGCAACGAAATAACAAATCAACGTGATCTGTTCGAAGGAAAGTGGCATGGGCTAATTATTATCCCAGAAAAACAAACATTTCCTACGAGATAGAATGCTATTTTTAATCAATTAGTCCGTCATTTATATGGGAACGGAGATACAGATCGACGTGATTTTTGTTTAGGAAAGTCACATAGGCTACCTTTGTCCTGGGAAATCTAATAGTTCCCGCGTTCATTATAACATGACGTCACTTTTCACCCATCTGTCCTTCAATTACGCGGCAACGGAGTTAAGGATTTGTTTGCACTGATAAAATATAGTTGAGGTCCTGGAAAGTATCGTAGGCTACTTTTCGTCCCGGAAAATCAAACAGATCCCGCAGGATAGCATGTTATTATAATATGGAATCTATATGCCAAAAATAAACAAAAAAAAATTGCTTCAAGTAGTCAATAATCACTTTTTAAATTAAATTAAATTAGGCACTTGCCTGTAAAACCCATTTTGAATTGTATTAATTCCCATAAGAATCATAGATGGCACTGTCTGTTATTACAACGCGCTAGCAGTTTGTTTTTCTGAAGAATCATAAGATCCCTCGAAAATGTGCGTTTCATCTTATAGTGCATACGGTACCTATTTTCTTTCTCGGCTTTTATTCAATATCTTTACATTCTTTGACTGCTTTCGTTATTGGTTTTGTCTGATTTGCTTTGTGATTTGGCTTTGTTGATTTTATTTCTTTCATTCATTATCTTTATGTTCTTTGACCGCTTTCATTATTGCTGTTTCTGATTTGCTTTGTGATTTGGCTTTGTTGATTTTAATTTTCAATTAAATCTGACCGTGAAAGGATTGTACTGATTGCACTTTGGAATAGATTTGTTGAATTGTTTGCCTATTCAATTTTGATTTTGTTGTTTTGTAGCTCGCTTGATCGTTACAATGCCTGGAAAACGTAAATCAAGTCTTTCTAGGGTATCATCTCAAGCAAAAGCAAAAAGACTTACTCGATCGCTAGATTCTTTGGAAGACGCAGAACTGCGAAGACAATCTCAAGTATATCGTCAAGCTACCTTGAGGGCCACTACGTCGTTTGCTGAAGTTCAGCAGAGGCGTGACGATGAGGCAGAGCGTATAGTAGTTAGGAGGGCAGCTGAATCATCTGCTCAAAAACGGAAAAGGCTGGATGAACAGGCTGAACGTCAAGCCGCTTTGAGAAACACTTCATCATCTGCTGAGTCCCAGCAGAGGAGTGCCTTGGAGGCAGAGCGTTTAGCTGTCAAGAGGGCAGCTGAATTACCTGCTCAAAAACGGCAAAGGCTTGATGAACAGGCAGAACGTCAAGCTGCTTTAAGAAACAATGCATCTCCTGCTTTGTCCCAACAAAGGAGTGCCGTAGAAGCAGAGCGTCTAGCTGTTAGGAGGGCAGCTGAATCACTTGCTCAAAAACGGCAAAGGCTTGATGAGCAGGCAGAACGTCAAGCCGCTTTAAGAAACACTGCATCATCTGCTGTGTCCCAGCAGAGGAGTGCCTTGGAGGCAGAGCGTTTAGCTGTTAGGAGGGCAGCTGAATCACCTGCTCAAAAACGGCAAAGGCTTGATGAGCAGGCAGAACGTCAAGCCGCTTTAAGAAACACTGCATCATCTGCTGTGTCCCAACAGAGGAGTGCTGTGGAGGCAGAGCGTTTAGCTGTTAAGAGGGCAGCTGAATCACCAGCTCAAACGCAACAAAGGTTAGATGACCAAGCTGAACGTCAAGCCGCTTTGAGAGCCTCGGAGACACCTCTTCAAGCTGAACTTCGGCTCATAGAACAAGCAAGGCGACAGGCTGCCTTAAGGGAATCCGAAACGCCTGAACAGTCCCAGGCGCGAAGAATCGTAAATACGGAAATTCAAGCGGAACGTCGCCGAAATTTTCAGAGACACTCTTGGTCAGTATTCAATAGCGCGGCATTTAACTACGATCCCTTGATTGACTATAAAAATCATAGGCTCATTACTATTGGACTCATGGACCAGCAATGTCGATTTTGTAATGCTTTAAAATGGAAAGATGAAACCGCAGGAATGTGTTGTTCGAATGGCAAAGTATCCCTTCCTTTACTCGGCGAGCCCGAAGAGCCTCTAAAAACTCTGTATTTATATGACACCGATGAATCACGGCGCTTTTTAAATAGGACCAGGAAGTACAACTCATGTTTCCAAATGACATCTTTTGGAGTGGACAGAGAGATAATAATGCCCGGATTTTCACCAGCGTTCACTGTACAAGGACAGGTATATCATAGAATAGGTTCACTTTTCCCAATTGATAATAAACAGCATAAATTCTTGCAAGTATATTTTATGGGCGATGAAGATATGGAAGCAAACCGTCGATGTGAATTTATTCAAGGAGTAGAACGGAACATAGTTTTAAAAATTCAAAGAATGTTGCACGAACACAACATATTAATAAGCACTTTTAAAACCGCCATAGAGAACTTGCCTCAAGCTGATTACAGAGTTGTCATCCATGCTGATCGGACTCCACGTGGAGAGCATGAGCGGCGTTACAATGCACCCACAATAAATGAAATCGCTGCGGTGGTGAGCGGCGACCAGTTCTCCTCGCGGGACATAGTTTTACGGGCACGTGATAACACTTTAACACGGGTAGCAGACACTCATAAGTTTTATGACGCCTTGCAATACCCAATCATTTTTAGCAAAGGACAGGAGGGATACCATTTTGGTATCCCGCTCCTTAACCCCACTACAGGACAACCTGTTCCAAATAAAAAAGTATCTTGCATGGATTTTTACGCTTATTATATGATGCTGCGAGAAAATGACTTTAATCTTCTCCCGCGGTCCCGGCAACTTTACCTTCAATTTTTAGTAGATATGTATATCAAAGTGGAAAGTGAACGTCTCCGTTATATCTCCTTAAATCAGAACAAGCTGCGTGCTGAAAATTACATACATTTGCAAGATGCTGTTAGCAGTGACGCCAATGTGAATCCCAGTGATTTAGGCAAAATGGTGATTCTTCCCTCTTCTTTCGTAAATAGCCCCCGTTATTTACATGAATACACGCAAGATGCTTTTGCTTACGTTCGCAGTTATGGCAGACCGGATCTTTTTGTGACTTTTACCTGCAACCCCTCATGGAAAGAAATAATAGAAAAGCTAATGCCGGGACAGAAATCTACAGACCGCCACGACTTAATTGCTCGAGTTTTTCGCTTAAAAGTTCAAAAACTTATTCATGTTATCACCAAAGGAAAAATATTCGGGGAAGTCCAGTGCTACATGTATTCCATCGAGTGGCAAAAACGGGGGTTACCGCACGTGCATATTTTGATTTGGCTCAAACACAAGCTACGCCCCAATCAAATTGATGATTTCATAAGCGCCGAGATTCCTGATCCTGAACTTGACAAAGAATTGCACGACATTGTAGTTAAAAATATGGTTCACGGTCCCTGTGGAGCACGCAATCCAGCGTCAGTTTGCATGAAAAACGGGAAATGTACAAAAAAATATCCCCGAGAACTACTACAGGAAACTGTACACAGTGACATGGGTTACCCGTTGTATAGACGTAGAGCACCAGAAGATGGTGGTAGGAGAGCCACTATTCGTGCTCGCAGCGGAGCATTCGAAACCATGGACAATAGATGGATTGTACCATATTCGCCCATTTTATGCAAAATATTTAATGCCCACATCAATGTGGAGGCTTGCAGCTCTGTTCGTGCTATTAAATACATTTGCAAGTACATAAATAAAGGTAGTGATCAGGCTATATTCAATTTGAGGAACAACGGCGAGGTGCAGTCTGTCGACGAAGTACAGACCTTTCAAGCAGGGCGTTATGTTAACAGCAATGAAGCAGCGTGGCGGCTCCTTGGTTTCCCCTTACACGAAAGACATCCAACTGTTACTCATCTCGCGGTGCACTTGGAAAACGGACAACGCATTTATTTTAATGAGAGCAATTTCCAAGAAAGGATCTCATCACCGCCAAACACTACCTTAACTGCGTTCTTTAAGCTTTGTCAGACAGATTCTTTCGCGAAAACTTTGCTTTATTCTGAAGTTCCCCGATATTACACCTGGAATGCTTCAAGAAAGGAGTGGAAGCGCCGCATTCAAGGTACGCCTGTTGAAAATTGGCCAGGGGTGAAATCATCAGACGCTCTCGGTCGTGTATATACCGTCCATGTAACGAACTTCGAATGCTTCTGTTTACGTATGTTGCTGCACCACATTCGGGGACCAACTAGCCATAGGGACCTTAAAACGGTTAACGGGCATGAATGCGCGACGTTTAGGGAAGCATGTGAAGCCCTGCATCTGTTAGAGAACGATAATCATTGGGACGAAACCATGGAAGAAGCTGTGCAGTGCCGAACACCAGCTAAAATCAGGGAATTATACGCAACCCTGATTTCGTCTTGCGGCCTGTCCAATCCCCAAATACTGTGGGATAAGTACAAGGATTTTATGGCAGAAGACATTTTACGACGCCTGCAAGAAGTGCAAACAGATATGACATTTAATGACCTTATTTATAACGAAGCATTGACTAAAATTGAAGACAAAGTAATAGCAATGTCAGGGAAGAAGCTACAAGAATTTGGAATGATAAGCCCACGACGTTTAAATACAAGTGAATTAAACGATGAAATCGCTCGGGAGTTAAATTATAATGTCGTAGAGTTGCAGCAGCATGTAACCGAATTGGTCCCTCAGTTATTGCCGGAACAAAATCACGTCTTTGAGCAAGTGTTACGACAGGTAGAATCAGGAAATGGTGCAGTGTTTTTCCTCGATGCTCCTGGAGGAACCGGTAAAACATTTTTGTTGAATTTATTGCTGGCGTACATTAGAAAAGATGCGAACATTGCTGTAGCCGTTGCTTCCTCCGGCATAGCTGCCACACTACTTAGTGGCGGCCGTACTGCGCATTCCGTATTGAAATTGCCACTGAATCTCGCACAGGAAGAATCGCCTCTTTGTAATATTAGCGTAAATAGTTCTCAGGGTAGAATGTTGCGTCATTGCAAACTGTTGGTGTGGGATGAAAGCACAATGTCACACAAAAAAGCTGTAGAGGCACTCAACCGAACTCTCCAAGATTTGAGAAAGAGCACGGACCTTATGGGAGGAATGGTTGTGTTACTGGCCGGTGACTTTCGTCAGACTCTACCGGTAATCCAGAGGGGCACACCTGCTGATGAAATAAAAGCCTGCCTTAAGTCGTCCACTTTATGGCCACACGTACAAAAAATGAGGCTTACGAAGAATATGAGAGTGCAACTCTACAACGATCAAGATTCGGGACGTTTTGCGAATACTCTATTGAAAATTGGAGACGGAAGGCTGGAATTGGATATCGAAGGATGTGTAGCACTAACGAGCGACTTTTGTAATTTGGTAGAGAGTGACAGACAGCTCATAGATAACGTTTACCCTGACTTACAAACCAATATGTGCAACGACCAATGGCTCTGCCTGCGTGCTATACTGGCACCAAAAAATGACACGGTTAATAAAATTAATTCCAATATTTTGAAAGAGGTGCAAGGAGAAATTACGGAGTATTTGTCAGTAGACACAGTCATGGACACAGAACAGAGTACTTCATATCCCACAGAGTTCTTGAACTCATTGGAGTTGTCAGGTGTGCCCTCACACAAACTACAACTTAAATTGGGCGTTCCAGTCATGCTATTACGGAATTTAGACGCACCGCGATTATGTAACGGCACGAGGCTTAGGGTAACACAACTTGGGCGGAATATAATCGGTGCCACTATTTTAACTGGAGTCGGAAAAGGAGAACATGTTATCATCCCCCGGATCCCAATGATTCCAACAGATCTCCCTTTTCAGTTTAAAAGATTGCAGTTCCCTGTCAAGCTCAGTTTCGCTATTACAATTAATAAAGCACAAGGCCAAACACTGCAGGTAGCAGGTGTTCACCTGGAAAAACCATGCTTCTCTCATGGTCAGCTTTATGTAGCGTGCTCGCGTGTATCTAATGCCCAAAATTTACACGTATTGGCTCCAAATGGAAGAACTTACAACATTGTTTACAGTAGCGTGTTAAAATAATGTTATGCCCTGTGTCACCTGTGGGTGTGTGTACACTGTGTGTGTCTGTCATGTGTGTGTGTGAGCTTTTGCCACTCGATGAAATACGTCAATTCTGAACGTCTCAGTATTCTTCTCCATGGCGCCCTCTTGCATGCTAAATTGCTTGCAGTTTTTCTCCACTAAAATATCAAGATCTGAGTTCTTGGAAATTGTTCTCATTAAAGTAAAAAACAATTACCATTTTCAAGAAAATAATAAACCAAGTATTCTCAACAAAAACTCAGTTATTGTTCCCCTGAGCCACGCGAAGCGAAGCCGCGGGTAATAGCTAGTCCTAATATATTTTATAAATGCGAAAGTGTTCTTGGAAGTTGTTCTCATTAAAGTAAAAAACAAAGGCATTAACCCTTTAGTTCGCAGGTGAAAAAAAATCAAAAATTTTCTTTTTTTGCTTTTTGGGGGGTAAATAGTAAGTATAAGAATGACTAAAAAATAGAAAAAAATCAGAGTGCAGTGTTCAGAGTGAAGAGGTCAGAGTACAGAGTGCAGAGTGCAGAGGTCAGAGTGCAGAGTTCAGAGTTCAGAGTTTAGACTTCAGAGTTCAGAGGTCAGAGTGCAGAGGTCAGAGTTCAGAGTGCAGAGTTCAGAGTGCAGAGTTCAGAGTGCAGAGTTCAGAGTGCAGAGGTCAGAGTTCAGAGTTCAAAGTTCAGCGTTCAGAGGTCAGAGTGCAGAGGTCAGAGGTCAGAGTGCAGAGGTCAGAGTTCAGAGTTCAAAGTTCAGAGTTCAGGGTGCAGAGTTCAGAGGTCAGAGTGCAGATGTCAGAGTGCAGAGTTCAGAGTTCAGAGTGCAGAATTCAGAGTTCAGAGTGCAGAGGTCAGAGTTCAGAGTTCAAAGTTCAGCGTTCAGAGGTCAGAGTGCAGAGGTCAGAGTTCAGAGGTCAGAGTTCAGAGTGCAGAGTTCAAAGTTCAAAGTTCAGAGTTCAGAGTGCAGAGTTCAGAGGTCAGAGTGCAGAGTTCAGAGTGCAGAGTTCAGAGTGCAGAATTCAGAGTTCAGAGTGCACAGTTCAGAGTGCATAGTTCAGAGTGCAGAGTGCAGAGGTCAGAGTTCAGAGTGCAGAGTTCAGAGTTCAGAGTGCAGAGTTCAGAGTGCATAGTTCAGAGTGCAGAGTTCAGAGTGCAGAGTTCAGAGTGCAGAGTTCAGAGTGCAGAGTTCAGAGTGCAGAGTTCAGAGTGCAGAGTTCAGAGTGCAGAGTTCAGAGTGCAAAGTTCAGTGTTCAGAGCGCCGAGTGAAATGTCTTCAACGGCGCAACGGATCGACGTGATTTTTTGCATGGGTATATTTGAGAACCTGGAGAGTGACATAGGCTACTTTTTATCCCGGAAAAACAAACAGTTCCTGTGGGATAGCATGCTCTTTTTTTTCGCATTTTTCGTCAATTAGGCGGCAACGTCGCAACGGATCAACGTGATTTTTTGCTTGGGTATATTTGAGGACTGGAAGAGTGACATACAAACTTTTTATCCGGGAAAACAAACAGTTCCTGTGGGATATTTTTCTCTTTTCTCGCATTTTGTTATTCAATTAGGCGGAAACGGAGTTACAAATTGACGTGATGTTTTGCACAGGTATAATCGAGGAGCTGGAAAATTATATATATTTCTTTTTATCCCGGAAAACCCGACAGTTCCTGGGGGATATTGGTATGCTGCTTTTAACACATTTTCCCTTTAATTATGTGGTAACTGATATCGACGTGATTATTGTTTAGGACCTGGAAAGTGACATAGGCTACCTTTTTGTTCCGGAAAAATTAACAGTTCCTGTGGGTTCATTATCATTCATTCATACGGCAACGGAGTAATTTACATCAACGTGATGAACCTGGAGAATGAGAGGCTACTTTTTGTCCCAGAAACACTAACAGTTCCTGTGGGATATCATGCTGATTTTTACGCATTTTTCCTTCAATCATACGGCAACGAAATAACAAATCAACGTGATCTGTTCGAAGGAAAGTGGCATGGGCTAATTATTATCCCAGAAAAACAAACATTTCCTACGAGATAGAATGCTATTTTTAATCAATTAGTCCGTCATTTATATGGGAACGGAGATACAGATCGACGTGATTTTTGTTTAGGAAAGTCACATAGGCTACCTTTGTCCTGGGAAATCTAATAGTTCCCGCGTTCATTATAACATGACGTCACTTTTCACCCATCTGTCCTTCAATTACGCGGCAACGGAGTTAAGGATTTGTTTGCACTGATAAAATATAGTTGAGGTCCTGGAAAGTATCGTAGGCTACTTTTCGTCCCGGAAAATCAAACAGATCCCGCAGGATAGCATGTTATTATAATATGGAATCTATATGCCAAAAATAAACAAAAAAAAATTGCTTCAAGTAGTCAATAATCACTTTTTAAATTAAATTAAATTAGGCACTTGCCTGTAAAACCCATTTTGAATTGTATTAATTCCCATAAGAATCATAGATGGCACTGTCTGTTATTACAACGCGCTAGCAGTTTGTTTTTCTGAAGAATCATAAGATCCCTCGAAAATGTGCGTTTCATCTTATAGTGCATACGGTACCTATTTTCTTTCTCGGCTTTTATTCAATATCTTTACATTCTTTGACTGCTTTCGTTATTGGTTTTGTCTGATTTGCTTTGTGATTTGGCTTTGTTGATTTTATTTCTTTCATTCATTATCTTTATGTTCTTTGACCGCTTTCATTATTGCTGTTTCTGATTTGCTTTGTGATTTGGCTTTGTTGATTTTAATTTTCAATTAAATCTGACCGTGAAAGGATTGTACTGATTGCACTTTGGAATAGATTTGTTGAATTGTTTGCCTATTCAATTTTGATTTTGTTGTTTTGTAGCTCGCTTGATCGTTACAATGCCTGGAAAACGTAAATCAAGTCTTTCTAGGGTATCATCTCAAGCAAAAGCAAAAAGACTTACTCGATCGCTAGATTCTTTGGAAGACGCAGAACTGCGAAGACAATCTCAAGTATATCGTCAAGCTACCTTGAGGGCCACTACGTCGTTTGCTGAAGTTCAGCAGAGGCGTGACGATGAGGCAGAGCGTATAGTAGTTAGGAGGGCAGCTGAATCATCTGCTCAAAAACGGAAAAGGCTGGATGAACAGGCTGAACGTCAAGCCGCTTTGAGAAACACTTCATCATCTGCTGAGTCCCAGCAGAGGAGTGCCTTGGAGGCAGAGCGTTTAGCTGTCAAGAGGGCAGCTGAATTACCTGCTCAAAAACGGCAAAGGCTTGATGAACAGGCAGAACGTCAAGCTGCTTTAAGAAACAATGCATCTCCTGCTTTGTCCCAACAAAGGAGTGCCGTAGAAGCAGAGCGTCTAGCTGTTAGGAGGGCAGCTGAATCACTTGCTCAAAAACGGCAAAGGCTTGATGAGCAGGCAGAACGTCAAGCCGCTTTAAGAAACACTGCATCATCTGCTGTGTCCCAGCAGAGGAGTGCCTTGGAGGCAGAGCGTTTAGCTGTTAGGAGGGCAGCTGAATCACCTGCTCAAAAACGGCAAAGGCTTGATGAGCAGGCAGAACGTCAAGCCGCTTTAAGAAACACTGCATCATCTGCTGTGTCCCAACAGAGGAGTGCTGTGGAGGCAGAGCGTTTAGCTGTTAAGAGGGCAGCTGAATCACCAGCTCAAACGCAACAAAGGTTAGATGACCAAGCTGAACGTCAAGCCGCTTTGAGAGCCTCGGAGACACCTCTTCAAGCTGAACTTCGGCTCATAGAACAAGCAAGGCGACAGGCTGCCTTAAGGGAATCCGAAACGCCTGAACAGTCCCAGGCGCGAAGAATCGTAAATACGGAAATTCAAGCGGAACGTCGCCGAAATTTTCAGAGACACTCTTGGTCAGTATTCAATAGCGCGGCATTTAACTACGATCCCTTGATTGACTATAAAAATCATAGGCTCATTACTATTGGACTCATGGACCAGCAATGTCGATTTTGTAATGCTTTAAAATGGAAAGATGAAACCGCAGGAATGTGTTGTTCGAATGGCAAAGTATCCCTTCCTTTACTCGGCGAGCCCGAAGAGCCTCTAAAAACTCTGTATTTATATGACACCGATGAATCACGGCGCTTTTTAAATAGGACCAGGAAGTACAACTCATGTTTCCAAATGACATCTTTTGGAGTGGACAGAGAGATAATAATGCCCGGATTTTCACCAGCGTTCACTGTACAAGGACAGGTATATCATAGAATAGGTTCACTTTTCCCAATTGATAATAAACAGCATAAATTCTTGCAAGTATATTTTATGGGCGATGAAGATATGGAAGCAAACCGTCGATGTGAATTTATTCAAGGAGTAGAACGGAACATAGTTTTAAAAATTCAAAGAATGTTGCACGAACACAACATATTAATAAGCACTTTTAAAACCGCCATAGAGAACTTGCCTCAAGCTGATTACAGAGTTGTCATCCATGCTGATCGGACTCCACGTGGAGAGCATGAGCGGCGTTACAATGCACCCACAATAAATGAAATCGCTGCGGTGGTGAGCGGCGACCAGTTCTCCTCGCGGGACATAGTTTTACGGGCACGTGATAACACTTTAACACGGGTAGCAGACACTCATAAGTTTTATGACGCCTTGCAATACCCAATCATTTTTAGCAAAGGACAGGAGGGATACCATTTTGGTATCCCGCTCCTTAACCCCACTACAGGACAACCTGTTCCAAATAAAAAAGTATCTTGCATGGATTTTTACGCTTATTATATGATGCTGCGAGAAAATGACTTTAATCTTCTCCCGCGGTCCCGGCAACTTTACCTTCAATTTTTAGTAGATATGTATATCAAAGTGGAAAGTGAACGTCTCCGTTATATCTCCTTAAATCAGAACAAGCTGCGTGCTGAAAATTACATACATTTGCAAGATGCTGTTAGCAGTGACGCCAATGTGAATCCCAGTGATTTAGGCAAAATGGTGATTCTTCCCTCTTCTTTCGTAAATAGCCCCCGTTATTTACATGAATACACGCAAGATGCTTTTGCTTACGTTCGCAGTTATGGCAGACCGGATCTTTTTGTGACTTTTACCTGCAACCCCTCATGGAAAGAAATAATAGAAAAGCTAATGCCGGGACAGAAATCTACAGACCGCCACGACTTAATTGCTCGAGTTTTTCGCTTAAAAGTTCAAAAACTTATTCATGTTATCACCAAAGGAAAAATATTCGGGGAAGTCCAGTGCTACATGTATTCCATCGAGTGGCAAAAACGGGGGTTACCGCACGTGCATATTTTGATTTGGCTCAAACACAAGCTACGCCCCAATCAAATTGATGATTTCATAAGCGCCGAGATTCCTGATCCTGAACTTGACAAAGAATTGCACGACATTGTAGTTAAAAATATGGTTCACGGTCCCTGTGGAGCACGCAATCCAGCGTCAGTTTGCATGAAAAACGGGAAATGTACAAAAAAATATCCCCGAGAACTACTACAGGAAACTGTACACAGTGACAT
Source organism: Erebia ligea (assembly GCA_917051295.2). NCBI lineage: Eukaryota > Metazoa > Arthropoda > Insecta > Lepidoptera > Nymphalidae > Erebia > Erebia ligea. Next base: position 21,591,582 of record OU785221.1, on the reverse strand, counting down.
GGGTTACCCGTTGTATAGACGTAGAGCACCAGAAGATGGTGGTAGGAGAGCCACTATTCGTGCTCGCAGCGGAGCATTCGAAACCATGGACAATAGATGGATTGTACCATATTCGCCCATTTTATGCAAAATATTTAATGCCCACATCAATGTGGAGGCTTGCAGCTCTGTTCGTGCTATTAAATACATTTGCAAGTACATAAATAAAGGTAGTGATCAGGCTATATTCAATTTGAGGAACAACGGCGAGGTGCAGTCTGTCGACGAAGTACAGACCTTTCAAGCAGGGCGTTATGTTAACAGCAATGAAGCAGCGTGGCGGCTCCTTGGTTTCCCCTTACACGAAAGACATCCAACTGTTACTCATCTCGCGGTGCACTTGGAAAACGGACAACGCATTTATTTTAATGAGAGCAATTTCCAAGAAAGGATCTCATCACCGCCAAACACTACCTTAACTGCGTTCTTTAAGCTTTGTCAGACAGATTCTTTCGCGAAAACTTTGCTTTATTCTGAAGTTCCCCGATATTACACCTGGAATGCTTCAAGAAAGGAGTGGAAGCGCCGCATTCAAGGTACGCCTGTTGAAAATTGGCCAGGGGTGAAATCATCAGACGCTCTCGGTCGTGTATATACCGTCCATGTAACGAACTTCGAATGCTTCTGTTTACGTATGTTGCTGCACCACATTCGGGGACCAACTAGCCATAGGGACCTTAAAACGGTTAACGGGCATGAATGCGCGACGTTTAGGGAAGCATGTGAAGCCCTGCATCTGTTAGAGAACGATAATCATTGGGACGAAACCATGGAAGAAGCTGTGCAGTGCCGAACACCAGCTAAAATCAGGGAATTATACGCAACCCTGATTTCGTCTTGCGGCCTGTCCAATCCCCAAATACTGTGGGATAAGTACAAGGATTTTATGGCAGAAGACATTTTACGACGCCTGCAAGAAGTGCAAACAGATATGACATTTAATGACCTTATTTATAACGAAGCATTGACTAAAATTGAAGACAAAGTAATAGCAATGTCAGGGAAGAAGCTACAAGAATTTGGAATGATAAGCCCACGACGTTTAAATACAAGTGAATTAAACGATGAAATCGCTCGGGAGTTAAATTATAATGTCGTAGAGTTGCAGCAGCATGTAACCGAATTGGTCCCTCAGTTATTGCCGGAACAAAATCACGTCTTTGAGCAAGTGTTACGACAGGTAGAATCAGGAAATGGTGCAGTGTTTTTCCTCGATGCTCCTGGAGGAACCGGTAAAACATTTTTGTTGAATTTATTGCTGGCGTACATTAGAAAAGATGCGAACATTGCTGTAGCCGTTGCTTCCTCCGGCATAGCTGCCACACTACTTAGTGGCGGCCGTACTGCGCATTCCGTATTGAAATTGCCACTGAATCTCGCACAGGAAGAATCGCCTCTTTGTAATATTAGCGTAAATAGTTCTCAGGGTAGAATGTTGCGTCATTGCAAACTGTTGGTGTGGGATGAAAGCACAATGTCACACAAAAAAGCTGTAGAGGCACTCAACCGAACTCTCCAAGATTTGAGAAAGAGCACGGACCTTATGGGAGGAATGGTTGTGTTACTGGCCGGTGACTTTCGTCAGACTCTACCGGTAATCCAGAGGGGCACACCTGCTGATGAAATAAAAGCCTGCCTTAAGTCGTCCACTTTATGGCCACACGTACAAAAAATGAGGCTTACGAAGAATATGAGAGTGCAACTCTACAACGATCAAGATTCGGGACGTTTTGCGAATACTCTATTGAAAATTGGAGACGGAAGGCTGGAATTGGATATCGAAGGATGTGTAGCACTAACGAGCGACTTTTGTAATTTGGTAGAGAGTGACAGACAGCTCATAGATAACGTTTACCCTGACTTACAAACCAATATGTGCAACGACCAATGGCTCTGCCTGCGTGCTATACTGGCACCAAAAAATGACACGGTTAATAAAATTAATTCCAATATTTTGAAAGAGGTGCAAGGAGAAATTACGGAGTATTTGTCAGTAGACACAGTCATGGACACAGAACAGAGTACTTCATATCCCACAGAGTTCTTGAACTCATTGGAGTTGTCAGGTGTGCCCTCACACAAACTACAACTTAAATTGGGCGTTCCAGTCATGCTATTACGGAATTTAGACGCACCGCGATTATGTAACGGCACGAGGCTTAGGGTAACACAACTTGGGCGGAATATAATCGGTGCCACTATTTTAACTGGAGTCGGAAAAGGAGAACATGTTATCATCCCCCGGATCCCAATGATTCCAACAGATCTCCCTTTTCAGTTTAAAAGATTGCAGTTCCCTGTCAAGCTCAGTTTCGCTATTACAATTAATAAAGCACAAGGCCAAACACTGCAGGTAGCAGGTGTTCACCTGGAAAAACCATGCTTCTCTCATGGTCAGCTTTATGTAGCGTGCTCGCGTGTATCTAATGCCCAAAATTTACACGTATTGGCTCCAAATGGAAGAACTTACAACATTGTTTACAGTAGCGTGTTAAAATAATGTTATGCCCTGTGTCACCTGTGGGTGTGTGTACACTGTGTGTGTCTGTCATGTGTGTGTGTGAGCTTTTGCCACTCGATGAAATACGTCAATTCTGAACGTCTCAGTATTCTTCTCCATGGCGCCCTCTTGCATGCTAAATTGCTTGCAGTTTTTCTCCACTAAAATATCAAGATCTGAGTTCTTGGAAATTGTTCTCATTAAAGTAAAAAACAATTACCATTTTCAAGAAAATAATAAACCAAGTATTCTCAACAAAAACTCAGTTATTGTTCCCCTGAGCCACGCGAAGCGAAGCCGCGGGTAATAGCTAGTAATAAATAAATAATAATAAATCTTAGTAATAAACGAAACGTAACTCTCTTTCTTTCTATCTTCACTAACTTATATCTCCCTCTCAACTTCCGTTCGCCTCGTTTCGTAACGCTCTCGTCACGCATTCACCATCTTACTCCCCAAGACAAGAAAAGTTTTACTTCAACAAGATGATAGGTGGTCCTTCACCTCGTAGTGATGGAGCGGCTGCAGCGCGCCGCTGTAGACGCAGACGCGGCCGCCGCGCGACACGCAAGCGTAACAAAACGACGTCTCCCGCTCTATGCTCACCAGCTTCACTATTGTTTCACGCTGAAAATCACATCCATACCAAAATATTAATTCATATTCAAATCTATTGAAGAGAAAACTTCTTTAGCGGCGTTGAGCCCTTTTTGGTAGGTGGTAAACTAGAGGATTCGCGTTACCGTCACCGACATGCTCGCGAACACCGAGCTCGCGTTGTTACGAAGACAAAAGGTCTTAAATATAAATATACTACATTCGTTATTAAACTTTAATGCCTTAGTTTTAAGGTTTATATATATTTTTTTTAATTGCATTTGACCATATTATATACATTACAAAATTTACAAGTGAGACCAGCTGTTATGGTATAGCAAAGTTGGACATTAAAACTTATAACAAAGTTTAATCAATAACATCTGTAAAGGCTTTGTCTTGAGTGAATGACAGACAACCTACAGCCCAAACGGCTGAACGTAGAAATTTGAAATTATTTGAGAATATTCCTCGAGCACCCTAGTACTAAGGAAGAAATTTTCGAAATTCCATCCGCAAGGTTAGATAGGCGTTTTAAATTATTATGTCCGTGAAATAATAATTAATTTAAACCGTATAATTTGTGCTTTCGGTGAAAAATTATATGTTTTGTGTTTTTCACAGTTTGACTGAAAAAACTGTGCCCAACTCAACTGTGCCACTCGTGCTCAGTAGTGAGCCAGCAATGGGTTGATAAGAGCTTACCCTGACAGCGCTTACAACTGTGGGACCAAGGACGTAAAATATAAACAGGTATCGTTTCTGATCACGACGTTTCTGATCCGAACCGCTAGGGTGTGGAACACCTTCCTAGCGCACGTGTTTCCTGCCACGTATAACTTAGGTACTTTTAAGGAAAGAGTGAATAGGCATCTTCTAGGCAAGCGCGATCCAACCTAGACCTCATAATTGCTTGCACCTAAGCATGATTGTCGTCAAACGCAAGCCTATCATCATCACTAATATTTGATTGTTTGTAATGGATAAACTCAAAAAGTACTCAACCGATTTTAAAAATTCTTTCACTTTTAGAAAGCTACTTTATCAACGAGTAACATAGGCTATATTTTATTCTCAAAAACATTAGAGATCCCTACGAAAATTGAAATAATGTGAATTAAGTCGGAAAAAAACGTCTCATCTGAGAGCTTCCGTGGCGTGCGCTGCGTAAATAGTAAAAGTTACACGAAAACAATTTATGGTGGAATTGTTCCTCTCAATGCGACGCGACTTATCTGACCCGGTGATAGCGACGCTGTCAGACCCGGTGACGCTGTCAGCTGTCACCGGGTCATATAAGTTTGTGGGACCATACGTACCTTGCAGTGGTCCAGTCGCTTGACGGAGGTCACGGTGACAGGGGTCCAGCGCTCGCAGCGCGTGCTGGTGGTCCTGGCGCCGGCGGCCAGCAGCCGCGCCACCAGCTGGCGCCACCACACGCGGCCGCTGCCCAACGCGTCCAGCGTCTGGAACAGCTGCTTGGCGTGCGGCCGGTACTTGCGCCCGCCTGATGATTAGAACAAATTAAGTCACAAGCACTACTAAGGCCTAATAGAGTCACTCAGCAAGCAATAATGATAGCTTTGCTTGGCGTTTCTCTACGTGACAATTCAGAAATTGGGCGATCCGTAGAAGAACTAGAGTAATCAACGAAACTCAATGGGTTGAGAAGCTTATAAGTAGCAATAGTTCTAAGGATACACGCTTTGGAGCTTATTTTGGAATGCAGCATTGACAGGCCAGACGTTGAGCAGGCAGACGAGCTGCTGGAACCAGGCGTCGTCAGAACGTGGCTTTAAGAGAACTACATTCAGCAATAGTAGCTACCTATATAATACTAGCTGATGCTTGCGATTTCATCTGCGTGGAATAAGGTTTTTAATTACCACAGGAACTTCTTAATTTTCCGGGATAAAAAGTCCATGCAAAAAATCACGTCGATTCGTTACTCTGTTGCGGCGTGATTGAAGGACAGATCAATAAATCAACAAACAAACACACATTCGCATTTATGAATTTAGTATGATTTTCAGCAATATTTAGATATTATAGAGCTCATCATAGCCTTTTCCAGGTATGATTCAAACGCAAGCTTATCTTGAACTTAACAAGAAACTTGTGTATTTGTTTAGGGTGTTCTGCAAGAAATTTTTAACAGAGATCAATACCAAATATGTTGTCCACGGCGGCCAGGAACCCCTTCTCGTCGAGGCAGAGCGCGGGCGGCTGCACGCGCGCCGGTGCCGCGAACTCGATGCCTTCCTCCGCCGCCGCCGCGCGCATCACCTCCTCCACCCGCCTGCGGACATGTGCTCGTACCAAGACAGTTGTTACACAGGAGAACTCCGTGGAAGAACTGGCGATTCGTTTGGGGGTAGAAAAAACCGGTCAAATGCGAGTCAGACTCGCGCACAAAGGTACCACCACCACTACCACCACTACAGCCCATTAACGTCCCGCTGCTGGGCACAGGGCTCCACTCTCATAGGATAGAGGGAATTAGAGCTTAGACCCACCACGCTGCTCCAATGCGGGCTATATAACGACCATTAACATGTTAGTACTAATATCCAGGACCGACGGCTTAACGTGCTCTCCGAGGCACGGGGGTGAAACACCGCCAACTTCCTAACTCCGGGCTAGTACTGAGAATTTCTAGTCAGAAAAACCAGAAAGACGCTACGACGGGGACAAAGACAGGCGTATGACAGGTGAGGAACGTGCTCTGCAAGTCGGACGCCCGACTTTTTTCTATGAAGGGCTTATCTAGTAGGTACCTACATATATATCGATGTAAATAAATAATTTCAAAGCTCGCTCTTTCTTGCGTGCATGCACTTTTGAACAGTAATACATAGGTCTGCAGCAGCGGCTCAGATCTCCACACACCTGTCTACGTCCGCGGCCGCCGTCTTCCCCTGGGCCTTCTTGAAGCAGCGCCGCAGCTTGCTGAGCACGGCCGGCGTCAGCCTCCGCAGCAGCTCCCGCGACAGAGGTTCCTCCTCATCGTCGCTGCTGCTATCGAAATATGGCTTTTATTGACCGAGCGAAGCGAAGGTCTCTGAGTCTACTTGAGTGAATTGGCACTTGTCCGTCCGTCCGTCCGTCCGTCTGTCAGAGCCTTATAACTTCTGAATTACTGAAAATATAATATGTAAACCGATGGCCTCCCGCCGAATATGTAGATTGTTCATCAAGGGACTAAAATGAGCCATTTCATACGAGATGTTTAGCTTACCGAGCGTAGCGAGGTATGAGTATGCTATAGTGTCGAGTAGAATGGCTTTTAGTCCCGTGGTAAACACTCTACTTTTCACTTCGATTGCGAGAAAATGAAATAAAATAAAACCGGCCAAGTGCGAGTCGGACTCGCGCACCGAGGGTTCCGTACAAACCTGTAGTAAGTTTTACGATTTATGACGTATTAAAAAAAAAAATTACGTTTGTTGTATGGGAGCCCCCCTTTAATATTTACTTTATTGATATTTAATTATTTATTTCGAAAGGTAATAATATACAAGTTAATATTCTGTGAAAATTTGAACCGTCTACCTGTTACCGTTTTTAGGGTTCCGTACCCAAAGGGTAAAAACGGGACCCTATTACTAAGACTCCGCTGTCTGTCTGTCTGTCTGTCTGTCTGTCTGTCTGTCTGTCTGTCTGTCTGTCTGTCTGTCTGTCTGTCTGTCTGTCTGTCTGTCTGTCTGTCTGTCTCCAGGCTGTATCTCATAAACCGTGATAGCTAGAAAGCTGAAATTTTCACAAATGATGTATTTCCGTTGCCGCTATAACAACAAATACTAAAAATTAAAAAAATATATATATTAAGGGGGGTCCCCATACAATAAACGTGTTTTTTTCGTATTTTTTTGCTCAATATTAAAAACGGTAACAGGTAGACGGTTCAAATTTTCACAGAATATTAACTTGTATATTACCTTTCAAAATAAATAATTAAATATCAATAAAGTAAATATTAAAGGGGGGCTCCCATACAACAAACGTAATTTTTATTTTTAATACGTCATAAATCGTACAACTTACTACAGGTTTGTACGGAACCCTCGGTGCGCGAGTCCGACTCGCACTTGGCCGGTTTTTAATATTGAGCAAAAAAATACGAAAAAAACACGTTTATTGTATGGGGACCCCCCTTAATATATATATTTTTTTAATTTTTAGTATTTGTTGTTATAGCGGCAACGGAAATACATCATTTGTGAAAATTTCAGCTTTCTAGCTATCACGGTTTATGAGATACAGCCTGGAGACAGACAGACAGACAGACAGACAGCGAAGTCTTAGTAATAGGGTCACGTTTTTACCCTTTGGGTACGGAACCCTAAAAAAACCGGCCAAGTGCGAGTCGGACTCGCGCACCGAGGGTTCCGTACAAACCTGTAGTAAGTTTTACGATTTATGACGTATTAAAAATAATTAAAACCTGCCAAGTGCGAGTCGGACTCGCGCACCGAGGGTCCCGTACAAACCTGTAGTAAGTTTTAAATTATTAAAAAAAAAAAAATACGAAAAAAACACGTTTATTGTATGGGGACCCCCCTTAATATATATATTTTTTTAATTTTTAGTATTTGTTGTTATAGCGGCAACGGAAATACATCATTTGTGAAAATTTCAGCTTTCTAGCTATCACGGTTTATGAGATACAGCCTGGAGACAGACAGACAGACAGACAGACAGCGGAGTCTTAGTAATAGGGTCCCGTTTTTACCCTTTGGGTACGGAACCCTAAAAATTACGTTTGTTGTATGGGAGCCCCCCTTTAATATTTACTTTATTGATATTTAATTATTTATTTTGAAAGGTAATATACCAGTTAATATTCTGTGAAAATTTGAACCGTCTACCTGTTACCGTTTTTAATATTGAGCAAAAAAATACGAAACAGACAGACAGACAGCGGAGTCTTAGTAATAGGGTCCCGTTTTTACCCTTTGGGTACGGAACCCTAAAAAACACGTTTATTGTATGGGGACCCCCCTTAATATATATATTTTTTTAATTTTTAGTATTTGTTGTTATAGCGGCAACGGAAATACATCATTTGTGAAAATTTCAGCTTTCTAGCTATCACGGTTTATGAGATACAGCCTGGAGACAGACAGACAGACAGACAGACAGACAGACAGACAGACAGACAGCGGAGTCTTAGTAATAGGGTCCCGTTTTTACCCTTTGGGTACGGAACCCTAAAAAAGATTTTCAAGTATTGCTAACCACGTTTCTCAGGAAAATAATTAATCTTAGCGACTCTTTTCAACTATTCGACAACAGATGGCGCTAAACGTTTGGTTAGCGAGTTTAATCAACTATTCGACCACAGATGGCAGACAGACGCAATGCCAGAGGGCGTTACGTTCCTTTATTGCAACGCAGTGACACAGAGACAGGTTATACTTAGTCTTAAATAACACATAAGGCTACTATCCCGGAAAATTAAAGAGTTTCCGCGGAAACCAAAAAATCTCAAATCACGGCGACGAAGTAGCGGGTATCAGCTACTAGCTAAGTAGTAGGTACCTACATACGTGGCAAATTGATAACCTTCTTTTTTTTGAAGTCGTTTAAAAAAAAGAAAGGCCCTCAGGCTAAAACCACTACGCACCCAGTCAAGCTGTCCTCCGAGGCACTCCTCACAGAGTAGCTCCTCTCGAAGATCTCCGAACACTCCTCGTTGAGAGATCTCTGTGACTTGATGGACATTATTGCTCACAAACACCGCTGCGATGCATATGCTTTGTTTATGTTAGACACTTGGTTACCGTTACTTTATTAGGTCGATAAAATTAATTGACCGAGCGAAGCGAAGCTCTCTGAGTATACTTGAGTGAATTGGCACTTGTCCGTCCGTCCGTCCGTCTGTCAAAGCCTTATAACTTCTGAATTACTGAACTTAATTACTTCAAATTTAAATATAATAATAATATGTAAACCGATGGCCTCCCGCCGAATATGGCTTAAAAAGTTATAAAAATCTTTATTTCAGGGGGGCTCTCATAGAAGCGAATGCGAAGTAAAATATTTTTTATAACGTTACATCGGAGAGCACGTTAAGCGGTCGGTCCCGGCATGTCCCGGTTATTATCACTAACACTATGCTAACACCAACCCGCATTGGAGCAGCGTGGTGGGTCTAAGCTCTAATTGCTACTCTCTTATGAGAGTGGAGGCCTGTGCCCAGCCGTGGGACGTTAATGGGCTGTAGTGGAATAGTGGAATAGGGTTGCGGTACATCATTTTAAAGATAATTAGGAATAGAGTCCAAAAATATTTTATTTTTAATTTTTCCCCTAAAATTGACGAAATGGGGGGCTTTCAAAGTGGAGATTTTCTAACGTCCAAAGTTGACCTCAGAACTCTCAATTTTCTGAACTCTCAAGCCTGAAACTTATTAATTATTTGAATTATATCCTGTACTTGAACAACAAATACTAAAATTAGATAAATATTATAAGGAAATGAAATTATTTAATTTTTAAGGAGCTTCATTATTTTTAACAGAACTTCACAATGATGTCAATAGATGGCGCTCTGTGATACCGCGAGGTCTCAGTTCGGGGCGAACCACTAGTATAAAATATGCATGATATGAATTTTTAGTTTTGATGGGATCGTGGAATTTGTTTGGGTCTGTGGGTATACTTACCTATTAGTCCTGTAACTGTTTAAAAACATGGCTAGAATTATTTACTTAGTACGAAGTTACTTAAAAAAATTGAAAAAATGACGATTTTAACCCCATTGCCATTCAATTATATTATACCTACTAGAATTAGATGATGCCCATCATTTATTTGTAAATAATAATATTTTTCCTACCTGTTTTCAGCGCCATCTACCTGAATCTGCCAGTACTAGCAAGTGGCAAGCAAAGTATTATGAGAATAAAAACTGCGCCTTCCTTCAACTTTACCGCTACGTTGAGCGAGTATTCTACAGATGGCAGCAGTAGTATTTTACACCTGATTTCATTGTTATTAATAGGATTTTGGTTTTTCTTGTTACCTTTAATAAACGGGATAAATATTACCTAATATTTCTTTATTCGTGTTTATATTAGTAAGAGATCTTGGGTTCGATTACCGGCAGGGGCAACTTACGTATTTATAAAATCAGAATATTTTCTGATACGGTCTAAGTCACTAGTGGAAGGCTTCGGCCGTCGCTACTGGCTAAGTACCATTCTACCGGCAAAGACGAGCCGCCAAGCAATTTCGTGTTCCAGTACGTTGCCACGTACCTACTTAGAAACGGGTACCTAGGTAATGGATATTATTACTGCCCCTTACAGTTTTATCAGGCTAGCCCGCAACCATCTTAGACCTGCATAGTGCATATACCTACCACAAAGTTAGACCGCGGTCAAGGGCTCGAAAACCCTGATTAAATTATGTCTAATACTTAATATGATAATAGATAATTATAGGAATAAAATGAAACGCTAAGGGTGAACATTGTCTATTGTATGTATGTATTAATACTTACATCATATACCGTATACTACACTGAGACTATAGTACATTTACAGGGCGAACGAGGTCACTCGCTCCTCTGGACGTTTTGCTCGGTTTCATCAAAGAAACATGAATATTTGTCATATTATTATGTACCTAGAAACAAGAAGCTTAATTTTAGCTATACGCTTATTAAAACTAAACGATTTACCACATGGAATCCTTGAATATCATGGACTTCAGCAATTATACCTAACTCCTACGTCGTAGATCTAACAGCGCCATCTATTGTCATACGAGTTAATACTCGTATGACAATAGATGGCGCCCCAAGGATAGCTTCACTCCCTGTTTACATCCCGGCTTTCGTTGAAAACCAAACTGAGGGTATACGGTGCCAATCCCTAAGAGGGTAAAATAGGGGTTTGAAATTAAAGTAGTCCACGAGGACGAAGTCGCGCGCAGAAGCTAGTAGTAATAAAAATTAAGGTATATTCAATAGTAGGTACCTACTTCTAGTGAAACCGAGCAAAATAGTTATCTTCCTTATTTTCTGTTAATAACTTTAAGTAAATGGGTACATCGCCTATGTTCACTCAGTCCTTTACATATTATAACACAACATGTAGAGTTCACCCGTTGGAGGTCATCCATAAAGTACGTCACACTTTAAGGGCGAGTAGGGGGTCGACGAAGTGTGATATTGTGTGACAAGGGGAGGGAGGGATCCTAAGTTTCGTGACGTCACTTTTCAAAATTGTTAATTGAAGAGTTTAAAACGAAAAACTTGAAAGTTTTGTTAATTTTTTGCAGTTTTTTTAATTTGATGTTGATTGTTTAAAAAAAAAATTAAATGGAAATAAAACTAATTTCGGAAGTGATGTTTTAATTTAATAATTTCTAAATGTAAAATTGCCAGATATGTGACGTCACACTAGGGAGGGGGGGAGGGGGCGGGGTCTCACAAATGTGGCCAACAGTGACAAGGACGGGGGAGGGGTCAAAAAATTACGAAATTAGTGTGACGTACTTTATGGATGATCCCTTGTCCAACGCGAGCGACAAACGTGGCAACGCGACGCGACGCGACAGTATCAAACAATACCCTTCACGTGGCCTATGTTGTCGCGTAGATACGTTTTTCTACGTCGTCGTATCGCGTCGCGTCGCTTCTGACGATCACCTGGGACAACGGGTCAGCCCCCCGATTGTCTAAAAGTTGCGAATCAAATCGTCAAAGTTCGGCGTCAAAGTAAAATATACCATATCGTCATAGAATTAGAGCTCAATTTCGTGTATTCTTTATCATACGTTTAGGTAATGTACGATACCCTAAACGGATGAGAATGGATACACGAAATTGAGCTCTAAACCCAGCTTGTTATGGTTTATTTTACTTTGACGCCGAACTTTGACATTTGATCGGCAATTCTTACACAATCGACCTCAGAATCCTTAGCAAAAGTTCCCAGGCTTAGGTACGTATTTGCAAATTTGAAATTCGGTATCACTTACTAATAATAAAAATATTCGGTTACACTTGACTAATAATAAAAATATTAGTTTCTGCTTCAAAAGTTGTTCTCTTGTAAACATAAAATTAAATGTACAATACCTATGTCTTGACCTGAAGATTTTATTAACAGAATTCGAGTAAATATCTAGGTCCCGAAGTGATAAAAATAAATATATTCATAACCACTTATAAATTTATGATACAGGAAATATACAAATAAACGGACGGTTATTTTAATAAAAAAACAATAATAAATAAATCTGTAAGTAATTAAAATCTACCTATTGAAAGTAGGTAAGTACTAAGTACTAAGTATCTAAATACAATACATTTCACTTCGGCACCTTAAAATTAAATAGGAACTTTCAACCACTGTATTATTTAATTATTTCAAATATTAGTGGCCGCCAATCCCGATCGATACAAACCTATTATTTTATTATATTTCTTTTAATAACTAGTTATGTAAAACGTATACACAAGTTTCATGATCATTCATTTCGACCAAATGTATGAAAAATACTTAAGATTATAATGGGCGCACGGTGGCGCAGTTAGCCAAGTTTTCGCACCACATTAACAATAATAAATTTTTGTATTCAATGTGGTAGGCGAAAAATATATGTACAATGTGAAATCTCGTGGCAATTGAAAATAACCTCAATGAGTAGATATTTATTATGTCAAATACAATAATTTGTAAAAATGTCACTTGCAGACAATTTTTTTTGCAGTAATAGTAAAATTATGCTAAGTATTGACGAAGTTCGGAATGTATGCTATTATTTTTACCACTAGAACCTCGGATACAGTCGCAAATACATCAATTATTATTTATTATTAATCGTCTAACACTATCTAATACTTTATCAATATAACTTAACAAATAAATAGCTTATTATTGAATTCTATCACTATAATTATTATTGTACGAACGCGTATACATGTATTTTCAGATACAGCTCACATTTTACACTATTATTAATCATTATTTTCATATTTCATGAAATATTATAATGTCCAGGACACAACACACTGCCGTCAATTGGTTTTGTTAAAATACTGTAGATTCAAACTTTGATAATCATACGATTTTAGATTTTAATCTCACAAATGTTTCTTAACAAATATAAAAATAATATTAATGTTTTTGTTGTAAATTGGGTAAATTTTAAAGGGATAAAAACAATCAAATCGGAAAAAATAAGCAGTGGCTAGTCAAGGAGTATATTGGATTTATAAGCCAATGAAATTATAATGGAGAAGTTTCCATGTTTAGCTGTGAACATAAAAATAAATATGAAAACTAAATTAAATAAAAAAACTTAACAGGCATAAATTTCAGGTTCCTATTTTGGCCACCGGGTCAGATAATTTTGACGGGCTGCAACGGATAACACCTCACTTTCTTTGAAAATCACAAACCGAAAATCATTATTGAGACAATGTATACTGTATAGGGTTGTTCTTGCAGATGTTACCAAAGAATAGCCTGAATAATAATTGGATCCCATTTTTTCATTTATCTATAAATTCCGAAAACAATTGTGATAGGAATTGATCATGAAGTTTGATCTGTTAAGACTTACGGGTTGCAAGCAAATATAATCAACTAATTCCGGAAATTAAAGATCCTCTAATAGTACATCATACTGTGTGAATTATTAAGAAATAATTTCTCTTGTATTGCATGTATATTTTTGCACACTGCTACTAGCAGTAAATTGTGAACGGCACTAATTATAAGATAACAACTGTTTTTACCCACAATTTGGCAAAATAAAATTATGAATTATGTCGACCGTTTACCAGTACGGCGCTTGTCGTACAATCGGATAGAAGTTTTTATTCGGATTGGGTATACTGAATAGGCTGTACTAGACACACACTGACACACCTGTCCACCCTAGTCAAGTTACATACGTTTCGTGTCATAATCGTAACTTAACGGAAAGAAAAGTTAAGTGAATAGTCTATGGTTAGTGTTTTTAATCGCTTTCGCTACTATTGATTATAGACACGAAACGTATGAAACTTGGCTAGGGGGGGCAGGTGTGTCGGCACTCGGCGAGCGCTAGGCATCGCCAGGAGCGTAACAAACAAAGATATTAAAGTTTCTCTCAGCTCTTGAGAACATCCTACTCTAGGGTGTCTGCATAGCGCTTGCTCCTGATTGGGCACAGAAGTGTCAGGTTCAGTAGTATTGCATGTGGCGGGAAGTGTGTTCAGCGGTGGTGGCGGGCGGTCAGTACACAGGGCTGTGCGCGTCGTAGTTGAGCTGCAGGTAGGGCGGTATGGCGGCGGACAGCTCCGACGCGCGCCGCCGCAGCGCCGCGATGCTGTGTCCGCGCCACACCTCCTCCTCGCCGCCCTCGCCTCCGCCACCTGACAACAAATTGACACCTATTAACTGCATCGTACAAGCCAAACTCAAACTCATTGCTCAAAGTATATTTATTCAAAACTAGACGATGCCCGCGACTACATCCGCGTGGATTAAGGTTTTTGATTTCCACGGGAACTCCTGAATTAAAAAGTAGCCTATGTCCTACCCCGGGATACAACCTATCCCTGTACCAAATTACATCAAAATCGATTGAACAGATGGGCCGTGAAAGCGTAGCAGATAGACAGACACACTTTCGCATTTATAATATAACGTATGGATTAATTAGCCACTGGAACAATTCATACCCGTGCTTTTTATCATTTCAACTTTGCAAACCATCCATTCGGAAGACCAGACCAGTCGGTGAGTCACCGCCGTGTCCAGGTTATTATCACTGACCTGAGTTATTAAAGCCCGCATTGGAGCAGCGTGGTGGGTCTAAGCTCTAATTCCCTCTCTCCTATGGGAGTGGAGGCATGTGCACAGTAGTGGGACATTCATGGGCTGTCCTCTGTAGTGGTGGTGGTGATTGTTCTCAGTTTGATTAATGATTATTTATTAATTCACGTAGGATAACTTGTGTCACTTATGAATACGTCAAGGCTCAAGACTGCCACCGGTTTGGAAAGCTGACTTTACTGACAAGAGCCGGTAAGATCCTCAGCAGTGGATCTTTACATAAAAAGAAAAAAGAAAAATGTTACAATTAGTGAACAATAATTGTGTGTGCTGATAGGCAGTTGTTAGTTGTTACATACCGGAGGTGGTGGGCGAGGCGTTGTTGTTGTTGCCGCAGTGCATGTGCGGCGGCGTGGGCGAGCCCTCCGCGCCCTGCTGCCCGCTGATGTTGTTGCAGTACGACATCATCGTGTCGCCTGCAACATTGTGGCGTGCCACTATTTTATTACTGTTCATTACCTACTTAAATTCAAATCTTTTTTACTCAAGTTGACAAGTGCTTTTGAATAGTCGAGTGAATTTACAACCAACCAAGAAAAACCAGCAAGAAACTCGGTGGTTGCTCTTTTGAAAAAAATAATTTACAATTACATCAATGTGTAGATATATAAGTAACCGCTGTCCTTAGCATTGCTGGAGCGAGTCTAATCCATCCCCTTTTATCATTTACATAATCTTCAACAGTATATTATACTTTTGAACTTTTTTCAGGAGCATACTTTTAATGGATTTCTTAAACGTGTGTAAAGGCAACTTTCAAATAGGTTGTGGAATTTTGTTATATAATAGATTGCTCATTCCCACAAACGACCTTCGGACCTTCTTAAGGCGGAGCGGAGTCATGAGCTTATTGCGGCCTCTAGTTCTAGACCGGCCTAGACTTAATTCATCCTATTCTAGAGAATTGAATCACTTGTTTACTGCTTGATTTAACTTGACGTAACTTTTAAATCTAACATCCGTTCAAAGAACGCTTTTTAGGATGGATGTGCATCTTTCAAAAAGTGGGAACACCAAACATTTTAAACTGTAAAGATTATTCTTCATCTCAACTGAAAGACGTCCACAGCTTGACAAAAGTCTCTTGCATGGATCTCCACAGTACACGGGCTTGTGCCATTTGCTGCCAGCGGGTTCCAGCTTCTCGCTTAAGATCGTCAGCCCACCTAGTGGGGGTCGTCCGACGGTACATTTTCCGGTGCGAGGCTGCCTTTCAAGCACCTTGGGACCCCAAAGCCTATCGGTTCTTCGAACAAAATGCTGATTATATTTTGAGAATACTGTGAAGATAAGTGACGCATTTTAGCAAAACAATGTGATATAAACATTGTGGTATCCAGAGTAAACTATGCAGAAGATTCTTACCAAGGGAATTGAGTGGGTAGTGTGACTGGTAGGGCTGCGAGCCCACTGAGCTGATGGGCAGGGCGGGGTTGAGGTCTGCAGTCAGCTGCGGCAGACCGCCCGAGCCGAAGCCGCCCATCGACACTCCTCCCTGAGATAACTGGCCGAGACCTGGAGAACATGAGATTTTTTTTTCATCAACTACAAGTTACTACCCTTGACTGCGATCTCACCTGATGGTAAGTGATGATTCAGTCTGAGATGGTAGCGGGCTTACCTGTTAGGGGCATGGCAGTTATATTAAACCCATACCCCTATTCGGTTTCTACACGGCATCGTACCGGAACGCTATATCGCTTGGCGGCACGTCTTTGCCGGTAGGGTGGTAACTAGCCACGGCCGAAGCCTCCCACCAGGCAAAAATCAAATGCAAAGGGCAAATGCTTCATTTCTATTCTACAAGATATTATGTTGGGGAGTTTGAGTATCCCGTTGGCTCTAAACGTAAGAGCGTAGTCCTGGATGACAGTGGTGATGTCATTTCAGTGCCTTGTTAAAGTCCCAGTATCAAGCCTGACCCATACCCTAGGTCTACTAAAAAAGTCAGGATTTTCAGTTTAAAAATTCTCAGCCCAGAACGGAAAGTTGTCTGTGTTTACACTGCCTCGGAAAACACATAAAGCTATTTGTCTTGCACCAGATCTCTTCGCGTCGAGTAGGAATGCCGTCCCATTGAACTATGTAACTGAGATAGAATAATTTAATGGAGATTTCAGCATGTGTTGTAGCGTGTACTGTAACATACTTGTACAATTCTACAAACTTAAAACTTTTTTATTCAAATAAAAGTTCTTTTAAATCGTCGAGTGAATCTACCGCTGGTTTGGAATGCTATTCCTACCAATAAGAGCCAGCAAGAACCTCGGTGGTTGCTGTTCTCGATCAAAATTACAGTCTTTATAAGGGTACAAGTAACTGCAGTCCCAAGCATAGATGGACCAATGTTTGGATGGATGGATGTATGGATGGATGGATGTTTGTTCAATCACGCCAGAGCGACAGAACGGATCTGGATGAAATTTGGCACAAAGATTATATATATTATAGTCTGGAATAACACATAGGCTACTTTTTATCCCGGAAAATGAAAAAGTTCCCGTGGGAACCAAAAATCCTTAATCCATTGTATTTTATACAGTAAAATTAGTAGATGATCAGCTAGTCATATAATATTTCCTGCCACCGTAGCTGCAACCCGGACAGATTTTGGCATTTAAGGTCCAATATAGTGTTCTCACCCGCGGGCATGGACCAGGGCCTGTCACCAAAGACGCCGGGTCCACACATGTCGCCACCGAAGGGCGGCAGGCCATGCGAGGGCAGAAGCGAGCCCGGCGACCGGAACACGTTCGTGCTCTTCTTGCGCTTCTTCCACTTCGCGCGACGGTTTTGAAACCACACCTGAAATTTAATCGTGAACGTTATTAACATTGCATAAACGAGGATCGCCGCACCGTTTTTATTACAAGATAGGCTTGCGCTTGACGGCAATCATGCTTATGAAAAGCAATGTTAAGAACTACGAGTAGGTTGGAGAGCGCTTGCTTAGCCACCTAGCAACTAAACTAGCTAGAGTTTAGCTAGCTTTGTTGCGCTACCTGGATAGAAATCAGTAAACTAAGTAGAAGTATTTTAAAATGGCGTTCATTAAGTACTTAAGACGATTTCAGATTAGTCTGCCGTGTTGTTTGTTTGCTCGTCTTGGCAGTAGCACTGCCGTGCCTCCCGAACGCTCCTTGTATCAAAAGATAATTAATATATCCTTGATACAGATATCAAGTAAACCTCTCCATAGTCCGTACCTATGAATTTTAGAAATTGTTTGCACAAGTGAAACGCTAAATCTCCTGCACCTTGGGAAGGGCGTCCATTAGTCAAAGGGTGGGATCGCAGAGATCACTCCTAAATCTGGCAGATTATTCGCAAATCGCAGCTCGTTTGTTATTCCGCGCGCCCGTCCCGTCGGGGATATTGATATTTATTGAGGTCTTCGTGTTGACCTTTGGGAAGACTATTATTACGTGAATGCATCGTTGGTATATTGGTTAGTTTCGTTTTTCTAGTGATGACGAGGTCCAGGGTTTGATGGGTAGGGTGAAAACAGGTATATCTAATAGGTACCTTTTCTCTCAAAAATTCGGATTAAAAATTAAGAAGCTTCCGTAGGTACCTCGGAAAGTACGTAAAGTCGTCGGTCCTGCATGTATCACTACAATCATAATATTAAATTATCAGCCTTTCCGACTATGAGAGTAAGGGAATAGAGATTAAGTTCAGCTATATTTGTGCACCTTTCAGTTAGAATAGATATTCAGTAGAATTCAGTTAGAAGGGCATTCTAGTATGAATTATGCAGGTAATCATGTATCTTAAGTGCCTGAGCCTTATTCTCAGTAAGAAAAACCAAAATAAAAAAAAACTTGGCATTAAAAATATAAAGAACTAGCTGAAGCCCGCGACTTTTTCCGCGTGGATTTAGGTTTTTTTTGGTTCCCGAGGGAACTCTTTAATTTTCCGGGATAAAAAGTAACTTAGGCGTTATTCCAGACTATAATCTATCTCTGTGCCAAATTTCATCCAGATGTGCTGAGGAGGTGGCCCATCGACCACATTTAAGATCCATACTAGTAGGTACATAGGTACGATATGTAATTAATTTGTAAAGTGGTCAATTAACGTTTATTTATTTATTTATTTACCAATTTTAAACTTCCAGAAGATCCACGAAAACTTCAATTCTCTGATGAGGTTGCTAAAGAATCCAACGATTATCTTATTTAAAAAAAAGATGGTATTCATCATTTGTTAAAAAAAACTATTTAATAATCTAATTGGCTTGGCCACAGGCTTGGCTTACTTCTCAACATTTATTTAAAAATGTAAAATTTTCAAGTAAATAAAAATAAACAAAAAAAGTTACGCCAATTATCTGCATTCGTTCTATTTTAAATTCTCCACCTCTATAAACTTTAATATTTAATTCCATTCGAAAAATCCAGATTTTAAATAAAGAAAAACCAAAAAGCCAAACAGTGTATACGACAATCACATTAAAGATGCACCGCGTGCGAGCGAGACAGGGCATGGGGAGCGTAGCGTGCGTGGGACAGAGACAGCGATACTCATTTCGTTGGTGTCACGAGCAAGCTCTATTATTTATGGTTTGTCGTGAAGCGTTTAGGTATTTGTACGCGGTGCGAATTTTTCTTTTGTCTTTGTTTATGTTTGTAGAACCCGACGGAATAGAGGTCTTGCTTAAATAAATACAATAACGAGAACAATGATAATATCTAATTCTATGAACGAGAATTAAACTTACAGTAGGTAATATTATAGACTCTGCAATGGTATACCTAAAGTGTGCCAACTAAGGACATAATTGTGTTGGATTTAGAAACCTTGATTGGAAATTGGCATGTCTCTGGAGGGGTCTAGGGGTCTAAATGAAACCCCCAATATAAATTTTATTTGGCGGAAGTGCGAAAAATATTGCACAAAATTTCCGTATAAAAGCAATTTTCCAGTATGGCATGTGTAACCATTGACTTATAATGTGTGTAACTTTACATGCGTTGCGTTGTCGCGTGGAATCAGTATTTTAAAAAAAACTAGCTGATGCCCGCGACTTCGACCGAGTGGATTGAGGATTTTTGGTTCCCGCGGGAACTCTTTAAATTTCCGTGATAAAAAGTAGCCTATCCATACTAATATTATAAATGCGAAAGTCAGTTTGTTTGTTGGTTTGTTGGTTTGTTGGTTTGTTGGTTTGTTGGTTTGTCCTTCAATCACGCTTCAACGGCGCAACGGATCGACGTGATTTTTTGCATGGGTATATTTGAGGACCTGGAGAGTGACATAGGCTACTTTTTATCCCGGAAAAACAAACAGTTCCTGTGGGATAGCATGCTCTTTTTTTCGCATTTTTCGTCAATTAGGCGGCAACGGCGCAACGGATCGACGTGATTTTTTGCATCGGTATATTTGAGGACCCGAAGAGTGACATAGGCTACTTTTTATCCCGGAAAAATTAACAGTTCCTGTGGGATATAATGCTCTTTTTCTCGAATTTGTTTTTCAATCACGCTTTAACGGCGCAACGGATCGAAGTGATTTTTTGCAAGGGTATATTTGAGGACCTGGAGAGTGACATAGGCTACTTTTTATCCCGGAAAAACAAACAGTTCCTGTGGGATAGCATGCTCTTTTTTTTCGCATTTTTCGTCAATCAGGCGGCAACGGCGCAACGGATCGACGTGATTTTTTGCATCGGTATATTTGAGGACCCCTAGAGTGACAAAGGCCACTTTTTATCCCGGAAAAACGTACAGTTCCTGTGGGATATAATGCTCTTTTTCTCGCATTTGTTCTTTAATTAGGCGGCAACGGAGTTACAGATTGACGTGATTTTTTGCACAGGTATAGTTGAATAGCTGGAAAGTGATTGTAACTTTTTATCCCGTAACCAACAATTCCTGTGGGATAGTATGCTCTTTTTCTCGCATTTGTTTCACCGTTCCCACGTTCAGGTTAGCCCACGTTCAGGTTATCATAACCGTCCGGTTAGCCGACGTTCAGGTTAGCCGACGTTCAGATACACCGTCGTTTAAGTTAGCCGACGTTCAAGTTATCCGACGTCCAAGTTAGCCCACGTTCAGGTTATCCCACGTTCAGGTTAGCCCACGTTCAGGTTAGCCCACGTTCAGGTTAGCCCACGTTCAGGTTAGCCGACGTTCAGATACGCCGTCGTTTAAATTAGCCGACGTTCAAGTTATCCGACGTCCAAGTTAGCCCACGTTCAGGTTAGCCCACGTTCAGGTTAGCCGTCGTTCAGATTTATTTTAGGACCAGGAAAGTAACATGTGCTACCTTAGTAACATCCTATAATCCTAATATCCTAATATATTTTATAAATGCGAAAGTGTTCTTGGAAGTTGTTCTCATTAAAGTAAAAAACAAAGGCATTAACCCTTTAGTTCGCAGGTGAAAAAAAATCAAAAATTTTCTTTTTTTGCTTTTTGGGGGGTAAATAGTAAGTATAAGAATGACTAAAAAATAGAAAAAAATCAGAGTGCAGTGTTCAGAGTGAAGAGGTCAGAGTACAGAGTGCAGAGTGCAGAGGTCAGAGTGCAGAGTTCAGAGTTCAGAGTTTAGACTTCAGAGTTCAGAGGTCAGAGTGCAGAGGTCAGAGTTCAGAGTGCAGAGTTCAGAGTGCAGAGTTCAGAGTGCAGAGTTCAGAGTGCAGAGGTCAGAGTTCAGAGTTCAAAGTTCAGCGTTCAGAGGTCAGAGTGCAGAGGTCAGAGGTCAGAGTGCAGAGGTCAGAGTTCAGAGTTCAAAGTTCAGAGTTCAGGGTGCAGAGTTCAGAGGTCAGAGTGCAGATGTCAGAGTGCAGAGTTCAGAGTTCAGAGTGCAGAATTCAGAGTTCAGAGTGCAGAGGTCAGAGTTCAGAGTTCAAAGTTCAGCGTTCAGAGGTCAGAGTGCAGAGGTCAGAGTTCAGAGGTCAGAGTTCAGAGTGCAGAGTTCAAAGTTCAAAGTTCAAAGTTCAGAGTTCAGAGTGCAGAGTTCAGAGGTCAGAGTGCAGAGTTCAGAGTGCAGAGTTCAGAGTGCAGAATTCAGAGTTCAGAGTGCACAGTTCAGAGTGCATAGTTCAGAGTGCAGAGTGCAGAGGTCAGAGTTCAGAGTGCAGAGTTCAGAGTTCAGAGTGCAGAGTTCAGAGTGCATAGTTCAGAGTGCAGAGTTCAGAGTGCAGAGTTCAGAGTGCAGAGTTCAGAGTGCAGAGTTCAGAGTGCAGAGTTCAGAGTGCAGAGTTCAGAGTGCAGAGTTCAGAGTGCAAAGTTCAGTGTTCAGAGCGCCGAGTGAAATGTCTTCAACGGCGCAACGGATCGACGTGATTTTTTGCATGGGTATATTTGAGAACCTGGAGAGTGACATAGGCTACTTTTTATCCCGGAAAAACAAACAGTTCCTGTGGGATAGCATGCTCTTTTTTTTCGCATTTTTCGTCAATTAGGCGGCAACGTCGCAACGGATCAACGTGATTTTTTGCTTGGGTATATTTGAGGACTGGAAGAGTGACATACAAACTTTTTATCCGGGAAAACAAACAGTTCCTGTGGGATATTTTTCTCTTTTCTCGCATTTTGTTATTCAATTAGGCGGAAACGGAGTTACAAATTGACGTGATGTTTTGCACAGGTATAATCGAGGAGCTGGAAAATTATATATATTTCTTTTTATCCCGGAAAACCCGACAGTTCCTGGGGGATATTGGTATGCTGCTTTTAACACATTTTCCCTTTAATTATGTGGTAACTGATATCGACGTGATTATTGTTTAGGACCTGGAAAGTGACATAGGCTACCTTTTTGTTCCGGAAAAATTAACAGTTCCTGTGGGTTCATTATCATTCATTCATACGGCAACGGAGTAATTTACATCAACGTGATGAACCTGGAGAATGAGAGGCTACTTTTTGTCCCAGAAACACTAACAGTTCCTGTGGGATATCATGCTGATTTTTACGCATTTTTCCTTCAATCATACGGCAACGAAATAACAAATCAACGTGATCTGTTCGAAGGAAAGTGGCATGGGCTAATTATTATCCCAGAAAAACAAACATTTCCTACGAGATAGAATGCTATTTTTAATCAATTAGTCCGTCATTTATATGGGAACGGAGATACAGATCGACGTGATTTTTGTTTAGGAAAGTCACATAGGCTACCTTTGTCCTGGGAAATCTAATAGTTCCCGCGTTCATTATAACATGACGTCACTTTTCACCCATCTGTCCTTCAATTACGCGGCAACGGAGTTAAGGATTTGTTTGCACTGATAAAATATAGTTGAGGTCCTGGAAAGTATCGTAGGCTACTTTTCGTCCCGGAAAATCAAACAGATCCCGCAGGATAGCATGTTATTATAATATGGAATCTATATGCCAAAAATAAACAAAAAAAAATTGCTTCAAGTAGTCAATAATCACTTTTTAAATTAAATTAAATTAGGCACTTGCCTGTAAAACCCATTTTGAATTGTATTAATTCCCATAAGAATTATAGATGGCACTGTCTGTTATTACAACGCGCTAGCAGTTTGTTTTTCTGAAGAATCATAAGATCCCTCGAAAATGTGCGTTTCATCTTATAGTGCATACGGTACCTATTTTCTTTCTCGGCTTTTATTCAATATCTTTACATTCTTTGACTGCTTTCGTTATTG
This sequence comes from Erebia ligea, assembly GCA_917051295.2. Taxonomy (NCBI): domain Eukaryota; kingdom Metazoa; phylum Arthropoda; class Insecta; order Lepidoptera; family Nymphalidae; genus Erebia; species Erebia ligea. Next base: position 21,567,981 of record OU785221.1, on the reverse strand, counting down.
GTTTTGTCTGATTTGCTTTGTGATTTGGCTTTGTTGATTTTATTTCTTTCATTCATTATCTTTATGTTCTTTGACCGCTTTCATTATTGCTGTTTCTGATTTGCTTTGTGATTTGGCTTTGTTGATTTTAATTTTCAATTAAATCTGACCGTGAAAGGATTGTACTGATTGCACTTTGGAATAGATTTGTTGAATTGTTTGCCTATTCAATTTTGATTTTGTTGTTTTGTAGCTCGCTTGATCGTTACAATGCCTGGAAAACGTAAATCAAGTCTTTCTAGGGTATCATCTCAAGCAAAAGCAAAAAGACTTACTCGATCGCTAGAGTCTTTGGAAGACGCAGAACTGCGAAGACAATCTCAAGTATATCGTCAAGCTACCTTGAGGGCCACTACGTCGTTTGCTGAAGTTCAGCAGAGGCGTGACGATGAGGCAGAGCGTATAGTAGTTAGGAGGGCAGCTGAATCATCTGCTCAAAAACGGAAAAGGCTGGATGAACAGGCTGAACGTCAAGCCGCTTTGAGAAACACTTCATCATCTGCTGAGTCCCAGCAGAGGAGTGCCTTGGAGGCAGAGCGTTTAGCTGTCAAGAGGGCAGCTGAATTACCTGCTCAAAAACGGCAAAGGCTTGATGAACAGGCAGAACGTCAAGCTGCTTTAAGAAACAATGCATCTCCTGCTTTGTCCCAACAAAGGAGTGCCGTAGAAGCAGAGCGTCTAGCTGTTAGGAGGGCAGCTGAATCACTTGCTCAAAAACGGCAAAGGCTTGATGAGCAGGCAGAACGTCAAGCCGCTTTAAGAAACACTGCATCATCTGCTGTGTCCCAGCAGAGGAGTGCCTTGGAGGCAGAGCGTTTAGCTGTTAGGAGGGCAGCTGAATCACCTGCTCAAAAACGGCAAAGGCTTGATGAGCAGGCAGAACGTCAAGCCGCTTTAAGAAACACTGCATCATCTGCTGTGTCCCAACAGAGGAGTGCTGTGGAGGCAGAGCGTTTAGCTGTTAAGAGGGCAGCTGAATCACCAGCTCAAACGCAACAAAGGTTAGATGACCAAGCTGAACGTCAAGCCGCTTTGAGAGCCTCGGAGACACCTCTTCAAGCTGAACTTCGGCTCATAGAACAAGCAAGGCGACAGGCTGCCTTAAGGGAATCCGAAACGCCTGAACAGTCCCAGGCGCGAAGAATCGTAAATACGGAAATTCAAGCGGAACGTCGCCGAAATTTTCAGAGACACTCTTGGTCAGTATTCAATAGCGCGGCATTTAACTACGATCCCTTGATTGACTATAAAAATCATAGGCTCATTACTATTGGACTCATGGACCAGCAATGTCGATTTTGTAATGCTTTAAAATGGAAAGATGAAACCGCAGGAATGTGTTGTTCGAATGGCAAAGTATCCCTTCCTTTACTCGGCGAGCCCGAAGAGCCTCTAAAAACTCTGTATTTATATGACACCGATGAATCACGGCGCTTTTTAAATAGGACCAGGAAGTACAACTCATGTTTCCAAATGACATCTTTTGGAGTGGACAGAGAGATAATAATGCCCGGATTTTCACCAGCGTTCACTGTACAAGGACAGGTATATCATAGAATAGGTTCACTTTTCCCAATTGATAATAAACAGCATAAATTCTTGCAAGTATATTTTATGGGCGATGAAGATATGGAAGCAAACCGTCGATGTGAATTTATTCAAGGAGTAGAACGGAACATAGTTTTAAAAATTCAAAGAATGTTGCACGAACACAACATATTAATAAGCACTTTTAAAACCGCCATAGAGAACTTGCCTCAAGCTGATTACAGAGTTGTCATCCATGCTGATCGGACTCCACGTGGAGAGCATGAGCGGCGTTACAATGCACCCACAATAAATGAAATCGCTGCGGTGGTGAGCGGCGACCAGTTCTCCTCGCGGGACATAGTTTTACGGGCACGTGATAACACTTTAACACGGGTAGCAGACACTCATAAGTTTTATGACGCCTTGCAATACCCAATCATTTTTAGCAAAGGACAGGAGGGATACCATTTTGGTATCCCGCTCCTTAACCCCACTACAGGACAACCTGTTCCAAATAAAAAAGTATCTTGCATGGATTTTTACGCTTATTATATGATGCTGCGAGAAAATGACTTTAATCTTCTCCCGCGGTCCCGGCAACTTTACCTTCAATTTTTAGTAGATATGTATATCAAAGTGGAAAGTGAACGTCTCCGTTATATCTCCTTAAATCAGAACAAGCTGCGTGCTGAAAATTACATACATTTGCAAGATGCTGTTAGCAGTGACGCCAATGTGAATCCCAGTGATTTAGGCAAAATGGTGATTCTTCCCTCTTCTTTCGTAAATAGCCCCCGTTATTTACATGAATACACGCAAGATGCTTTTGCTTACGTTCGCAGTTATGGCAGACCGGATCTTTTTGTGACTTTTACCTGCAACCCCTCATGGAAAGAAATAATAGAAAAGCTAATGCCGGGACAGAAATCTACAGACCGCCACGACTTAATTGCTCGAGTTTTTCGCTTAAAAGTTCAAAAACTTATTCATGTTATCACCAAAGGAAAAATATTCGGGGAAGTCCAGTGCTACATGTATTCCATCGAGTGGCAAAAACGGGGGTTACCGCACGTGCATATTTTGATTTGGCTCAAACACAAGCTACGCCCCAATCAAATTGATGATTTCATAAGCGCCGAGATTCCTGATCCTGAACTTGACAAAGAATTGCACGACATTGTAGTTAAAAATATGGTTCACGGTCCCTGTGGAGCACGCAATCCAGCGTCAGTTTGCATGAAAAACGGGAAATGTACAAAAAAATATCCCCGAGAACTACTACAGGAAACTGTACACAGTGACATGGGTTACCCGTTGTATAGACGTAGAGCACCAGAAGATGGTGGTAGGAGAGCCACTATTCGTGCTCGCAGCGGAGCATTCGAAACCATGGACAATAGATGGATTGTACCATATTCGCCCATTTTATGCAAAATATTTAATGCCCACATCAATGTGGAGGCTTGCAGCTCTGTTCGTGCTATTAAATACATTTGCAAGTACATAAATAAAGGTAGTGATCAGGCTATATTCAATTTGAGGAACAACGGCGAGGTGCAGTCTGTCGACGAAGTACAGACCTTTCAAGCAGGGCGTTATGTTAACAGCAATGAAGCAGCGTGGCGGCTCCTTGGTTTCCCCTTACACGAAAGACATCCAACTGTTACTCATCTCGCGGTGCACTTGGAAAACGGACAACGCATTTATTTTAATGAGAGCAATTTCCAAGAAAGGATCTCATCACCGCCAAACACTACCTTAACTGCGTTCTTTAAGCTTTGTCAGACAGATTCTTTCGCGAAAACTTTGCTTTATTCTGAAGTTCCCCGATATTACACCTGGAATGCTTCAAGAAAGGAGTGGAAGCGCCGCATTCAAGGTACGCCTGTTGAAAATTGGCCAGGGGTGAAATCATCAGACGCTCTCGGTCGTGTATATACCGTCCATGTAACGAACTTCGAATGCTTCTGTTTACGTATGTTGCTGCACCACATTCGGGGACCAACTAGCCATAGGGACCTTAAAACGGTTAACGGGCATGAATGCGCGACGTTTAGGGAAGCATGTGAAGCCCTGCATCTGTTAGAGAACGATAATCATTGGGACGAAACCATGGAAGAAGCTGTGCAGTGCCGAACACCAGCTAAAATCAGGGAATTATACGCAACCCTGATTTCGTCTTGCGGCCTGTCCAATCCCCAAATACTGTGGGATAAGTACAAGGATTTTATGGCAGAAGACATTTTACGACGCCTGCAAGAAGTGCAAACAGATATGACATTTAATGACCTTATTTATAACGAAGCATTGACTAAAATTGAAGACAAAGTAATAGCAATGTCGGGGAAGAAGCTACAAGAATTTGGAATGATAAGCCCACGACGTTTAAATACAAGTGAATTAAACGATGAAATCGCTCGGGAGTTAAATTATAATGTCGTAGAGTTGCAGCAGCATGTAACCGAATTGGTCCCTCAGTTATTGCCGGAACAAAATCACGTCTTTGAGCAAGTGTTACGACAGGTAGAATCAGGAAATGGTGCAGTGTTTTTCCTCGATGCTCCTGGAGGAACCGGTAAAACATTTTTGTTGAATTTATTGCTGGCGTACATTAGAAAAGATGCGAACATTGCTGTAGCCGTTGCTTCCTCCGGCATAGCTGCCACACTACTTAGTGGCGGCCGTACTGCGCATTCCGTATTGAAATTGCCACTGAATCTCGCACAGGAAGAATCGCCTCTTTGTAATATTAGCGTAAATAGTTCTCAGGGTAGAATGTTGCGTCATTGCAAACTGTTGGTGTGGGATGAAAGCACAATGTCACACAAAAAAGCTGTAGAGGCACTCAACCGAACTCTCCAAGATTTGAGAAAGAGCACGGACCTTATGGGAGGAATGGTTGTGTTACTGGCCGGTGACTTTCGTCAGACTCTACCGGTAATCCAGAGGGGCACACCTGCTGATGAAATAAAAGCCTGCCTTAAGTCGTCCACTTTATGGCCACACGTACAAAAAATGAGGCTTACGAAGAATATGAGAGTGCAACTCTACAACGATCAAGATTCGGGACGTTTTGCGAATACTCTATTGAAAATTGGAGACGGAAGGCTGGAATTGGATATCGAAGGATGTGTAGCACTAACGAGCGACTTTTGTAATTTGGTAGAGAGTGACAGACAGCTCATAGATAACGTTTACCCTGACTTACAAACCAATATGTGCAACGACCAATGGCTCTGCCTGCGTGCTATACTGGCACCAAAAAATGACACGGTTAATAAAATTAATTCCAATATTTTGAAAGAGGTGCAAGGAGAAATTACGGAGTATTTGTCAGTAGACACAGTCATGGACACAGAACAGAGTACTTCATATCCCACAGAGTTCTTGAACTCATTGGAGTTGTCAGGTGTGCCCTCACACAAACTACAACTTAAATTGGGCGTTCCAGTCATGCTATTACGGAATTTAGACGCACCGCGATTATGTAACGGCACGAGGCTTAGGGTAACACAACTTGGGCGGAATATAATCGGTGCCACTATTTTAACTGGAGTCGAAGCGAAGCCGCGGGTAATAGCTAGTAATATTATAATATTACTAGCTATTACCCGCGGCTTCGCTTCGCGTGGCTCAGGGGAACAATAACTGAGTTTTTGTTGAGAATACTTGGTTTATTATTTTCTTGAAAATGGTAATTGTTTTTTACTTTAATGAGAACAATTTCCAAGAACTCAGATCTTGATATTTTAGTGGAGAAAAACTGCAAGCAATTTAGCATGCAAGAGGGCGCCATGGAGAAGAATACTGAGACGTTCAGAATTGACGTATTTCATCGAGTGGCAAAAGCTCACACACACACATGACAGACACACACAGTGTACACACACCCACAGGTGACACAGGGCATAACATTATTTTAACACGCTACTGTAAACAATGTTGTAAGTTCTTCCATTTGGAGCCAATACGTGTAAATTTTGGGCATTAGATACACGCGAGCACGCTACATAAAGCTGACCATGAGAGAAGCATGGTATTTCCAGGTGAACACCTGCTACCTGCAGTGTTTGGCCTTGTGCTTTATTAATTGTAATAGCGAAACTGAGCTTGACAGGGAACTGCAATCTTTTAAACTGAAAAGGGAGATCTGTTGGAATCATTGGGATCCGGGGGATGATAACATGTTCTCCTTTTCCGACTCCAGTTAAAATAGTGGCACCGATTATATTCCGCCCAAGTTGTGTTACCCTAAGCCTCGTGCCGTTACATAATCGCGGTGCGTCTAAATTCCGTAATAGCATGACTGGAACGCCCAATTTAAGTTGTAGTTTGTGTGAGGGCACACCTGACAACTCCAATGAGTTCAAGAACTCTGTGGGATATGAAGTACTCTGTTCTGTGTCCATGACTGTGTCTACTGACAAATACTCCGTAATTTCTCCTTGCACCTCTTTCAAAATATTGGAATTAATTTTATTAACCGTGTCATTTTTTGGTGCCAGTATAGCACGCAGGCAGAGCCATTGGTCGTTGCACATATTGGTTTGTAAGTCAGGGTAAACGTTATCTATGAGCTGTCTGTCACTCTCTACCAAATTACAAAAGTCGCTCGTTAGTGCTACACATCCTTCGATATCCAATTCCAGCCTTCCGTCTCCAATTTTCAATAGAGTATTCGCAAAACGTCCCGAATCTTGATCGTTGTAGAGTTGCACTCTCATATTCTTCGTAAGCCTCATTTTTTGTACGTGTGGCCATAAAGTGGACGACTTAAGGCAGGCTTTTATTTCATCAGCAGGTGTGCCCCTCTGGATTACCGGTAGAGTCTGACGAAAGTCACCGGCCAGTAACACAACCATTCCTCCCATAAGGTCCGTGCTCTTTCTCAAATCTTGGAGAGTTCGGTTGAGTGCCTCTACAGCTTTTTTGTGTGACATTGTGCTTTCATCCCACACCAACAGTTTGCAATGACGCAACATTCTACCCTGAGAACTATTTACGCTAATATTACAAAGAGGCGATTCTTCCTGTGCGAGATTCAGTGGCAATTTCAATACGGAATGCGCAGTACGGCCGCCACTAAGTAGTGTGGCAGCTATGCCGGAGGAAGCAACGGCTACAGCAATGTTCGCATCTTTTCTAATGTACGCCAGCAATAAATTCAACAAAAATGTATTACCGGTTCCTCCAGGAGCATCGAGGAAAAACACTGCACCATTTCCTGATTCTACCTGTCGTAACACTTGCTCAAAGACGTGATTTTGTTCCGGCAATAACTGAGGGACCAATTCGGTTACATGCTGCTGCAACTCTACGACATTATAATTTAACTCCCGAGCGATTTCATCGTTTAATTCACTTGTATTTAAACGTCGTGGGCTTATCATTCCAAATTCTTGTAGCTTCTTCCCCGACATTGCTATTACTTTGTCTTCAATTTTAGTCAATGCTTCGTTATAAATAAGGTCATTAAATGTCATATCTGTTTGCACTTCTTGCAGGCGTCGTAAAATGTCTTCTGCCATAAAATCCTTGTACTTATCCCACAGTATTTGGGGATTGGACAGGCCGCAAGACGAAATCAGGGTTGCGTATAATTCCCTGATTTTAGCTGGTGTTCGGCACTGCACAGCTTCTTCCATGGTTTCGTCCCAATGATTATCGTTCTCTAACAGATGCAGGGCTTCACATGCTTCCCTAAACGTCGCGCATTCATGCCCGTTAACCGTTTTAAGGTCCCTATGGCTAGTTGGTCCCCGAATGTGGTGCAGCAACATACGTAAACAGAAGCATTCGAAGTTCGTTACATGGACGGTATATACACGACCGAGAGCGTCTGATGATTTCACCCCTGGCCAATTTTCAACAGGCGTACCTTGAATGCGGCGCTTCCACTCCTTTCTTGAAGCATTCCAGGTGTAATATCGGGGAACTTCAGAATAAAGCAAAGTTTTCGCGAAAGAATCTGTCTGACAAAGCTTAAAGAACGCAGTTAAGGTAGTGTTTGGCGGTGATGAGATCCTTTCTTGGAAATTGCTCTCATTAAAATAAATGCGTTGTCCGTTTTCCAAGTGCACCGCGAGATGAGTAACAGTTGGATGTCTTTCGTGTAAGGGGAAACCAAGGAGCCGCCACGCTGCTTCATTGCTGTTAACATAACGCCCTGCTTGAAAGGTCTGTACTTCGTCGACAGACTGCACCTCGCCGTTGTTCCTCAAATTGAATATAGCCTGATCACTACCTTTATTTATGTACTTGCAAATGTATTTAATAGCACGAACAGAGCTGCAAGCCTCCACATTGATGTGGGCATTAAATATTTTGCATAAAATGGGCGAATATGGTACAATCCATCTATTGTCCATGGTTTCGAATGCTCCGCTGCGAGCACGAATAGTGGCTCTCCTACCACCATCTTCTGGTGCTCTACGTCTATACAACGGGTAACCCATGTCACTGTGTACAGTTTCCTGTAGTAGTTCTCGGGGATATTTTTTTGTACATTTCCCGTTTTTCATGCAAACTGACGCTGGATTGCGTGCTCCACAGGGACCGTGAACCATATTTTTAACTACAATGTCGTGCAATTCTTTGTCAAGTTCAGGATCAGGAATCTCGGCGCTTATGAAATCATCAATTTGATTGGGGCGTAGCTTGTGTTTGAGCCAAATCAAAATATGCACGTGCGGTAACCCCCGTTTTTGCCACTCGATGGAATACATGTAGCACTGGACTTCCCCGAATATTTTTCCTTTGGTGATAACATGAATAAGTTTTTGAACTTTTAAGCGAAAAACTCGAGCAATTAAGTCGTGGCGGTCTGTAGATTTCTGTCCCGGCATTAGCTTTTCTATTATTTCTTTCCATGAGGGGTTGCAGGTAAAAGTCACAAAAAGATCCGGTCTGCCATAACTGCGAACGTAAGCAAAAGCATCTTGCGTGTATTCATGTAAATAACGGGGGCTATTTACGAAAGAAGAGGGAAGAATCACCATTTTGCCTAAATCACTGGGATTCACATTGGCGTCACTGCTAACAGCATCTTGCAAATGTATGTAATTTTCAGCACGCAGCTTGTTCTGATTTAAGGAGATATAACGGAGACGTTCACTTTCCACTTTGATATACATATCTACTAAAAATTGAAGGTAAAGTTGCCGGGACCGCGGGAGAAGATTAAAGTCATTTTCTCGCAGCATCATATAATAAGCGTAAAAATCCATGCAAGATACTTTTTTATTTGGAACAGGTTGTCCTGTAGTGGGGTTAAGGAGCGGGATACCAAAATGGTATCCCTCCTGTCCTTTGCTAAAAATGATTGGGTATTGCAAGGCGTCATAAAACTTATGAGTGTCTGCTACCCGTGTTAAAGTGTTATCACGTGCCCGTAAAACTATGTCCCGCGAGGAGAACTGGTCGCCGCTCACCACCGCAGCGATTTCATTTATTGTGGGTGCAATGTAACGCCGCTCATGCTCTCCACGTGGAGTCCGATCAGCATGGATGACAACTCTGTAATCAGCTTGAGGCAAGTTCTCTATGGCGGTTTTAAAAGTGCTTATTAATATGTTGTGTTCGTGCAACATTCTTTGAATTTTTAAAACTATGTTCCGTTCTACTCCTTGAATAAATTCACATCGACGGTTTGCTTCCATATCTTCATCGCCCATAAAATATACTTGCAAGAATTTATGCTGTTTATTATCAATTGGGAAAAGTGAACCTATTCTATGATATACCTGTCCTTGTACAGTGAACGCTGGTGAAAATCCGGGCATTATTATCTCTCTGTCCACTCCAAAAGATGTCATTTGGAAACATGAGTTGTACTTCCTGGTCCTATTTAAAAAGCGCCGTGATTCATCGGTGTCATATAAATACAGAGTTTTTAGAGGCTCTTCGGGCTCGCCGAGTAAAGGAAGGGATACTTTGCCATTCGAACAACACATTCCTGCGGTTTCATCTTTCCATTTTAAAGCATTACAAAATCGACATTGCTGGTCCATGAGTCCAATAGTAATGAGCCTATGATTTTTATAGTCAATCAAGGGATCGTAGTTAAATGCCGCGCTATTGAATACTGACCAAGAGTGTCTCTGAAAATTTCGGCGACGTTCCGCTTGAATTTCCGTATTTACGATTCTTCGCGCCTGGGACTGTTCAGGCGTTTCGGATTCCCTTAAGGCAGCCTGTCGCCTTGCTTGTTCTATGAGCCGAAGTTCAGCTTGAAGAGGTGTCTCCGAGGCTCTCAAAGCGGCTTGACGTTCAGCTTGGTCATCTAACCTTTGTTGCGTTTGAGCTGGTGATTCAGCTGCCCTCTTAACAGCTAAACGCTCTGCCTCCACAGCACTCCTCTGCTGGGACACAGCAGATGATGCAGTGTTTCTTAAAGCGGCTTGACGTTCTGCCTGCTCATCAAGCCTTTGCCGTTTTTGAGCAGGTGATTCAGCTGCCCTCCTAACAGCTAAACGCTCTGCCTCCAAGGCACTCCTCTGCTGGGACACAGCAGATGATGCAGTGTTTCTTAAAGCGGCTTGACGTTCTGCCTGCTCATCAAGCCTTTGCCGTTTTTGAGCAAGTGATTCAGCTGCCCTCCTAACAGCTAGACGCTCTGCTTCTACGGCACTCCTTTGTTGGGACAAAGCAGGAGATGCATTGTTTCTTAAAGCAGCTTGACGTTCTGCCTGTTCATCAAGCCTTTGCCGTTTTTGAGCAGGTAATTCAGCTGCCCTCTTGACAGCTAAACGCTCTGCCTCCAAGGCACTCCTCTGCTGGGACTCAGCAGATGATGAAGTGTTTCTCAAAGCGGCTTGACGTTCAGCCTGTTCATCCAGCCTTTTCCGTTTTTGAGCAGATGATTCAGCTGCCCTCCTAACTACTATACGCTCTGCCTCATCGTCACGCCTCTGCTGAACTTCAGCAAACGACGTAGTGGCCCTCAAGGTAGCTTGACGATATACTTGAGATTGTCTTCGCAGTTCTGCGTCTTCCAAAGACTCTAGCGATCGAGTAAGTCTTTTTGCTTTTGCTTGAGATGATACCCTAGAAAGACTTGATTTACGTTTTCCAGGCATTGTAACGATCAAGCGAGCTACAAAACAACAAAATCAAAATTGAATAGGCAAACAATTCAACAAATCTATTCCAAAGTGCAATCAGTACAATCCTTTCACGGTCAGATTTAATTGAAAATTAAAATCAACAAAGCCAAATCACAAAGCAAATCAGAAACAGCAATAATGAAAGCGGTCAAAGAACATAAAGATAATGAATGAAAGAAATAAAATCAACAAAGCCAAATCACAAAGCAAATCAGACAAAACCAATAACGAAAGCAGTCAAAGAATGTAAAGATATTGAATAAAAGCCGAGAAAGAAAATAGGTACCGTATGCACTATAAGATGAAACGCACATTTTCGAGGGATCTTATGATTCTTCAGAAAAACAAACTGCTAGCGCGTTGTAATAACAGACAGTGCCATCTATAATTCTTATGGGAATTAATACAATTCAAAATGGGTTTTACAGGCAAGTGCCTAATTTAATTTAATTTAAAAAGTGATTATTGACTACTTGAAGCAATTTTTTTTTGTTTATTTTTGGCATATAGATTCCATATTATAATAACATGCTATCCTGCGGGATCTGTTTGATTTTCCGGGACGAAAAGTAGCCTACGATACTTTCCAGGACCTCAACTATATTTTATCAGTGCAAACAAATCCTTAACTCCGTTGCCGCGTAATTGAAGGACAGATGGGTGAAAAGTGACGTCATGTTATAATGAACGCGGGAACTATTAGATTTCCCAGGACAAAGGTAGCCTATGTGACTTTCCTAAACAAAAATCACGTCGATCTGTATCTCCGTTCCCATATAAATGACGGACTAATTGATTAAAAATAGCATTCTATCTCGTAGGAAATGTTTGTTTTTCTGGGATAATAATTAGCCCATGCCACTTTCCTTCGAACAGATCACGTTTATTTGTTATTTCGTTGCCGTATGATTGAAGGAAAAATGCGTAAAAATCAGCATGATATCCCACAGGAACTGTTAGTGTTTCTGGGACAAAAAGTAGCCTCTCATTCTCCAGGTTCATCACGTTGATGTAAATTACTCCGTTGCCGTATGAATGAATGATAATGAACCCACAGGAACTGTTAATTTTTCCGGAACAAAAAGGTAGCCTATGTCACTTTCCAGGTCCTAAACAATAATCACGTCGATATCAGTTACCACATAATTAAAGGGAAAATGTGTTAAAAGCAGCATACCAATATCCCCCAGGAACTGTCGGGTTTTCCGGGATAAAAAGAAATATATATAATTTTCCAGCTCCTCGATTATACCTGTGCAAAACATCACGTCAATTTGTAACTCCGTTTCCGCCTAATTGAATAACAAAATGCGAGAAAAGAGAAAAATATCCCACAGGAACTGTTTGTTTTCCCGGATAAAAAGTTTGTATGTCACTCTTCCAGTCCTCAAATATACCCAAGCAAAAAATCACGTTGATCCGTTGCGACGTTGCCGCCTAATTGACGAAAAATGCGAAAAAAAAGAGCATGCTATCCCACAGGAACTGTTTGTTTTTCCGGGATAAAAAGTAGCCTATGTCACTCTCCAGGTTCTCAAATATACCCATGCAAAAAATCACGTCGATCCGTTGCGCCGTTGAAGACATTTCACTCGGCGCTCTGAACACTGAACTTTGCACTCTGAACTCTGCACTCTGAACTCTGCACTCTGAACTCTGCACTCTGAACTCTGCACTCTGAACTCTGCACTCTGAACTCTGCACTCTGAACTCTGCACTCTGAACTATGCACTCTGAACTCTGCACTCTGAACTCTGAACTCTGCACTCTGAACTCTGACCTCTGCACTCTGCACTCTGAACTATGCACACTGAACTGTGCACTCTGAACTCTGAATTCTGCACTCTGAACTCTGCACTCTGAACTCTGCACTCTGACCTCTGAACTCTGCACTCTGAACTCTGAACTTTGAACTTTGAACTTTGAACTCTGCACTCTGAACTCTGACCTCTGCACTCTGACCTCTGAACGCTGAACTTTGAACTCTGAACTCTGACCTCTGCACTCTGAACTCTGAATTCTGCACTCTGAACTCTGAACTCTGCACTCTGACATCTGCACTCTGACCTCTGAACTCTGCACCCTGAACTCTGAACTTTGAACTCTGAACTCTGACCTCTGCACTCTGACCTCTGACCTCTGCACTCTGACCTCTGAACGCTGAACTTTGAACTCTGAACTCTGACCTCTGCACTCTGAACTCTGCACTCTGAACTCTGCACTCTGAACTCTGCACTCTGAACTCTGACCTCTGCACTCTGACCTCTGAACTCTGAAGTCTAAACTCTGAACTCTGAACTCTGCACTCTGACCTCTGCACTCTGCACTCTGTACTCTGACCTCTTCACTCTGAACACTGCACTCTGATTTTTTTCTATTTTTTAGTCATTCTTATACTTACTATTTACCCCCCAAAAAGCAAAAAAAGAAAATTTTTGATTTTTTTTCACCTGCGAACTAAAGGGTTAATGCCTTTGTTTTTTACTTTAATGAGAACAACTTCCAAGAACACTTTCGCATTTATAAAATATATTAGGATATTAGGATTATAGGATGTTACTAAGGTAGCACATGTTACTTTCCTGGTCCTAAAATAAATCTGAACGACGGCTAACCTGAACGTGGGCTAACCTGAACGTGGGCTAACTTGGACGTCGGATAACTTGAACGTCGGCTAATTTAAACGACGGCGTATCTGAACGTCGGCTAACCTGAACGTGGGCTAACCTGAACGTGGGCTAACCTGAACGTGGGCTAACCTGAACGTGGGATAACCTGAACGTGGGCTAACTTGGACGTCGGATAACTTGAACGTCGGCTAACTTAAACGACGGTGTATCTGAACGTCGGCTAACCTGAACGTCGGCTAACCGGACGGTTATGATAACCTGAACGTGGGCTAACCTGAACGTGGGAACGGTGAAACAAATGCGAGAAAAAGAGCATACTATCCCACAGGAATTGTTGGTTACGGGATAAAAAGTTACAATCACTTTCCAGCTATTCAACTATACCTGTGCAAAAAATCACGTCAATCTGTAACTCCGTTGCCGCCTAATTAAAGAACAAATGCGAGAAAAAGAGCATTATATCCCACAGGAACTGTACGTTTTTCCGGGATAAAAAGTGGCCTTTGTCACTCTAGGGGTCCTCAAATATACCGATGCAAAAAATCACGTCGATCCGTTGCGCCGTTGCCGCCTGATTGACGAAAAATGCGAAAAAAAAGAGCATGCTATCCCACAGGAACTGTTTGTTTTTCCGGGATAAAAAGTAGCCTATGTCACTCTCCAGGTCCTCAAATATACCCTTGCAAAAAATCACTTCGATCCGTTGCGCCGTTAAAGCGTGATTGAAAAACAAATTCGAGAAAAAGAGCATTATATCCCACAGGAACTGTTAATTTTTCCGGGATAAAAAGTAGCCTATGTCACTCTTCGGGTCCTCAAATATACCGATGCAAAAAATCACGTCGATCCGTTGCGCCGTTGCCGCCTAATTGACGAAAAATGCGAAAAAAAGAGCATGCTATCCCACAGGAACTGTTTGTTTTTCCGGGATAAAAAGTAGCCTATGTCACTCTCCAGGTCCTCAAATATACCCATGCAAAAAATCACGTCGATCCGTTGCGCCGTTGAAGCGTGATTGAAGGACAAACCAACAAACCAACAAACCAACAAACCAACAAACCAACAAACAAACTGACTTTCGCATTTATAATATTAGTATGGATTATGTGTTATTCCAAACTGTAGTATATCTTTGTTCCAAATTTCATCGAGATCCGTTCTGGCGTGTTTAAGTCGCAAACATCCATCCATCCATCCATCCATAAATCCATCCATCCATCCATACTTTCGCATTTATAATATTCTTATTATATAATTTAATCCTTTCCTAACGTAGACATCCGCTAAGAAAGGATTTTTGGAAATTCAATCCCTAAAGGGAGTGTAGTCCACGCGGACAAAGTCACGGGCAAAAGCTAGTATCAGTATATCAGCAGTGGTTACAGTGACAAATGATGTAGGATGAGCGCGAATCGCACGTCATCGCTCTGATATTGATTCCGCGCGTGGGTTAAGCCGCCGCGCTCCCGGGGTCTCGCGACGACGTTTAAGGATACACAGTAAATGCCAGCTGATATTATTGTTTTTAGCTGCTTAATTGTTTTAAATTAATAACAAATGCTTGCTTTATATACTTTCGTTAAAGTTAAAGTTATATTCGCGCATAGATTAAAGTCCGACGGCCGTGGTAGATTACGATATGATAGTAACGATGTAAAACCGTCGGCTGTAGATTTGACTGTTACAAGATTTCAGATATTTCCACACAAAGTAACTCAAGATATTTCCTTTGAATGTCGTTATGAACCAGTAGGTACTCGAAGCTAACAATAGAAATTCATAGTCTTCCAATAGAACTTTATGACGATAATATTTTCGTAGCCTGTGTCGTAGCTCCAGAATGCTAACAACTACTTACTTAATTAATTTGTACAATTTTCAGGATTGGCTTAACTATTATATTTGCCGTTGATAACGTAACAACTGACAAATCGATAGTCACAGAAATATTTTTTAAGTGAGGTCTTCAATAGCTCTCATATTATGCCCTGAATCGAAACAACTTAGTGAAATTCGCAAAACCGTTTTCTACAATAGCTAAGTACTAACAAGTATTTCGCAAAGCCCTATGGAGGCTGAAAGTGTGCCGGCAGTGAAAAGGTCGTAAAGGTTTAGATAGATCGTCGAAGTTTGCTCTGAGGCCCTTCGCTAAGGCCCACGATCTCTGCAACGACTCTTTGAGTTTTCCATCGGCGAGGAAATTCAATGACTGAGACATTATACAACTTTCACGGTAGGTAGGTATACTTAATCGGGGAACCTTCCCTTTGATGCCTTGGTAAAAAAATTCTTGATGGGCTAAGAAATTAGTAAGTTGCAATTATTAGTCATACTGGTTTTGGTTCTTTAAGTTATAAAATTATCTAAAATTAGATTAGTTCTTTAGATTAGTAGTTTGTGAATCACAAATTGTGATTATAGGGAAAAGTTATCAATTGAATTTTCCACAAACATATAGACATTTAATAAAATTAATGTAAGAGCATATTGTATTTCATATTTATAGAGTTAGTAAGGAGACTTAAAAGGACAAAGCCCTAATATGAGCTAGTTCTCAATAGTGATTAGTGAAAGTGTATTGTAAGTGTATTGTAAGTGATGCCTCCAAGAACACAAGAACATAGCGTCTTCAATTAGAATAAAGAAAGACTAAGATACGTTTGTGGACTACTTCTTAGTATATACTTAGGTAAGCTTTGCCTACTCATTAGTCTAATTTTTAGGCTAGTTTGTAATTTTAGTGACTACAGGTTGTAGGTATAAAGGTAATTCATTCAATCATTTACTTGGGTACCTATACTATACAGTTTTATACAGCGTGCGGTATGACAGTACTTGGCTTGACGCACTGCCGCGCGCCTCGATACAGTCAGAAAGTGTGTGTGGCAATTCACACACGACAGAAGTGAAACTTCAGTAAAGTAGCCTATAATGAGAGAATCTCACAATCTCGCAGGCTTAATCCTATCATACTAATATTATAAATGCGAAAGTGTGTTCCACGCATCAGCTAGTTATGAATATGTAGGTATGTTACATCTTTTTAGTGTCGCTTTTTTGTTTCATCAAATTTTCAAATCACAACGATTCTACAGAAGTTTCACTTCAAAAATGAATAAAACCGGCCAAGTGCGAGTCGGACTCGCGCACCGAGGGTTCCGTACAAACCTGTAGTAAGTTTTACGATTTATGATGTATTAAAAATAAAAATTACGTTTGTTGTATGGGAGCCCCCCTTTAATATTTACTTTATTGATATTTAATTATTTATTTTGAAAGGTAATATACAAGTTAATATTCTGTGAAAATTTGAACCGTCTACCTGTTACCGTTTTTAATATTGAGCAAAAAAATACGAAAAAAACACGTTTATTGTATGGGGACCCCCCTTAATATATATATTTTTTTAATTTTTAGTATTTGTTGTTATAGCGGCAACGGAAATACATCATTTGTGAAAATTTCAGCTTTCTAGCTATCACGGTTTATGAGATACAGCCTGGAGACAGACAGACAGACAGACAGACAGACAGACAGACAGACAGACAGACAGACAGACAGACAGACAGACAGACAGACAGACAGACAGACAGCGGAGTCTTAGTAATAGGGTCCCGTTTTTACCCTTTGGGTACGGAACCCTAAAAATGATCTCAAAAATGTTTAATTCACATATTTTATAACACCATGTCCATTACCGTCCATTAACACCGCTAGTGCGAGCTTGAATAAGTATAGTGCGAGTCGGACTCGCGCACCGAGGGTTCCGTACAAACCTGTAGGTATTATATGATGTAACAAAAAATTTATGCTTTTCGCAATCTTTCCTTTATCTGTGCTATAAGACGTTGCTTCGTACCAAATTTCATGATTCTGAGTTCACGGGAAGTATCCTGTAGATTTTGATTCCCTTGCGAGTATCGAAAATTTGCAGCACAAACGGCTGTATCTTTTGATTGCGTTGGCTTAGAAGTTTGATTTTTTCACAGCTCCAAGGGACAGTAGACCTGAGTATTTTATATGAATTTCAGCTTGATACCTCCATGTGTTCCTGAGAAGAAGGGTCTTGACAGACAGACAAACGGACAACAAAGTGATCCTATAAGGGTTCAGTTTTTTCCTTTTGAGGTACGGAACCCTAAAAAGCACGAGTGTGGTTGATACTTGATATTGCAGCACTCGTTCGGTAAGTGTAGATATAGGTGTAGGTATGGGTATAGGTGTAGGTATTCGGGCGTCGTCGTTTCGTCAGGCGCGTGAGAGCTGAGTTAGCGCCGCGCCCCGTGTTTGCTTGTCGTGCAACTCGCGCTGACGAGGCGTGCTGCTCGGGTGAGGCCCAAGGCACAGGAAACAGGTCAAAAACCTTAGAATACAACTCCAAATATAATAGATAAATACATTTATTATTGCCTCACAAACATAAAAAAAAATATTTAGGTATCTATCTATCTATTATATTTATTACAATTGAATATATTCAGTATCCAAGATTATTAAGATTATTTATTTATTTATTTATAAAGACTAATACTGAGAGGGTTATGAAAAAATATGCAATCCGCCATTTTGTGGCAGCGGCCATCTTGGCTACTGAATATATTCAATTGTATAGTCATCAGAATTAAAGGTGTGTACCAAATATCAGATCAATCTGTCATCAGGAATGGGGTAAAATTTCAATTACAAAATTTGACCCAAACATAAAAGAAATAGGGCAAGCTAAATAAAACCGTTTAAAAATAGGACTATGTAGTCACACTAGAGGACATGTGTTTATTTACACAAACCATCTTGATCTACTTTCTTTCGATCTACTACAGGTGCACTCTCTGTTCTTTTACTATCATAGCCCGATGGGGCGGAAAATCCGACACGACCAGAGAGAAATCAGGCGCAGGACCGACGGCTTTACGTGCTCTCCGAAGTCCGAGGTGAAACACAGCCAACTTCCTAACTCCGGGCTAGTACTGAGAATTTCTGTGAAAAGTGGTACCCGCTCCCCGCTACATCGCGTGTTATTGTTAACGCTACCGCTCGTGACTTGTCCCCGTCCTGACCGCGTATGCGACGCAAATGAACTAAACAAACAGTCGGTTCACGGTAGCTAACTGTTGCTAGTTGCCACCATCGCTCCTACACTCTACGTCTACACTATACCTATATACCTACACTATACCTATTAACTCAGTGCACTCTAGGTTCTCTAGGTACTCTAGAGTACACTATTGAGATTGGGTATTTGACTACTGTTCAAATAAATAATTTTTTAGCATAGACTTATTATATTACTAGCGTAACTTTTTTATTGATTATTAAATAGAGGATCTCCCAAAATTCGTAATATCCACGTTCCCTGATAGTTTTATGTTGAATAACCATTTTAATCAACCGCTTGAAGTAAAGAAGTGCGTCGAACTTTTATGACGTCACATTATTGAATTTCATATAAATCCCTTAAGACACGTTTTGACTAGGGCTTTCGAATACCGGTTTTTCTCAATACCGGTATTAATACCGGAATGATTTTTTTCAATACCGGGATCCCGGGATCCCGGTATTGGAAAAAATTTAAAGTGTGGTAGATGTTTTTTAACTTAAAATTAGTCTTTTCTGAAGCAAACGGCACCATAAAAAACAGTTTTTTCATAAAAAAAATTTTTCACCAAATTAACTCAAAAAAGTGCCTTTTCTGCATAAATTCAGTGAAGAAAAGCCGTTTTTTTTCACTCAGCGAGTTTTTTTTTGGATTTAGAACGCTGTGGTTGATTATTACGCTGTGGATTGGTATGTCTATTTCTAAGTAACTCCTTCACTCTATTTTATATCATGCAATATTTTATGAAACTGTATTTTCTTAAAAAAAAATCACCAAGTATTGATTTTAGATTTATTTGTATTTTGAGTATTGAGATAGTTATTTACGCGTTGACTTAATTTTTACAAATCTATCGTTTGTATATGTATGTTTGTATGTATAAGGTGAAAATTACGGACCACGTAATGTTTTGAAACTCCATCACATCATTTTAAATACAACCTTTCTCAACGTACACACAAAATTAAATAAATATGGCAGGGAATTTTAAATAATTAGTGAAATTAGTGTCGAAGATTGTAATTTAAACTACCATCGTCGTCATCGTCTCAACCTATAGATATCCTGGACGTAGGTCTCCTGCATGGATCGCCACAGAGCACGGTCTTGTGCCCCTTGTTTCCAGCGGCTCCCAGCTACACGCTTGAGATCGTCAGTCCACCTAGTGGGGGGTCGTCCAACACTGCGCTTCCCGGTGTGAGGCCGCCATTCAAGCACTTTGGGACCCCAACGCCTATCGGTTCTATGTGCCCCGCCCTTTGCCACTTAAAGCTTGGACTCTTCGAGCTATGTCAGTTACTCTGGTTCGCCTACGGATCTTCTCATTTCTGATTTGATCACGCAGATATACTCCAAGCATAGCTCTCTCCATCGCCCGCTGAGTGACCCTGAGCCTTCTTATCAGGCCCAAAGTTAGCGACCATTTTTCGGAGCCGTAAGTCATCACTGACAACACGCACTGTTTGAAAACTTTCGTCTTCAGGCACTGAGGAATTTTGGACGAGAAGATGTCGCGGAGTTTCCCGAACCCTGCCCAGCCGAGTTGGATTCGGCGGTTGACCTCTTTCTCGAAATTGGACCTACCTAACTGGGCTGTATGTCCTAGGTATATGTAGTCATCAACAATTTCGAGTGCAGAATTCTCAACTAACACAGGTTGGGGCTGAACGTGTGCATTTGAAATGATCTTTATCTTGCTCATATTCATTTTTAGGCCCACCTGTTGAGGAAACTCTAAATGAGTAATAAACGATATTTTTGTAAGAAGTCGATCGAAGTCAAAGAAAACGATAATTTTGTCAAAACACAAATTAATCTAAAATTCAATAGTTATTATTTAAAAGAAAATAATATATCATAATAAAATATGCATTAGTTATAAATCAGATTTCTGAACGTTTTGAGAGACAATGAAATAGAAATGACAAGCCACAGGGATCTAAATTCAAACACTAATTTTTCCCTCTGAGTAAACAAAAACGACTTTTCTTCACTGGTTTTAAGCAATAAAGGCGCTCTTTTTGAGCTAATATGCATAATGATACAAGTTTTAAACTTAGCCGAATAAAAAACAGTGGCATCTACCAAGAAATATATGCAATAGTCACTGTTTCGTTTATAGTGTCACCAATACCGGTATCCCGGTATTAGACATTTCAATACCGGTATTGAAAACCGGCGAAAAAAGTCCGGGATCCCGGTATTGGCCAATACCGGGATCCCGGTATTGGAAGCCCTAGTTTTGACGTTTGAAAAAAAGTTGCTGATTTTGACTATATTTTGTCAAATACCCAATTTAGTAAAGGACCAGCACGGTAACTGTGGTAAGCCTATAGTAAGAAACTTTTAAAAGTTAAAGATTGGGACGAGTGGCCTAGTTACCACAATGCATATCAGTCGATTGCGTTTGTTAAGCAACGTTGACCCAAGTCAGTAGTTCTGGATGGGTGACCGAATTTGGCCGAAGCCGTCGTTAGCGTTAGTCACGTTAGCCACGGTATCTTAAAACTAAAGCTACGAGGGTTCCAAACGCGCATTTGTCTTAGAAGAGTCCACAACAAACACAGCCGGGTTTTTTTTATCATCATCTTACAAATATTGTAAATTAATTATAGATTTATAGATAATGGTAACAATTTCATAAGAACCAAATTTTTTCGTTTCCAAAAGAGCGACTGCTGAGTTTGTGCTGGTTCTTCTCAGTAGAATCAAAGGCAATACGGTACTTAGAATTTTCTTTCCGAATCAGTGGTAGATTTCTGACATACCTTTCATACCTAAGTAACACAAATAATTGTGCCAAATAATATAGATAATTTATTTTCTTATCATTTCCGTGGCACTGCAATGAAACACCACCAACTTCCCAACTCTGGGATAGTACTGATCATTTCTCGTCAGAAAAACCTAATAATTTCCCGGCCCGACCCGGGTATTGAACCCGGGGCCTCGTCATCCTCAGTCGAGCATTGTAACCATTGGTTCAGTGATGCAGTTGGTACATAGCAGGCTCAGTATATGACGCGGTATTGGCGCTCGTCGGAGAGGGAAAAGAGCTTAGACCCACCACGCTGCTCCAATGCGGTTCGGCGGGCTTTAACGACTATTATCATGTTAGTTAGGGACGAGTGGCCTAGTTGTGACAACGCATTTCAGTCGATTGCGAATGTTAAGCAACGTTGACACAAGTCGGTAACTGGATGGGTGACCGAATTTGGAGGTTCAAATTTGGCCTTTTCGTTTCCTCCGTGCCTCGGAGAGCACGTTAACCCGTCGGTCCCGGTTATTATCACCAACATCTGATAATAATAGTTAAAAATCTAAGAGTTTAAATACTCTTAGTCGAGTCGTATGCGGAAGGACGTGGGAAGTGGGAGTCCACCGCATTATTATCCCAAGAAAACTCCTACCATTATCAATGGAAGGGGGTCCCGACCCTCAGTAATGAGGAATACGACGCAGAGATCAATCATATTGTTAGTGATAATAACCGGGACTGACGGCTTAACGTGCTCTCCGAGGCACGGAGGTGAAACACCACCGACTTCATAATGAATGAACCAGAAGCTTAATTCGCTATAATCCGCCACAGTAGATAATCTATGTGGTGCAGTGCGTGTCTTCCACCGACAACATGCGAACACCCACCACCCAGCAATTCGCACCGGCACAGCACTACACTACACAAATTCTCCAAATCACTCTCTACGTACGTTTCACTCCGAAACCGGAGCATCCTCAGGAGATGTTGACTCGACAATGCACGATTGTGAAGTCTTCACAATCGTGCATTGTGAAGACTTCACAGAGTGATTTGGAGAATTTGTGTAGTGTAGTGCTGTGCCGGTGCGAATTGCTGGGTGGTGGGTGTTCGCATGTTGTCGGTGGAAGACACGCACTGCACCACATAGATTTATCTACTGTGGCGGATTATAGCGAATTAAGCTTCTGGTTCATTCATTATCATGGACTTCCGCAAAGTAACGCCTGCTTCGATTCAATACCACCGACTTCCTAACTCCGGGCTAGTACCTACTGAGAATTTACAGTCAGAAAAACACAATCATGCTTATTCATACTAATCATATTATAAATGCGAAGGCGTGTTTGTTTGTTGGTTTATTGGTTGGTTGGCTTGTTGGTTTGTCCTTCAATCACGCCGCAACGGAGCAACGGATTGACGTGTTTTTTGGCATGGGTATAGTTGAGGACCTGGAGAGTGACATAGGCTACTTTTAATCCCGGAAAATTAAGCAGTTCCCGCGGGAATCAAAAAAACTTAAACCACGCGGACGAAGTGCTAGTGCATCAGCTAGTAGGTCATAAGTCAATGCAATAGGTACTCAATATTACGTACCTGTACCCGACCCGGGACCCGGGTATAGAACCCGGAGCCTCGTCATGCTCGGTCGAACACGCTAACCACTGGTCCACCGAGGCAGTTGGTACTTGGTAGGTACATACTACATAGCCAGCTCAGTACATGGCTCGGTATTGGCGGCCGCCGGAGCGCATCGCTCGATACATAGCGCGCACGCGTACACGCCCCAGCCGCCCGGGTGCCGGACGGGCTATCGGTAACGAAAACTTCCGTGGAACAACGACCGATATTACTATAACACTGTATATCCGAAGTAAAATCATAGAATAGGTAATAGTATGCGTAAAATGAAGCATGCAACTGTCATTTTTAGGGTTCCGTACCTCAAATGGAAAAAACAGAACCCTTATTAGGATCACTTTGTTGTCCGTCTGTCAGTCAAGACCCTTCTTCTCAGGAACGCATGGAGGTATCAAGCTGAAATTCATATCAAATACTCAGGTCTACTGTCCCTTGGAGCTGTGAAAAAAATCAAACTTCTAAGCCAACGCAATCAATAGATACAACCGTTTATGCTGCAAATTTTCGACACTCGCAAGGGAATCAAAACCTTCAGGGTACTTCCCGTGAACTCAGAATCTTGAAATTTGGTACGAAGCAACGTCTTATAGCACAGATAAAGGAAAAATTGCGAAAAGCATAAATTTTTAGTTACATCATATTATAATAAAAATATTTTTATTAATTTTAAACTTAGGTACTACCCCTTTCCTCATGAACGCGTATAGAGGTCGTAGAGGTATTAAATTGAAATTTAAATAGATATAAGTGGAATAAAAATACCATAACTTTTACATAAATATTATACCTACCTACAGGTTTGCACGGAACCCTCGGTGCGCGAGTCCGACTCGCACTTGGCCGTTTTTTTGAAGTTATATCCATGTAACTGACAGACTTTCATACTAATTAATTCAAACCCCTATTTAGTGGTTAAATTCTTAAAAAACCGGCCAAGTGCGAGTCGGACTCGCGCACCGAGGGTTCCGTACAAACCTGTAGTAAGTTTTAAATTATTAAAAAAAACTACTTACTGGATCTCGTTCAAACCAATTTTCGGTGGAAGTTTGCATGATAATGTACATCATATATTTTTTTTAGTTTTATCATTCTCTTATTTTAGAAGTTAAGGGGGGGGGGACACACATTTTACCACTTTGGAAGTGTCTCTCGCGCAAACTATTCAGTTTAGAAAAAAATGATATTAGAAACCTCAATATCATTTTTGAAGACCTATCCATAGATACCCCACACGTATGGGTTTGATGAAAAAAAATTTTTTGAGTTTCAGTTCTAAGTATGGGGACCCCCAAAATTTATTGTTTTTTTTCTAGTTTTGTGTGAAAATCTTAATGCGGTTCACAGAATACATCTACTTACCAAGTTTCAACAGTATAGTTCTTATATTTTCGGAAAAAAGTGGCTGTGACATACGGACGGACACACAGACAGACATGACGAATCTATAAGGGTTCCGTTTTTGCCAAATTTGGCTACGGAACCCTAAAAACATCACTTTTAGTAAAAAAATATGAGCTTTTACGTCACTTGGGACATTATATCCATAGTGTAAGAATTCAATTAATGAATGTGTCACTATTTGTTCGCTGGTAAATCAGTTTGCAAAAGCTCTACAATTACCGATTTCTGATACGTGGTGAGAGTTCGACTATTTGTTGAAAGTTATATTATTTACTTACGCGCTGTTTGCACAGCGCAGACTCCTGTGTTAAGAGAAAGTGATATTTGACAAAGTTATTCCATACGAAAATCCTATCGTCCCAACAAAATGGTCACTAGATATTTTACATGAAACCAAGTAAATACTTTTAGAAATTCAAGTAATTCCGAAATCGTCATACATGTAAAGTGTAAACCGACTTTAAATTTGTAACTCAGAAATTTTGAATTTTTTGAAAACTAGATGTTCGCCCGCGACTTTATCCGCGTGGATGTAAGATGTACTTAGTGTATGTTTTAGCGTTGTTAGGGAAGGAATAAAAAGTCCAATTTTCTTTCCCGGGTTGCAGACAGAAAGACAGACGCAAAATCGCGATCTATAATGTGAGTATGGATGTATCAGATTTAAATCGAATACCGATAATTTATATCGACTTATAATATGCAAGCCTTCGTCCCCGCCCTACACTCAGTTTCCGGTCGGCTGAGCGCACGGAACTACGGCACCCCTCGCATATCCGCCTTCCGCATACAGCCTACAACCCGCGCTGTACGCTAATATTATATACCCGTAGCACAAATACCTACTGATAAATAGACTGTAATTATCGAATAATGAAATACCGGAGGCAATACCGCAATGCATTAGGCTCTAATATGGCGGTTAAAATGGGTACGTAACTACGTTTATTGGTAGTTGTTGATAAAAGAGAGAGACGTACGCTTACTCCCAGTTTTAACATTGCAGATACGATTGATCGACGTGAGCGTTCGATCACATTTGCGTCAAACTAAAATGAACCTTAATAGCATTGATTTAGAGCCACAAATTCAGTGCAACCGATTTAAATTTCGAAACGTATCGTTTGGAGCGCTGCTGTGAATGCATACACGAAATTGAGCTCTAAATCAATGCCATTAAGGTTCATTTTAGTTTGACGCAAATGCGATCGAACGCTCACGTCGATCAATCGTATTTGCAATGTTAAAACTGGGAGTAAGCGTAAGGGTTTGTGATATAATTGCGCCGTAGACAAAACGGAAACAGTTTAGATAGATACCTAGATAAATTCTTTATTGCCACACATAACTTAGAACAGTTTAGGTGCTAGGTACCTAGATACCTACTACTCTACTCACTAGAAATTAATTTCCTCACACTGTTCCTTTTTTGTTTAACTTTATTATTTCTTTTTAATCTTTTGTGTGGCAATAAAGCAATCTAAAAGTTGTCTGGAGAGTTTTGACGGCAATATATAATTTAAAAATTTCGTGAGTGTGATTCGAACCTGCAACCTACGTGATTCCCGCGCTACTAAGCCACTGATGGCTTTTCAGAAATGTTCGAAATGTACTCCGTCTCTCTTCATCTATACTAGAGGGAGAGAGATATAGAATAACGCTTTTTTGTCACGAACGGGTGTTTTAGGCCAGGGGACATAATACCACCGCTTACCTAAAGCCGTATTGATTCAATATTGTTGACGTTATAATCCTTGTTTTAGGGACGTCAAGGTACATGACATTTTACACTGTCATTTTGAAAATATAATACTGCTCCGCGTCTTATCCTGGCAAGAAGAAGTACATTCCAACAAAAGAAGTTGGCAGCATTACTACGGAGCTGAATATTTTGATATCAATTTAAATGGTAATGACTCCCCAGTGAAGTTCTCACGAGGTAGGTAGGTAAGTCCCGAAGTCGACACAAAGGCGGTTTCAGACATTGCATTCAATTTGGCGACAACTTTGAGCCCCGGCTTGAACTTGCACAATTGCCGCGTTTATCGCGCTGAAGCTTCGACGAAGTTGGATGGCGCGTTTAATTGAAATTGTATGTCGATTTTTTTTTTTTTTGACAGAAACTAGTGGTTCGCCCCGAACTGAGACTT
The DNA here is from genome assembly GCA_917051295.2 of Erebia ligea. Taxonomy (NCBI): domain Eukaryota; kingdom Metazoa; phylum Arthropoda; class Insecta; order Lepidoptera; family Nymphalidae; genus Erebia; species Erebia ligea. The sequence continues at coordinate 21,541,630 of OU785221.1, read as the reverse complement.
CGCGGCATAGAGGTATAATATTATAGATTTTATAATACCTCTATGCCTCGCGGTATCACAGAGCGCCATCTATTGACATCATTGTGAAGTTCTGTTAAAAATACTGAAGCACATTAAAAATTAAATAATTTCGTTTCCTTATTATATTTATCTAATTTTAGTATTTGTTGTTCAAGTACAGGATATAATTCAAATAATTGATCAAGTTTCAGGCTCAGCCTTTCAGAAAATTGAGATTTCTGAGGTCAACTTTGGACGTTAGTAAATCTCCACTTTGAAAGCCCCCCATTTCGTCAATTTTAGGGGAAAAATTAAAAAAATAATATCTTTGGACTCTACTCCTAATTATCTTTAAAATGATTTACCTACCGCAACCATAAGTAACGATATAAAAAATATTTTACTTCGCATTCGCTTCTATGAGAGCCCCCAGAAATAAAGATTTTTTTAAGCCATATTTGGCTGGAGGCAATCGGATTACATATTATATTTAAATTTGAAGAAATTACGTTCAGTAATTCAGAAGTTATAAGGCTCTGACAGACGGACGGACGGACGGACGAACGGACAAGTGCCAATTCACTCAAGTAGACTCAGAGACCTTCGCTTCGCTCGGTCAAATACTATTAATATACCTATTTCAGTGTAAAATAATGGGACTCTTGCCAACCAACACATTCTATGACACCAATGACATCACAGCACATTATCCAACAGCATACAATGCGCGTCGCCGGGCGCCGGCTGACAGGAACACGCAAAAAGAATTAAACCTCCCGCGAGACGCGGACGCTGCATCTGTCGCCGGCGCGGTGAGATGCGATCCGTGTTCGAGCATTACATTAATGTTTTCATAGTTTTCCCTACGCTTTATAGACAACTAGCGGATGCCCGCGTCTTCGTCCGCGTGGTTTAAGTTTTTTGATTCCTGCGGGAACTCCTTAATTTCTCGGGATAAAAAGTAGCCTATGTCACTCTCCAGGTCCTCAACTATAGATATTAGATACCCATACCAAAAATCACGTCGATCCGTTGCTCCGTTGCGGCGTGATTGAAGGACAAACCAACAAACAAACACACTTTCGCATTTATAATATAAGTATGATAACTTTTGACGACCTCCCTGGCGCAGTGTTGAGTGCTGTTGTCTTAGCATGGGAGGTCCCGGGTTCGATCCCCGCCAGGGTGAATTTGGTTTATAGTTTCTGAATTTACTCTGGTCTGTGTCGTTGGGAGGCTTCGGCTGTGGCTAGTTAAGTATTACCCTACCAGCAAAGACGTACCCTACCGCCAAGCGATTGAGCGTTCCAGTACGATGTCGTGTAGAAACGGATTGGGAGTATGGGTTGTATTATAACTGCCATTCCCCAACAGGTTAGCCCGCTACCATCAGACTGCATCATCGCTTACCATCAGGTGAGATTGCAGTCAAGGGCTAACTTGTAGTAGATTAAAAAAACCGGCCAAGTGCGAGTCGGACTCGCGCACCGAGGGTTCCGTACAAACCTGTAGTAAGTTTTAAATAATTAAAAAAAAACTACTTACTAGATCTCGTTCAAACCAATTTTCGGTGGAAGTTTGCATGGTAATGTACATCATATATTTTTTTTAGTTTTATTATTCTCTTATTTTAGAAGTTACGGGGGGGGGGGGGGGACGACCAACATTTTACCACTTTGGAAGTGTCTCTCGCGCAAACTATTCAGTTTAGAAAAAAATGATATTAGAAACCTCAATATCATTTTTGAAGACCTATCCATAGATACCCCACACGTATGGGTTTGATGAAAAAAAAATTTTTGAGTTTCAGTTCTAAGTATGGGGACCCCCAAAATTTATAGTTTTTTTTCTAGTTTTGTGTGAAAATCTTAATGCGGTTCACAGAATACATCTACTTACCAAGTTTCAACAGTATAGTTCTTATAGTTTCGGAGAAAAGTGGCTGTGACATACGGACGGACAGACAGACAGACAGACAGACAGACATGACGAATCTATAAGGGTTCCGTTTTTGCCAAATTTGGCTACGGAACCCTAAAAAATCGGCCAAGTGCGAGTCGGACTCGCGCACGAAGGGTTCCGTACTATCATCTATAATAGAAAATCACGTTTGTTGTATGGGGACCCCCACAGAACATTTTGTTCTGTGGGGACCCCCCTTAATATATATATTTTTTTAATTTTTAGTATTTGTTGTTATAGCGGCAACGGAAATACATCATTTGTGAAAATTTCAGCTTTCTAGCTATCACGGTTTATGAGATACAGCCTGGAGACAGACAGACAGACAGACAGACAGACAGCGGAGTCTTAGTAATAGGGTCCCGTTTTTACCCTTTGGGTACGGAACCCTAAAAAACTACACTATATTATTATAGTCATCTAGTCTTGATTATAGGAGACCAAAATGCGGAGGCATGTCTAAAAGACAGCTCTAACAAAAAAACTATTTTAGTGTGAAAGAAAGAGTCCCAAAGGTAAAAGAACTAGAAAAGGTTTGCATATTATCTTCACCCTTCCTGTTTACAGACAACAATTTATTCATAATAACTATAAAAACCCGATTTACCGCGCCCCCGCGTTTTAATTATCCTTCCCCCACATTACCCGACCCCATCGTATTGACTTTTAAATCTGTAGACTCATGCTGCGAGGGGGAGGGGGAGGGGGAGGGGGAGGGGGCAGTTATTATTAGTGGATTAGACGCTCAATTAGTTTGCACGCGTTGTGTTATGTTTGTTTTTATGCGTAATCCAATGAATATTTGGTGAGGTTGGTTGGTACAACATTTTTGTCGCTATAATTTTTTTAGGGGCTCTATTATTTAGGATGTGCGTGGTTTCAGATATTTTTAGGGTTCCGTACCAAAATGGTAAAAATGGAACCCTTATGGTGCGACTTTCTCCGTCCGTCCGTCCGTCCGTCACAGTCGATTATTTCAGTAACTATTAAAGCTATCGACATGAAATTTGGAATAGTTGTGTATAATAGTGGCCTAACATCATTAAAATAAAAAAAAATCGAAAATTATTTTTAGTTTAATTAAAAAAGGGGGAAAATCGGGGGTTTGAAATTTCAAAGTATGATAACTATACTGAGTGGGATATCATATGAAAGGGCTATACTTCTACATTCTAAAACAGATTTTTATTTATTTTTATGCCTATTAGTCTTTGATTTATCGGGCAAAATGTCGAAAAAAATATCGTTCCCCCCCCTTATCTCCGAAGTTTACCAATTGAAAAATCTGAAATAATTATGGTCAATAGGAGCTTATTGTATATTTTACAGGAAAAATAAAACCTACGCTATAACTAGCATAGTTTTTTTGATATTAACAATAAACTTCTACAAACAAAGTTAGTTTTGCGGTTCATTTAATTCATTGATCGTAAAACTTACTACAGGATTGTATGGAACCCTCGGTGCGCGAGTCCGACTCGCACTTGGCCGGTTTTATTTTAGTTTACCTCCTTTCCTGTGAGAAAGTTTTAATGGATGGATGGATATTTGTTACTCAATCACGCCAGAGTGGCACAACGGATCTGGACGAAATTTGGCGCAGAGATAGATTATAGACTGGAATAATACATACTTATAGGCTTCCTTTTATTCCGGATATAATTAAGGAGTTCCTCCGGGAATCACAAAAACTTAATCCACGCGGACGAAGTCGCGTACCTTCGACAGAGGTCATCGAATTAACGATAACAAATTATTCTATCAACATGAGATTATCACAAATGAAACGGAGAGAAGGAATGGTCACTCGCGGCAGCTCGCCGGCCGCGGCGCGACCACCTGGGAATCGAATCGGTGACCCCAAGTCCACCCTAAGCTACCGAAATTAACTTCGACTCAATGGCATGCGTTTTGACTACACGACTACTATACGATAAATGCATTATAGTACGACTAGATGAAGATTATGTTCTTCCCCAGGTAGCAACCTGTCTTTGTGCCAAAATTCGGTAAAATCCTTTGAAAGTTACAAAATTAAAATCGTTTCAAAGGACAGACAGACACACTTTCGCATTTATAATCCATACTAATATTGTAAATGCGAAAGTGTAATGCGAAAGTCTGTCTGTCTGTCTGTCCGTCTGTCTGTCTGCTACCCTTTCACAGCCCATCCTTTCAACCTATATTGATGAAATTTGGTATACATATATGTAGATTGTATCCCAGGGAAGGACTGAGGCTATAGGTACTTTCTATTCCGGAAAATTAAGGAATTCCCTTAAAGGATTATAAAAAACTTAATCCTCGTGGACGAAGTCGCGGGCATCATCTAGTAATAGTATAGATTAGTATGGATCTAAGGTTTCCCTAGGTCTTCTATATCGGAACGCTTTAAGAGTTCATCACATACTCCAGCTCAAGTAGAGCTGCATGCATGCAGTATCGTATCGTGTAAAGCTGGTCTCAGCACGTTGATATTGCAAACGGCACAGAGTAATGGTAAATCAAGGCTAAGCCGGCGAGGGGTAGGTACAGTCGGCTACACCGCCGCACCGGGCTTATGGAGAAAAGTGGTTATGGCGCCTTTACTGCCAGGAATCTGCTTTTATTAACATTCGCTTTTTACAACGCCATCAAAGATATTGCTGTTTTGTTTTGACGACACCCTAACGTTTCCCGTAACAGTAGTTGCACTTTTTTACCGAATTATTGTAATGGGTTACAGTTTAAAACTAAAGCTATCCAAGGCTAAAAGATGCGGTTTAAAATAGAGAAGATTTTCGCATGATGACCGACAATTTTCCGGGATAAAAAGTAGCCTATGTTACTCTCCAGGTCCTCAACTATACCCATGCCAAAAATCACGTCGATCCGTTGCTTCGTTGCGGCGTGATTGAAGGACAAACCAACAAACCAATAAACCAACAAACAATCACACTTTCTCAATTATAATGTTAGTATGATGTCAACTTTGTCATCAAGTAGTGAAGATAGAATCGATGTGGTATCACTAATAGTTAGTATAGCAGATCGATGTCGAAACTTCGTAGATAATTTGGGAAACAATGAAAAAAACCGGCCAAGTGCGAGTCGGATTCGCGCACCGAGGGTTCCGTACAAACCTGTAGTAAGTTTTAAATTATTAAAAAAACTACTAACTAGATCTCGTTCAAACCAATTTTCGGTGGAAGTTTGCATGATAATGTACATCATATATTTTTTTTAGTTTTATCATTCTCTTATTTTAGAAGTTACAGGGAGGGGGACACACATTTTACCACTTTGGAAGTGTCTCTCGCGCAAACTATTCAGCTTAGAAAAAAATGATATTAGAAACCTCAATATCATTTTTGAAGACCTATCCATAGATACCAAAGATCTTCCAAATCACGATTTGGAAGATTTGTGTGGTGTGGTGCGGTTCCGGTGCGAATTGCTGGGTGGTGGGTGTTCGCATGCTATTGGTGAACGACACGCACTGTACCACATAGATTTGTCTGCTGTGGCGGATTATAGCGAATTAAACTTCTCGTTCATTCATTATAATGGACTTCCGCAAAGTAACGCCTGCTTCGATTCAATATGAGTAGGTGTGTTTAAAGATGCTAGTTGTCGACGAACTAGTTATCGATAACACCTGTCAATCGATATGTGGGTGCGGTGACCAGGTGTATTACTTTGATTTGTTTCAACCCCTAGCCTTACACATATTGCTTATTTTAATACGAGGGTGATTGTTTGAAATCGCGGCTTAGTATTTTAATTACTGTTTATTTTGACAGGACTTTTATTCTTCACTATTAATGCTGATTTCTTGAAATTTTTGAATTCTGTCACTTTTACTGCAACGCGAAGGATTGGGGTTAAAGTTGCTGCCGTCTCCGCGACACCATTATTAATATTTAATAATATAATTAATGTATTTAGAAGACAGACACAAAGATGACCCGTGACCTCACCAGGGGTCATGCCTGAAAATCAGTGCTGCAGCCGTCGGACTGCACCATTAAGCTGAGGAAGCGCCTCGTTCAGCCGAAATAGTTTTTCCAGCTAGGTTTAAGGAGTGGGTGCTTCGATCCCCCGTAACCATGGTTGGCTTAAATCTACATAGGTTGCCTCCTTGGTTCCTTGGGAGCTGTGGCACTCCATTTTTTGTGTTTGTTTAATTTTGTGTTACTGTATACTTTGGCTGAATAAAGGATATTTATTTATTTAAAGATCGTAGTTTATGTAGTGGTGCTGTGTAATTTGATTTGCCTGCTGCTGTTGCCTGCTGAAACGCGTAAATAACGCTTTGCATGGCGGATGGGACACTGTCACCTCGAATCACAATTTTACGATCTTCGAATCAGACTAACAATGAAATCGTGATAAGAATGAAAGACTTCTCGTAACTACAGTTTGCCTAAAGCACCGGGTAAAGCGCGTTTCACTTCGCTAAAATTTTTCTGATTTGTTATACGACTGCCTGAAAAAAGGAGTATATTGTTTTCAGGGTTCATACGTATGTGTGTATGTATGTATGTGAGTTTGTATATTCCACCATAACTTCTATACGCCTGAACGGATTTTGATGAATGAGGTATCGTTAGAATCCTTAGCTTATTCCGGGTGACATAGGCTGGTAAAATTTAAAAAAAATTGATAGAATGACCATGGTCCCGCATCAAAGACTAAATTTGATTTTTGAAAATGATGAGTAGATTCCAAAACTTTATAAGACTATATCCAGTGATTCACAAAAAAAATATCATTTAACTATGGCAGTCGTATTTTTTAATTCTTTGAGTTATATTCACTTGTTTACCTCTTCTATCGGAAAACTAGACTATAGGCCAATGTGTAGTTATTAGATGAAGTAGAATCTAATAATTTGAGTCTATTCCATAGTACAAATACGCGTATGTAAGCAATATGTTAAGCTCGGCGGTGCGACATTAGCGGCGCATTACCGGCATTACTGACCGCGTAAGTTATAGCCCAATAAATCTCAGCGCCCCAATGCTGCCCGCTGTAGCGCGATGTCGATGTATTTACACTGTACTACATTTTAGCCAACACTAGACGATGTCCGCGACTTTGACCGCGTGGAGTTAGGGATTACTAGCTGATGCCCGCGACTTCGTCCGCGTGGTTTAAGTTTTTTTTAATCCCCCCAGAACTCCTTAATTTTCCGGGATAAAAAGTAGCTTATGTCACTCTCCAGGTCCTCAACTATACCCATGCCAAAAGTTACGCTGATCCATTCCTCCGTTGCGGCGTGATTGAAGGACAAACCAACAAACAAACACACTTTCGCATTATAGTATGATTAATCTAAGATTTTCGGTATAAAGTGGCTAAAGTTACTCTCGAGGTAACATGCCCCTAACAGCCCCCCGATCATGTAAGAATGGCCAATCAAAACGTTAAGTTCGTCGTCAAAGTAAAATAAACCATAACAGCATTAAATTAGAGCTCAATTTCGTGTGCCCATTCTTATACGTTTAGGTATGTACGATACTCTAACGTATAAGAATGGATACACGAATATTGAAGTTTCAAAATTTAAAACAAGTGTATATGTGCAATTCACACACGGCAGAAGTGAAATTTCAGAAAAGTAGCCTTCGAAAGCATCATACAATTAATATAACTTGTATTATATCTCATTCTCTCCAGGATAAATCCTATTATGAATATGTTTGTCTATTTTTAGTGTCGCTTTTTCGTTTCATCGAATTTTTAAATCACATCGGATAAAAGGAAGTTTCACTTCAAGGAAATAACTCAAACGCAATCATCTACAATGTATCGATATTCGATATAGGTATCGATATAGATAGTGCTGAGGCGACATCACTAGCCGTATATCTTTTTAATAATGAAAGGATTTGGTAAACAAAGTGCGAACCGGCTCGTGGGGGAGCGGCCGCCATTTTTTATTTATTTTGATTCGAAACAGCACTTGTGAATTTAAAACGAATGAATAATGAGTTGCGACGGCGTTACCGATGGAAACATTTAGTTTTAATCTATACTAATATTAGGTATAAGGAGGTAAAGTTTGTGAGTTTGTGAGGCTGTAAGTGTAGGGGGTAATCTTTGGATTTACTGAACCGATTTTGATAATTATGGTACTAATAGAAAGCCACATTATTTGTGAGCTTCATAGGCTAGGTATATTAACCCGAAAAATTAGGGAGTTCCCGTTGGAATTTAAAAAACTTATTTCACGCGGACGAAGTCGCGGGCATCGGCTAGTTTAATAATTAGTATAAATCTATGATCAATACTTAAAACTTGTCATCAGCCCTTTAAAAAAGTAAATTTTTAAAAAAAACTTAGTCGCTGAGAAATTCGTCAATTGTATAATAGCCTCGACTAAACATTTATGTAGAGAAGGGGTTGGATAATTTTTGCCTGCCCACCGTTCTACCATCTTTTTTTTCCAAAATAACGGCCACTCCTAAAAGCTGTAATAATCAATAGCTGGCATCAATACAAGCTAGTATTTTATGAGATAAAAGCGTCAGGTTTCCAAGATAATATAAGCTATCAACGTTATAGTCAACTCGATGATGGCACCAGCAGCACAGAAAAAAGATACGCGCCGGATTGAGAACCTTTGGAATTTTGGAAGTCGGTTAAAAATTCAAATACCTTTGATGAGACTTGCATAAGCCTACATCCAGGCATGGAATATAACAAAGTACTCTGTACAAAAATACTCAATGACGAACATCATCGATATATCACGAGTGTATGACTCACAGTGATGCCACACACAGGCAAATGACACAATAAAGCTGCGTTCACACACGCATTCGCGTCGGGACATAATTGAGGCAGCACAGTAGCTGATAGTCCGAACGGCCTCTATCGAGCCACACAGGTGAAACGTAGTGTTGTCTATGTCCCGCCTTAGCGAGACGACCCGATTTTATGAATTTTTTTGGATGTTGGACTCATCACAGTATGATTAATTTATTTATGACTAAGCACATCAATACTAATCAAATGCCTGCGACTACGAATAAGGTCAACTTTACAGTTTCACTGTGAAAAATCGAATCATCTGTCAATTGTAAAATTGTGCATTTGTGAAAATGCAACCGACAAACCTATTGGTCACCATTAATAACAATTCTGAAATAATTTTTTTAAAAAGTTTTGCATAAATTCAGACATTTTGAGTTTCAGTTTCCAGTCCAGTTCCATATGCCTTGCCTGACTATACCTAGGCTTTACCTAGTTCCCGTTCATAGTTGTCAGTAAAATTATACTAAGTGATATTTCATCAGCATAAAATTCAAAGATGCAAAGCATCCGGAGGGAAATATTTCCCCAATCGTAATTCTCAGGCCAACTAAGCGAAGACAAATTGAATTATCTGTCAAATGAAACAATAGTTATTTGTTATACAAGAGTGAAAAGTTGTTTTTTAACCGCGTACTCAATTTTGATGACCGAGCAAGCGAAGGATTCAAAAATTAGAATCCTGAGCGCCAGCGAGGGAATCAAAAGAGCACGAGGTGAAAAATCTTTTCACTCGAGTGCAACACGTAACTTTTCATCCCACCTCAGCGAGGAAATGACTAAATGCAAAAAAAATCACAAGATTAAATTCAATTCTGTTAATTTCTTCGTCACTAGAATCACTCATTTTAGGTTTTTCACTTATTTTCAATTTTCTTGTTTTTAATCGGTTTTAATTTTAAACAATATGACGTGAAAGAAAATGGTGCGCGCAAAGCAAATTAAAAAAGTACACCAAGAAGGTTACGAGTGTGAGTTTTTATCAAATTAAAAACGATTGTATGGAAATTCGTCACCATAGAGGCACAAGTAAATAGGTTTTAATGATGTTTTGAATTCACAAACTTCATAGACGAGTGATATTTACTAACGTGCACACGATGTTCTAAATTCAATTTACTTTATCCTCTAGAGGATAATAACGGCTTTTACCTTCAGATATCGAAGAGTAAAAATACTCTTTCCGAGATGGTGGGATGAAAAACTATTTTAGCAAATCAATCAAAGTCCCGATATTTCACTGCCGTCCCGCTTATCTCGTGTTTGATCCGCCATCACTAATCTCAACATCGGCCACTACTTCGCGCCTAACTGCGAGATTCTTAAGTTTTTATTGTTTATGTTTATAGTATAGCTGCACGCACAGCAGCGAACCTTTGTGGCTACTTTTTTAGACTCCGAGGTGTAATGTGTAGACTTGTGTTTGCTTAGACTCAGGCTTTTTATCTCGTTTTTTGGGTTGCACAATGTTTGACGGTATCTACGTACGTTGAAATCACTAAGTTTGTAGAGAATAATAAATCTTATGATTGGTAAAGGTTGAGTTAAATTATAAATTACAAGCTAAATTAATCGAGATTTATCAGCTCATTTTATCATAATATTGTCTTATACACACATTTAAGAACTGAAGAAGGAATGAAAGTGCACGGGGAACGTGTACTTAGGTCAATATTGGATTGCGTGCTCTCGAAAAGGTACCTACTGCAGATATGGAAACATACCTAGACTGTAGGTAGAGGCTGAAAGATTGTGTTGGAGGCATATTAGTAACATTAAAATATGTAGTTGTAGATTAATTGAAAATTAATGTAGTTTATACATAGATAGCTTAAGCTATCTAGCGATAAAAATAGACATTGATCAAGTTTTCCCAAACAAAACAAGGTCGCGTTTCCGCAACACAATATAATATTCAATTCTGATCAAATTAACTTCTTTACTTTCTTAAAGTTACATAGGTACCTACTACGTTCCTCCAATGTAGGAATGTAAGAGCGGATACATGAAAATTCATATAGGTACGTACCTACTAAGTCTGCACCGGTGGCAGGTGCACCAGCTAAAATCTTTGAAAACATTTATTGTACCAACTCAAATTTTGCGCATCAGTTTGTAATGGTAATAAATTAATAATGTATAACAAGTGGTTCGCCCCGAACTGAGACCTCGCGGTATCACAGAGCGCCATCTATTGACATCATTGTGAAGTTCTGTTAAAAGTAGGTACTGAAGCACATTAACAATTAAATAATTTCGTTTCCTTATAATATTTATCTAATTTTAGTATTTGTTGTTCAAGTAGGTACAGGATATAATTCAAATAATTGATCAAGTTTCAGGGTCAGCCTTTCAGGAAATTGTGAGTTCTGAGGTCAACTTAGGACGTTAGAAAAACTCCACTTTGAAAGCCCCCCATTTCGTCAATTTTACGGGAAAAATTAAAAAAAAAATTTTTTTTCACTCTATTCCTAATTATCTTTAAAATGATATAACTATAGCAACTTTATGTAACACTATAAAAAATATTTTACTTCGCATTCGCTTCTATGAGAGCCCCCCTGAAATAAAGATTTTTATAACTTTTTAAGCCATATTCGGCTGGTGGTTTACATATTATATTTAAATTTGAAGTAATTACGTTGAGAAATTCAGAAGTTATAAGGCTCTGACAGACGGACGGACAGACAGACGTACGGACGGACGGACGGACGGACAAGTGCCAATTCACTCAAGTAGACTCAGAGAAATCGCTTCGCTCGGTCAATTAATATTTAAGTATTTATACTCTTATTCATGCACATTTTGGTTATCCAATCAATTGATACACGTGTAGTTACGTCATGTTTAACTTATATCTCAAGCAGGAGTAATATGTGTTTATTTCCATCATTCTGTAACACCGTGTTAGTATTTGTACGTATAGTACTATTATATATTCCGTGGTATTTGCGAGGTGTTAGTTCATCTCCACGCTATTTGCCCGTCGGTATTAACTAAATACGCCGCGCGCCGGCCGCGGGCAAACACGCCCCGGGAACAGTATAAATAAGGCTAATGCACAGATTTCCCGGAACCCGAAGCCTGTGGACACGGAGCCTTCACACCGTATCACGCTACTTTTAAGACGTGCAGTCACTACTCTGAACAAACATAGAGAACTTTAGAAAACCAAACATAGAGAAACAAAAACAGAGAAATATAAAATAAATAAAAATATAGAAACACTAGCGATCAGCCCCGGCTTCACACGGGTAGCACTAATAATCCTAATAGTCTATACCCAATATAGCTATAAGAATGGTTATTGTGAGTCAAACTTAAAAGATAGATGTAAGCTATGGCGGACTTTTTATTAGAACTTTTTGAGAGGAACAATTCCACCATAAGTACTCGTACATTGTTTTCGTGTAACTTTAGCTATTTCAAAATTCAAAATTCAAAAGTTTTTTATTCAAATAGTCTTTTTACTTTTACAGTGCTTATGAATAGTCGAATGAATCTACCAATCTTTACGCAGCGCACGCCACGTAAGCTCTCAGAAGAGAGGATTTTTTCCGACTTAGTTCACATAATTGCAATTTTCGTAAGGATCTCTAACTTTTTGAAAATAAAATATAGCCTATGCTACTCGCTGATAATGTAGCTTTCTATAGGTGAAAGAATTTTTAAAATCGGTTGAGTAGTTTTTGAGTTTATCCATTACAAACAAACAAACAAACAATTCTTTCCTCTTTATTCCTAATTATCTTTAAAATGATATACCGCAACCCTATGTAACGCTATAATAGTTATTTGTTATACAAGAGTGAAAAGTTGTTTTTTAACCGCGTGCTCAATTTTGATGACCGAGCAAGCGAAGGATTCTAAAATTGAATCACGAGCGGAGCGAGTCATTCAAAAATTAGAATCCTGAGCGTCAGCGAGGGAATCAAAAGAGCACGAGGTGAAAAATCTTTTCACTCGAGTGCAACACGTAACTTTTCATCCCACCTCAGCGAGGAAATGACTAAGTAAATGCAAAAAAAAAACCCAAAGTAACTTTTCATCCCGCCTCAGCGAGGAAATGACTAAATGCAAAAAAAATCACAAGATTAAATTCAATTCTGTTAATTTCTTCGTCACTAGAATCACTCATTTTAGGTTTTTCACTTATTTTCAATTTTCTTGTTTTTAATCGGTTTTAATTTTAAACAATAATATGACGTGAAGAAAATGGTGCGCGCAAAGCAAATTAAAAAAGTACACCAAGAAGGTTACGAGTGTGAGTTTTTAACAAATTAAAAACGATTGTATGGAAATTCGGCACCATAGAGGTACAAGTAAATAGGTTTTAATGATGTTTTGAATTCACAAACTTCATAGACGAGTGATATTTACTAACGTGCACACGATGTTCTAAATTCAATTTACTTTATCCTCAAGAGGATAATAACGGCTTTTACCATCAGATATCGAAGAATAAAAATACTCTTTCCGAGATGGTGGGATGAAAAAATATTTTTCATCCCATGTATTCGAAAAGGACGACTTGGTTCGCCTTTATGTGCGCCCAAAGGTGGTGTTTTCTATAAGAAACTTTTAGCGGGCAGTAATGAGTTTTTAATCCTCTTTATACTCGTAAGTGCGCCGCAATTATCTTTGCCGCGCACTTATTGAATTTGGAACATCTTAGTGTTCAGCGCCAACGCAAATTGACGACCTCCGTGGCGCAGTGTTGAGCGCTGCCGTCTTAACGTGCGGAGGTCCAGGGTTCGATCCCCGGCAGGGTCAATTTAGGAATTTATAATTTCTGAATTTTAACTAACGAAAGGGCTATATGGATATACATATTAAAAAAAAAAAAAAAAAAAAAAAATTAAATTAATATTATTTAAAGGCGAAAGTTTGGATGGATGTATGGTGGTATGGATGTGTGTTACTCAATTACGCCCGAACGGCTGAACGGATCTGGATAAAGTTTGGCACAGAGATAGATTTAAAAAAAAAAAAAGATTATAGTCTGGAAATAGCACATATGCTTTTTATCCCGGGAAATTAAAGAGTTCCCGCGGGAACCAAATTTTCTCATACAGGGTGATGAAAAGTAGAGTGTATCATTCGGGCGCAAATATATTTTTGGCTCGGGCGACGTACTTTGAATCCCTCGCTACGTTCAGGATTCTACTAAAGAATCCCTCGCTACGCTCAGGATTCTACTCTAGAATCCCTCACTTCGTTCTGGATTCAAAAAAGCACCCTCGCCGTAAAAATATTATTTTGCTCCCTTATAATACAATCTACTATTACTTCGCATTCGCTTCTATGAGAGCCCCCCTGAAATAAAGATTTTTATAACTTTTTAAGCCATATTCGGCGGGAGGCCATCGGTTTACATAATATACTAGCGATCCGCCCCGGCTTCGCACGGGTAGCACTAATAATCCTAATCTATATAATATAAACTATCCTATCTCTCAAGTTAGATCGAACTGCACATGGTGTGGGAATTTTATTATAATCGGTTAAGTGGTTTAGAAGTCCATTGAGGACAAACATTGTGACACGAGATTTATATATATATAGACTAGCGATCCGCCCCGGCTTCGCACGGGTAGCACTAATAATCCTAATCTATATAATATTAAACTATCCTATCTCTCAAGTTAGATCGAACTGCACATGGTGTGCGAATTTTATTATAATCGGTTAAGTGGTTTAGAAGTCCATTGAGGACAAACATTGTGACACGAGATTTATATATATTAAGATATATTTAAATTTGAAGTAATTACGTTCAGTAATCCAGAAGTTATAAGGCTCTGACAGACGGACGGACGGATGGACTTACAAGTGCCAATTCACTCAAGTAGACTCAGAGACCTTCGCTTCGCTCGGTCAATTAGATAAAAACAGAAACATAGAAAAACTTATAGAAACAAACAGAGAATTCAAATCATCAGTAGCTTAACTATATTGTGATAGTGTAGTGGTTATAATATGCTGATTTCTCAACAACTACTACTAGTGATCAAAAATTTGACGGATCGTCTATGTTGACTCCTTAAAAATTTGGATTCTCAAAATTTTGAATTGCTGAAATGACTAATAATGAACAAGTCCATTGATGTTGCATTTTTAAAATGATGAATTTCAATTTTTCACAATGTTGAATTCTTAAAATTGTGTAACGACGCAAGATCATGAAAAGATCAAATTAAATGAACAAAAAGATCACAAATATAATTTTCTTTGTTGGATTATTGTGAATGCAAACCTTGCTTTATAATTTTGTATCTGCTGTTTTTCCGTTTCCGCTCGCAAAGCAATTTTTCTATAATGTCGGTGCCCGTGTCTATATTCTCTAAATTCTAATTAAGTTACTTATTTGTACCTTTTGACTAAAAGTTATTAAATACTCTGTACTGAGTCTAGTCTTTCTCTTCGTTCTTGATTGGTGACAGATAAAAAAAAGTAGTTATACGAGTATAGTTCTGCTAGACTTATCGATGTTTCTACTTTCTGGTTGAAGCCAAATATAACATCGTATTCGTTTCGTTTGCTTTATAACTTCTAAGCTTCCAAGCTGGTTTCTTGCGGTTTATTACTCTGAAAATTTCTCGAGCAAGGTTTCCTACCTCCGAACAATGGCGCGAGTAATTGCTTGTTTATTACAAACTACACTTTAATTGTTAAAGTTATTTTTGGTTTACACTATGTTCGCATTACAACTAGGTATAGAAACTCTCATACCTTCTTACATACAATCCACGTCTTGCTAAATTCTTTGAATGCTAACTTTTACCTTAACAAAATTATAATTAAGCGTTATCAAGATAAAAACCATCTAGTGGATTAAGGTTTTTGATTGCCACAGGAACTCTTTAATTTTCCGAGATAAAAAGTAGCCTATGTCCTTCCCCGGGATACAACCTATCCCTGTACAAAATTTTATTAATATTTGTTGCACAGATGGACCGTGAAAGCGTAGTAGACACACTTTCGCATTTATAATATTAGTATGGACTCTATATCTAGTGTTTATTATAAACAGACTTAACCAGATACTCATTGAAATACAACCAGAAGTTATTATGGTAATTAATGTCGATCAATATTTATGGACGGCCAGTATCCAGTAGCGCTAGAGAATCAATACACGAACGCGCGTCGTCGCAATCGTAAACACACAGTTAACGCGTCTTAGCGATGTGCTAGCTACTTTCACGGATTACAAATCACCTTATAGTGTGACACACTGCTGTGAAGACACCGCAATAAAACAGTTTGTTCAGACGAAGCGGGAAAATATATCAAGGAATATAAAATGACCTAAACCTAAGTAGAGTTGTGATTAAATGTTATAAAAGATTAATTGTTAAAACGTTATTGTTATAAAAAATTAACACGTTAAATTAAAAGTTATAATTATAACTTTTAAGGATAACAAATATTCAAAAGTTGTCAAATTTTAATGCTATATAATAATTCGTTTCGTTAAAAGTTCAATGGAATGAATGTTATATTTTTTATAACTTAATAGGCCTACTTACCTACTGCAAAGATGCAACTGGATTCGGAAATCAAACGTTTTTTTGAGTTGTTTTACATTTAAAAACATCAATATGAAATAGGTTTGAAATTGAAAAGTGTTTTTAAGTTGATCGAGTTCAGCACTTCAAAATAGTTCCAAATTGCGGCATTAAATACTCCGCCTTGAACTCGTGTTAAACTAAGGTTACACTTTACAACTTTATGCTTAAAAACTTAATATTTTACTTCCATTAAATGAATAGGTATAACATTCATAACACATTTCAATAACAACTGAAGTTTGATAATGGTTTACGTTTGCTTGAAATCATTAAACGTTAAAAAGTTATTTTTACGTAAATTCAATAATAAAAAGTTATTTTTATTGAGATAAGGCTCACAATTCCTTGTATTATAAAAATAACAAATAGGTAAAGCAGTACATGATAAGTGGCTGCTGGCCGAATGTTGTAACAGCGCCATCGTCTGGCAGCCACCTAAACTTCTATGCAATTTACTGTAAAAGACACAACGATCGTTGTCAATAAATCTATACGCGATACAGTTATAACTTTTAACGAACATCTCAATATTTATTAACAAAGTTAAAAGTTTAAAAAAAATATTGTGTTAAATTAAATGTTATAACTTTTAATGCTCACATCTAAACCTAAGTGGTTAGTTTGATATCAGAATAGTGAAAAAAACAACAATCTATAAGCAAAATCGCTCGCTAATCAACGCGACGACGCACAGTATGTAAATTGCAAGGTCCTTTTGAAATGAACGCGAGTTTTTGCATTTACCATGCAAACTTGAAACGAACTGAAATGAAACTTGAAACGAACTGAAATGAATTCATTTATTTCACGTAGGACAACTTGTGTTATGAATACTCTACCACCGGTTCGGAAAACGAATTCTACTGAGAAGAGCTGGCAAGAAACTCAGTTGGATATCACAAACTTGAACATGGACCAAAACTTGGACACGGATGCGTTTTTTTCTTTAACGTACATCACAGCTGAATGTCTGAACCAATTTAGACGAATTTGGGCGCAAGTACACCTAAATGCCTCGTTGGTTTAGTGGTTAGCGTGTTCGAATGCGGCCGACGAGGTCCCGGGTTTGAGTCTCGGTCGGGCCATAATATTAAGTACCTATCGGGTTTTTCTGACTATAAATTCTCAGTATTAGCCCGGAGTTAGGAAGTTGGCGGTGTTTCACCCCCGTGCCTCGGATAGAACGTTAAGCCGTCTGTCCCGGTTATAATCACTAACATGATAATAGTTAAAACCCGCCAACCCGCATTGGAGCAGCGTGGTGGGTCTAATTCCCTCTCTCCTATGAGAGTGGAGGCCTGTGCCCAGCAGTGGGACGTTAATGGGCTGTAGTGGTGGTGGTGGTGAACACCTAGTGACAAACAGTATTTTCCCCCCGAAAAATGTATAGTTCGCAGGAGAACAAATTTAAGCGATGTAGCTGGCTTCAGCCCCCTACGAGACAATAAATAGAGACAAAGATGTAATTGTTAAAGACCAGTTATAATAATATGGAGTACAATCAAAATGAACAACTTTTGTTTACTTCAAACCGGCAAAGACGTGCCGCTAAGCGATTTAGCGTTCCGGTACGATGCCGTGTAGAAACCGAATAGGGGTATGGGTTTAATATAACTGCCATGCCCCTAACAGGTTAGCCCGTTACCATCTTAGACTGCATCATCACTTACCATCAGGTGAGATCGCAGTCAAGGGCTAACTTGTAGTGGATAAAAAAAAAAAAAAAAACTAGCCTCGACAGATGAATTCAATGAGAGGAACCGGCTAAAAATCTTGTTAGCAGTCTCTTTCTATGCACTCATCAAAGTTTCCCGACCATTGCAGCCGTGTGTCAGCGTGTTAACGAAATACAAATATTGGTGCGCATACGACACAAATTAAGACTAATTCCAAACGCAAAGCATAGTTTATCTGGAGACTAAGTGCTTCTACAAAGTCGCCATTAGCAGATTACTGTGGTCTGTGCCTTCCACGCCGTTCCTCGATTGACAGTCTCAGCTGATCGCATCGCTCGTTACCAGTTTG
Source organism: Erebia ligea (assembly GCA_917051295.2). Classification (NCBI taxonomy): domain Eukaryota; kingdom Metazoa; phylum Arthropoda; class Insecta; order Lepidoptera; family Nymphalidae; genus Erebia; species Erebia ligea. Next base: position 21,523,271 of record OU785221.1, on the reverse strand, counting down.
CAATATCAATACGTTCTTCAGTTTGCATTACTCAGTTTTTTTTAACCAGTTTTAGTACTAACTTAAAGTACCGTTTTTTTTATTCATTATAGGCTTACGCTTGACCATAATCACACCTGATTGGATGTGATGATGCGGCCTAAGATGGGACGCGCTTGCCTAGAAGATCCCTATTCACTCTTGATTTAAAGATACTCGGATTGTAATTGGTAGGAAACACAGTTTTTGGTAGAGTGCTCCAGACCCTAGCCATGCGAATAAGGAATGAAGACGCAAAGCGCTTCGTACGTGTGGATGGAACGTTGTCGACATAGAGGTGAAAACTCGCACGGCGTCTTGTGGTACGACGCGATGGTAGAAAGGTGAAGGAGGTACAAGATCGAAAAGCTCCTGAGCTGAACATCTCAATTGATGAGATTATTTACTTTTTTTTAAAATTTATCTCTTCCTAAGTAATGGATAATCATTAATGCCCAGAAAAGTACATAATAATTATCCCTTCCATTATAATTTTACTTATAGAGTTTTAAATTTTCCCTAAAAAGCGTGGGTTTTTAAACGGCATTCTACACGGCACAAGTTGCGGGCGACTGCTTGTTTGCTCGCGCGAAGGTCGCTGCAGGTAGGCCTTCTACCTCAGCTCGTGAAATGTATCAATGTAGTGCAACTTTTGTACGGAGCGTGCGAAGTGGGGGTCGCGCAAGGTGGTGCGGTTGGGCCGCCGTTTTATTTTTTATGCATTTCTCGTAAATTTAATATTCAACGGATGTCAGTTGTAACGGTTTGTATTTGGATCGACCGGCATGGGTCAACGTTTGTAGAATTTGACTTTTGTGAAGTTATGAATTTGATTTATTTATTTTACGTAGGACAGCTTGTGTCACTTACACTTAAGTATTGGCTCCTCGTGGTTTCGGGATTTTAAGTATTGCCAAATGCGTATCACATTGTAGAAAGCATAATATAAAAATTAATATCAACCAATATATATGTTTGAAAATTTATATTCTATAAATATAAAATTCAAAGTCCTGACTGACTGACTTATATATCAACGCACAGCCTAAACCGCTGGGGTTAGAAACTTGAAATTTTGACAGTAGGTTCCTTTTGTGACGTAGGCGCTCACTAAGGAAGAATTTTACAAAATTCCACCCCTAAGGGGGTGAAATAGGGGGTGAAAGTTTGTATGAAAGTCCGTCATTTCTCAAGTTATATCCATGAAACTTGGTATTTGAGCTTCTGGTTTAAAATAAAGAAATACGTGTTTCACAGTTTTTGAAAATTCTACCCCCAAAGGCGTTAAATAGGGGTTGAAAGTTTGTATGAAAGTCCTTCATTTTCCAAGGTATAACCATGAAAGTTGGTATTTGGGCTTCTGGTTTAAAATAAAGAAATACGTGTTTCACAGTTTTTGAAAATTTTATCCCCAAGGACGTTAAATAGAGAGTTTGTCCTTCAATCACGCCGCAACAGAGCAACGGATCAACGTGATTTTTTGCATGGGTATAGTTGAGGACCCGGAGAGTGATATATATAGGATTTATCCCGGAAAATTAAGGAGTGCCTGTGGGAATTAAAAAAACCTTATGCCACGCGAACGAAGTCGCGAGCATCGTCTAGTACGTGCATATAAATTCAAGAAGAAAAGTGATTGTCATAATGTCAATACTAGAAATAAAAATAAACTTGTAATGCCTGCTTCTAGGCTTAGTAAAACTAGCAATTCATTTGTTGGAAAGAGTGTCCGCTTCTACAATAAGCTCCCAGAAGACATGTTGAAGATGTCTCTGAATAAGTTCAAAGTTAATGTAAAACGTAAACTCATCTCAAAATCCTATTACCATGTGAAAGATTACTTAAATGACAAGGAAGCTTGGCAATAATTTGCTCTAATGGCTCTGATAGTTCCTTAGTTAAGATGATTTGTGAGATGGTGATAATGGAAAAAAAAACCCAGCTGAGTTTGTTGTGGGCTCTCCTCAGACCAGGGCGCGTTTGGAGCCCTCGTAGCTTTAATTTTAAGATACCGTAACAGATTATCACCATCATATTTTTATGTAACTGGACGTCAATAAGTGTAGTGTATCTACCTAAATGGAATAAATATTTATGACTGACTTAAGACTGAATACTGCAAATCTAAGCGTGTGAAAAAGTTAAGTAGGTATACTTCGTAACAATATTTCTGTTGTCTAGTCACTGAATATGATCATTTTTGATCGGAGAACGGATAACGGAGTTCCCGTGGGAATTAAAAACAATAATGTATGAGGATCATGAGTATGTAGGCAGCGTGCGCCCCTCTCTCCCACTGACCTGCACCCTGCTCTCGGTGAGGCCGATGCGCATGGCGATCTCCTCGCGCATGAAGATGTCGGGGTAGTGCGTCTTCGTGAAGCAGCGCTCCAGCTCGTTCAGTTGCGCCGGCGTGAACCTGCCACACAAACAAACAAACTGACATTCAAATTAAATGATTCATTTATTTCACGTAGGACAACTTTTGCTACTTAAGAAATGTCGTGACTCTAACACCGATTCGGAAAGTAAATTCCACTGAGAAGCACCGCACAAAAACTCAGCAGTTGCTCTTTTTAAAAAAGAAAAAGAATGTTTCTTTGTAACTAATACACAATACATGGTAATGTTATAAGAATTACACTGACTCGCGGGCTGCATTCGTGAAGGCAATTTCTTCCATGCAACTTTGTCATTGAAAAATCCATCAATAGTATAATAGCCTCGGCTTAGCAAATGCTGTCTTACAGTCTTTCAGACGGACACTTCCTGTGATTTTCTCCTTTCAAAATGTATCCTCAATGCGACTCGATACGACGCGACGCGACATTATTGACCCTTCATGTGGCCTACGTTGTCGCGTAGAGAAGTTTGTCTTTCTCTATGAGTCGTATCGCGTCACGTTGTGTTGCGTCATTCTCGTCGCTCACCTAGGACAACTGGTACAGGAGAACCATTTTTTTAAATTCTATCACAAGTTAGCATTTGACTGCAATTTCACCTGATGGTAAGTGATAATGCAATCTAATTGATGGTAGTGGGCTAACCTGTAAGGCGTATGGCAGTTATATTAAACCCATATCGGTTACTACACCCATATCGGTACCCATACCTACCCCTAATCAGTTTCTACACAGCATTTCATGCAACGCTAAATCGCTTAGGCAAGTAATAGGGGTTAAAGTATAAAATTGCCGTTTTATTGTAATAGGTACTTCGAATTGACATAGAACCTTCATGGTTTGAGATTTTTAAGTGAAACTTTTTTCACATGGTACCTATGTAGTTCTTCATTTTAAAAAATGTGCAACATTCGATTATCGACTTTCAGTTGTTTTTTTGTTCAGCTTAGACAAGGGAGATGGATACTTCGAAAATTCGAGTGATTTTTGAAGACGAGTTCCGACGCGGAACTAACGCGGCAGAAACATACTAATCAGCAATTTCAGACTTTAACCCCTAATAACTCTTTACCAGTAGAGTGGTAACTAGCTACGACAGAACTTGTCAGAGAGATCGTCAAAGCAGTAGTCGGTATAGTGTGTAGGACGGTGGTGGAGACAGTAGGTCCTCACCTGGTCCGATGCCTCTTCTGCTTGGCGGGCTTGTCGCTGTCGGAGGCTGAGGACGACATGCTGACCGGCGCGGACATGTGCCCGCCGTGCTGCTGGTGGATGCCTGCCAGACAAGCGGACAATTCGATAAAACAAACTTTTACAAGTGCTCATCGTGGAGTGAATCTACCAGCCTTCTAATCTACGGAGTCTTTACCTTGGGAAACATCTGCTTTTGAAGTGAAAACTTCTTTAGCCGCGTCACCAACACCGTCACGTCGTCTTAAATATAAATATACCTTCTACATTCGTAATAAAACTGTAATGCCTTAGTTTGAAGGTTTTTATAAATTTGTTTTTTTTTTTAATTATTTTAAATATTCGTTTTCACTTCTATCGGCAGTCCCTATGACTGCGATTTTTTTTGTATATTTTTTGTTGTTAGGTTTTGTGTTTATGACTTCTTGGGGTGGAAGTCAGGTTATATGAGATCTTTACCCACTAAAACCCCCTCGGTTGCCATCCTAAGTGCCAATAATATGTATTACATATTGGGAAGCTGCGAGTTCTCATATGAACCTTGGGAAACACCTAACAGACCCGGAGCAACCCAGGAATATCCCGGCCAAGCATCTGGCAGCGAGTGGTATTGATGGTAGCAATAGCAATAGTTCGGCAATCGTTAAAGTGATACTGGGTATCTAGGAGCTTTACATAGTCTCTCCAAGATGAAGAATCTACTACAGGTTCGGAACGCCATTCCTACCAATTAATAGAGTCAGCAAATAATTCGGCGCTTGCTCTATTGAAAAATTCGTCGTCATCGTCAACCGATCCACGTCTAGTGCTAGACATAGGTCTTATGCAAGGACTTCTTGTTCCGCCTGGAACCTTTTTTTTTTTTTTTTATTTACTACAAGTCAGCCCTTGACTGCGATCTCACCTGATGGTAAGTGATGATGCAGTCTAAGATGGTAGCGGGCTAACCTGTTAGGGCCATGGCAGTTATATTAAACCCATACCCCTATTCGGTTTCTACACGGCATCGTACCGGAACGCTAAATCGCTTGGCGGCACGTCTTTGCCGGTAGGGTGGTAACTAGCCACGGCCGAAGCCTCCCACCAGGCCAGACCAGGGAATTTCAGAGATTATAAATTTCCGAACCCTGCCGGGGATCGAACCCGGGACCTCCGCACATTAAGGCAACAGCGCTCAACACTGCGCCACGGAGGTCGTCAGAACCTGCGGCTCCCTGCGACTCGTTCGATGTTATTCGTCATTTTTAACCGACTTCAAAAAGGAGGAGTTCTCAATTCGACTATATGTGTTTTTTTTGTATGTATGTTACGCGATCATTCCGCCAATTAAGAATCAATTTTGATGATTATTTTTTTGTTTGGTAGATCATACTTCAGAGGTGGTCCCATATAAATTTTATCGAAATTGATTTAGGGCTTTTTGAGAAAATCAACAAAAAACAAAATGTATACCCAGATAATGTTTTTTACTTTTTAGTTTAAGTTGGTACTTATAGATATAGTTTTGAAGTCGGTTTTTGTTTTAGATGAAAGCGAATAATTATTATCTATGAAATTATTTAAGTATGAAATTATTACCATTAAAAGTATGTTCAGTCAATTAATTTAGTAGGTAATTTCAGTGATACAGAGTTGAGTGGCACATATAAGAATGCTTGAAGGTCTCATCTCTTTGTTTGTAGTAGGTACATAATGTCATGTTGTTTGTTACCTTGCAGATGGTCGGCGCGGATGGAGTGCGCGAGCAGCCTCTGCGCGGGCGCATGGTGCCGCTCCACGCTCGGCTTGAGCTCGAGCTCGAGCTTGCTGTCGCCGCACTCTTTGTGACCTGCCACACACACACAACAATCACTCTCACTCGTGCTCGTGACTCCATCGCTCCGCCTCAAGAAAGTCCGAAGGTCGTTCGTGGGAATGAGCATTCTATTTTATAACAAAATTCCACAATCTATTTTAAACTTGCCATTACACAAGTTTAAGAAATCCATTAAAAGTATGATTTTGAAAAAAAGCTTAAAAGCTGTTGAAGATTACGTAAATGACAAAAGAGCATTTGACTCGCTCCAGCAATGCTAAGGACAGCGGTTACTTATGTATAGTAGGTAGGTATACATTAATTAAATTGTAAATGATCTTTTTTAAGCAACCGGCTTCGCATCCAGCAACCCACAAGTCAGTGTGATACCTACTTGTTACGTAGCGTATGCATTTTATATTATATACAAATTGTGACATTTTTCTGTTAAAAAGAGCAACTGCTGAGTTTCTTGCCGGCTCTTCTCAGTAGAATCAGCATTCCGAACCGGTGGTAGATTCTTACGACTTATCATAAGTGGCACAAGTTGTCCTACATGAAATAAATCATTTCTATTTCTATTTCTATTTCTATTTCTATTTCTATTTTTCAAAAGAGCAACCGCCGATTTTCTTGCTGGTTCTTCTCGGTAGAATATAATTCCGAACCAGTGGTAGATTCATTCGGCGATTCGAAAGCACTTGTAAAAGTTTATTCGAATAAAAAAAATTTGAATTTGGAATTTGCAATTTTGACACAGTCATTACACAAGGAGCAGTCGGTGGAATCGACATATTCACCAAGGTATTCCGTATCCACGTGAGTGGGTAAGATTTTTTTTTTTTAAACAATTGTAAGAGGTCACTACACTAAATTTTAAGTGTACATCTTTTAAGAGTCTATCTGTTTTAAAATGACTATGTTCCACAGACGAACAGATGATGGACTGACCGAAAAATAAGGGGTAATTTTAGTTAAGAATCCCTCAAAATTGACACATTTGTTTAAACGTTTGACTTTATATTTGTCATACTAAATTTCAATTTACCTACTCGTACTATGAGAAAATCTACTACACTAAACATATCGCCAAGATGTCTAAACGGTTAGAAATACTGGTATGAGAATTTAAGAAATCGTGAACAATCTGACAACATTAATAGAAGATAATAGAAGATAACAATAAAAGAAGATATTGAAATCGATTTTTTTATTGTCAAAACAAACTATTTACTTAAAGTACTCTAGAATCGTTATGGCTGCGCAGGACAACGCTTTCTTCATACAAACGTAGCAGTGATCGCTTCACTATTTGTTAAATTGTACGCCCAAAAATAAGCATGTTATCGATTCGTCATTAGCTAGTCGATATAAAACAGTAAAAAACCGGCCAAGTGCGAGTCGGACTCGCGCACCGAGGGTTCCGTACAAACCTGTACTAAGTTTTACGATTTATGACGTATTAAAAATAAAAATTACGTTTGTTGTATGGGAGCCCCCCTTTAATATTTACTTTATTGATATTTAATTATTTATTTTGAAAGGTAATATACAAGTTAATATTCTGTGAAAATTTGAACCGTCTACCTGTTACCGTTTTTAATATTGAGCAAAAAAATACGAAAAAAAACCGGCCAAGTGCGAGTCGGACTCGCGCACCGAGGGTTCCGTACAAACCTGTAGTAAGTTTTACGATTTATGACGTATTAAAAACAAGACGAAATGAACCGCAAAACTAACTTTGTTTGTAGAGGTTTATTGTTAATATCAAAAAATTACGTTTGTTGCATGGGAGCCCCCCTTTAATATTTACTTTATTGATATTTAATTATTTATTTTGAAAGGTAATATACAAGTTAATTGACCGAGCGAAGCGAAGGTCTCTGAGTCTACTTGGGTGAATTGGCACTTGTCCGTCCGTCCGTCCGTCCGTCCGTCTGTCAGAGCCTTATAACTTCTGAATTACTGAACGTAATTACTTCAAATTTAAATATACTATGTAAACCGATGGCCTCCCGCCGAATATGGATTAAAAAGTTATAAAAATTTTTATTTCAGGGGGGCTCTCATAGAAGCGAATGCGAAGTAAAATATTTTTTATAGCATTACATAGGGTTGCGGTATATCATTTTAAAGATAATGAGGAACGGAGTCCAAAAATATTTTTTTTTTAATTTTTCCCCTAAAATTGACGAAATGGGGGGCTTTCAAAGTGGTGATTTTCGGACGTCCAAAGATGACCTCAGAACTCCCAATTTTCTGAAAGGCTGAGCCTGAAACTTGATTAATTATTTGAATTATATCCTGTACTTGAACAACAAATACTAAAATTAGATAAATATTATAAGGAAACGAAATTATTTAATTTTTAATGAGCATACGTATTTTTAACAAACTTCACAATGTTGTCAATAGATGGCGCTCTGTACAAATTTATTAGTTTGTGCTTAAAAAGAAAAGGCTGAGCCTGAAACTTGATCACTTATTTGAATTATATCCTGTACTTGAACAACAAATACTAAAATTAGATAAATATTCTAAGGAAACGAAATTATTTAATTAGGGTTCCGTACCAAAATGGTAAAAATGGAACCCTTATGGTGCGACTTTCTCCGTCTGTCTGTCTGTCTGTCTGTCTGTCTGTCCGTCCGTCACACTCGATTATTTCAGTAACTACCGAAGCTATCGACATGAAATTTGGAATAGTTGTGTATATTAGTGGCCCAAAGACACTGGATTTAAAAAAAATTGGAAATTATTTTTTTTCTTATTTAAAAAGGGGGGAAAATCGGAGGGTTGAAATTTAAAAGTGAGATAACTGTACTGTGTGGGGTATCATATGAAAGGGTTTACTTTGTACATTCTAAAACAGATTTTTAATTATTTTTAGTCATGATAGTTTTTGATTTATCGGGGAAAAAGTCAAAAAAAATACCGTTCCCCCCCCCTTATCTCCGGAGTTTACCAATCGAAAAATCTGAAATAATTATGGTCAATAGGAATTTATGTATATTTTACAGGAAAACTATAGCCAATGCTCTAACTAGCATAGTTTTTTTGATATTAACAGAAAACCTCTACAAACAAAGTTAGTTTTGCGGTTCATTAAATTCATTAATCGTAAAACTTGCTACAGGTTTGTACGGAACCCTCGGTGCGCGAGTCCGACTCGCACTTTGCCGTTTTTTTTTTAATGAGCTTCACTATTTTTAACAGAACTTCACATAGATGGCGCTCTGTAAGTTTATGGATACCGCGAGGTCTCAGTTCGGGGCGAACCACTAGTTATTGACCGAGCGAAGCGAAGGTCTCTGAGTCTACTTGGGTGAATTGGCACTTGTCCGTCCGTCCGTCCGTCTGTCAGAGCCTTATAACTTCTGAATTGCTGAACGTAATTACTTCAAATTTAAATATAATATGTAAATCAATGGCCTCCCGCCGAATATGGCTTAAAAAGTTATAAAAATCTTTATTTCAGTGGGGCTCTCATAGAAGCGAATGCGAAGTAAAATATTTTTTATAGCGTTACATAGGGTTGCAGTATATCATTTTAAAGATAATTAGGAATAGAGTCCAAAAATATTTTTTTTTGAATTTTTCCCCTAAAATTGACGAAATGGGGGGCTTTCAAAGTGGCGATTTTCTAACGTCTAAAGTTGACCTCAGAACTCTCAATTTTCTGAACTCTCAAGCCTGAAACTTGATCAATTATTTGAATTATATCCTGTACTTGAACAACAAATACTAAAATTAGATAAATATTATAAGGAAACGAAATTATTTAATTTTTAATGATGATGATATTTTTAACAGAACTTCACACTGATGTCAATAGATGGCGCTCTGTGAAACCGCGAGGTCTCAGTTCGGGGCGAACCACTAGTATTCTGTGAAAATTTGAACCGTCTACCTGTTACCGTTTTTAATATTGAGCAAAAAAATACGAAAAAAAACACTTTTATTGTATGGGGACCCCCCTTAATATATATATTTTTTTAATTTTTAGTATTTGTTGTTATAGCGGCAACGGAAATACATCATTTGTGAAAATTTCAGCTTTCTAGCTATCACGGTTTATGAGATACAGCCTGGAGACAGACAGACAGCGGAGTCTTAGTAATAGGGTCCCGTTTTTACCCTTTGGGTACGGAACCCTAAAAACCGGCCAAGTGCGAGTCGGACTCGCGCACCGAGGGTTCCGTACAAACCTGTAGTAAGTTTTACGATTTATGACGTATTAAAAATAAAAATTACGTTTGTTGTATGGGAGCCCCCCTTTAATATTTACTTTATTGATATTTAATTATTTATTTTGAAAGGTAATATACAAGTTAATATTCTGTGAAAATTTGAACCGTCTACCTGTTACCGTTTTTAATATTGAGCAAAAAAATACGAAAAAAACACGATTATTGTATGGGGACCCCCCTTAATATATATATTTTTTTAATTTTTAGTATTTGTTGTTATAGCGGCAACGGAAATACATCATTTGTGAAAATTTCAGCTTTCTAGCTATCACGGTTTATGAGATACAGCCTGGAGACAGACAGACAGACAGACAGACTGACAGACAGACAGACAGACAGACAGACAGACAGACAGACAGACAGACAGACAGACAGACAGACAGACAGACAGACAGACAGACAGACAGACAGACAGCGGAGTCTTAGTAATAGGGTCCCGTTTTTACCCTTTGGGTACGGAACCCTAAAAACACGTTTATTGTATGGGGACCCCCCTTAATATATATATTTTTTTAATTTTTAGTATTTGTTGTTATAGCGGCAACGGAAATACATCATTTGTGAAAATTTCAGCTTTCTAGCTATCACGGTTTATGAGATACAGCCTGGAGACAGACAGACAGACAGACAGACAGACAGACGGACAGACAGACAGACAGACAGACAGACAGACAGCGGAGTCTTAGTAATAGGGTCCCGTTTTTACCCTTTGGGTACGGAACCCTAAAAAGATATTGATTTGGAAGTTATGACCCTCGAAAGATACTTATTTTATGAAATAAGTACTACACTATTAAGTATCGTAATTTTGGGCGTAAAAAGATTAGGAGTTTGAGAACTCCGAAACACTTTACCGTACCGCGTACTCTTCCACTGGTTCGGAAAACTTTACCCGGTTGCGAAGAACCAACCAGCCGGATAAATCCGGGGAGATCAAGTTAAGCATCAAATAGGTAATTGATTTAAAGAAGCAGCGAATAATTTGTAAAGCGAAGGATTTGATTTTAATATAGGACATGGAAGGAGTGCATAACTCTAGCTATTTGATGCAATATTCATATTATACTCGTATAATTTCACCTTTCTCCTGCCAGATTGGCTACTATTAATTAATAATTATTCAAAAGAATTGTATTAAGGTACATTACCTAATACCTACTACACTATTTGAACGTCTATAATAAGTGCTGGTGATATTTAATTATGTTACTTAAACTAAGTCAGGGTATCAAATGGGCCCGTTTGAGAAAAGCCCACACCAAACTAAGCCGTGTTTTGAATCAATTTATAATGCATTTTTCTTACGGTGGTAAGATGTGGGAGTGAAGAAGGAAGAGAGATCGCAGTCAAGAGCTCACTTGTAATACAATGAGCAAGCAAAGCAAATCTTGTTTCATGGATACCCGGACTTTATTAGAAAAATAGAATTATTGACCCAACTAGGATTAATGAAGAAAAGCGGGGCAATTACTCAAGTTTACTAAATTAAAGCAAACCAATTTTAAAACTTTTTAAAGAAACGTCATCCTTCGATAACATTGTAGAGAACTCGCAGGCAGGCATAAATTTAATCATTCATTCATTCATTCATTAACTAGCTGATGCCCGCGACTTCGTCCGCGTGGTTTACATTTTTTTGATTCCCGCGGGAACTCCTTAATTTTCTGGGATAAGAAGTAGCCTATGTCACTCTCCAGGTCCTCAACTATATCCATGCCAAACATCACGTCGATCCGTTGCTCCGTTGTGGCGTGATTGAAGGACAAACCAACAAACCAATAAACAAACACACTTTCGCATTTATAATCAAATCAAATAATAATAAATATTATAAATGCGAAAGTTTGGATGGATGTATGGATGTATGGATGTATGGATGTTTGTTACTCAATCACGCCCCAACGGATGAACGGATCTGGATGAAATTGGGCACAGAGATAGATTACAGTCTGGAATAACACATAGGCTACTTTTTATCCCGGAAAATTATCTTTAATTTTCCAGGATTCCCGTGGGAACCGAAAAACCACAATCCACGCGGACGAAGTCGCGGGCATCTGCAGCTAGTAAGCTATACATCTATAGGTACTTAGCTACGCTATGACCACTCTCTTTTCATAAAATAACTCAGGTACAGCAATCGGGGAAACGAATCCCAATGAATACAATTTAAAGAAGAATTACCCATGGTTGTAATATCACGACCCCCTCGGTGCAACTCGGCGGGATCAGCCCGGGTCGTAAACTGGGGTTAGCGGGATCGAATCCCGTAAACATAAGTTTCCTGCTCCCATTTGCTACTATTTTTACACCTCACTTAGATTTATTTATCATACTAATATTATAAATGCAAAAGTGTGTCTGTTTGTTGGTTTGTCCTTCAATCACACCGCACTAGAGCAACGGATCGACGTGATTTTAGCATGGGTAAACTTAGTCGAGGACCTGGAGAGTGACATAGACTACTTTTTATCCCGGAATCCAAGAGTTCCAAAAGGAATTAAAAAACCTCAATTCACGCTGACGAAGTCGCGGGCATTAGCTAGTTAAGTCATAATATTAGCATTTTCACTTTTGGAACCGCTGTAAGGTAACTTTTTCTTCAATTCATTAGAGCTTTTCTGCCTTATAATAAAATGTTGAGATTGTTCGGATCTTCATTTTAAGATAGGGCAGAAAGCACTGGACCCAAAATGCCCGTCCTTCTTTGGCACAAAGATTACACACAGTCTGGAATAGTACATGGGCTACTTTTTATCTCGGAAAATTAGAGGGATCCCGCGGGAACCAAAAAACCTCAATTCACGCGAAGTCGCGGGCATCAGCTAGTATCGAATATTATTTATCGCTAAAAGCAATTGGGTTTTGTCGGGATAGGGGATGAAAGTTGTAGTAGCGTCAAATCTCAACTATTTTTGATAATCATATTTTCTTAGTAAAGTTTTATCTGTCCGGACTCAGATTCTTATCTATTCTATATACTTATAATAAAACTGTAACATGTCCAATTCTGTACATTGAAGATATTTTGAAAATTTTTTTTGGAGGGCACTCATTATTCGATACTGAAGCCAAATCTGTAATTTTTTTCATTTTTGTCTGTCTGTCTGTCTGTCTGTCTGTCTGTCTGTCTGTCTGTCTGTATCTTGGCCGCGCATCACGCCGAAACTACTGAATGAATTCAAACGAAACTTGGCACGATTTGAGCCCATACTACGAGGTAGGACATAGGATACTTTTTATTCCGAAATTCTACCCCCGAAGGGGTGAAATAGGGGTTGAAAGTTTGTATGAAAGTCCTTAATTTCTCAAGTTATAGCCATGAAACTTGATATATGAGCTGCGAGTTGAAAATGGAGACATATGTGTTTCACAGTTTTTCAAAATTCGACCCCCAAAAGGGTGAAATAGGGGATGAAAGTTGGTGTGAAAGTCCTTCGTTTCTCAAGGTATATCGATGAAACTTGGTATACAAGCTACCGGTTAAAAATGAAGAAATACGTGTTTCACAGTTCTCGCAAATTTTACCCCCGAAGGGGTGAAATAGGGGTTGAAAGTTTATATGAAAGTCCTTCATTTCTCAAGTTATATCCATGAAACTTGGTATATGAGCTGCGGGTTAAAAATGAAAACATACGTGTTTCACAGTTTTTCAAAATTCCACCCCCAAAGGGGTGAAATAGGGGTTGAAAGTTTGTATAAAAGTCCATCATTTCTCAAGTTATTTTGATGAATCTTGGTATATCCACGCGGACGAAGTCGTGGGCATCAGCTAGTATTACCTATAACTGCGAAAGTTTGGATGAATGGATGAATGGATTGATGTTTGTTACTCAGCCAGAACGGCTGAACGGATCTGGATGAAATTTGGCACACAGATAGATTATAGTCTGGAATAACACATAGACTACTTTTTATCCCGGAAAATTAAAGAGTTCCCGCGGGAACCTAAAAAACCTCAATCCGCGGGCATCAGCTAGTAAATGAATTTCATGAAGATCTGGTATTGCTGGGAGATGGCGGGCGGAACTCTTCAACGGGTGACAGCAAATCAATCGCGATCAATGTAAACCTAACCCCCGATTGTGTAAGGAAATCGATATCGTAATCGACATGCCTGCACTTCACACAGCATAAGCTATCAAATGATTACGACTTACTTATACAATACAAGCGATCCGCCCCGGCTTCGCACGGGTAGCACTAATAATCCTAATAGTCTATACCCAATCTTATATATATATATAAATCTCGTGTCACAATGTTTGTCCTCAATGGACTTCTAAACCACTTAACCGATTATAATAAAATTCGCACACCATGTGCAGTTCGATCTAACTTGAGAGATAGGATAGTTTATATTATATAGATTAGGATTATTAGTGCTACCCGTGCGAAGCCGGGGCGGATCGCTAGTATAGCTATAAAAATGGTCATTGTAAGTGCTATGTATGCTATCACGGACTTTTTTTAGAACTTTTTGAGAGGAACAATTCCACCATACATTGTTTTCGTGTAACTTTAACTATTTACGCAGCGCACGCCACGTAAGCTCTCAGAAGAGAGGATTTTTTCCGACTTAGTTCACATAATTGCAATTTTCAATCAATCAATCTCTAATTTTTTGAAAATAAAATATAGACTATGTTACTCGCTGATAATGTAGCTTTCTATAGGTGAAGGAATTTTTAAAATCGGTTGAGGTGTTATTGAGTTTATCCATTACAAACAAACAAACAAATCTTTCCTCTTTATAATATTAGTTTAGATAGATTGGGTCTCTAAAGTCCGTCACAAACGAAAAGAAAAGCTAACGGGTTCTCGGTTTCGGTTAAAATTTGACTCGCACGTCTAATATTTTATCTAATAGGGAAAGCTTTATTTCTCCATGAAAGACATCCCAATAAAAAAGAATTTTCAAAATCGGTCCAGTACCCTTACTCTGAGATTGATCGAATTTAAAATACGGTCTCACTAAGTGAGGTGAATCACATTTGCGTCAAACTAAAATGGACCCAAAAACTATTGATTTACCTAAAGCCACAAATTCAGTGCAACCGATTCAAATTTCGAAACGTATCGTTTGGAGCGCCTAGCTGTGAATGCATAAACGAAATTGAGCTCTAAATTAATAAGACTAAGATTCATTTTAGTTTGATGCAAATGTAATTCACCTCACTTAGTGAGACCGTATTTTAAATTCGATCAATCTCAGAGTAATATAGGGTACAGGCGTCTTCGAGTAATCGGGGAACATACATAAAAAATAAAAAAAGATTCCGACGAATTGAGAACCTGCTCCTTTTTTTGAAGTCGGTTAATTAAAGAAAGCTTCAACTTCCCTTCAATGTAGGTACCTATGTTGATTTCATGAATAAGGCATTCTTGGAACATAGAAAAGACCTATTAGAATTTTTTTTTAACTTTTATATACCTACAAGTGCTTTTGTCAAGTGAATCTACCACCTGGCTCAAAATGCCATGCCTACCGAGTACCTACCTAGAGTTGACCCAAGTCGGTAACTGGATGGGTAATCGCATTTGAAAGTCCGAATTTGGCCTTTTCGTTTCCTCCGTGCCTCGGAGAGCAAGCTAAACCGTCGGTCCCGGTTATTATCACTAACATCTGATAATAATCGTTACAAAAACTCTATCAAGTCATATGCGGAAGGACGTGGGACTGGGAATCCACCGCATTATTATCCCAAGAAAACTCCTACCATTATGTGATTAATGGAAAGGGGTCTTAACGATGAGAAATACGACGCAGAGAGACTAAGTTTTTTATAATACCTAAGTACCTACTAAGTAGTAATTATCTACTTTCTAAGTATGTCTTATACCTACCTAATTTTTTACACACCTGAAGAATATTTAATTAGGTACATAGTATACCTAGTACTCACCTCCTAAAGCTGTCGCCGTGAGGTTATTAAGCATGGCCTTAAAAGGCCAACCCTGGCCGCCCCCTATTCCGACATCGTCGTCTCCACGCCTTCACAAAACATTAAAAGAACTTCGAACACAGTTTCCATGAGAAATACACTGCAAAAAGCACTATTAAATTGTTTATTTCCGTATCCGGTCACGAAGGGCCAACTCTCATTTTTGTTTCGTTTATTTTCGATCACGGTTCTTTAAAAAAAAAGGATCACCCGCGGTCACAAAATGTCAAAATACCGTCGAAATCCCGCCTTAATACAAAATAATTATCACTTTATTACTCCCAATTAGTTTTAATTACGGCAGCGCTCAACTTATTTACACACTTAATTTTTGTTATAAAATTAATATAACCCGTTTAGTATCAATTTGTATAAATTTGCAGTTTGATTGGTTCGCCCTTACAATGATCGTTTAATGTGAAAACTCGCCGCCGACTGCTACAAAAACAGATAGCGCTCACATTGTTGCCGAGGCAGCCCTGGGGGCGTAGCTCCCGGACGCATACCCGTCTCTTTCCCCCTCCAGCTAAACCCGTAAACGCACATCGCGATATTCCAGCACGGATCAGTAATGGATGTTAACATTTTGTTAACGGGCGATTTGAACGAACGAATAATCTATTATTTCATTCGTGCGCGTATTATTGATACGCCGCTTTCGAGTATCTCCAATATTCAACGCGTCCGGCCATCTCTCTCCTCCTCGTGCACTGCGTCATCTGCACTAGTATATGCGTCTCTGTCTCGCGCGCCGAGAGGTTTGCCGAGTGAGGGGGTTTCCACCAGTCAGAGCTCGGGAAAATCACTTCCCACTTCAGGGCTGGCGCTCGCGAGATATTGAAACATACGTATAGCGAAGGCGGTGTCTTTTGTAATGGAAAAAACAAATACTTGCTTGCTATAGCTAGAGGTATAGTATAGAATAGAGCAGCGAAGGCTTCGAGGGTAAAGAGTGCTTCGGAAATATTTCAGGGCGCGCTCTGAGTGGGGTTTCTTGTAACGTTACGTTTTCGGACGTCGCTGAATAAGGAATGTTTGGGATAATTGTTTTTTTTTTATTAGAATGTCCTATCTCCTTTGTGTTTGTTTGTTAGGTAAGTAACTATGTTGGACTTTCTGGATGTGCTTACCAGTAATATGTTTTGAATTTTGTACAATAGATCTCACATGTTACTGGTACTAATTCGACTCTACAATTTGGGTGCTTGACTTGCTTATTGTGACCAAAACTTTTTAAGCTACGTAAAGTTCCCTATAGAAACTGAGTTTGTTGTGGGCTCTTCTCAGACCAGGGCGCGTTTGGAACCCTCGTAGCTTTAGTCTTAAGATACCGTTGTTAATTATCACCATCAATTCTTATTCTTTATAAACATGACGTTCAGAAGGTGTACTTTGTACTTAGGTACCTACCAATTTTGAATAAAGATGATTTGATTTGATTTGATTTGAAACCATACATTTCTTCTTGATATTTTGAAGTTTAACTAAATATTAAACTAAATAGTTAAACTAGATGATGCCCGCGACTCCGTCCGCGTGGTTTAAGTTTTTATGATTCCCGCGGGAACTCCTTAATTTTACGGGATAAAAAGTAGCCGCCTATGTCACTCTCCAGGTCCTCAACTATACCCATGCCAAAAATCACGTCGATCCGTTGGTCCGTTGCGGCGTGATTGAAGGACAAACCAATAAACCAACAAACAAACACACTTTCGCATTTATAATATTAGTATGATTGGCCACATTATTTGATACGGATGAAAATGATCTATGGCTTTAATTTACGAGACTTCAAACAGGATGTGAATATTATACTTTGACTTTGTATGTTTGTTTGTTAACGATTTTCTCGGAAACTAATGAACCGATTTTAATGATTTTTTCACTATCGTAATCTACGTACTTTCGAAATGTTTTTAGTATATAATACACCTAGATGTCTTCCTAACGTACGATGTTATATACATAAATGTACAGTCATGTCACAAATTTTTTTTATTCAATTTTTCAATCACAAATTATATCAGTTAGCTGTCCGTTATAGTTAAACCTGTAGGTACCTAAATTGCGTTCCTTTGAAATGTAATAATTAGTATACGAGTACAAACAAGGCATGCAGTAGTCTGACGCGGATGAAAATATTGTACCCACGTTAATATTTTAACATGAAGCACGGCGTCAAAGGCTTTCATAAAAAGCTATATTAAACTTACGGTGGAAATATTCCCCCGTGGACGTAGACTTGCGACGAAATATCTACTAACAAGCTTCAAGTAGGTCGGTAACGCTGAGTTGCACGATACAAATACAAAAATTTAAGTGGTACTTAGACTAATTTAATCGCAAGAATCGTCTTGGAGTCTTGTGATTAAATTAGTTTATCTACACTAATGTTATAACATTCTACTTATGTTTCCAATACTTGACTTATAATTACTACTGTTATAGCGCAGATAACAAAACACTCAATTTGAGCAATTTCACATGATGGTATAATATCCACATCGATATCGTAAAATCTCATTATAACATCAATAAAACGCGACCAATTAACCTGGCGAGCCTTATGTCAAAATCCTCATACAAGTTGTATAAAATTTTGATAGGCTGGCTTTTGAAAACAGTTGGGTTATACGTGAAAACTTCGTCGAAACTACTAAACTTACATACACAAAACTCTTTGGTAAGATCTTGTGCCAATTAAATAAAAAACGAACAGCGCGCGCTCGCTCCTGATTGGCCCTGCGCGCGCAGCTGCGCTCTCATTGGTTAGATTTTAATGGCGGCAAGTTCACTGTGACAATACACGTACGCGTGAATTTAATGTTTCGCAATGTGTTTTGTATTGTCAGCTTTTACTCTTGTTGTTTGATAAATTGCATTCGTGAAGATAAAGTAGTGTATGCAACTGCATATAACACGGGTATTAAAACACTCGTTACTATTATGAAACTCGCTGCGCTCGTTTCATAAACTCACACTCGTGTTTTAATACCCTTCATTATATGACAGTTGCATAAACTACTATTAATCAACACTTAAATTTTTAAAATAGTTTCGTGCAACTCAGCGTAAGTGTCTGAGATTATCGTAAATTTTTGACATGATAACGTCTTATAAATCGACGAACACCGGCTGCACGCACGAAACAGTGTCGCCTTCCGCCTGAGCCTGAGCGTGCAAGTGAGAGCGCGGAAAAAACGATAGAGAGGCACGATCGGCCCAAGCGTAGGCTTGTGACACATTTATCTCTCTTCTCGCGTGACGTCAGAGCTAGCAGTTCGAATATATCTGCTACTGGAACGCCGCCACGCGAGCTTCTTCGAGAACTTCTAGTTATCACGTAAAACTATCACCCGATTTTACAGACGACCAATTTTTAAAGTGAGTCTATATTTTCGTAAAAAAAAGCTAATAAATTGACTTAAAAATTCAATAGTTTTTTATTCAAATATACTTTTTAGGGTTCCGTACCCAAAGGGTAAAAACGAAACCCTATTACTAAGACTCCGCTGTCTGTCTGTCTGTCTGTCTGTCTGTATGTCTGTCTGTCTGTCTGTCTCCAGGCTGTATCTCATAAACCGTGATAGCTAGAAAGCTGAAATTTTCACAAATGATGTATTTCCGTTGCCGCTATAACAACAAATACTAAAAATTAAAAAAATATATATATTAAGGGGGGTCCCCATACAATAAACGTGTTTTTTTTTTAATAATTTAAAACTTACTACAGGTTTGTACGGAACCCTCGGTGCGCGAGTCCGACTCGCACTTGGCCGGTTAGTCGAATGAATCTACCGGCTCGGAATGCTGTTCCTACCGAGAAGAATATTTTTGAGAAGCGGTTGTTTATAATATTATCCATACTAAATAATTGCGAAAGTGTGTCTATCTATCTGTCTATCTGTCTGCAACGCTTTCTCGGTCCATCTTTTCAACTGATTTTGACGAAATTTGGTATACGAAGGTAGGTTAAATCCCAGGGAAGAACATAGGCTACTTTTTATCCCGGAACATTAAGGAGTTCCCACGGGAAGAGTACGGACAATAGATTTTCGGTGCACAGTGATTAAATAAAATAGTCGCAAGTCTGCGGCGGCCTCAACTGTGCGCTTCAGATTGTTACATGGAGCGAGGCCGTCGCTCAGGGTTTTATTAAAAAATCCACGTCGTTTTATATATTACTAGCGGATGCCCGCGACTTTGTCCGCGTTGAATAAGTTTTTTAAATTCCCACGTGAACTTCTTAATTTTCCGGGATAAAAAGTAGCCTACGTCACTCTTCCGGTGGGTACCAACTATACCCTCTGTCAGTGGCGTGCACAGGTTTTGAAGCTAGGATAGGCATTAGGTAGTCAGAATATCTATTTACTAGCTGTTTTGATGAAATATGAGCATTGACGTATTTCCATGGTAAGCAGCGCTTTTATGCCTCTATGAACTGCACGCCACTGTGCTCTGTTGCGGCGTGATTGAAGGACAAACCAACAAACCAATAAACGAACAAACCAACAAACAAACACACTTTCGCATTTATAATATTAAGTATGAAAGTATGATGTCCAGACAGAAAGCAGAAGATGTATTGCGTTTGATAATAAAACGATATATCTACAGTTCGCGCGCGAGTTGAATGCAGAGTAAATGTATGTGTGACCATAGATTTACTCTGCATTCAACTCGTGCGCGAACTATACTTTGGATAATATTATTATCGTAGATATTTCTAACTTTTTCAGCCGGCAGAAACCGAACACCGGAACGCTAAATCCGGCTTCCAGTAGACCTGAGAATTTGATATGAATTTCAGCTTGATACCTCCATGCGTTCCTGAGAAAAAGATGGTTGACAGACAGACAGAAAGACAGATGGACAACAAGTTGTTTTTGAAAAAAAAATCTATTACAAGTTAGCCCTTGACTGCGATCTCACCTGATGATAAGTGATAATGCAGTCTAAGATGGTAGCGGGCTAACCTGTTTGGAACATGGCAGTTATATTAAACCCATACCCTTAGGTATTCGGTTTTTACACGGCACCGTACCGGAACGCTAATTCGCTTGGCGGCACGTCTTTGCTGATATAGGGTGGTAACTAGCCACGGCCTAAAACCCGGGGAAAATTCAGAAATTATAACCTAAATTGACCCTGCTGGCGATCGAACCCAGGACCTCCGAACGTTAAGACTACAACACTCAACACTGCGCCACGGAGGTCGTCGACTCGATCCTATAAGGGTTTCATTTTCCTTATGAGGTACGGAACCCTTAAGTGTCTTTACTACTGTAATTCGGAATATTCCGGATAGATATTGCACAGACGCAAGTGGCAATAGGACGTGGTTCAGTCGCATTCTCCCTTCAATTACGACTACCTGCCTACCTCTACCTCCCCCTACCTCTACCTGCCCTTACCTGCTACACGTCGCTACGAGCTACGAGTGGCTACGGCGTAGCGCTCGGCTACGGAAGGAATTTAGATTAAAAATACCAGCTTTGTTTCAAGTGGAGCACTCCACCAGTCCCAGTGCTCGAGGAGTATTAATATGTGACTGACGGTTACATACATTGTACAATAGGGATGACAACATAATCAAATCAGCAACTCTTTATCAAACTTAATAACGCACTTCTAGTATGGAAGTTGTATGAAATTCACAGTAGTGACGTCATAAAATTTCAAATGGTTATCAAACTTAAAACTAACCGAGGATGTGAATTTTAGGTCTTTTGGAAGACCCTCTATTTAATAATCAGTTAGAAATAATTTATTTTTGATATAGGCATCACCCTATTGGGATGTTTCCTATGTCAACAATAAATTAATTATTTTTAACCGACTTCCAAAAAAGGAGGAGGTTCTCAATTCGGCGCGTATGTTTTTTTTTTTTTTAGTGTATGTCGGGCGCATATCTCCGTGATTTCTTAACCGATTTAAAAAGGAGGAGGCTCGCAATTCGGCGCGTATGTTTTTTTTTTTTTTTTTTTAATGTATGTCGGGCGCATATCTCCGTGATTTCTTAACCGATTTGAAATTTTTTTTCAATAATTAAAATGCGCTTACATAGGCAGTAAATAATTAATTATTTTTCTAGTATCTAGTACCTACATACTCGAGTTTTATATTCACGTTTCCTCACAAATATATTGAAATACTTTGAGTGATACACGGGCCTTATGGGTTTAACAAACTCGTGACGATGGTCAGTGTAAAAACCTACTTAGGTACCGCTATTATATCACAAACTACTATTAAATGATTAATAAATAGAGAGTGTTCCAAAAGACGTAAAATCAACGTCCTCTGTTAGGTGTAAGTTTGTGTGTAGGCGATGAGGTATGGAAATTATAATAAAGGAATAATTAATTAACTTACAATGTAGTTAAGTACGTAAGCTCTCGGTGGCTGTTAATGGCGTCAGTTAGTTAAGACGCATTAGTGGGAAATGCCTCGAGTGAATTTTATTCCGCGACCTCTATTCATTAATACAAATCACGTTTTTCACTCTATTCAAGTAATCAATCAATCAATCAATCAATATTCATTTATTCAAATTAGGTAGGTATGCTGTACACTTATTGACGTCCAAATAAATAATAAAACAATGCCACGACGGGCGACACAGAGATTAGCCATCAGCGCGGAGATATTATAGTGCACAAGTGTGTGCGGCGCATACACAGGTGCGCTCTCTGTTCCTTCACTCTCATAGCCCGACGGGACGGAAAATCCAACACGACCGGTAAGCGGTGAGGAGCAACGTTAGCGTGCTCTCCGTGGCACGGGGGTGATACCGCCAACTTCCTAACTCCGGACTAGTACTGAAAAGTTCTTCCCAGAAAAATCCAATACTTGTTACTCGAACCCGGGACCTCGTCGGCCGCAGTCGAACATGCTGACCACTAGACCAACGAGGCAGTCACGCTACTGTAGTATAGCTATTAGCTACCACCTTATTGGCAAAGATGCAATCAAACCAATATGACACCATCAGCTGATCATCATACTAATCATACTAATATTATAAACTAGCTGATGCCCGCGACTTCGTCCGCGTGGACTAAGTTTTTTCGATTCCCGCGGGAACTCATTAATTTTTCGGGATAAAAAGTAGCCTATGTATGTATGTATATATATTCTTTATAGCTGATGCCCGCGACTTCGTCCGCGGGAAATAAGTTTTTCAGTTAATTTTCCAGGATAAAAAAACCGGCCAAGTGCGAGTCGGACTCGCGCACCGAGGGTTCCGTACAAACCTGTAGTAAGTTTTAAATTATTAAAAAAAAACTACTTACTAGATCTCGTTCAAACCAATTTTCGGTGGAAGTTTGCATGGTAATGTACATCATATATTTTTTTTAGTTTTATCATTCTCTTATTTTAGAAGTTACGGGGGGGGGGACCAACATTTTACCACTTTGGAAGTGTCTCTCGCGCAAACTATTCAGTTTAGAAAAAAATGATATTAGAAACCTCAATATCATTTTTGAAGACCTATCCATAGATACCCCACACGTATGGGTTTGATGAAAAAAAAATTTTTGAGTTTCAGTTCTAAGTATGGGGACCCCCAAAATTTATTGTTTTTTTTCTATTTTTGTGTGAAAATCTTAATGCGGTTCACAGAATACATCTACTTACCAAGTTTCAACAGTATAGTTCTTATAGTTTCGGAAAAAAGTGGCGGTGACATACGGACGGACAGACAGACAGACAGACAGACAGACAGACATGACGAATCTATAAGGGTTCCGTTTTTGCCAAATTTGGCTACGGAACCCTAAAAAGTAGCCTATATTACTATCCCACGGTATAATCCCCCTATAATGGTGAAACACGTACTTCTTCATATTTTAACGAAAGCCCAAATGCTGTTTCATGGATATAACTTGAGAAATTAAGGATTTTCATACAAACTCTCAACCCCTATTTTACCCCTTCGGGGGTGGAATTTTGAAAGACTGTGAAACACATATGTTTTCATTTTCAACCCGCAGCTGATATATCAAGTTTCATGGCTATAACTTCAGAAATTAAGGACTATCATACAAACTTTCAACCCCTATTTCACCCCTTCGGGGGTAGAATTTCGGGATAAAAAGTATCCTATGTCCTACCTCGTAGTATGGGCTCAAATCGTGCCAAATCGTTTGAATCCATTCAGTAGATTCGGCGTGATGCGCGGCCAAGATACAGACAGACAGACAGACAGACAGACAGACAAAAATGAAAAAAATTACAGATTTGGCTTCAGTATCGAATAATGAGTGCCCAAAAAAAATTTTCAAAATATCTTCAATGTAGGCAGAATTGGACCTGTTACAGTTTTATTATATAAGTATAGATGCGAAACGGTGTTTGTTTGTTGGTTTATTAGTTTATCCGTCAATCATGCCGCAACAAAGCAACGGATCGACGTGATTTTTGCATGGTTATAGTAGAGGACCTGGAGAGTGATAATTATATAGGCTTCGTTTTATCCCGGAAAATTAAGGAGTTACCGTGGGAATTATAAAAACTTATTTCAGCTAGTCATCAATAACTATAAAAGGCTTTGTCCTGAGTGACAGACAGACACCCTACAGCCTAAACGGCTGAATGTAGAAATTTGAAATTTTGAGAGAATATAATTCCATTATAGGATTTTTCGGAATTCCACCCCCAAGGAGGTTAAATAGGCGGCACAAGTTACGAGTATATCCATGAAACTTGGTATTTGTGCTTTCGGTGAAAAATTAAGAATTTAATGTTTTACACAGTTATGTATTTTTTTAAAAACCTAATTCTACGCGGACGCAGTCGCGGGCAAACGCCAGTTGTACCATAAGGCTATAATTAAACTGCCATAACCCTTCCAATTTAGACCACTTACATCTTAGACAGCCTTGAGAGGTGAGATGAAATCATCAGATGAAATTGCATTCAAAAGCCAAATTACCTATAATAGAACTAAACGATGCCCGCGACTTCGTTCGCGTTAATCAAGTTTTTTCTTATTCCCACGAGAACTCCGTTATTTTCCGGAATAAACAGAACCCTATGTTCTTCCTTGGGATGAAACCTATCCCTATACCAAATTTCATCAAATCGGTTAAAAAGATGGACCGACAGATAGACAGACGGGCAGACACACTTTCGCATTTATAATCCATACTAATATTATAAATGCGAAAGTGTGTCTGTCTGTCTGTCTGTCTGTCTGCTACGCTTTCCCGGCCTATCTTTTCAACCGATTTTGCTAAAATTTTGTATAGAGGTAGGTTATATCCCGGGGAAGGACATAGGGTACTTTATCCCGGAAAATGAAGGAGTTCCCGCGGGAATCAAAAAAGCTAAATCCACGCGGACGAAGTCGCGGGCATCATCTAGTATATTATATGGATAAATAAAAATGCATAGTACCAATCCAAACCGCATTGTACTTACCAAGTCATTTGTAACATGAATATTCCGAACCAGTGGTAGATTCACTCGACTATTCAAAAGCACTTGTCAAAGACTACTTGAATAAAAAAGTTTTGTATTTGTATTTGAAGTAAAGCAAATAAAATCGTATAATAGCAAAAGTATCGCATTAACAGCCGCGGAGGTGCTAAGCGATGATTTTTAATAAAAAATACACCCCTGCTTTAATATCGGTTATGCCTTAGGGTATCTCCTTTATAACCACTACCAAAAGAGCCTTTAAACCAAAAATATTCCAAGAAATGTAAGCCCTATGACTGAAACAATAAAACACATAATTGAATCCTTCGACAATATTTAGTATCTTTGTCATCGGAAACCAGTTGCAATCAAAAATGATTTCTATTGTAATTACATAAGGGATTATTTACAATGTTTGAGTTGGGAAGTAAAGCCGTGCTCACACTGAGGGAGAATGTAACGCATTGTAGCCGTAAAACCACGCGTAGTTTATTACAAGTTAATACGCGCCCGCACCCGCCAAGGCGGGTAGCTTGTTATACATCGCAGTGCAAAAAAATAACGCACTTCTATTCAAACCAATTCATGTTTATTTATTCAAATTAGGTGCATTGTACACTTTTTGACGTCCAATCTATACTAATATTACAAACTAGCTGATGCCCGCGACTTCGTCCGCGTGGATTGAGGTTTGTTGGTTCCCGCGGGAACTCTTTAATTTTCCGGGATAAAAAGTGGCCTATGTGTTATTTCTGAATATATTCTATCTTTGTGCCAAATCTCAGCTTTTTGAAGTGAAACTTCTTTAGAACCGTTGTAATTTGAAAATTCAATGAAATGAACAAGTGAATATAACTCAAAGAATTGCCATAGTTAAATGATATTTTTTGTGTAGGTATCACTGGATATTGAAATATAGTCTTATATATTTTTGGAATCTACTCATCATTGTTTTGATGACGACAATATAGCTAATCTCATTTTGGAAAAAAAACTTCAACTTTAGTCTTTGATGCAGGACCATGGTCACCATATCATTTTTTTTTTTAATTTCACTAGCCTATGTCATCTTGGAATAAGCTAAGGATTCTAACGATACCTCATTCATCAAAATCCGTTCAGGCGTATAGAAGTTATGGTGGAATATACAAACTCACAACATACATACATACATACACCCTGAAAACAATATACTCCTTTTTTCAGGCTTCGTGATATATCTATAGTCGGATGTTACATGTGCGCCATTTACCAGTCCCGCAGTGCACGGCACCCGGCCGGGCGCCATTGTAATAAACTTACACGGTTTTTAACTCCGCTTCGGCCCGCGCGCTGCGGGACGGCGACTCGCGCTGCTTGTACTGGTTACTGCGGAAGGACCCTTGCCATTAAGTGATTAATGGGAAGGGGTCGTGACCCTCAGCAATGAGGAATACGACGCAGAGAGAGAGACTAGCATCTGCTTCGTTGGTCTAGTGGTACTAAGCATGTTCGACTGCGGATGAAGAGGTCCCGGGTTCTATTCCCGGGTCGGGCCATGATATTTTTTATCCTCTAAAAGTAAGCCCTTGACTGTAATCTCACCTGGTAAGTGATGATGCAGTCTAAGATTGCAACTTGTTAGAGGTATGGCAGTTAGATTAAATCCATACCCCTAACCGGTTTCGGGGGATGGTTATTTTTATCGTCAGCAGCCAGCAAAACGGTGGTTTCTGGATCATGTGAAAAAAATTGTATTGACACAAATTAGTTCAAAAATCTTGGTATTTTAAATTTAATTTTAAGAATATTGCACTTTAGAATGGAAATGAAAGGGTTGTATTGTTAAAGTGTTCAATGTACAAAAGCAGGTAGCCGTCAGATTCGCGCTGAAATGAGAAGAGATTCCAAATTAATAAAATTTCCGTCGGAGGCGGCGTATTTCATAGCGAAATGAATATTTCTTCCCGGTAAATCGTAGCCTGCATAAACTTGACGAAATTTAGTGATGTGCCTACACCGAACTGGTATATCGATTATCGATATAAAATTCTATGAGAATTTTTACAAATATGTACTACAATTTGTAATGTTGATTATTGTACGCCATTATAAATGCGAGTGTGTCTGTCTGTCTGCTACGCTTTCACTATCCATCTGTTCAACCGATTTTGACGAAATTTGGTACAGGGATAGGTTTTATCCTGGGGAAGGACATAGGCTACTTTTCAGCCTGGAAATCTAAAGAGTTCCCGCGGTAATCAAAAAACCTAAAACCACGAAGTCGCGGGCATCATCTAGTAATGCAATAATTACATTACTAGATGATGCCCGCTGCCGATTGGGCTGCCATCAATATAGACTGATCGATAAGTTCACCAGACTACAGGCAGGCGGCCAATCATCCGCGGCCACGTTGAAAGTGATATTCAATTTCTTAAAACGAACATGATTTTATCAGAAAAGTATGAGGTGTGTGCCCGGTGAACGAATCCACGACCCGATCGAATAAACAACTAGACTTTCACCGCTTTGCACATATAAGCATAATACAGTATATTCATGATGCCAGAGTCTGTCAGTCTGTGTCAGAATTATTGTTTTAATATAAACTTCTATCGACAAGTCTCCCCGACGCCGCACATCACTACCGGCGCGTAAGAGCTAAGCGCTGTTCTCCCCGGAGAGCTAATATATTGTTATTTGCCTCCCCCCCCCCCCCCTTCCCTCTCTACACTCCCCTCCCCCCCCCCCGCGACCACCCCCCGGTGCACGTGCTTGTTCCTAGTTGTACCTACCACTATAACTACTGGAACTTGCTGGATCGGGCAGCAGGACTTGGGGAATTATGGACTCTGCATAACTCTGATTATATTTCAAGATAAATTATTATTTGCGTCGCGACCCACAACATGGCGTAAATATATAGTACTAGCTGACGCCCGCGACTTTGTCCGCTTGGAATAAGTTTTTTTAATCTCCTCCTAAATTTTCCGGAATAAAAAGTAGCCTATGTCACTCTCCAGGTCCTCAACTATACCCGTGCAAAAATCACGTCGAACCGTTGCTCTGTTGCGGCGTGATTGAAGGTAAACCCAACAAACAAACACACTTTCGCATTTATAATATTAGTATGATTCATACAGTGGGTTGACGCCCATACAAATGACAGACCCAGCTACCGTTGGAGTTGTAGTATTTCTCTGTATCTCTCTTAACTGGGGAAACTGCGTACAAAGACATTTTGTATTGAAAATTCTGGCAGTTTCCTCCTTCACGCCCCTGAGACCGTGCGTTGCTTCTTCGAGATGCCTCCGTCGAATGACTAGGTAGGAAATAACGAACTTTTAAAACTATATCCACAGTCTAACTCACACTTATGTTACACCCTTGTGGGCCTTGTGTTACTCCAAATTACATGTTGGTAGGAAACATCCAACATACAACATCATCTAGATTGGATATTGCTACGAAATATCCTATATTCTACTCGTTGGTAATTGACACTCACGATCGATTTACTAGAAAGTAGAAACCGCCTTCGCGCAATTTGCCTGTGCGCAAGGTGCAGAAATCGTTTGTGGGGTCGCGAGTGTACGCGTTTATAACATGGTACCAAAAGAGTTTCTAGATTTGGCTTTGCGTCAATTTAAAGACTGTGTTAAACAGCATTTGTTGATTCGAGGTTATTAAACTATATTGATGATTTTCTCGATGACAAAGTTGCATGGAAGCATTCTCCGGAGCATCTTCAGGAGATATTGACTCGACAATGCACGATTGTAAAGTGTTTCCGAACCGGTGGTAGATTCTTACGACTTATCATAAGTAGCCCAAGTTGTCCTACGTGAAATAAATCATTTCATTTCATTTCAAACGAATTACTAATTTTATAAAATCTTTTTTTTTGAAGTGAAAGAAAGAAAGAAAATCTATTTATTTTCACCATTGTGCCACACATTACAATACCTTAAGGTAAATGCTACCATGGCGCCTCCAGACTCCAGTACTTGAGCATTCAACTCATGGCGAAGTCCTAGAGGCACCTTGCCCACACTTGTGGTGTGTGGCACCACCTGGAAGAAGGCATCAGCTCAGCATAATGCAGAATGCCTTGCAATAAAATATTACAAGAGCATTCTGCGCTGATTTTCAGCTGGAGCCCTACTCCAGGTGACGCCACGGCTTCGTAACTATATCTACTAATTATTTATTACTAACTAGTGGTTCGCCCCGAACTGAGACCTCGCGGCATCACAGAGCGCCATCTATTGACGTCATTGTGAAGTTCTGTTAAAAGTACTGAAGCTCGTTAAAAATTAAATAATTTCGTTTCCGTATTATATTTATCTAATTTTAAGTAGTATTTGTTGTTCAAGTACAGGATATAATCCAAATAATTCAGTCATTAACTCTGACAGACGGACGAACAGACGGACGGACGGACGGACAGACGGACGGACAAGTGCCAATTCACTCAAGTAGACTCAGAGACCTTCGCTTCGCTCGGTCAATTATTAAGTGGTCAAATCGGTGTCTTGGAATAAATAGGTACCTACCACTCTTAAATTTATCTGTGTCGGTTATCAAATTGTCGCGTATTAGTGAGTCGCGATATAAATCAATGGTAATACAGTTTGAATAATGTGTTTCGGTAATCGGCAGTTTGTATTCCGCGCCGCGCCGATACCCGCCCGCCCGCCGCCCGCCGCCCGCCGCCCTCAACCCCCGCCCGCCCCAACGACGGACAACGCACCCAAATGTACTCGCTGTTTATACTTTATATCATACGCTACTAGCAGATACCCGCGACTCTGTTCGCCGTTCGCGTGGACTAAGTTTTACTCCATTCCCACGACAACTCCTCAATTTTCCGGGATAAAAAGTAGCCTATGTCACTCTCCTCCATCCAGGTTTTGCAAAAAATCACCAATTTGACAAACCTACAAACAAACACACTTTCGCATTTATGATATTACTAGATGATGCCCGCGATTTCGTCCGCGTGGATTAAGGTTTTTTGATTCCCGCGGGAACTCCTTAATTTTCCGGGATAAAAAGTAGCCTATGTCCTTCCCCGGGATATAACCTAGGTACTTCTATACCAAATTTCAGCAAAATCGGTTGAAAAGATGGGCCGGGGAATCGTAGCAGACAGACAGACAGACAGACAGACACACTTTCGCATTTATAATATTAGTATGGATTAGTATGATACGCTGGTAAAAGATTTATTTATTTACTAGCTGATGTCCGCAAGTTCGCGTGACATAAGTTTTATTTTATTTCCACGGGAACTCATTCATTTTCCGTGATAAAAAGTAGCATATTACTCTCCGGGTCTTCAACTATACCCATACAAAAAATCACGTCGATCCGATGATCTGTTGCGGCGTGATTGAAGGACAAACCAACATACAAACACAATTTCGCATTTATAATATTAGTATGATACGCTGGTGAAAGAATTATTTATTTATTATTAATACAGTATGTATTATTGCACACAAAAATAGGAATTGCGTTACAAGAAATCAACATGTCAAAGTTTTCCATGCATTTAGTCGGTCTTATCACTTTGGGCGATCTCTCACAGACAACCTATACAGAATAAACTTGTGCTTGACGACAAAATGATGAGGCCTAGGTTGGAGCGCGCTTGCCTAGAAATTGCATATTTACTCTTGCCTTAAAGGTACTTATAACTTAACACCGTCCACCTTTGGCAAGACGAAAAAGGAGAAAGCACGGGATGCTGCAAAATCTAAAAAAACCGGCCAAGTGCGAGTCGGACTCGCGCACCGAGGGTTCCGTACAAACCTGTAGTAAGTTTTAAATTATTTAACTTTTAATTATTGGGTACGGAACCCTAAAAATAGACTCAAAATTTATACGATCATACCTATTACTAGTGGTTCGCCCCGAACTGAGACCTCGCGGTTTCACAGAGCGCCATATATTGACATCAGTGTGAAGTTCTGTTAAAAATATCATCATCATTAAAAATTAAATAATTTCGTTTCCTTATAATATTTATCTAATTTTAGTATTTGTTGTTCAAGTACAGGATATAATTCAAATAATTGATCAAGTTTCAGGATTGAGAGTTCAGAAAATTGAGAGTTCTGAGGTCAACTTTGGACGTTAGAAAATCGCCACTTTGAAAGCCCCCCCTTTCGTCAATTTTAGGGGAAAAATTAAAAAAAAAATATTTTTGGACTCTATTCCTAATTATCTTTAAAATGATATACTGCAACCCTATGTAACGCTATAAAAAATATTTTACTTCGCATTCGCTTCTATAATAATCCATATAAATATTATAAATGCGAAAGTTTGGATGGATGGATGTATGTATGTATGGATGTATGTTTGTTACTCAATCACGCTCCAACGGATGAACGGATCTGGATGAAATTTGGCACAGAGATAGATTATAGTCTGGAATAGCACATAGGCTACTTTTTATCCCGGAAAATTAAAGAGTTCCCGCGGGAACCGAAAAACCTCAATCCACGCGGACGAAGTCGCGGGCATCAGCTAGTAAATAATAAATAACTTTATTTTCAGACATGACGTCCATTACAAATAACTTTAAACTACTTAACGTTACCTAATGTTAGTTATGTTAGTAACAGAAAACACTTAGAACTATGTTAGTAGTGTTAATTAATATAATATCTACCCCTTGTGAAACACTGGGAATGCATGTGCATGCCTACCCAGTGCCTCACAAAAGGGTTTTCAAATCTTTCCACAAGTGTATTCAGAATACCGTTGGCACCCCCCCGCATCCTGCTCATCACTGATGCTGTTCTTTTTCTCATAATTCCATAGAAGTCATCTGTATGGGCTTCTATGAGTGCCCTCCTGAAATAAAGATTTTTATAACTTTTTAAGCCATATTCGGCGGGAGGCCATCGGTTTACATATTATATTTAAATTTGAAGTAATTACGTTCGGAAATTCAGAAGTTATAAAGGCTCTGACAGACGGACGGACGGACGGACAAGTGCCAATTCACCCAAGTAGACTCAGAGACCTTCGCTTCGCTCGGTCAAATTACCTATTCTATGATAACTAGTGGTTCGCCCCGAACTGAGACCTCGCGGTATCCATAAACTTACAGAGCGCCATCTTTGTGAAGTTTTGTTAAAAATAGTGAAGCTCATTAAAAATTAAATAATTTCGTTTCCTTAGAATATTTATCTAATTTTAGTATTTGTTGTTCAAGTACAGGATATAATTCAAATAAGTGATCAAGTAACAGGCTCAGCCTTTTCTTTTTAAGCACAAACGAATAAACTTGTACAGAGCGCCATCTATTGACAACATTGTGAAGTTTGTTAAAAATACGGCAGCTCATTAAAAATTAAATAATTTCGTTTCCTTATAATATTTATCTACTTTTAGTATTTGTTGTTCAAGTACAGGATATAATTCAAATAATTAATCAAGTTTCAGGCTCAGCCTTTCAAAAAATTGGGAGTTCTGAGGTCATCTTTGGACGTCAGAAAATCACCACTTTGAAAGCCCCCCATTTCGTCAATTTTAGGGGAAAAATTAAAAAAAAAATATTTTTGGACTCCGTTCCTCATTATCTTTAAAATGATATACCGCAACCCTAAAACCGCAACCCGCAAAAATATTTTACTTCGCATTCGCTTCTATGAGAGCCCCCCTGAAATAAAGATTTTTATAACTTTTTAAGCCATATTCGGCGGGAGGCCATCGGTTTACATAGTATATTTAAATTTGAAGTAATTACGTTCAGTAATTCAGAAGTTATAAGGCTCTGACAGACGGACAGACGGACGGACGGACGGACGGACGGACGGACGGACGGACGGACGGACGGACGGACGGACGGACGGACGGACGGACGGACGGACGGACGGACGGACAAGTGCCAATTCACTCAAGTAGACTCAGAGACCTTCGCTTCGCTCGGTCAATAAATACTAGTGGTTCGCCCCGAACTGAGACCTCGCGGTTTCACAGAGCGCCATCTATTGACATCAGTGTGAAGTTCTGTTAAAAATATCATCATCATTAAAAATTAAATAATTTCGTTTCCTTATAATATTTATCTAATTTTAGTATTTGTTGTTCAAGTACAGGATATAATTCAAATAATTGATCAAGTTTCAGGCTTGAGAGTTCTGAAAATTGAGAGTTCTGAGGTCAACTTTGGACGTTAGAAAATCGCTACTTTGAAAGCCTCCCATTTCGTCAATTTTAGGGGAAAAATTCAAAAAAAAATATTTTTGGACTCTATTCTTAATTATCTTTAAAATGATATAACTACCTAGCAACCCTATGTAACGCTATAAAAAATATTTTACTTCGCATTCGCTTCTATGAGAGCCCCCCTGAAATAAAGATTTTTAAAACTTTTTAAGCCATATTCGGCGGGAGGCCATCGATTTACATATTATATTTAAATTTGAAGTAATTACGTTCAGCAATTCAGAAGTTATAAGGCTCTGACAGACGGACAGACGGACGGACGGACAAGTGCCAATTCACCCAAGTAGACAGAGACCTTCGCTTCGCTCGGTCAATTATAAATGCGAAAGTTTGGATGGAAGTATGGATGTTTGTTACTCAATCACGCTCCAACGGCTGAACGGATCTGGATGAAATTTGGCACAGAGATAGATTATAGTCTGGAATAGCACATGGGCTACTTTTTATCCCGGAAAATTAAAGAGTTCCCGCGGGAACCGAAAAACCTCAATCCGCGCGAACGAAGTCGCGGGCATCAGCTAGTACTACTTAAATTTACATGATTACCTAATATTATCTACCTATTCTATGATAATACTACATAATAACATTATTGGATTATGTTGATGCAAGTAATAAAAGTTATAGCTGTTATAAGTTTCTGTGAATATTAGCGGAGTTCGCCAGCTTTAAAACACGATTAAAATACTTTCGGTAAAAATTTGTGTAGTAAGTATAAGTATTAATCACTTTCTTTAACAGAGAATTACATTGTCGTGAGGAAACATTCTTATTGCCTTTATTAGTGTCTAATTTACGTCATATAAAGAATACTAGATGATGCCCGTGACTTTGTCCGCGTGAATTCCTTAATTTTCCGGGATAAAAAGTATGTCCTTCCCCGAGAAACAACCTAGGTATCATAATTTGAACTCATGTTTAAATTTGCATGTCAGTAATGACGAAACATGTTTGGCCAAATTTTGTATGTGTTATCTTATAATTGTACCATGTTTCAAGCAAATAGACGATTTATTTATTTATCCCTGTACCAAATTTCATCAAAATCTTTTGAAAATGTAGGCCGTGAAAGCGTAACAGACAGACGGACAGACCGTTTTGCATTTACCTATAATATTAGTATGTAAAGTATGGATTGTTTGTATTAGTAGTATTATTACAAACTTCAATTTTATTTGATTTACAGGTAAATCGACAGTGGCATTTTATCGACATAACTGCGATAAGGGCTGATAGGGTACATCCTCATTAAGTAGGTAAGGCACGTAAAAAGCAATTATTTAAGCCTGGACGCGGTGGTCACCCGTGGTACAGAAAATAAATAAAATCGTTTACATAAGCCTCGTCACACTCGTAAATCAGCTGTAATGCGCCTGTAACGCCCGCGGGCGGTAAGCGGCACTTTGTATTCACGCTGCCGCCGCGGCTTAGCGCTTTCCGAAAATGGCGGAAAGCGACGGAAAACGACGCTTATATGGTGATAAAGGATTATAGGTATTGAGGATATTATGTGATGGGTAATAATATGGCATATTTGTATAAAAATGTTCTTTTATTATTCTATTTGGGTAATATTGCAGATGCCCGCGACTTCGTCCGCGTGAAATAAGTTTTTTGAATTCCCACGAGAACGCCCTAATTTTTCCGGTTAATATATAGCCTATGACACTCACAAATAATGTGGCTTTCTATTGGTACCAGAATTTTCAAAATCGTTTCAGTAGATCCAGAGATTATCCCCTACAACCTCACAAACTTTATACCTCTTTAAAATATAAGTATAGATGGAGTAAGTACCTACATAAGGATTAAGTATGGTATTCTATATTTGCTATAATTATTGTATCATAATTCTTTTTCCGGCTTAATGTGTCGTATAATTTTATTGAGGCGTAGGAGTAATATGTAATACCTACTTTCATGGATTCTCATTGTAGACATCAGTCGGCGCTATTTCTAAGAATAGTGGAAAGTTATTATCGTCTTCTTGTGATGACAAATATTGAGGTTCTTCTCTCTAGAATTGATCAAAAATAAATCTTCCTTAACATGGGTGTATACAGAGTGGCCCAAATAGTGACGCCCAAAGAAAAAATTATGATTCCTTGTACCTAGACCTATCAGAAAATACCCCATCTATGTTCAGCGATTTCTGGTAGTTTTAGAGTTATAATTTTTTAAAGTTTTTTTAGGAGATTTCTGAGGGAGTGAGTGTTAAATTTTTTTCTTTTTATTTAGTGTTTTTTTCCGAACTTATTTTTTGTGAACATGCTTGCTATGAAGTGTACTACTTTGCATAAAATAATTACCATCTTAACACTAACATAAGTCCGAAAATTTTTGGTTGTAAGTTAAAAGTTTACGTTCGACAGCGGTAGAGTCAAATTTTCAACTTTAGCTTAAATATACTTAAACCTGTCTACGTCACTTCCGACTAATTTAAAAACTTTTGGGGTTCCTAAGCTTCGAAAAACATACATGGGGTATTTTCTGATAGGTCTAAGTACGAGGAATCCAATTTTTTTCTTTGGACGTCACTATTTCGGACCACCTGTATAGCGATGTTTGGCAACAAAGGCGAAAGATCCCTGATATTATCATAACGTCTGAACTTTAATAACGCACAGGTAGAACGCAATGATACATCTCTTTCAAGTATTGTTTATTAACATCACTCCTTAGTTCGAATCCGAATCGCGCTGACAGGTCGTGCGTCGGGCGCGTGTCGGGCGCGTGTCGGGCGCGTGTCGGGTGCGTGTCGGGGCACAAAGGTAACACAATATAAATTGTTTTAGCACAAGCGTCGGGCGCAGACAATACGCAGACAATTTAATATCGCCGCGTGCCGTAGACAGGTGATGCGCTGGAGGGTGCGAGCCACTTGGGGCCACCGGAGTATCCATACTAATAATAATGTAATTTTTTCCACTACAAGTTAACCCTTGACTGCGGTAAGTAAGTAAGTAAGTAAAAACACTTTATTATACACAAACAAATAACAAAACAGAGGTAAAAGTAATGGTGACAGGATTTACAACTTGTTACGGTGTAAGGCGGTCTCACCTGATGGTAAGTAATAACTGGAATTACTTTGACGAAATAGCTTACATAGCTTACATGAGAACTACATTTTATCCTGAAAATATTTCTTTGAGATTTTTACTGAAAATCATGTGAGCGCCACTTGACGACAGCGCCGCTCGATGTTAGTGCCGCTTGCTGACTACAGATGGCGCTGAACCTGTGGCGCGGCAAAGTTGTCTATACGCGTGGTTTTCCGCCATTAATGGCGTGACGTCACAATACTGCTTTGGAATTTACATTATAGCAACTTCAAAGTCTTTAACCATTCGATACTCAGATTTGCCTTGAGTAGCAAGTGTTACAGAAAGTAGACCTATCTTTATACCTTGGTCGCGAGTGGTTATGGATCTAGTTGTTGTTATATTGTTACATTGCAATTAATTTAATATATCTTATATGTTATTGTGTTTCTTCCTTAATAAATGGTCGAGTCTGTGTATTACATATTGTTAGTTTGCATCTTAAAACCCTATCCATCACCACACGCATGTAGGTCTATAATATCAGAAGTGCTCAAGAAGAAGACGCCCATAGTTGGTTTGGTAATCAAAGGATAAACTGTAAGTTTTTGAACATTTCTTTACAAATTACAAATGTGGGTTAACGACATTAATATAACAGAGGTAAACGCATTGCACTGCCTCTTAGCTGTAATTTTTTTTTTTTTTCTTTTGAAAGTAGGTAGTTTACGTATGTGCTTGTTAACGCTCGATGAGATAACGAGTATTACAACGATAATGTAGTTAACGCTCGATGAGTAAAAATTTCCTTTGATAGAGTTCGGTTAATTTATTTTTTATTATTACCTTCACTTTTAC
Organism: Erebia ligea; assembly: GCA_917051295.2. Taxonomy (NCBI): domain Eukaryota; kingdom Metazoa; phylum Arthropoda; class Insecta; order Lepidoptera; family Nymphalidae; genus Erebia; species Erebia ligea. The sequence goes on along the minus strand of OU785221.1, from coordinate 21,486,113 downwards.
ATCTTATTACGTAATTAACTAGAACCATAGGGAAAGTATATGGTTTCTTAGTGTGTTAATTGTCAGAGATGCCGAGCGGTACTTATTCAAGCTAAAAGTTTTATCTGTTTACTGTGCTAAAAGTTATCTTAAAAGAATTGCTTTTGATTTCAAAGTGACGTTAAAGACAAGCTCAAGTTTACATAGCGGCTTCCATGAATAAATATATTTTTCATCCCATGTATTCGAAAAGGACGACTTGGTTCGCCTTTATGTGCGCCCAAAGGTGGTGTTTTCTATAAGAAACTTTTAGCGGGCAGTAATGAGTTTTTAATCCTCTTTATACTCGTAAGTGCGCCGCAATTATCTTTGCCGCGCACTTATTGAATTTGGAACATCTTAGTGTTCAGCGCCAACGCAAATTGACGACCTCCGTGGCGCAGTGTTGAGCGCTGCTGTCTTAACGTGCGGAGGTCCAGGGTTCGATCCCCGGCAGGGTCAATTTAGGAATTTATAATTTCTGAATTTTACCTAACGAAAGGGCTATATGGATATATATATTAAAAAAAAAAAAAAAAAAAAAAAAAAAAAAAAAAAAAAAAAAAAAAAAAAAAAAAAAATTAAATAAATATTATTATAAAGGCGAAAGTTTGGATGGATGTGTGGATGTATGGTGGTATGGATGTGTGTTACTCAATTACGCCCGAACGGCTGAACGGATCTGGATAAAATTTGGCACAGAGATAGATTTAAAAAAAAAAAAAAAAGATTATAGTCTGGAAATAGCACATATGCTTTTTATCCCGGGAAATTAAAGAGTTCCCGCGGGAACCAAATTTTCTCATACAGGGTGATGAAAAGTAGAGTGTATCATTCGGGCGCAAATATATTTTTGGCTCGGGCGACGTACTTTGAATCCCTCGCTACGTTCAGGATTCTACTAAAGAATCCCTCGCTACGCTCAGGATTCTACTCTAGAATCCCTCGCTTCGTTCTGGATTCAAAAAAGCGCCCTCGCCTTAAAAATATTATTTTGCTCCCTTATAATACAATCTACTATTATTTTCAATTCCGAGAAGTAACACTAAATAGTTACGAATTTATTTCAAATTGTACCTACAATGTTTTTTTTTTAAATTGAAATTAGTTTTATAACTTAAAAATATCATTTTTCGAACTGAGTTTCCATTAATTACGAATCGTGTTGATACTTGAATCGATTCTTCTACATTGTATTAACAATCCACGTGCGAATAATATTTTTTTCGGACTACCTACAATTCTAAAATATATAAACGGTGAGTAACGAAGGTACATAATAATTTACGGATTATATTAGTTGTGGGTTAAAATATTACTTTTGAAATGAAATTAATTTTTCACAAATTAAAATTACACTTAACGATGATTCAGCATATCCGAACTGAATCAATACTGAACAAATAATAATTACATTAACATTAAAGGTCATCAGTTAACTCTAATTTAGTTTACATTTATTGAATTTTCATTCGGAATGTTACTTCCGGTTTATGAACAAATTTGATTCTTTACATTTAACGAATTGAATATACTTACAATTTGGAACGTTACTTCCGGTTCACGAACAATTTTGATTCTTTACATTTAACGAATTGAATATACAATTTGGAATGTTACTTCCGTTTTACGAAAATTTTTAGACATTTTCAATTTGAATATTGAAAAATCAGTTTTTACAGTAATATAACGTTACGATTATTCATTTTACAATAATATCTCGTTACGGTTATTAACGCTTAACGCATTTTGAAACATTTTAATTTAAAACTTGGCAATTGAATTTACACATGAAATTTTAACTGTCTAAATTATTATACTGGACTTTTGAGAAATGAAATACTACGATAAATATACACAAAATATTGTGGCTAAAACGTTCGTAGCATTTTTGGAATCAAACTGTAAACTGTGTACAGCTTTTCGCGTACCATGTGGTATGTCGTAAACCCACTTTACTTGACAATTAACTGTGGCTATGTACATTACTAGATTTACACTACAAAGTTACTTAGTAATTTGTATCAAATGGTTTAATGATGTTTGCATGTACCATAAGGTCACGTGGTATGTAGGAAATCCACTTTGCACAATATACGGTACATTTGATAAAATTTACCTTACGAGCAGACACCAATGTTACTTAGCAATTTGTATCAAATGGTTTAATGATGTTTGCATGTACCATAAGGTCACGTGGTATGTAGGAAATCCACTTTGCACAATATACGGTACATTTGATAAAATTTACTTTACGAGTTGATACTTTCGCTTTGCGTATCGGTTGCAATGTGAGGGATGAGTAGTACTTACCCTAAGCGGAGATGAGAGTTTACAAATTACAACCGCTTGTTAACGATACAGGGTACATGGTGTACAAAACTAGTGATACTGTATGTGTACATCACTTGTTATAGAAACCATGATACACAAGTACAACGTGTAAGTGGATTATGCCGGCGATTCATCTTGCACGTATTGCGCATTTGTCACATATGCAAGTCGAGAATGAAGCGAAAGGGATTGACATTAGTTATCGAATCATGAATACAATTTTATCATGCGTTGGACGGTGAGCAAAACAAAAGGCCGAGTGTGAGCGATAAATATTAAGTTTCATAGTAAAGTATCTGCGCCTTAACTTGTTTTGTTTCATTCGTCTAATGTATTTGCTTTCGAACATAAGATTTCAATATGGTTTCAATCATTAACATGTTTGACGACCTTTACTGGTCTTTAGATCTCAAGTGGTTTAATCCATATTGTGAATCTTACATTTGCGTTGTCACAAGTTAACCGTTTGTCCCGAATTCATTGTACACATTTGGGATGAACGGATGGTAAACAGAAATTGTAACATTTCGTTTTTTGTTCTCAGCAAATACACCAGACATGAACGCGTTCGGGACGCACGCGTGGTCAGATGGCCGAATGTGAGCGCCACTTGACGACAGCGCCGCTCGATGTTAGTGCCGCTTGCTGACTACAGATGGCGCTGAACCTGTGGCGCGGCAAAGTTGTCTATACGCGTGGTTTTCCGCCATTAATGGCGTGACGTCACAATACTGCTTTGGAATTTACATTATAGCAACTTCAAAGTCTTTAACCATTCGATACTCAGATTTGCCTTGAGTAGCAAGTGTTACAGAAAGTAGACCTATCTTTATACCTTGGTCGCGAGTGGTTATGGATCTAGTTGTTGTTATATTGTTACATTGCAATTAATTTAATATATCTTATATGTTATTGTGTTTCTTCCTTAATAAATGGTCGAGTCTGTGTATTACATATTGTTAGTTTGCATCTTAAAACCCTATCCATCACCACACGCATGTAGGTCTATAATAATCATCTAGGCGTAGGTTATTAAAGTATTGTTTGGTATAGAGCAGACTGAAGCATGCTACATAGTATGGGTCTGCATTTTGTTGAGTGTGTACCGCCATTACGTGTTCATCTAAACAACGTTAAGTGCCACGTAGGTACTTACTACTTAACTGTTGCTAGTAGATATGAAAAATAAAATAAAACAAAAACAAAAAACCAAACAGGCCTAAAAATAGGTCCAGACTATAACTCATAGTTTGGAATAATTTATTAAGAAACAAATGAAGATGCCTATACATTCCAATTTCCAATGAACTGCATGAAGAACTTTTCCGCATTTAATTAAAAATACAAATATATACTTACTTTAAGTATGCTTTAAGTAATAGCACAGATCATTATAACAGCTACGTAGTCAATAGTAATCTAAGACAGAAAACTATTTCACTTGGTACTAAGTGGAGCAAAGCACAATATAACTCGGCAAAGGTGCATTTAATAGTAACTTGATTGATGTTTATTGGAGGGGGGCATTTAATTTAACCCCCAAGCGCCAACTTTACATAATCACTGCGAAAATCACCAACACACTCTGTTGTTATACGAACAAGGACTATTTTACTTTAACTTTGAATATTCTACAGGTAAAAAGACCGTTGCATAGTTTAAACTGTATAATACTGTAATGTCAGTTTGTCCGTTCGGATGTTCACGTGAGAACTCTTTATGTAATCAGCCGATATTGATGTAATTGCATTCGACGTAACAAATATATTGAAAATTTCATTAAATTTGCCTTTGTAACGAATAGGTATACTCTTCTAGGCTCTTTTCTAATAAAGGGAGAAATTCCTAATGCTTTTGAACAATTTGATGTTTGGCATTTGTATTTTGTTTTTAACCGACTTCCAAAAAGGAGGAGGTTCTATTTTTTCGACGCGTATTTTTATGGAGTTAAGTTACAGGTGGTTCAGAATTGTTAGAACCACGACTTTCCTGTGTATAAATATTAAAAACTAGCTGATGCCCGCGACTTCGTCCGCGTGGATTGAGGTTTTTCGGTTCCCGCGGGAACTCTTTAATTTTCCGGGATAAAAAGTAGCCTATGTGCTATTCCAGACTATAATCTATCTCTGTGCCAAATTTCATCCAGATCCGTTCAGCCGTTGGAGCGTGATTGAGTAACAAACATCCTTACATCCATACATCCATACATCCATCCAAACTTTCGCATTTATAATATTTATATTTGATATATTTTGATGACTTTCGGTCTAAGTAGAAATAAGGTTTAAATACTAATTTTAAAAAAAGTAGGCTTTGTATTTTTAGTTCGAAGAAAAAAAAAAGTTCGTAGTAGGTAGTAGTCTCGGGAGCGCGTGGAAGTATCAAGTTGAAATTAATATCTAGGTCTATCTTAGGTCTACGATTCCTTGGAGCTGTACAATTCCTTTTGGTATCCCCCGTGCCTCGGAGAGCACGTTAAGCCGTCGGTCCCGGTTATTATCACTAACATATCTGATAATAATGGTTAGTAACCTAAGAGTTGAAATATTACTCTTAATCGAGTCGCATGCGGAAGGACCTGGGAACCCACCGCATTGCTATTCCAAGAAATCCCCTGCCATTATAAATGATTAATCGGGTCACGACTCTCAAATGACAGCAATGAGGAAAACTACACAGTGATATAGATTCAAGATTCAAGATTCAATTCATTTATTCAATACTAGCTGATGCCCGCGACTTCGTCCGCGTGGATTGAGGTTTTTCGGTTCCCGCGGGAACTCTTTAATTTTCCGGGATAAAAAGTAGCCTATGTGCTATTCCAGACTATAATCTATCTCTGTGCCAAATTTCATCCAGATCCGTTCATCCGTTGGAGCGTGATTGAGTAACAAACATACATCCATACATCCATCCATCCAAACTTTCGCATTTATAATATTTATATTGATAGGCACCTAGACTGTACACTTATTGACGTTAAAAATTACTTACATATAAAACATGATGGTGATAATCAGTTACGGTATCTTAAAACTAAAGCTACGAGGGTTCCAAACGCGCCCTGGTCTGAGAAGAGCCCACAACAAATTCAGCCGGGGTTTTTTTTTTTTATTATCACCATCTCACAAATCATAGCTAAGGAACTATCAGAGCCATTTGATCCATTTGAGCAAATCATTGCCAAGCTTCCTTGTCGTTTAGGTAATCCTTTACATGGTAATTGACCGAGCGAAGCGAAGGTCTCTGAGTCTACTTGGGTGAAATGGCACTTGTCCGTCCGTCCGTCCGTCCGTCTGTCAGAGCCTTATAACTTCTGAATTGCTGAACGCAATTACTTCAAATTTAAATATAATATGTAAACCGATGGCCTCCCGCCGAATATGGCTTAAAAAGTTATAAAAATCTTTATTTCAGGGGGGCTCTCATAGAAGCGAATGCGAAGTAAAATATTTTTTATAGCTTTACATAGGGTTGCGGTATATCATTTTAAAGATAATTAGGAATAGAGTCCAAAAATATTTTTTTTTTAATTTTTCCCCTAAAATTGACGAAATGGGGGGCTTTCAAAGTGGCGATTTTCTAACGTCCAAACTTGACCTCAGAACTCTCAATTTTCTGAACTCTCAAGCCTGAAACTTGATCAATTATTTGAATTATATCCTGTACTTGAACAACAAATACTAAAATTAGATAAATATTACAAGGAAACGAAATTATTTAATTTTTAATGATGATGATATTTTTAACAGAACTTCACACTGATGTCAATAGATGGCGCTCTGTGAAACCGCGAGGTCTCAGTTGGGGGCGAACCACTAGTTTATAGTAAGTTGTAACATAATTGTAACCCCTAAAGTCACACGCCAATGTCAATGTGAGCTAACAGGAACCAACAAATAACCCGTAAGCCCCCTGTGGCAGTAATTGCTGCACAAAGACAACTCAATTCCAAGCAGTGACCGCGCATGCTAATGCAGTGACGCCAGCCGCTGCCGTCTGTGGATGGGTGTGCGGAGGTACAGTCGATTCAAATGAATAGGGTGCGATGTGCGAACACTAGATATGCGTTCGGTCTTGGAACATAACAATTCATTGGTTAGAACTCTTTTATTAACCGACTTCCAAAAGAGGAGGAGGTTCTCAATTCGGCGCGTATTTTTTTTCTATTTTACAGTTCACTACACGTAATAACTAGTGGTTATAAATTATAATCATCATACATTTTCTAAAAATGAATCCTAGCCAGTATTGGATAGAAGCAGGCGTTACTTTGCGGAAGTCCATAGTCCGGGAAGAATGCAGGTCATATTAATGATTCTTATTAACCAGTCTAACATACGAGTAGATCAGATGATTTTACAGATAGTTACGTACCATGTGAATTCTTATTAGATTTAAACATCGAATTTACTTAATTTTTTTTCAAGTCGTAATCGTTTTTTTAACAGCAAAGTGTGCACCGTTTACAAGCGTGTGCTGTGTACCCGCACGCCTTAGGGTCGACGCACACCCGCTGTGTTAATGAGCTTGCGAACAGAACAGCAAACAGATATTAGAGGATTACCCGCCACGTGCGCCCGCCACGCCCGCGCCGCGCCCGCGCCACCCCGCCGCGCCGGGAGCTAGCACGGGTGACACGTGCGGAGGTGGCACTATGATTTTTTTTTTTAATCTACTATACAAGTTAGCCCTTGACTGTTGGTAAGTGATGATGCAGTCTAAGATGGTAGCGGGTTAACCTGTTAGAGGCATGGCAGTTAATTAAACCCATACCCCTATTCGGTTTCTACATGGCATCGTACCGGAACGCAAGATCGCTTGGCGGCACGTCTTTGCCGGTAGGGTGGTAACTAGCCACGGCCGAAGCCTCCCACCAGGCCAGACCAGGGAAAATTCAGAAATTATAAATTTCCAAACCCTGCCGGGGATCGAACCCGGGACCTCCACACGTTAAGGCAACAGCGCTCAACACTGCGCTACGGAGGTCGTCGTAATGATGTTAGGGTGCAATGGGAAGATTCAATAATTGTTTTCCTTATCCTAAAAGGCTCCAGCCCCCCAATCATGTAAGAATAGCCGATCAAAACGTTAAAGATCGTCGTCAAAGTAAAATAAACCATAACTGCATTCAACCATACCATACCATAGCTCAATTTCGTGTATCCATTCTCATCCGTTTAGTTAGGGTATCGTACATACCTAAACGTATGAGAATGGATACACAAAATTGAGCTCTAATTCAATGATGTTATGGTTTATTTTACTTTGATGTCGAACTTTGACGATTTGATCGGCAACTTTTAGTCAATCGGGGGGCAGAGGCCCAATAGGGATGATGACAACTCAATCAAATCAGCAACTCTTTATCAAACTCAAAAACGCACTTCTAATAATATGGAAGTTGTATGAAATTCACAGTTGTGACTTGTGACGTCATAAAATTTCAACGCACTTTTTAGGGTTCCGTAGCCAAATTTGGCAAGAACGGAACCCTTATAGATTCGTCATGTCTGTCTGTCTGTCTGTCTGTTTGTCTGTCTGTCTGTCTGTCTGTCTGTCTGTCTGTCTGTCTGTCTGTCTGTCTGTGTGTCCGTCCGTATGTCACAGCCACTTTTTTCCGAAACTATAAGAACTATACTGTTGAAACTTGGTAAGTAGATGTATTCTGTGAACCGCATTAAGATTTTCACTCAAAACTAGAAAAAAAACAATAAATTTTGGAGGTCCACTACTTAGAATTACTGAAACTCAAAAATTTTATTTTTGACGTGCGCCTCTATGAACTCCTCAAACAGTTCGAATTATCCGTTTGACAAATGATAACGAATACTAAGCTGTGTGCAGGAAAGCGAACTGTTGGAAGGGAGACACGTTGGAGCCACTTCACGTAAATTAAATACTCTTTATACTACACCCGCTCAGAAAGTACCCTCTTGCTTTTGTCAAAACGAGGTAGAAAGTACGTCATTGCTATTTGCTACAGACCAAATATGCGGGAGGAAAAGATGTATGAAATTTCATTTCTAACGTGCTAAGCGGGGAGAAAAAGTGTATGAAAATCCATTTCTAACGCGCTGTTTTCTTTTAATTTTGAGTAAGTAAATATGGTATCCGGACGTTGAGAATTTGGATATGTCTTACCTAATGGATATATAATATTAGAAGCAGCTTCACCATATTTGACATAGAAAAGTCAAATATGGTATTTTGTCGATTATCGACATCGATGTCGATTGTCGATATCGATATCGATGGTCGTTATCTTTGTCGATTGTCGGTATCGAGTCGATTGTCGATATAAGTAGATTGTCGATATCGATGTCGATTGTCGATATCGAAATCTATATTGCAATAATCCTCAAAATGTAACCTAGTTGTGATAGTGAAGCTTCGAATGAAGCGACTCGTATAATTATGATTTATGATAGAACTTCACTTTGCAAGTTCGTTTAATCACTAATTATCGCTTGTTTTCCTCGCAGGTGTAGTATAAAGCACTATGTATCACTCGGTAGAAAGTACGATTCCTACCTCGGGTGTATTGCGGCCCTTCGGCTACGCCTCGGGCCTCAAACTACACCCTCGATAGTAATCGGTGACTTTCTCCCCTCGGTGAACAATGTACCTACTATTAATTATTGAAAAATCTCAAGCTGGGACACTATTATTCAATCAGTTTCTTCAGCCGTGGCTTTTTACCACCCTACAAAGGAGGCAAAGGAGGGCCGCCAAGCCCAGAATAGGGGTAGGTATAGGCTTCATTTAACTGCGCAACAGGTTAGCCCGCTACCATCTTAGACTGCATCATCACTTACCACCAGGTGAGATCGCAGTCCAGGGCTAACTTGTGGTGGATCCGTCAGTCACAATCCGACATCTGTGGTCTTTTTCGTAGTGGTCTGGTGGGAGGCTTCGGTCGTGGCTAGTTACTACCTTACCGGCAAAAACGTGCGTGTGGGCTAAGTGGGCGTTAAGGTACGATGCCGTGTAGAATAGAAACCAATTAGGTTCATGGGTTTAATATAAGTGCCATGCCCCTAACAGGCGCCCGCTGACATATTACACTGGAACCTGCCGAGCGATCGCGTAACTTCTGCATCAATCATTGATACATCGCAATCACCTCTGATTGGTTAACACTCTTCCACTATTGGACATAATCCATTGACGCAGCAAGAATGCCATAAATTCAGCCAATTACAACAATTGATACTGTAACAATGATTGATGCAGAAGTTACGCGATCGCTCGGCTGGATCATCTCTTGCGGAAGACATGACTGTACATTGATACCGCTATATTATGGTCGTATCGCTTTCCAAGGAAACCTAACTTTAGGGTTCAAGAATAAAGTTTAATAAACGTTACAACAGCGTCACTTTTTATTCCAATAAAACTCTATAAAATCCCAAAGTTTGTTGAAAAAACAAAGTGTAAATGCATCCTCCTCGTTCTTGCGCCCCCAGCGGGGACCTCCCACGCGCCATTGTCGACTGAAAGATAAAAGAAAAGATAAAAGAAAAGAAAAGATAAAAAGAAATGCAACGAACCGGAAGCGGCGGCGCACGGTAGCGGAGCGGCGCAATTAGCGGACACACGCGAGAACGCGGTGTGAACTGCGCCTTATGTATAGGATGCTCCGACAACTATGATACTGGATGACTAGATCCTGGGTTCGATTCCCGGGACCGGCCATTATTAAGTACTATGCGATGTATTTTAACATGTTTTAATATCCATACTTAATATTATAAATGCGAAAGTGTGTCTGTCTGTCTACTTTCACGGCCGACCTATTCAACCAATTTTGATGAAATTTGGTATGAAAAGTGTTCACAAACCTAATCGCACCTTTGACCTCGCGAACTTAGGAACCGCGGAATCAAATAAAACCACGGTTTGTACTTATAGATGGATAGGTTTAATGTACCCAAAGGACTGAACTGATCAACACAAAAAACTGACCGCATTGAGACAATATACGCCTTTGATGATAGCGAAGTAGTAGCGCGATGCAATAACGTGCAGCGCCATCTATGTATCGGCGTGAACATACCGCCCACCAAGGACATTTAGTGAGAAATGTCCTTAAAGTTATTGTACTGGGAAATAGTACCGCCCACCGTGACTATGTTCTTGGTGGGTGATCTTACAAATTTTGAACTTACTTTCTAACTAAACTAAATTTAAACAACTGAAACTGAACTGAACTATAAACAAAACAATTTTAAACACTTTAGCGATAAATGCACAAATGAACTAAAATATATAAATGAATTATTCTAAATTAACAATAGGTTGAACTAACTATGCTATGACAATTACTTAATCACTAACAGGTAAAACACATATTTTTGATGTGGGTCTCTTAATGCTAGAATTTTTTACTTTTATAGTGACCACACGGGTAACATTATCAGTACCCGGATGCTTTTCTATAATACGACCCATTAACCAACGACTCGGTGGCAGGTTGTCTTCTTTGACAAGAACAATATCTCCCAAATTGGGTTCTGGTACTCGGGAGTTCCACTTGTAGCGATTCATTAAGTGGGACAAGTATTCCTGCGACCAGCGTCGCCAAAAGCTTTGCAACATTCTCTGAATGAATTGCCACCTTGTTAGTGAGCTAACACTAGAATCTAAATAGTTATCGACCTCCGGCACGGCTATCAGGGGCCCTCCAACAAGAAAGTGTCCCGGCGTTAACGGACGTGGATCATTCGGATCTGAACTGTCTACAGACATGGGCCGCGAATTAAGGCAAGCTTCTACCTGGCTTAGAAGTGTACACATCTCCTCAAATGTCAAAGTTGACTCTCCAATGACTCGTTTTAAGTGAAACTTGGTAGCCCTTATTCCAGCTTCCCATAAGCCTCCAAAATTAGGGGCGTGAGGCGGTATAAAATGCCACTCGGTACCATGAGTTTCCAAATATTCGGCCACCTCCTTTTGAATATGGTTAAGTTGCTGAAGCTCTTTTGCCGCACCTACAAATGCCGTACCATTGTCGCTCCACAATTGCGCGCAATGGCCACGTCTAGCCACGAAACGACGGAAGCATGCTAGAAAAGCTTGAGTGCTCATATCACTTACCATTTCTAAATGAATAGCACGAGTAGCCATGCAGATGAATAAGCAAATGTAGCCCTTATAGGACCGCTGACCTCGTCCTTTTGTTGTCCTTACTTGTATAGGCCCTGCATAGTCTACTCCACTATGAAGAAATGCCCTGGCGGGTGTACATCGAACTGACGGAAGGGAGCCCATAAACTGATGTTGTATGTTGGCCTTTTGTCGGACGCATGTTACACATTTACGTATATGCTGTTTAACTAAACTTTTCACACTAGTAATCCAATAAGATGTTCTCAAATAATTAACCATCAACTGGACTCCTCCATGAAGAGTATTTTGATGTGCATCCATTACTATCAGATTTGAAAAATGGGAGGAGTGAGGTAATATTATCGGATGTTTAGTATTTTCGGGTAGCTGAGACTTCTGTAATCTACCACTTACTCTCATGATCCCTTGGTCATCTAAATAAGGGCACAAAGACTTAAGTTTACTATTGTTAGATTGCAAGTAGCCTTTATCCTTTAATTGTAAATATTCGTCATGAAATTCATCTTGTTGTGCCTTTTTAATACAGCAAATCCTAGCTTGTTCTATTTCTTTCGTAGATAAATAAGTTGTCCTTTTAGCATTACGATTATAAAATCGTCTACAGTAAGCGATTACTCTTAGCAACTTCTGTAAAGACGAAAATCGTTGGAATAGTTTATCCTCAGAAAATGCGTTAAAGTGTGTTTTTACTGCTTCTTCCAAATGAACTTTCAAATCTGTTGGCCTTTTATATTGAATGGTTTGCTCTCGAAGGAATTGTGGACCGGAAAACCAAAGCTCGTTCGGTGCAAGTGAACCTGGTTGAATACCTCGTGACGCACAATCGGCTGGATTCTCTTTAGATGGTACGTGATACCACTGAGCAGAGTCCAAATTCGTTAAGATCTCGGAAACCCTGTTGGCCACGAAAGTTTTCCACCGACTAGGATGGCTATTCAACCACGCGAGAACGACTGTGGAATCCGTCCAAGCTCTGATCTTGCTCTTTTGGATGTTCAACACGTCAGCTATTTCAGCTAAAAGTCTCGATAAGAGTGCTGCACCGCAGAGCTCGAGGCGTGGGATACTAACCTGCTTAATTGGTGATACCCTCGTTTTCGCTGCTAACAACGAAACGTGTCTTTTTCCAGCACCGTCCTCTACCCTCAAATATACGACCGCTGCGTATGCTAATTTTGAAGCATCGCAAAATCCATGCAATTCAACGTTAGCGTCTGATTTTAAGGTGCCCAACCATCGCGGGACGTGTACTCTGGTAAGTTGTTCCAGCTCATTACGGTAAGTAACCCATTCGCTTTTTAATTCTTCTGAAATTGGGTCATCCCAATTGACACCAGCTAACCATAATTTTTGAATAAACATTTTTGCTACTATGATAGTAGGTGCTATCCAACCTAGAGGGTCGTACAAGCGTGCTACCACTGATAATATTGATCTTTTTGTTTCAGGTCCAGACGTCGGATGCGGAAGATTCACCGAGTATCGAAATTGATCTTCACTTCGGTCCCAGGTAAGTCCTAAAACCTTAGTTGTACTTTCTGCTTTTAGTTCTATAGCTTTTTTGTCCTTTATATTTTCTTTGTCCTTTATAATTGTGTCCTGTTTATGTACTTTTTGATTGATCTGATTTTGTTTGTCCTGAATTGGAGAAACCTGCTTTCGCATGCCTTTCTCTTGTTCTTCATTATTTTGTATCTTTACTAACAACTCTTTACTATTGCTGTTCCATTTCTGTAGTTCAAACCCCCCTTTTGCTAATAACGCTTTCATCTGCTTATAAATTTCCATACCTTCTTCTACGCTAGCGCAACCTGTCATCAAATCGTCCATGTAGAACGATTGGACTACTTTACAGGAAGCTAATGGGAAATTCTTACCCTCATCAACGCTGACTTGGATGAGGGCTCGAACTGCCAAAAAGGGAGCGGATGCCGTTCCAAACGTTACTGTTAATAACTCGAAATCTTGTATTTCTGTTTCAGGGTTTTCACGCCAGACTATGCGTTGGAACATTGTGTCCTCCTCTGCGATTCGGACCTGCCGATACATTTTAATGATGTCAGCTGTCAAAGCGATTGGTTGAACTCTCCACCTTGATACGGTGTGCCGCAAATCCGCTTGTAACTTAGGACCCACCATCAGTGTGTCATTAAGTGAGACTCCTAATTTATTTTTGCTCGAAGCATTGAAAACCACTCGTACTTTTGATGTGGTTTTATCTTCTCTTATAACTGCGTGATGAGGTAAGTAAACAGCTTCATTTATTTTTTTATTATATTTCGTCACTGGTCTCATGTGCCCTAATTGTAAATATTCATTAATCACTTCTGTGTAACTCTTTTTTAATTCTTGATCTTTCGATAGCCTCTTTTCTAATGATTTAAACTTTGTTACAGCTAGTTGTCGTGAATCACCACCTAAGCAACCAGGCTGCTCATCTCGGAATGGTAACTTCACAACGTAGCGACCTTCTTCTGTCCTTTTTGTTGTATTTACGAATATTTCTTCGCACCTTTTCTCTTCCTCTGTCCACAGACCCTTTGTATTATGGTTATCTTCTTCCAATTCCCAAAACCGTTTTAACATATCCATTTCAGAGACCTGAGCATGCATTACCGATATTTTTTGGGTGTCCTCGTTGTTCTCGTTACTGCGTTCGTTAAAAGTACCAGACAGAATCCAACCCAATGTTGTCTTTTGTGCAATGAGGTTCCCATTTTTACTCTTTTGTATGCCCTCCTGTAATATTTGGCTGTAGACATTAGCCCCTAGCAACATGTCAATGGATTTAGGAGTGTCAAACTGGGGATCTGCTAAGCTCAAGGTTTGTAATTCTGCCCAGTCGATCTGCTGTATTTGCCGTTCCGGTAATAATGTGGTAATATTCTTCAACACATAGGCTGTAATTTGTAGATTGGTGTCCTCACATACTCTCGATCTTAGTTTTACAGTAACTACATACTTCGACGTTAGAGCCTTGTTTCCACCTAGACCAGTGATTATGCCGCTGGCAGGAGTCTTTTTAAGGCGCAACAGCTGGACTGCGGCCTCAGTAATAAAACATGCCTGAGACCCTTGATCTAATAGCACTCTGAGGATGTGATTTCCACCAGCTTGCGACTCGGTGTTTACTAATGCAGTGGCAAGTAAAACCTGACTACAACTGGCGATCCTCCGAGTTGACAAGCATGAAACTATTGGCAGTGCACTAGTTGATGTACTAGCATTCTCAATAGGTTCGGTTGCCGTTGTACCAGTAGCTGTGCGCTCGATATTAAGGTGCAAAAGGGAGTGATGCCTCCTTTTACAAATCCTGCAGGTTCCAGGTTTCTTACACTGTAGCACTGTGTGGTTTCGGCCTAAGCAGTTGAAACAAATAGAATTATTTGCTACAAAATCTCTCCTTTTAGAGATATCTTCCCCCGCAAACTTTTTACAGAAGCACAACTTGTGATTCTCAGAACAATATTCGCAGCGCATACCCGAGACTTTCATAGCGAGAAAAGTTTTTGACCTTGGACCAGTCCCACTGGTACGCTGTACCGGAGTCTTCTTAGAATCGACAAACTCGAGTGCGCGAAAGCGATTCTCCGTAAAGTTTTTGAATTGATCTAAAGTTGGCAATTTATTCAAGTCGAGTGTACTAGAAATATGTAGCTCCCACTGTTTACGCGTTTCTGGATCGAGTTTAAAACTAACAATGTGAATAATGATAATGTCCCAGGTGCTCACATCGATATCTATATTTTTTAGAGCATTTAAACAATCCATAGTGGTGTCTATGAGGTCTTTTAAGCCTGGTGCTGATTCAATAGGCATACGTTTCATACCAAACAAGCGTTTAAAAATGCAATTCGCCAGATACTTTTTATTGTTATATCTCTGTTCTAGTAGAGACCAGCATTGACTATAGTTTGTATCTGTGATTGGCGTATGCCTTATCAACTGCTCAGCCTCGCCCGTCAAGTGAGTTTTCAAATAATGCAGTTTTTGTACATTATCCAAAGCATCATTATTGTGAACTAATGACGTGAAAAGATCTCGAAAGGTTGTCCATTCGGAATAGCTACCAGAAAAAGTCGGAATTGTAATTTTTGGTAATCTCACAAGTTGGCCAACCTTATCGTTATCCTTTCCGTTTGACTTGACAGCTCGTTGCTGAGTTTCTGATGGTAACACAAATTGATTCAAACTTGATTTCATAAGCGATTTACACATTAAATAATTTTCCTCTGTAATATCATAAACCCCGTTTGTCACATAAGAGGTGTTTGCTAACACATCAGGTTTTGATATTTCATACAACTTAACGTTGTTTGCCCTAAACAATAGCCAATCTCGTTCTAAATTTTCTGATCTAACTTCTAGGTATTCTTTATTTATTCTTTCTTTTGGACTCTTTTTAAAATTAGCTAAACTCTTTTTGATGGAATTGTGTAGATCTAACTGTACATTCAATAGACCTTCCATTTTGTACTGCAATTAGTTACCAATTAAAATTAGACAAGTGTTCTATCAACGAAAATTATTATTGAATGTACTAGAATCTAGAAATCACAAGTGGTTTTAATCATCAAAAAAAGTTTGTTTCAAATTTTTCTTAAAAACTATCTATGTCCTAAAATATTTCCAAAATTTTTACAAGTGTTAGAAATTTCAATCGAAAAAATTCTATGTCCAAAAAAATGTTGAAAAATTTACAAGTGTTTGGATTTTCGATCGAAAAAATTCTATGTCCAAAAAAATGTTGAAAATTTTACAAGTGTTTGAAATTCCATTCAAAAAAATTCTATGTCCAAAAAGATGCTTAAAATTTTACAAGTGTTTGAAATTTCAATCGAAAAAATTCTATGTCCAAAATATATTGAAAAATTTTACAAGTGTTTGAACTTTCAATCGAAAAAATTCTATGTCCAAAATATATTGAAAAATTTTACAAGTGTTTGAACTGAACTAATTCTAAGGAAAATCGGACATAGGTTCCCCGTTCCCTCGTTTTTAATGAAATTATACTAAGTCCTAACTAACATGCAATTTAGTCTAAGTTAAATTCACTATTACTTTACAAGTCTATATTGAATTTTTAAAGTTATTGACACCAAACAAATAAGGTTCACTTTTGCTTGAAATTTTAAAATAAAGTTAAGTTATTGAGACCAAACAAATAAAGTTCACTTTTGCTTGAAATTTAATATGAAGTTTTTACTCACAGTTTGACAGTTGACACGAACTATTTGCACTCACGTCACGATGACAGCTGTCACTTTGACACCTGTCAAATTCCTCCGGGTTGTCCTTGTTGTACTGGGTTGTCCTGCTCTGCACCGCTTGTCTCGCTCACACTGGCTTGCACTGGTGGCGCCCTCTGCCGGCGCCTGCCGCCGCTGCTCACCACGTACTCTGGTGTATGCAGCGATCCACTGCGAGTACGGTGAGTGGTCGCCGACCACTTGCACTTCAAAACTTCCGATTCGATAGGAACAAATTATGTTCACAAACCTAATCGCACCTTTGACCTCGCGAACTTAGGAACCGCGGAATCAAATAAAACCACGGTTTGTACTTATAGATGGATAGGTTTAATGTACCCAAAGGACTGAACTGATCAACACAAAAAACTGACCGCATTGAGACAATATACGCCTTTGATGATAGCGAAGTAGTAGCGCGATGCAATAACGTGCAGCGCCATCTATGTATCGGCGTGAACAAAAAGAAAAGAAAAGAAAAGAAAGAAAAAACACTTACTTCCAAACTGTGCCATACATCACAAGCATAGGTACGTACCTACCTAAAGGTATAGGGATAGTTTTTATCTCGGGGAAGGACATAGGCTACTTTTTATCCCGAAAAATTAAGGAGTTCTAGCGGGAATTGAAAAACTTAGTCCACGCGGATAAAGTCGCGAGAATCATGTAGTTTAAATATGAGGAAAAGGCGACTGAATGACTGACTGATCTATCAACGCACAGCTCAAACAACTGGACGAACCGGGCTGAAAATTTGGCATGCATTTAGCTTTTATGACTTATCCGCTTAGAATTTTAAAAAATTCAACCTAACTTACTTACTTACCTAACTTACTAGGGTACCGTACTTTTATAAGTCGCATCAGCAAAATTAGTTTGCGCAGACAAGCGCAACCTAACGCCGAGTAAAACCGAATGTGAATACCAATAAAATACAGACCTTATTACTTGACGTTAAGATTTTAATCACAACAACAACTTGTGCTTTGTATCTATCGTGCTCGGACTCCGGCGCGTAGGCAACAACCAATAGCGGACAGCTAAGATTGGCTGAGATATTTCGCGTCATTAAAAAATAAGATTTCTGCGCAGGTACAACGCCGTGACTTATAGAAATGGTAGTGCTGTAAAATAGAGGTTTGTAATTTGCAACGACAGCTTACATAGACGGACCCTGTCAAACAAAGAATGTGAACTTATTTTACTAACGCCAAACGTCTGAAAAGCGGGACAGCGCTATGGCGGAGACAAAGACAGGCTTATGACGGCTTATGACAGGTGCGGAGCGCGCTCTACAGGTCGGACGGCCATTTTTTTTTCTATGAAAGGGCATCTAGTACCTACATAAATATCGATGGTAATTTGTGTAGTCGTGGGCATCAGCTAGTCAGCTAATAATTACAGGAGCCCCCTGTAGAGCTCGCACGCTCGCCGGGTGTGTTCACACGTCTCGCGGCTGGGAACTTGTATCTGTAACACTAGTACATACAGCCCCCGCCATACCTACTCATAGGGAAAATTTGAAATGTAGGACAGACTAGAAAATAACTGCACTTTTGGTAACTATCGCTAGAAATGAATGAACGAGAAGTTTAATTCGCTATAATCCGCCACAGCAGACCAATCTATGTGGTAACTGGTACAGTGCGTGTCCGTATCGCTAGAAAGGCTAATTTTGTATTTGGTCGGTCCTAGGCTCTCCACTGGTGGGAAATCTGCCAGTCTGCCCGCATGCTGATGGGCCTTTCACTAGATATGGCCGCTCAAAGACGGTTTATGGTTACCAAAATGAGCCATAACTAGAAAAGCTGATTCTTGTACAGTATTAAACTATGCGCAGTACCTATGTAAACAGTATAAAAACTGACGCTATTCATCGGGCCTTTCACTAGATATCACCTCTCAAAGACGTTATGAGCTTTGTAATGACGCGTCACATTATATACGATCTAATAATTCCTAATCATCAAATAAATATTATAAATGCGAAAGTTTGGATGGATGTATGGATGTATGGATGTTTGTTACTCAATCACGCTCCAACGGCTGAACGGATCTGGATGAAATTTGGCACAGAGACAGATTATAGTCTGGAATAGCACAAATAGGCTACTTTTTATCCCGGAAAACTAAAGAGTTCCCGCGGGAACCGAAAAACCTCAATCCACGCGGACGAAGTCACGGGCATCAGCTAGTAACAACATAAATCTAATAATTGTAACATAAATCTGCCTCGTTTTAACCATGTCTTAAGTCTAAGCAAAGTCAAAGTTCACTCTAAAGATCTCACACCAAGTGTAAACGAGCGAAGTCCGTCACGCGTTCTGAGTTGTCCAGCTCAAAACCCTCAACAACCTCACGAGTCTCCTCTCAGAATGAGAAGGGGGGAAACCAAAACCGACCTCGCACCTCGCTAGCATGCGCACTACGAGTAAAATTATGTCTACCCGTTATCTCTCTCTGTCTACCGAAGCTAACGTGGTTACTTGTCTCGTTACGTCCAAAGTAGAGATAAAAGTAATATTTCTTATCTGTGGTATTTTTCTCTACGAACCTTTACATGTCGACTATTTTTTTCTTGTAATATACCGCATTTTGTGCATGTAAATGTAAATGAAAAATTTGCCGGCGACGACAACATCTCTCTCTCTCGTCGCGAGATAATCTCGTGCGCATATTAAGCTCACTGGAAGAGCATTATGAGTAACCTTCAGACATGTACATTTCCTTACGATGTTTCTTTCAAGTAAGTATAGTCAGTTGATTTATACTTACGCTCACGAGATCAAAATACAGGCGCGCGGGGGTGAAATCGAGCAAGCGCGTCGCAAAAAATGCAAGAAATCGTTTGTAAAAAAAACCGGCCAAGTGCGAGTCGGACTCGCGCACCGAGGGTTCCGTACAAACCTGTAGTAAGTTTTACGATTTATGACGTATTAAAAATAAAAATTACGTTTGTTGTATGGGAGCCCCCTTTAATATTTACTTTATTGATATTTAATTATTTATTTTGAAAGGTAATATACAAGTTAATATTCTGTGAAAATTTGAACCGTCTACCTGTTACCGTTTTTAATATTGAGCAAAAAAATACGAAAAAAACACGTTTATTGTATGGGGACCCCCCTTAATATATATATATTTTTTTAATTTTTAGTATTTGTTGTTATAGCGGCAACGGAAATACATCATTTGTGAAAATTTCAGCTTTCTAGCTATCACGGTTTATTAGATACAGCCTGGAGACAGACAGACAGACAGACAGACAGACAGACAGACAGCGGAGTCTTAGTAATAGGGTCCCGTTTTTACCCTTTGGGTACGGAACCCTAAAAATAAATATTTACTGTTCAATACAAATTAATCCGACAATGGGGCTGATTCTGTATACCACAATCTCTAAACTAAACTAAAATTGCAGCTTTAAATCTAGTTCTGTCCCTTTCCGTAGGGAGTATTATGAAAGGGTTAGCAATATTTGTAATGCTCTAATTTTAGTTTAGTTTAGAGATTGTGCACTACAGAATCAGCCCCAGTGTTTGATTTAGAAATATAAATTTTATCTTATATTTCTAGAGCAAATTATCGGTTTCAATAAGGAGAAAATTGCTTTAAAAGGTTAACTAAGAGGTATGTTTAAAAGAAATTTCAATGCAGTTTTTTTTTTTAAATTGTGTTTTGAGATGCGTCAATTGCTGCTTATATGTCTTGAAAACAGCAAACTATTTTTACAAGCATACATTATGCCACCGATTGATGGATACACTGCTTTAAAACACTCCGTTTTGCCGATTTTACACTATCACAAATTCAAATTTCTCAAAAGCCAGCATTGGCGGTTCCTCTGGTGCTGCAAATGTTCATGGGCGGCGGTAATCACTTACCATCAGGTGACCCGACTGCTCGTTTGCTCGCTATACAAAAAAAAAATTACAGGGCCTTAAAGCGCAAAAGAGCAACCACCGAGTTTCTTGCTCGTTCTTCTCGGTAGGAATGATATTCCGAACCAGTGGTAGGTTCACTGAATGTCAGTCAAAAGTCTACTTGAATAAAAAAGTTTTTCATCCCACCATCTCGGAAAGAGTATTTTTATTCCTCGATATCTGATGGTAAAAGCCGTTATTATCCTCTAGAGGATAAAATAAATTGAATTTAGAACATCGTGTGCACGTTAGTAAATATCACTCGTCTATGAAGTTTGTGAATCCAAAACATCATTAAAACCTATTTACTTGTACTTCTATGGTGCCGAATTTCCATACAATCGTTTTTAATTTGTTAAAAACTCACACTCGTAACCTTCTTGGTGTACTTTTTTAATTTGCTTTGCGCGCACCATTTTCTTTCACGTCATATTGTTTAAAATTAAAACCGATTAAAAACAAGAAAATTGAAAATAAGTGAAAAACCTAAAATGAGTGATTCTAGTGACGAAGAAATTAACAGAATTGAATTTAATCTTGTGATTTTTTTTGCATTTAGTCATTTCCTCGCTGAGGTGGAATGAAAAGTTACGTGTTGCACTCGAGTGAAAAGATTTTTCACCTCGTGCTCTTTTGATTCCCTCGCTAACGCTCAGGATTCTAATTTTTGAATCACTCGCTCCGCTCGTGATTCAAATTTAGAATCCTTCGCTTGCTCGGTCATCAAAATTGAGCACGCGGTTAAAAAACAACTTTTCACTCTTGTATAACAAATAACTATGGTATTTGTATAGCGTTTATTAATATTTATTTCCCCAAATGCCCCAATCCGAGCGCAGTCATAAAATCAGCTTCGCAAATTGAGCACGCAACAACCCCGGCGCGGCCCGGGGTCCGGGCGCGATGTACATTGTACGACACGTCTCATAGGTACAGCGGCAACGCACCGGCGCGGCGCGGCGCGGCGCGGCGCGGCGATGCGGCGCGAGGGTGTGACCCCCGCCTTACAAATCCCGCCGTGATTTAATATTAATGATGTTTTAACCTTAGTGATTTATACCGTGCGGTGCAATCACATAGGTGGAGAGATTTTTATTTTTTTATTTTTTTTGTACCAAAAAATTATACAATGTGTAGAATAACTGAAACGTAGTGGACAAGGAAACACTTATCTCCTATCTTATCTCTTTATGAGATCTCTACCAGTGACGAGTGAGTACAGTGAGTGATTTAGAGGTTGCCAGTTGCCACAGCTTGCAATGTACCTAATGATAAATTTCACTATGGGCTGGAGAAAAACGAAACAGAGAAAGAAAAGATACAAAATAAAATAGTTAGCAGGTAAAAAGCATTACCCATCAAAAACATAATTAATGTGAAAATGGGAGCCAAGAATATAAGTGGTTCGCCGTCAAAAGCATTGATATCATAATGGGTGCCAAGTTCTGTAGATCATCCTGAAATATAAGAACATAAAACATCCCAAAATAATTAATTTAAACACAACTTCTTGTTTTTTCTGCTATAACAATGTTTGCTATCAAATAAATATTATAAATGCGAAAGTTTGGATGTATGGATGTATGTTTGTTACTCAATCACGCTCCAACGGATGAACGGATCTGGATGAAATTTGGCACAGAGATAGATTATAGTCTGGAATAGCACATAGGCTACTTTTTATCCCGGAAAATTAAAGAGTTCCCGCGGGAACCGAAGTCGCGGGCATCAGCTAGTTTAAAAATAATTCTTAAATTAAATTTGAACAGTCGAACTATTTAGACAAAACAGTTATCAGATTTTATAAATGTCGTGTCCCAAAAACTGACCCACGCCTCTGGTGACCAACGAGCTGGCGCTTATTTAGCCCAACGGCTTAGCCTTGACATTCAACGAGGTAATAGCGCCAGCGTTTTGGGCACCATGCCCATTAACGATCACCATGGACGGTGTGTATTTTTTGTAAAAATAATTAGTTTTTGACCGAGCGAAGCGAAGGTCTCTGAGTCTACTTGGGTGAATTGGCACTTGTCCGTCCGTCCGTCTGTCAGAGCCTTATAACTTCTGAATTACTGAACGTAATTACTTCAAATTTAAATATACTGTGTAAACCGATGGCCTCCCGCCGAATATGGCTTAAAAAGTTATAAAAATCTTTATTTCAGGGGGGCTCTCATAGAAGGGGGGCTTTCAAAGTGGTGATTTTCTGACGTATTATTCTAAGGAAACGAAATTATTTAATTTTTAATGAGCTTCACTATTTTTAACAGAACTTCACATAGATGGCGCTCTGTAAGTTTATGGATACCGCGAGGTCTCAGTTCGGGGCGAACCACTAGTTAATTTAGATTTTAATTTATTTCTTAGTTTTGCAATTCACATTATCAATATAAATTATACAGTAAAGTTTATTTGAATAAAAAACACCATTATTAAAACCAAACAGATAACTCAGTATAAATTGAAGCTCAAGATTTGACTCTAGTTTCTAGTTTTCACATACAGGTCTTCATTATCTTAAATTTGGCCAATCAACTTATCTTTTTAAATGTTTCACGCAAGTTACTGCTTTTATATTGAATGGTTCACATAGTATTATCTTTCATAACTAAAAATTTGGTTTGCTGGTAAAGACTATATAAAAGCCTGTTGAAATACAACGAGATTCTTTGAAACTGAAACTCTTAGAAGAAGGTAGTTAAAATTACTCGCTATCGCTCGTGCCGTGCGCCCCGGCCGCTCCCGGCAGGCCCCGGTTTTGTTTATTGCTAATAAGGCGCCGTAAGCCATCCCGCGATATTGTGTGTCTTGCGGCGCCCTCTGCCGCGGGAGACAACCACTTTTATGTGGATATGTTCACTTTTACTGGCTGCCAGCTTTAACTAAGTAGGAGTAGATTTTTTGAAGTGAACTTCTTTAGAATCGTTGTGATTTTGAAAATTCGATGAAACGAAAAAATGTCATTTTTTTTTAATCCACTACAAGTTAGTCCTTGACTGCGATCTCACCTGATGGTAAGTGATGATGCAGTCTAAGATGATAGTTATATTAAACCCATAGTCCATTTTCAGTGGTTTGAGCTGTGCGTTGATAGATCAGTCAGTCAGTCAATCAGTCAGTCACCTTTTTCTTTTATACTTATATTTAGATACTAGCTGATGCCCGCGACTTCGTCCGCCTGGTTTAAGTTTTTTGATTCCCCGCGCGGGAACTCCTTAATTTTCCGAGTAGCCTATGTGACTCTAAGGTCCTCAGACCTCAACTATACTTATGCCAAAAATCACGTCAATCCGTTGCGGCGTGATTGAAAGACAAACCAACAAACAAACACACTTTCGCATTTATTGACCGAGCGAAGCGAAGGTCTCTGAGTCTACTTGGGTGAATTTGCACTTGTCGGTCCGTCCGTCCGTCTGTCAGAGCCTTATAACTTCTGAATTACTGAACGTAATTACTTCAAATTTAAATATACTGTGTAAACCGATGGCCTCCCGCCGAATATGGCTTAAAAAGTTATAAAAATCTTTATTTCAGGGGGGCTCTCATAGAAGGGGGGCTTTCAAAGTGGTGATTTTCTGACGTATTATTCTAAGGAAACGAAATTATTTAATTTTTAATGAGCTTCACTATTTTTAACAGAACTTCACATAGATGGCGCTCTGTAAGTTTATGGATACCGCGAGGTCTCAGTTCGGGGCGAACCACTAGTTAATTTAGATTTTAATTTATTTCTTAGTTTTGCAATTCACATTATCAATATAAATTATACAGTAAAGTTTATTTGAATAAAAAACACCATTATTAAAACCAAACAGATAACTCAGTATAAATTGAAGCTCAAGATTTGACTCTAGTTTCTAGTTTTCACATACAGGTCTTCATTATCTTAAATTTGGCCAATCAACTTATCTTTTTAAATGTTTCACGCAAGTTACTGCTTTTATATTGAATGGTTCACATAGTATTATCTTTCATAACTAAAAATTTGGTTTGCTGGTAAAGACTATATAAAAGCCTGTTGAAATACAACGAGATTCTTTGAAACTGAAACTCTTAGAAGAAGGTAGTTAAAATTACTCGCTATCGCTCGTGCCGTGCGCCCCGGCCGCTCCCGGCAGGCCCCGGTTTTGTTTATTGCTAATAAGGCGCCGTAAGCCATCCCGCGATATTGTGTGTCTTGCGGCGCCCTCTGCCGCGGGAGACAACCACTTTTATGTGGATATGTTCACTTTTACTGGCTGCCAGCTTTAACTAAGTAGGAGTAGATTTTTTGAAGTGAACTTCTTTAGAATCGTTGTGATTTTGAAAATTCGATGAAACGAAAAAATGTCATTTTTTTTTAATCCACTACAAGTTAGTCCTTGACTGCGATCTCACCTGATGGTAAGTGATGATGCAGTCTAAGATGATAGTTATATTAAACCCATAGTCCATTTTCAGTGGTTTGAGCTGTGCGTTGATAGATCAGTCAGTCAGTCAATCAGTCAGTCACCTTTTTCTTTTATACTTATATTTAGATACTAGCTGATGCCCGCGACTTCGTCCGCCTGGTTTAAGTTTTTTGATTCCCCGCGCGGGAACTCCTTAATTTTCCGAGTAGCCTATGTGACTCTAAGGTCCTCAGACCTCAACTATACTTATGCCAAAAATCACGTCAATCCGTTGCGGCGTGATTGAAAGACAAACCAACAAACAAACACACTTTCGCATTTATTGACCGAGCGAAGCGAAGGTCTCTGAGTCTACTTGGGTGAATTTGCACTTGTCGGTCCGTCCGTCCGTCTGTCAGAGCCTTATAACTTCTGAATTACTGAACGTAATTACTTCAAATTTAAATATAATATGTAAACCGATGGCCTCCCGCCGAATATGGCTTAAAAAGTTATAAAAATCTTTATTTCAGGGGGGCTCTCATAGAAGCGAATGCGAAGTAAAATATTTTTTATAGCGTTACATAGGGTTGCGGTATATCATTTTAAAGATAATTAGAAATAGAGTCCAAAAATATTTTTTTTTAAATTTTTCCCCAAAAATTGACGAAATGGGGGGCTTTCAAAGTGGCGATTTTCTAACGTCCAAAGTTGACCTCAGAACTCTCAATTTCCTGAACTATCAAGCCTGAAACTTGATCAATTATTTGAATTATATCCTGTACTTGAACAACAAATACTAAAATTAGATAAATATTATAAGGAAACGAAATTATTTAATTTTTAATGATGATGATATTTTTAACAGAACTTCACAATGATGTCAATAGATGGCGCTCTGTGATGCCGCGAGGTCTCAGTTCGGGGCGAACCACTAGTAATATTAGTATGATTATAGATACATACATAAAAACCATAACAGCTATACTAGGTATACCTTTCCCGCTAGTCAAAAATGAACAATTGCAACTATAGTTTTTAGGGTTCCGTACCCAAAGGGTAAAAACGGGACTCTATTACTAAGACTCCGCTGTCTGTCTGTCTCCAGGCTGTATCTCATAAACCGTGATAGCTAGAAAGCTGAAATTTTCACAAATGATGTATTTCCGTTGTCGCTATAACAACAAATACTAAAAATTAAAAAAATATATATATTAAGGGGGGTCCCCATACAATAAACGTGTTTTTTAGGGTTCCGTCCTACCCAAAGGGTAAAAACGGGACCCTATTACTAAGACTCCGCTGTCTGTCTGTCTGTCTGTCTGTCTGTCTGTCTGTCTGTCTGTCTGTCTGTCTGTCTGTCTGTCTGTCTGTCTCCAGGCTGTATCTCATAAACCGTGATAGCTAGAAAGCTGAAATTTTCACAAATGATGTATTTCCGTTGCCGCTATAACAACAAATACTAAAAATTAAAAAAATATATATATTAAGGGGGGTCCCCATACAATAAACGTGTTTTTTTCGTATTTTTTTGCTCAATATTAAAAACCGGCCAAGTGCGAGTCGGACTCGCGCACCGAGGGTTCCGTACAAACCTGTAGTAAGTTTTAAATTATTAAAAAAAATTGCTTAAAAATTACGTTTGTTGTATGGGAGCCCCCCTTTAATATTTAATTTATTGATATTTAATTATTTATTTTGAAAGGTAATATACAAGTTAATATTCTGTGAAAATTTGAACCGTCTACCTGTTACCGTTTTTAATATTGAGCAAAAAAATACGAAAAAAACACGTTTATTGTATGGGGACCCCCCTTAATATATATATTTTTTTAATTTTTAGTATTTGTTGTTATAGCGGCAACGGAAATACATCATTTGTGAAAATTTCAGCTTTCTAGCTATCACGGTTTATGAGATACAGCCTGGAGACAGACAGACAGACAGACAGACAGACAGACAGACAGACAGACAGCGGAGTCTTAGTAATAGGGTCCCGTTTTTACCCTTTGGGTACGGAACCCTAAAAACGGTAACAGGTAGACGGTTCAAATTTTCACAGAATATTAACTTGTATATTACCTTTCAAAATAAATAATTAAATATCAATAAAGTAAATATTAAAGGGGGGCTCCCACAAACAAACGTAATTTTTATTTTTAATACGTCATAAATCGTAAAACTTACTACAGGTTTGTACGGAACCCTCGGTGCGCGAGTCCGACTCGCACTTGGCCGGTTTTTCGATTTCGAAAGCGGGCTAGCAACAAATAGGTAGACTCAGGGCACAAAACGCAACACGTGTCGAAACTATTTAGTTAAGAAATCGACTGTATTCCACTATTTAGATGATAAATACAAGAAATAACATTAGAAGGTTTAGTACCAGTTTAACATCTCGACATCGAAATGTTTTGCATTAAATCATACTTAAAACTTGGACCGCGAAACTAACGGTTTTAAAATTCGTAGGAAATTCCGGGAAATTGAGGAACTTTTTGGGGATAAATAGTAGCTTGTGTCTCTCTCCAAATACTCAACTATATTAACTACCCATACAAAAAAAATAAAAGTGCCGATAGAAGTGAAAACGAATAACCTTAAGAGTAAGGCATTCAAGTTTAATTACGAATGTAGTATATTTATATTTAAGACCTTTTGTCTTCGTAACAACGCGAGGTGTCGGTCACGGTGTCGGTCACGCGTTTCCACATTTTTACCCCCTACCAAAAAATGCTCAACGCGCCTAAAGAAGTTTTCACTTGAAAAATTCCGTCGATGCGTTGCTCTGTTGCGAAGTGATCTAATGACAAACCAAGAAACAATAGTAGATTGTATTATAAGGGAGCAAAATAATATTTTTACGGCGAGGGCGCTTTTTTGAATCCAGAACGAAGTGAGGGATTCTTTAGTAGAATCCTGAACGTAGCGAGGGATTCAAAGTACGTCGCCCGAGCCAAAAATATATTTGCGCCCGAATGATACACTCTACTTTTCATCACCCTGTATGAGAAAATTTGGTTCCCACGGGAACTCTTTAATTTCCCGGGATAAAAAGCATATGTGCTATTTCCAGACTATAATTTTTTTTTTTTTTTTAAATCTATCTCTGTGCCAAATTTTATGCAGATCCGTTCAGCCGTTCGGGCGTAATTGAGTAACACACATCCATACCACCATACATCCACACATCTATCCAAACTTTCGCCTTTATAATAATTTTTTTTTTTTTTTGAAATATATATCCATATAGCCCTTTCGTTAGTTAAAATTCAGAAATTATAAATTCCTAAATTGACACTGCCGGGGATCGAACCCTGGACCTCCGCACGTTAAGACAGCAGCGCTCAACACTGCGCCACGGAGGTCGTCAATTTGCGTTGGCGCTGAACACTATAAAGATGTTCCAAATTCAATAAGTGCGCGGCAAAGATAATTGCGGCGCACTTACGAGCATAAAGAGGATTAAAAACTCAATACTTCCCGCTAAAAGTTTCATAAAGAAAACACCACCTTTGGGCGCACATAAAGGCGAACCAAGTCGTCCTTTTCGAATACATGGGATGAAAACACATTTTAGCATTTTATAATTTACTATTACCTACTAGGTTATTTTGTGGTTACTGGCTGCAGATGCATATGAACGCGCTTGAGTTTTAAAACAAGAAACATTTTAATTTGACATTAATAATAATATAGTGTTTCGATTTTCGAAATCTACCAAATTACCAATTTAATCGATATGCAAACTCGTCCTAAGCCAACTGTTTCCAATTACAAACAATTCGTGCGCGGAGCTTTTAACACCCGCGCGGTCACGCGGCGTGCGGAGCGGAGCGGGGCTACGCGGAGCGGGGCGGAGCGGAGGTGCGAACAGGATGCTCAAATAAAAAGTGCAAATACAGAACATAGGAACCGGAGCAATGCGTGTACAATACAATATTCAACTACAGTATCGTCTGTACTCTGTACCACACTATTATACCATATCTATGCGTCTGTACTCTGTACAGTGCAGGTAGGTACATTGTTTTTACCCGACTGCGGAACGCACAGGGTTATGTGTTCATCATACTAATAAAAAGGAATAATAATGCGAAAGTGTGTTTGTTTGTTGGTTTATTGGTTTGTTGGTTTGTCCTTCAATCACGCCGCACCGGAGCAACGGATCGACGTGATTTTTGGCATGGGTATAGTTGAGGACCTGGAGAGTGACAAGCTACTTTTTATCTCGAAAAATTAAGGAGTTCCCGCGGGAATCAAAAAAACTTAAACCACGCAGACGAAGTCGCGGGCATCAGCTAGTCAGTCTATATATTAGGTATGTTTATTTGTTCCTTGCAGGACAGCTACAGCGTGGACCGATTTTGATGATTCTTGCACCGGTAAGTATATGCCGAATATATATTATCACTAGTGGTTCGCCCCGAACTGAGACCTCGCGGTATCACAGAGCGCCATCTATTGACATCATTGTGAAGTTCTGTTATAAATAATGAAGCTCATTGAAAATTAAATATGTAATTTCGTTTTCTTATAATATTTATCTAATTTTAGTATTTGTTGTTCAAGTACAGGATATAATTCAAATAATTGATAAGTTCAAGGCTCAGCCTTTCAGAAAATTGAGAGTTCTGAGGTCAACTTTGGACGTTAGAAAATCTCCAATGAAAGCCCCCCATTTCGTCAATTTTAGGGGAAAAATTAAAAAAAAATACTTTTGGACTCTATTCCTAATTATCTTTAAAATGATATACCGCAACCCTATGTAACGCTATACAAAATATTTAACTTCGCATTCGCTTCTATGAGAGCCCCCCTGAAATAAAGATTTTTATAACTTTTTAAGCCATATTCGGCGGGAGGCCATCGGTTTACATATTATATTTAAATTTGAAGTAATTACGTTCAGTAATTCAGAACTTAGGTATAAGGCTCTGACAGACGGACGGACGGACGGACGGACAAGTGCAAATTCACTCAAGTAGACTCAGAGACCTTCGCTTCGCTCGGTCAATTAAAAAATAGTGTGTGCCGCGAGATGTAACACGATTTCAGACGAGGTTGTTGGAGACGAGGAGACTTGTTTCACCCCTAGGCATGCAATATACTACTGAGTAGGTACCTATTTGAGCAGTTCCGAATAATTTTGGATATTTGTAGTCGTATTTGGAAACGTGGAAGAAGTCTAACCAAGAGTAAACAGCGCGGAGGCGTTAAAACACTGTGTTGTCACCACGCGCGATAATTGGCAGGCTCTCATATGGTGTGCGATCTACTTTACAGCAGCCATACCGCCAACGCATAAAACAATACAGCAATATTACTCCAAATGACAGTTATTGATGTCACGTAAGTACCTTGACGTTCTTAAAATCCATACTTACTAATATTATAAATGCGAAAGTATGTCTGTCTGTATGTCTGTTACGCTTTCACGGCCGATCTGTTAAACCGATTTTGATGAAATTTGGTACAGGGGCAGGTTGTATCCCGGAGAAGGACACAGGCTATCAAGAGTCCCCGCGGGAATCTAAAAACTTATCTGTTCAACCGATAAGGATGAAATTTAGTACAGGGATAGGTTGTATCCCGGGGAATGCTACTTTTCCCAGAAAATTCAAGAGTTCCCGCAGGAATCAGAATCCTTAATCCACGCGGACGAAGTCGCGGGTATCATCTAGTAAGGATTATAATTCTAGAATACGAACGTCGACAATATTGAAACATTACGGCTTTATGCGATGGATAGTTTGCCCCCAGACCAACTACCTACCTAGATACCTTCTAGATACCTATTCTCTAGCATTATTCAAATATAGGGGCATTTTTAGGTTCCTCACAATCAGGAATACGGAACCATAGAGGATCACTCACTTTAAAAAAAATTAGCTCGCCTCCGGAGGTTTTTTTTTTGACTTACTTTTTACAAATTTATTCCTGGGCTAAATAAACGTAACCCAGCGGCCTAAGAATTACAAACTCACTCTCATATATTTTTATTCAAATAAACTTATTAAAAGTGCTTTTGAATCGTCGAGTGAATCTACCACTGGTTGGGAATGCCATTCCTACCGAGAAGAACCAGCAAGAAACACAGTGGTTGCTCTATTTAGAAAAATCATTTACAATTATTATTAAATCAATGTGTAAGTACTTACATAGGTTTTAGGTAAGTAGCCGCTGTCCTTATGGCATTGCTGGAGCGAGTCAAATCCATGCTCTTTTATCATTTAGGTACATAATCTTCAACAGTAGGAAAGTATAATAAGCTTTTTTCAGGAGCATACATTACATTACAGTATCATTTACCTGCACACTGCAACTATTTCATAATTAAATCATCAGTACGGAAGCTTTTAATCTCCTCGTAGTAAAAACAAGACAACAAAGCAAACACCACCGCGACGCCCTCGGCTCGCTCTAATGAATTTTCCGTGTTCCCGCAGACCCGACAGAGACAGATGACGCGCTGTCTCCCGGGAGCACGCCGGGAGCACGGGGAATGTGCCCAGAGTACGTACATAGTACATACCAACCGAAGTATGTCAAACTGCCACCCACCTACCGGCCGAAACAGACCGTCGCGAAATTATGGAACTTTTAAGTACCTACCTATTTAAAAGACTAGATTTAATCTATTCATAACAATCTTCGTATAGAGTAACTAATCTATCAACGCACAGCCCAAACCAATAAGATAGGTAAGAAACTTGAAATTTTGACAATAGGTTCCTTTTATGAATTATGTCGTAAGCACTCATTAAGAAAGGCTTATAGACCGGGAGATGGTCGTAGGTGATAGTCTCCCATTTTCTACTGCATGCCTTTTTAAGAGTTGATAACTAACCCTAAAGTATGAAAGATAGAGGGGTTACTAGCCCTTGCGCGCTTGCACGTCATAAACAAAATGGCTTCTCTTTGTGACAGAATTTTAGTTTTTGCCGTGACATTCTACTGCATGCCTTTGTAATATAACGTAGTTGGAACAAATTTAAGCTATAATAATTGATGGCATGCAATTCGCAACGGCCGACGGGGCTCAAACGGTTACGTAGAAATGTAAAAAAAAATAGAACATTTCCGTGTTTACAAATTGCATGCCGTTGTAAAAAATTACTTTTATTATCCCAAATATACTCTACGAAAATTGGCATGCACCCCTCGTATGACCAAGGGTGGAAAATATTAGGAAAATGTTGTGAAAATTCAATACAGCTTTTCCGTGATTTCAAACTACTTCTAATAAAGATAAACATTAATTTAATGACCAAATAATTCTGAAATACAAATGGCATGCATGTTGCTCATGATCATTATATTATAAATAATAACAAAAGTTGCAAAAATTTAATAAACATTTCCGTGTTTTTTATTTGCATGCCGTTTTGTATTTCATAAAAACGTATTATTTTAAGTATATACCGAAAATGGCATGCGTATTAAATAATACCATCATATTTTAAATAATAATGAAAGTTGCAAAAAATTTAATAAACATTCCGTGTTTTTAATTTGCATGCCGCTTTGTATTTCATAAAAACATATTATTTTAAGTATATACCGAAAATGGCATGCGTATTAAATAACACCGTCATATTTTAAATAATAACAAAAGTTGCAAAAATTTAATAAAAATTTCCGTGTTTTTAATTTGCATGCCGTTTTGCATTTCATAAAAACATATTATCAAATAAATATTATAAATGCGAAAGTTTGGATGTATGGATGTATGTTTGTTACTCAATCACGCTCCAACGGATGAACGGATCTGGATGAAATTTGGCATAGATATAGATTATAGTCTGGAATATCACATAGGCTACTTTTTATCCCGGAAAATTAAGGAGTTCCCGCGGGAACCGAAGAACGGAACCGAAAAACCTCGATCCACGCGGACGAAGTCGCGAGCGTCAGCTAGTTTTAAGTATATATCGAAAATGGCATGCGTATTAAATAACACCATCGTATTTTTAATAATAATGAAAGTTTCATAAAATATGTGAACCATTTCCAGTGTGAAACAGAGATCAGAGATTTGGATTTTGGCGCTAACCCATCACCTGCCTAGCCACGTTTCCGCGGGAACTCCTTAATATTCAGGGATAAAAGTAGCCTTTATGCTATTCTATATACTTAGCAGACTATAATCTATATCTGTGCCAAATTTCATGCAGATCCGTTCAGCCGTGATTGAGTAACAAACATCCATCCATCCATCCATACATACATCCATCAAAACTTTCGCATTTATAATATAACTAGCTGATGCCCGCGACTTCGTCCGCGTGGATATACCAAGATTCATCGAAATAACTTGAGAAATGATGGACTTTTATACAAACTTTCAACCCCTATTTCACCCCTTTGGGGGTGGAATTTTGAAAAACTGTGAAACACGTATGTTTTCATTTTTAACCCGCAGCTCATATACCAAGTTTCATGGATATAACTTGAGAAATGAAGGACTTTCATATAAACTTTCAACCCCTATTTCACCCCTTCGGGGGTAAAATTTGCGAGAACTGTGAAACACGTATTTCTTCATTTTTAACCGGTAGCTTGTATACCAAGTTTCATCGATATACCTTGAGAAATGAAGGACTTTCATACAAACTTTCAACCCCTATTTCACCCCTTTGGGGGTGAAATTTTGAAAAACTGTGAAACACGTATGTTTTCATTTTTAACCCGCAGCTCATATACTAAGTTTCATGGATATAACTTGAGAAATGAAGGACTTTCATATAAACTTTCAACCCCTATTTCACCCCTTCGGGGGTAAAATTTGCGAGAACTGTGAAACACGTATTTCTTCATTTTTAACCGGTAGCTTGTATACCAAGTTTCATCGATATACCTTGAGAAATGAAGGACTTTCATACAAACTTTCAACCCCTATTTCACCCCTTTGAGGGTAAAATTTTGAAAAACTGTGAAACATTTATTTCTTTATTTTTAACCGGTAGCTTGTATAGCAAGTTTAATCGATATCACTTGAGAAATGACGGACTTTCATACAAACTTTCACCCCCTATTTCACCCCCTTAGGGGTGGAATTTTGAAAAACTGTGACACACGTACTTCTTTATTTTTTACTGTCAGCCAAAATAAAAAGTTTCGTTGATATAACTTGGTAAACATCGTGAGAAACGAAGGATTTTCACACCAACTTTCATCCCCTATTTCACCCTTTTGGGGGTCGAATTTTCAAAAACTGTGAAACACATATGTCTCCATTTTCAACTCGCAGCTCATATATCAAGTTAGCTAAAAGTTAGTTAGATAAAAGTAGCCTTTATGCTATTCTATATACTTAGCAGACTATAATCTATATCTGTGCCAAATTTCATGCAGATCCGTTCAGCCGTGATTGAGTAACAAACATCCATCCATCCATCCATACATACATCCATCAAAACTTTCGCATTTATAATATAACTAGCTGATGCCCGCGACTTCGTCCGCGTGGATATACCAAGATTCATCGAAATAACTTGAGAAATGATGGACTTTTATACAAACTTTCAACCCCTATTTCACCCCTTTGGGGGTGGAATTTTGAAAAACTGTGAAACACGTATGTTTTCATTTTTAACCCGCAGCTCATATACCAAGTTTCATGGATATAACTTGAGAAATGAAGGACTTTCATATAAACTTTCAACCCCTATTTCACCCCTTCGGGGGTAAAATTTGCGAGAACTGTGAAACACGTATTTCTTCATTTTTAACCGGTAGCTTGTATACCAAGTTTCATCGATATACCTTGAGAAATGAAGGACTTTCATACAAACTTTCAACCCCTATTTCACCCCTTTGGGGGTGAAATTTTGAAAAACTGTGAAACACGTATGTTTTCATTTTTAACCCGCAGCTCATATACTAAGTTTCATGGATATAACTTGAGAAATGAAGGACTTTCATATAAACTTTCAACCCCTATTTCACCCCTTCGGGGGTAAAATTTGCGAGAACTGTGAAACACGTATTTCTTCATTTTTAACCGGTAGCTTGTATACCAAGTTTCATCGATATACCTTGAGAAATGAAGGACTTTCATACAAACTTTCAACCCCTATTTCACCCCTTTGAGGGTAAAATTTTGAAAAACTGTGAAACATTTATTTCTTTATTTTTAACCGGTAGCTTGTATAGCAAGTTTAATCGATATCACTTGAGAAATGACGGACTTTCATACAAACTTTCACCCCCTATTTCACCCCCTTAGGGGTGGAATTTTGAAAAACTGTGACACACGTACTTCTTTATTTTTTACTGTCAGCCAAAATAAAAAGTTTCGTTGATATAACTTGGTAAACATCGTGAGAAACGAAGGATTTTCACACCAACTTTCATCCCCTATTTCACCCTTTTGGGGGTCGAATTTTCAAAAACTGTGAAACACATATGTCTCCATTTTCAACTCGCAGCTCATATATCAAGTTTCATGGCTATAACTTGAGAAATTAAGGACTTTCATACAAACTTTCAACCCCTATTTCACCCCTTCGGGGGTAGAATTTCGGAATAAAAAGTATCCTATGTCCTACCTCGTAGTATGGGCTCAAATGGGCGCAAAAAAAAACAGGGAAATGTTCTTTATTTTTAATTTTCGTTAAAAAACCTTTTTTTAATTTTATTTTTGCACATTTTTTATGTCAGGCTTGTGTAATATGCATGCCATTTTTTTTATCAACTTAAAATAATGTTTTTTAATGAAATATTGAATGGCATGCAAAATAAAGTCACGGAAATTATATCAGCGTTTTTTGCAATTTTCGTCATGCATGCCACTAATTTACAACTTTCTGTTGTGCATGCCAAATTTGCTAACGTCAAGTAATTATAAAAACTAAGTATTGTTCAAATGGCATGCAGTTTGAAATCACGGAAAAGCTGTATTGAATTTTCACAACATTTTCCTAATATTTTCCACCCTTGGTCATACGAGGGGTGCATGCCAATTTTCGTAGAGTATATTTGAGATAATAAAAGTAATTTTTTACAACGGCATGCAATTTGTAAACACGGAAATGTTCTATTTTTTTTTACATTTCTACGTAACCGTTTGAGCCCCGTCGGCCGTTGCGAATTGCATGCCATCAATTATTATAGCTTAAATTTGTTCCAACTACGTTATATTACAAAGGCATGCAGTAGAATGTCACGGCAAAAACTAAAATTCTGTCACAAAGAGAAGCCATTTTGTTTATGACGTGCAAGCGCGCAAGGGCTAGTAACCCCTCTATCTTTCATACTTTAGGGTTAGTTATCAACTCTTAAAAAGGCATGCAGTAGAAAATGGGAGACTATCACCTACGACCATCTCCCGGTCTATTACCCGTAGGCATCCACTATGAAAAGATTTTTGAAAATTCAACCCC
This sequence comes from Erebia ligea, assembly GCA_917051295.2. NCBI lineage: Eukaryota > Metazoa > Arthropoda > Insecta > Lepidoptera > Nymphalidae > Erebia > Erebia ligea. The sequence continues at coordinate 21,449,700 of OU785221.1, read as the reverse complement.
TAAGGTGGTAAAATAAGGTTCGATTAAATGTACCTATTATACCTACAATAGATTAAGAAACGAAGTCGCGGGCAAAGGCTAGTACCATGTACCTACTTAAACTTTAAGCACAGAATAGGTACCTTACTAGTGCCACCTATCATATTATCCAGAAGGTGAAAATTAAAACGAAAATAATAATATTTTTAGTAGGAAAAGGAAAATTACGTAGACTTGCAACGCCATCTAGTATGCCGCACCTTCTAACTGACCATCGAATTAATCCTGGTTAGTCACCATTATGGCCCTTTACTTTGAGAGATAATTCATAGATGGCGCGATATTTAAACAACGGAGTAAAATTATGGACGTATTTCCTGATAGAATTATGTACATAAATAATAGATTATTGTTTTAAATGTGAATAATTCATTATACATATTTAAGTATAATATTTAAAATGCCTAGGCAAATCAAACAATAATAAATATAATTAGGTTTCTTTTATCAAATTTGAACGTAAGAGCACACGTAAGAGCCTAGATTAAGAAACGAAGTCGCGGGCAGAACACTAGTTAAGTATAAAAATAGTTGCTAGTGTTTCATAACCAGAAGGTGAAAATTAAAACGAAAATATTTCTTTTCAGGAACTCACGAAAAGGAAAATTATTTTGACCGCCAACTTGCAACGCCATCTAGTATGCTAACGCGACTTTACTACGTTCAGCGCCCTCTAACTTTGTAATTAGGTATGACTTAGTTACACCACTTTCAATGTAGCGAGCCACCATAATGACCATTTAGTTAGAGAGATATTTTATAGATGGCGCTGTATGTATTCCAACAATAATAATTATTATGAAGTAAATTGTACATAGATCTTCAAAAATATTAGAATTGATTAAATGTGAATTCATAAACATATTCAGGTATACTCTCAAACTCAAACTCAACTTTACTTTGTAAACTTATGTGAATTTACGACTTCCAGAGTCGACCTCTATCTTTAAAGTTGAATTGCGTGTGTACCTACTAACTAGTTACTAGTGCCTAAGTCTCTAAAGACATTTATCATTTTGTATACTTTTAACGTGTACTTAATTCTGTTGGTAGATCAAATAAAATAAAATAACACTCAAACTCATATTTTTTTATTCAAATAAGCTTATTTAAAGTGCTTTCGAATCGTCGAGTGAATCTACTACACTGGCTGGTTCAGATTGATATTCCTACCGAGAAGAACCAGCAAGAAATTCGGTGGTTGCTCTTTTTAAAAAACAAATTGGCAGTCTGGACTGTACAATAGGGACTGCCGTTAGAAGTGAAAATGAATATTTAAACTAATTTAAAAATAATAAGCAATGTAATTTATTTGGTAGTATTCAGTTATTTTAGCTCTCCTGACGCCAACGTCCATACCATGTTGAATACACCGGTTCTCGTCCGATCACCGAAGTTAAGCAACATCGGGCGCGGTCAGTACTTGGATGGGTGACCGCCTGGGAACACCGCGTGATGTTGGCTGTTTGCTTTTTTATTTTTAGGGTTCCGTACCCAAAGGGTAAAAACGGGACCCTATTACTAAGACTCCGCTGTCTGTCTGTCTGTCTGTCTGTCTGTCTGTCTGTCTGTCTGTCTGTCTGTCTGTCTGTCTGTCTGTCTGTCTCCAGGCTGTATCTCATAAACCGTGATAGCTAGAAAGCTGAAATTTTCACAAATGATGTATTTCCGTTGCCGCTATAACAACAAATACTAAAAATTAAAAAAATATATATATTAAGGGGGGTCCCCATACAATAAACGTGTTTTTTTTCGTATTTTTTTGCTCAATATTAAAAACGGTAACAGGTAGACGGTTCAAATTTTCACAGAATATTAACTTATATACTTATTACCTTTCAAAATAAATAATTAAATATCAATAAAGTAAATATTAAAGGGGGGCTCCCATACAACAAACGTAATTTTTATTTTTAATACGTCATAAATCGTAAAACTTACTACAGGTTTGTACGGAACCCTCGGTGCGCGAGTCCGACTCGCACTTGGCCGGTTTTTAAATACATTTTATTGTAATATCCACCTATTTTCTATTATCTTACAAAATTAAATATACATATAAGTAGGTACCTAGGAACGGTTGTCTACAAGCTCCAGTTCCCACGTTGGTTTGCTCCGAGGAGCATCGTATAGTTACGAAAGTGCCGAATCAAGTGCTCTAATGGCCGATGTCAAGGCAGTCAAGCTATGCTCAGTGAGATGGTGGATGATTCAGCTACAGTGTCGTAATGTACATACCTATACACTGAGTAGGTATAATAACCTGCTATGACAGTCGTTATTATCCTGTCTACCTATTAGAAGTTTGTTTTGAAATCTGTAAGGCCTCTTTATGTAAGTAGGTACCTAAGTATTTTATATTTTTTAGAGGGTTCCATACCTCAAGGGGAAAATAGAACCCTCTAGGATCACTTCGTTGTCCGTCTGTCTGTCTGTCTGTCTGACTGTCAAACATCTTATTCTCGGGAACGCGTGGAGGCATCAAGTTTTACCTGCAAGGGTAAAAAATGCAAGTTTCTATGCCATCTCAATTATGATACTTATTTTTTACACTCGCCGATAAAATATCAAACCTATAGGGTACTTCCCGTGGCAAGAAGCAAGGTCTCACAGCTCAAGAATAGGAAAAAATCCAAAACTTAGTAATTAGGGTTCCGCAGTCATAGGGTATGGAGTTGATTGTCCGGCGCAACCAGTTCAGCGCCTTAGTACCTACTAAGCCAGTAATTTCACAGCTGTTACGTGTAGGTATTACGTGAGACATATTTTTTGTTATTTACTAAAATATTTTTTATTGTGTGGTGGTACGGAACCCTTTGTGCACGAGTCTGACTCGCACTTGGCCGGTTTTTCATTGAGTGTTTTCTTCATTAAGTAAGGTGTTAGTTACTACCAAACCAATGGGAATTGAAGATTGATTGGGTAAACCGTGGCTTAACTGGTAAAGGCGCTCGGGGTGCGATGTGCTCAGACGCAAGGTCCGAATCCTGCCGGTTCCGCAATTTTTATGCATATACGAGTAAGTAGGTCTAGTACTAATTATTATTAAAAACTAAGTGATGCCAGCGACTTCGTCCGCGCGGACTGGGTAAGTTGTTTTGATTGCCTCGGGAACTCCTTAATTTTCCGGGATAAATAATTAATGTATGTACCTTCGTCAAAATTTGCTGAAGTTATGCCGGTTAGCCCGCCAACCCGCATTGGAACAGCGTGGTGGGTCTAAGCTCTAATTCTCTCTCTCTTATTAGAGTAGATGCCTGTGCCCAGCTGTGGGCTGTAGTGGATGGGCGGTTAAAGCGTACCAGCGTATCAGACAGACAGACACACTTTCGCATCATATTTCATACTAATATTATAAATGCGAAAGTGTGTTTGTTTGTTGGTTTATTGGTTTGTTGGTTTGTTCTTCAATCACGCCGCAACAGAGCAACGGATCGGCTTGATTTTTGGCATGCGTATATTTGAGAACCTGGAGAGTGACATAGGCTACTTTTTATCCCGGAAAATTAAGGAGTTCCCGAGGGAATCAAAAAATCTTAAACCACGCGGACGAAGTCGCGGGTACCAGCTAATCAAATAAATATTATAAATGCGAAAGTTTGGATGGATGTATGATTCAAGATTCAAGATTCAATTCATTTATTCAATATAGGTACACTGTACACTTATTGACGTAAAAAAATTACTTACATAAAAAATATGATGGTGATAATCAGTTACGGTATCTTAAAACTAAAGCTACGAGGGTTCCAAACGCGCCCTGGTCTGAGAAGAGCCCACAACAAACTCAGCCGGGTTAATGGATGTTTGTTACTCAATCACGCTCCAACGGCTGAACGGATCTGGATGAAATTTGGCACAGGGATAGATCATAGTCTGGAATAGCACATAGGCTACTTTTTATCCCGGAAAATTAAAGAGTTCCCGCGGGAACCGAAAAACCTCAATCCACGCGGACGAAGTCGCGGGCATCAGCTAGTTTATAATATTAGTATGAATGTTGTTTAAACTTGAAATACCTCCACCTTGTTAATGGTTACCGGCTGGACGCGTGACGCGTTGGACGCACGCGCAAGCCTCGGGCGATGAAAGCTCTCTCCGCAGTGAATGAATGAACGCCTGCTTCATTATGTAACCGTTGTTGTAGGCACTTGCGTTGCCTGTACGCAGTACGCACTGAGACTGATTGTTATTTACGAGATAAATACAGCCACGCTGATTGCAATGTCATGTTTGACGACCTCCCTGGCGCAGTATTAAAAGTGCTGTTGTCGTAACGTGCGGAGGTCCCGGGTTCGATCCCTGGCAGCCCCCTAGCATGGGCCGAGACAATTTTATCCCCGAGGAAAGGATAAATTTTTTATTCCTAAATAAATAAATAAAAACGCTAAATAACGGTGGATAAATTGTCCCCCGAGTTCCCGTGAAATGTCAAACGGGGATAAAATTCTCCTCACCCCTGTTGCCGTGCTCTGAGAAGTGGATAAGTTAATTTTATCTCTTGTCAGTGGATAAAATCGGGGGATAATTTTTTTATCTCCGGCCCATGCTAGCCCTGCAGGGTCAATTTGGGGATTTTCTGAATTTTCCTGTGTATGGCCTGGTGGGTGGGAGGCTTCGACCGTGGCTTATTACCACCCTACGTTCCGTTAGTTAGCGTTCCGATGTCTTGTAGAAACCGATATATACATATACTTACCTACCCCTACAACAACCTGCCTATCTGAACAACCTGTTAGGGTCATGTCTGTTAGGGTGGTGATGCAGTCTAGGATGGTAGCGGGATAAGATTATCCGGCTACCGTTCTAGACGGCATCATCACTTACCATCATGTGAGATTGCAGTCAAGGGATAACTTGTAGTGGATAAAAAAATATAAGTATCACATCACACTAACATCATATATACTTAGGTAGGTTTGTATGTGTGCATGTTTGTTACTTTACTGTGTAATTAATTTTCAAAAACATTAGAGATTTTATTTTCGAAAATTGCAATAATGTGAATGAAGTCAGAAAAAAGTCGTCTCATCCTGTGTCATCGTCGCTGTGCCCAGCAGTGGGAAGTGGAACGTCCAGCGGTGGACGGCGTCGAGTCACGCCGCTATGATCAGCTGATTTACAACACCCAACGTGTGGTTTAAACTTGCTTAGTCTGTAAAAAAAAGTAAAACTCATTTCCAATTCGGCAAGTAATAAAATATAGATATTAGTGTGAAAGCGGGAGGCTTTCACGGCGGAATGAGGAGGCGACAACTAATGCGTTATGCTAAACAGCGGAATGACAACAAGTTCGGATATCGGTTACGAACTTACGAGGGTTACGCAAGCCATTGGGTCGCTGAAGAAAGCTGACAGACAGGCGTTTACCTACTTCGCGAAGGACGGTATCGGTTCAAACCAGCAGGCTTAGCATGCGCACAACGAGATATCTTGCGACGAGAGAGATGTTGTCGTTGCCGGCTAATTTCTCGTTTACCCTTACATACACAAATCCGGTATTTTATTTTATTTTATTTTATTTTATTTTGTACAGAAAACTTACAGCTACAAAAAAAGTGGATAGATAAATAGAGAATAAGTATAACGCCAATTACAAGTTTTCACAGATAGAATTTACGTGAGATAGAAATAGCTCGCAAAGGTGGAAAAAGTAAATATTAATATATGCTACATAGGAAGTACCTAATTAAAATATAAAAAGCTTATAAATAGGAAGATGGGTTATACAAGAGAAGAACCAGAGTAAACTAATATTTGGTGGTATTTGGTATATTACGAGAAAAAAAAATTGCCAGTCTTATGGACTGCCGATAGAAGTGAAAACTTATAACTTAGAATTTTAGTAAAAAAAGATTTTTTTTTTAAATAATCACTACATAGTACATACCTAGTATAAAACAAAGTCGCTTCCCGCTGTCTGTCTGTCCCTATGTATGCTTAGATCTTTAAAACTACGCAACGGATTTTGATGCGGTTTTTTTTAGTAGATAGAGTGATTCAAGAGGAAGGTTTACATGTTTAATACATGCATAATATAGTAGAGAAACACTGAAAACTTTAGAGGTTTCTAATGTCGTAAATAGTTAAAATATAAACCTTAAAACTAAGGCATTTAAGTTTAATACTTAACGAATTTAGTATATTTATATTTAAGACCTTTTGTCTTCGTAACAACGCGGGCATGTCGGTGACGAGCATGTCCGTGACGAGTATGTCGGTGAGTTTTCACTTCAAAAACTTATTCCACGCGGACGAAGTCGCGGGCTCGTATGATATGGATAAAAATCTTTGAATTTCTGGCGCTATATTATACCACTCGACTAGATAAACTTATTAATATTCTGTGGGTGCCTTCATCCCTTTTTTTGTGATATTTAATCAGTTTTTACGTTTCCTTCCTGAGGGATGAGAACACTTGTGTCCCACGTTTTTGTGAGGTTCACCATTAAAATGTGATCAAGTGTCGGTCTGTTTGAACCTTGGCTGTACGCTTTTGAGTTTTATTCATTTTTCTAACTTTTTAGGGTTCCGTACGTTCCTTTTTTCCTCTTGAGGTACGGACCGTACCTCAAGAGGAAAAAACCGGCCAAGTGCGAGTCGGACTCGCGCACCGAGGGTTCCGTACAAACCTGTAGTAAGTTTTACGATTTATGACGTATTAAAAATAAAAATTACGTTTGTTGTATGGGAGCCCCCCTTTAATATTTACTTTATTGATATTTAATTATTTATTTTGAAAGGTAATATACAAGTTAATATTCTGTGAAAATTTGAACCGTCTACCTGTTACCGTTTTTAATATTGAGCAAAAAAATACGAAAAAAACACGTTTATTGTATGGGGACCCCCTTTAATATATATATTTTTTTAATTTTTAGTATTTGTTGTTATAGCGGCAACGGAAATACATCATTTGTGAAAATTTCAGCTTTCTAGCTATCACGGTTTATGAGATACAGCCTGGATACAGACAGACAGACAGACAGACAGACAGCAGAGTCTTAGTAATAGGGTCCCGTTTTTACCCTTTGGGTACGGAACCCTAAAAAGGAACCCTTATAGGATCACTTCGTTGACCGTCTGTCTTTCTGTCTGTCGGTCACCTTTTTCTCGGGAACGCGATGAGCTATCAAGTTGAAATTAATATCAAATACTTAGGTCCACGTCTCCTGTAAAAAAATCCAACGCTTCAAAATGAAACTCAACGTAATCCAAAGATACGGCCGTTTATGCGGTATTTTTGCATATTATATTTTGACACTCGCCGAAAGATCAAAACCTATAGGGCCTATAGTAACCTAGAATCATGAAATTTGGCAAGAAGAAGGTCTGACAGCACAAGTATATAGAAAAAAAATCCGAAAATCGTTAATTAGGGTGTGGAATTGTGTGTCAGGCGATACCAGTTTAGCGCTATAATAATTACCTTAGCCAGTTATTTCACGGCTGACTGTTGTTTCTTGTTATTTACTAAAATAATTTATATTGTGTCTTGGTACGGAACCCTTTGTGCGCGAGTCTGACTCGCACTTGGCCGGTTTTTTTCCAGTATAGCTGACGGTTCAACTTTACATATTATCATGATGTCTGCAGTTCTACCCGAGTAGATACTTTCGTCAAGACACACTCTCTCTCGATTTTAATCTAATATTATTATCGATCAATCTAGTACCTACTGCTGATATCGATTAGATTAAATCTCAATCTAGGTAGTACCAGATTGATTAAACCTAAGCTGATAGTTTAGTCGCAGGTACTCGTACGTTTCACTCCGACACCGGCAACGTACGTTGAGGGTATTTTGGAAGATTTATGTGGTGTGGAGAATATCGCGGGCTGCAAGTTAAAGATACGCACTGTACCACATAGATTTACCTTCTGTGGCAGATTATAGCAAATTAAATTTCTAGTTTTTTCAATATCATAGCCTTCCGCAAAGTAACGCCTGCTTCTATCCAATAATGGAGAGGGGTCACGACCCCCAGTAATGAGGAATACGACGCAGAGATGCCTGTACGTCAAAAAGCATGTATGAACTCATAAGCTATCAAAATATGATTTCGATTCGCAGGCAATTGGTCCTCAGATTAATAGTAACAGACTCACGTATACGCGTCTCGTTGATAGTATATAGTTACCACTGAGAACCTCTCTCTACGTCTCTGCCACCACCACCACCACCACCGGCCACCGCGGCCGCCGACCACTCCAGTCCAACCCCGGCGGCGACAGCGACCGCACGCGTCCCCAACCCGGCACCGAACCCGCACTAAACACTAAAGAGACACTAGAAACACACACAAAAGACATTTCTCCATGAAGTGATGAACCATTTTTGTTGAATGGAAAATGTGATTCAGTCATAAGCGCTGATTGTTTTTTTTTATTTTACCGGAAATTTTTTTTGAGTGAAATTTTTTGGAGTGGAACCGCTGCTGGTTCAGTGATTCGAAAGGTAAGCTTGTTTCATTTTTTTTTATTACAATTAATATTTTTTTTAGATAGAAATATAATATAGAAAATTTAATTCTATTCGTTAATTTTATTTTTAATTATTTTAATCAGGAAATCTAGTTGTTCTTATTTCTAAATCGAGTAAACTGTAGATAAGTAGATATTATTTTAGCTATTTCCAAATAGAAAACCGCGTGAAAGTCATTGAATCGCGCCGCATATCTCGGCGCGCAGGAAACCACTGCACGCACTAATATTATGGAAATCCGATGCAGACATTAACTGTAATGCGCTATAAACGATCGGAAGGCGGCGTTTAATAACACCGCTTTGCGACAAAGTCGGGGAAAATACTTAAGTCATCATACTAAATACTAATATTATAAATGCGAAGGTGTGTTTGTTTGTTGGTTTGTTGGTTTGTCGTTCAATCACGCCGCGCCGTAACGGAGCAACGGATCAACGTGATTTTTGGCATGGGTATAGTTGAGGACCTGGAGAGTGACATAGGCTACTTTTTATCCCGGAAAATTAGGGAGTTCCCGAGGGAATAAAAAAACTTAAACCACGCGGACGGAGTCGCGGGCATCCGCTAGTAAGTCATAAATATTTATTTAATTTAGGTACACTACACTTATTGAAGTCCAGTTACATAAAAATATGATGGTGATAATCTGTTACGGTAGTTTAAAACTAAAGCTACGAGGGTTCCAGGTCTGAGAAACAAATGACGGTCTCCCTGGCGTAGTGTAGAGCGCTGTTGCCTTAACGTGGGAGGTCCCGGGTTCGATCCCCGGCAGAGTCAATTTGTGAACCGTTGATTCCTAAATTTTCTCAGGTCTGGCCTGGTGGGAGGCTTCGGCTGTGACTAGTTACCACCCTACCGGCAAAGACGATTTAGCGTTCCGGTACGACGCCGTGTAGAAACCGACTCGGGTATAATTGCCATACCCCTAACAGGTTAGCCCACTACCATCTTAGATTGCATCATCACTTACTATTCGATGAGATCGCAGTCGCAGCAACCAAATCTCTATCTATCTATCTAAACAATATACCTATATAATATCTAGTTTTATGTTTCGATAACCTCGCTGGCGCTTGTAAATGGGAGGTCCCGGGTTTGATTTGGAAGTCATAATTTTCATAGGTCTGGCTCTGGTGTAGTGGGAGGCTTCGGCCGTGGCTAGGTATCTCCTTATTCAAGCTACTCTACCGTTTTAGACGTGCCGCGTTCCGGTAAGTAAACAAATAGATACAAAGATTCAGATTGATAATACCTGAATCTAGCTCAAAGTGATCTAGTGGTCGTTGTACTGAACGGCCAAAGACGACGTCCAATTTGTGTGTTAGCTATACACCTGTCTTTGTGTGTTAGCTATACACCTGTCTTTGTGTGTTAGCTATACACCTGTCTTTGTGTGTTAGCTATACACCTGTCTTTGTGTGTTAGCTATACACCTGTCTTTGCACGAGAGCTTAGAAGCATTGTACTTTGTATGTGTAAGTATTACCACAGCTTTTGTAGAGCAACATTTTGTCCTGTCATGTCAGTATTGTTGTCGTCCTTCAATATCTAACAACGCTGCTAAGGATTAGGTATACCGAGCTAGCTGATTCATAAATTAAGGTTTTTGGTTCCCGCGGGAACTCCTAAATTTACCGGGATAAAAAGTAGCCTTTGTGTTATTCCAGACTATATTCGTGCCAATAATGTAATGTATTGAATAACAAAAATCCATCCATCCATCCATCCAAACTTTCGCATTTATAATATTGTAGTATAGATTAAGCTTTTTGAAGTGAAAACTTTAGCCGCGTTGAGCACTTTTTTTGATAGGGGGTACCTAAACTTGTGGATTCGCGTCACCGACATGCTCGCGTTGTTACGAAGACAAAAGGTCTTAAATATAAATATACTACATTCGTAATTAAACTTTAATGACTTAGTTTTAAGGTTTATTTATTGTTTTTTTAAGTTTTCACTTCTATCAGCAGTTCCTATGACTGCCAATGTTTTGTTACTTCATTAACAAAGCTGCGTTATAATACTGTTTAATTAACCAAGCGAAGCGAAGGTCTCTGAGTCTACTTGAGTGAATTTGCACTTGTCCGTCCGTCCGTCCGTCTGTCTGTCAGAGCCTTATAACTTCTGAATTACTGAACGGAATTACTTCAAATTTAAATATAATATAATATAAAATATAATATGTAAAACGATGGCCTCCCGCCGAATATGGCTTAAAAAGATAAAAATCTTTATTTCAGGGGGGCTCTCATAGAAGCGAATGCGAAGTAAAATATTTTTTATAGCGTTACATAGTGTTGCGGTATATCATTTTAAAGATAATTAGAAGTAAAGTCCAAAAATATATATTTTTTAATTTTTCCCCTAAAATTGACGAAATGGGGGGCTTTCAAAGTGGAGATTTTCTAACGTCCAAAGTTGACCTCAGAACTCTCAATTTTCTGAAAGGCTGAGCCTGAAACTTATCAATTACTTGAATTATATCCTGTACATGAACAACAAATACTAAAATTAGATAAATATTATAAGGAAACGAAATTATTTAATTTTTAATGAGCTTCCGTATTTTTAACAGAACTTCACAATGATGTCAATAGATGGCGCTCTGTACAAGTTTATGGATACCGCGAGGTCTCAGTTCGGGGCGAACCACTAGTATTAAAGGTACAACTTGGTATAAACTGAGCTCTGTTATGGTCAGTTCGTCAAAATTTGGTTGTGCGCCGAGATCGCATCGGACGCGGCTGGCTAGTTACGACTTTCTTACCGGAACTAGCGCCGCTGCTAAATATCTTAACGCATTCTAACCACCTCTAAGCTATGCTTAGTAAGTACTGCCTACTTTTTCCTGAATTATGTTCCACTAGATGATGCCGGCGACTTCGTCCGGAATACCTACCCCCAATACTATACCCATGCCAAAAATCACGTCGATCTGTTGCACCTTTGCATCGTGATTGAAGGACAAACCAACACACTTACGCATTTATAGTATTAGTATAATGTATAACTAGATGATGCCCGCGACTTCGTCCGACTGGATTAAGTTTGTTTGGTTCCCATTAACTCTTTAATTTTCCCAGGATAGAAAGTAGCCTATGTCCTTTCCCAAGATACAATCTACCCCTGCACCAAATTTCATCAAAATCAGTTGAACAGATGCGCCGTCAAAGCGTAGCAGACAGACACACTTTCGCATTTATAATATTAGTATGGAAGTATGGATGATGCCCGCAACTTCGTCCGCGTGGACTAAGGTTTTTTGATTCCCGCGGGAACTCCTTAATTTTCCGGGATGAAAAGTAGCCTATGTCCTACCCCGGGATATAAACTACCTCTGTACCAAATTTCAGCAAAATCGGTTGAAAAGATGGGCCGGGAAAGCGTAGCAGACATGGTAAAAATGGCGAATCAACGCCTTCTATGACTTACGTTCGTTAACGCCATATTTAAATGTTAAGTGTCCGTCAAAATGTGTTGATGCAACCCAGCCTTAGAGGTGACGCCAATGATTCGTTATGTAAACAATGTTCAGGAGAGCATGTTTATTACTTACACTGTTATGATGGTAATATAATATAGGTACATAATACGAGCAATATTTACAATATTATATAACCCACTTGTCAGATCAGTCGAGCAAGGTGTCAACAGAGTGTAATGTGATACTAATAGATACGTTAACTTAACTGTAACATAAGACTATCAAACGAGAAGATACCTACCCTATTGGTGACAGGGTGGTATCAAATTAAACACAAAACACTTTAAAAAAACCTTTTCGTAAAGTTTGTTTTGGGAGCGATCAGTAAGCCCATAACTCAAATTATTATTAGACACTAGCTGATGCCCGCGACTTCGTCTGCGTGGAATAAGTTTTTTTAATTCCCACGGGAACTCCTTAATTTTCCGGGATAAAAAGTAGCCTATGTCACTCAGGTCCTCAACTATACCCATGCCAAAAATCACGTCGATCCGTTGCTCCGTTGCGGCGTGATTGAAGGACATACCAACAAACCAACAATCAAACACACTTTCGCATTTATAATATTAAGTATGATAGAGTAAGATCAAATCGTCACCTCGTCATCAATTTTAGAAAAATAAAAATAAATCATAGTCTTTTTTTCAAATAGATAAGGGTAACTAACTAGCAATGTCAGAGTCAAAAAGACGTATCTTAAGAGACACCTGTATGTCCTTTTGAAATAAACAATTCAATTCAATTCAATTCATTTATTCAATATTTGACCGAGCGAAGCGAAGGTCTCTGAGTCTACTTGGGTGAGTTGGCACTTGTCCGTCCGTCCGTCCGTCCGTCCGTCCGTCCGTCTGTCAGAGCCTTATAACTTCTGAATTGCTGAACGTAATTACTTCAAATTTAAATATAATATGTAAATCGATGGCCTTCCGCCGAATATGGCTTAAAAAGTTATAAAAATCTTTATTTTAGGGGGGCTCTCATAGAAGCGAATGAGAAGTAAAATATTTTTTATAGCGTTACATAGGGTTGCAGTATATCATTTTAAAGATAATTAGGAATAGAGTCCAAAAATATTTTTTTTTGAATTTTTCACCTAAAATTGACGAAATGGGGGGTTTTCAAAGTGGCGATTTTCTAACGTCCAAAGTTGACCTCAGAACTCTCAATTTTCTGAACTCTCAAGCCTGAAACTTGATCAATTATTTGAATTATATCCTGTACTTGAACAACAAATACTAAAATTAGATAAATATTATAAAGAAACGAAATTATTTAATTTTTAATGATGATGATATTTTTAACAGAACTTTACACTGATGTCAATAGATGGCGCTCTGTGAAACCGCGAGGTCTCAGTTCGGGGCGAACCACTAGTGGTACAGTGGGTACACTTAGACAATTACTTACTTAGGGCCGGTTGATTCACACCATTGGTTATTGTAACTTACGTTCGTTAAAATTTAACACACGTAAGAACTTTACCTAACGTCTGTTAATTTGCTAGTACTTATTGCTTAATTAAAAAAATGGTGAATCAACACCTTCTTTGACTAACGTTCGTTAGCGCCATATTTAAAGATTACGTGTCCGTCAAAAAGTGTTGATGCAACCCAGACTTATAATACATGATGGTGATAATCAGTTACGGTATCTTAAAACTAAAGCTACGAGGGTTCCAATCCATGCATAAGATTTATCTCTTCTCAGAAGAAGAGATAAATCTTATGCATGGATTGGAAACTGGGACCGCACTTTTAGGTTCTTGTAGCCGTAGAAAACTATCCTAAATTAATCAAATCGACTACCTTTCAGGCAAGCGCGCTCCATCTTAAATATTGATCAAGTTAAATTAATTAGTTCTAGTCGACAATCATACTAATGTTATAAATGCGAAAGTGTGTTTGTTTGTTGGTTTATTGGTTTGTTGGTTTGCCCTTCAATCACGCCGCAACAGAGCAACGGATCGACGTGATTTTTGGCATAAGTATAGTTGAGGACTTGGTAGAGTGACATAGGGTACTTTATATCCCGGAAATATAAGGAATTCCCGAGGGAATAACAAAAAACTTAAACCACGCGGACAAAGTTGCGGGCATCAGCTAGTTAAATAATAAATAAAATACTACAATAGTCGAGGTACCACAAGGCAACGACACCTTGTTGAGTGCACAAAAAGTGGCATATCGTGTGCGCGTCAGTCGTCGCGCCGCATTGGAAAGCGCTCAACAATGGCTCTCCGGCGCCGATCGCACTGCTCTGTGCCTCGCAGCCTCTGTGGAGGTGAACATCGTACCAATAACACGGGTCGTGTAAACATTAGGTTTTGTGGGCGCGGGTGACTTTCACTGCAGTTCAAGGGCGACAGGCCGCCTGCACACGAGCGACAATGCGACTGACTTGCCTTGCTGTTCAGCAACACATAAGTAGTAAAAATTCTTCCTATTATTAATTAAACTCAAACTTATAAACTCATTTTTTTAATTCAAATAAACTTATCAAAAGCCACTTTTTAAGCACTACCAGTGATTCGGAATGCCATTCCTACCGAGAAGAACCAGAAAGAATTTCGGTGGTCGCTCTTTTGAAGCGCAGTCTTAAGAATTGCTGGAGCGAGTCAAATCCATGCTCTTTTATCATTTACATAATCTTCAACAGTATTATAGCTATTTTCAGGAGCATGGATTTCTTAAACTTCTGTGAGGCAAGTTTAACATAGGTTGTGGAATTTGGTTTTAGAATAGAATGCGAAAATGTGTTGCTTTTGGCCCATCCAACCAATTTTCAACCAATTTTGAATATTTTGGGGACATGAGATAAATTGCATTCCGGGGAAGAATAAGGGACTTTCTTTTTATTCGGGAAAATTAAAGAGTTCTTTAGGGATTAAAAAAACCTTAAAACTACGCGGTTGAAGTTGAAAATACAGCCGAATTTATGCTTTATCGTTGTCAAATTTACTAATAAATCTAAAGATTTGAAAAACATATAAATTAAGAAGTAAGACTTGCTTTCTTCTTCTTTGTCTTTACTTGTATTATTTACGCAGTTTTTTAAAATTGTTTTATATTCATTTGTTTTTTAAGATAGCAAGGTCTAAAGTGTGTAGGTCGCCTTCTATCTGGCAACGTCTCAATCGAGAATCAAGATGAATCTATTGTGCTCCTTACTCGGTAACCTGCCTCTCCAATACACGTTTGACATCACAATAGAAAGTCATTAAGTCAATACGTTCATTTCTTTGAGGCAATACTTTATAAAATTATATTGTTACGTAACGATACGCTACCAATCTTAATTCTATTCAAATAAGAGGTAATTCGCTGTTATTAAATTAATGGTTTTCTTATTAAAAAGCTTAGATTATAAAAAAGTCCGTCATTTATTCAACACGCAAATTATGGATCTTTTAAAATTCTTGTTTTCTCTTGGGGCTTAGAAATTTTGGACCTACTTATCCCCAGAACGCACTTTTTATATTTCACGAAGATTCATCAATTCGTCTCATTCAATACACAGAAAACTCTTGGCTCACTCGCTCACTCACTAACTCACTCATTGACTGACTCATCAACACCCAGCACGAGCCCTTGGACTTAAAAAACTGAAATATTGCACACAGGGTTCCTTCAAATCATACAAACAAGGAATAGGGTGTCATTTTTCGAAAAAAAAAAAAAAATAGCTGCTATCCTGATCTCTCTCCGGTCGTGTCGGATGTTCCGGCCCATCGGGCTCTGAGAGTAAAGGAACAGAGAGTGCACCTGTGTTTGCGCACACAATATCTCCCTCGCAGAAGGCTAATCTTTCCGGATATTGGCCGACGTGGCCGAAGTTCCGTCGGGAGGACATAAAAAGTAACAAATACAATTATTCCAATGAATGTCAAGTTTAATTGGCAAAGTCCGATTTCAAATCGAATTGGCTGTCTCGTCTATGTCACGACAAATAGCCATGGGCGAATCACTCTTGACCTTTCCCATGGTAATGTTTATAGTAACCATGGTCACCATGGCGGTCGATGACTCCGCCGAGATGACTTTCACGTGGAAAGTTGTCACTGCTAAGTGTATTAACACACAGACTTACATCCGGATGTGTATTACATATATGTATTTGCATAATGGTCGCGCAAATATTGTGTATAATATTATGTTGATTTTTTAATAAAATATGTATGTATGTATGTCCAAACATGAACCCGAGTCGTTTGAGTTACGTTTGTTAGAAAGTGCATTAATATACTTTTCGTACCACTTGCTCAAAAAAGTGACATTCTATGCCACAAAAAGGGAACATAACAATAGTCATTTTTAATCTGTTAAAAACAGGGAAAGAAAATTGTACTGAATTTCATTCATCCTCTAGGGGGAGAATGTGATTTAAATTTGGAATACTTACCGAAATTTATACTGAACTACATCTGTGTTTACACCATTGAGTTTGTATATAAAGCATTATACATCTTTTTGAAAAAGGAATACGCATTTATTATGCAGTTATGATTATTAAATAAAATGACGAAAACCGACGAGGCCTTATGAGCTTGATGCCTTTGCTTTTCCGACAAAAAAATATTAGTCTAGGAATTTGCCGCGTTTTTGTTTTCTTCAAATACATAAACGTTATTTGTAACTCTCTCTATCAATAAAATTGGACCAATGTTTCGAATGTTAACTTTTACTTTTAATTTGCTTTTGACTTTTTACTTTTTGACGACCTCCGTGGCGCAGTGTCGTAGCGCTGTTGTCTTAACGTGCGGAGGTCGCGGGTTCGATCCCCGGGCGGGTCAATTTGGGAATTTATAATTTCTGAATTTTCCCTGGTCTGGCCTGGTGGGAGGCTTCGGCCGTGGCTAGTTACCACCCTACCGGCAAAAACGTGCCGCCAAGCGATTTAGCGTTCCGGTACGATGCCGTGTAGAAACCGAATAGGTGGATGGGTTTAATATAACTGCCATGCCCCTAACAGGTTAGCCCGCTACCATCTTAGACTGCATCATCACTTACCATCAGGTGAGATCGCAGTCAAGGGCTAACTTGTAGTGGATAAAAAAAAAAAATTGTCATTATTTTTAATAAATGCTTATCTCATATTATTATTGTGTTAATTTTTTCGCAAATGGTACGAAAAGTAGAGTATTTTCCTCGGTGATAAAGCTGTCTTAGTCTTGGGTGAACTTAAATCCCTCGCTACACTCAGGACTCGTCTTAAATCCCTCGCTTCGCTCGTGATTTAAGTTTTTAACACCCTCGCTACACTCGGGAGTAAACCTCGAGTCCTTCGTTACGCTCGCGATTTAAATCGTCACCCGCGACAGAAGACACTGCTTTATCCCCTTGGTTAATAATCTACTATATTTCTCAAATATTTAAAACCTTTCTTTAGGAAAAAGTTACGGTAGATTCGTTAAGCATAAGCTAATCTAAATACTAATCGAATTACGAGTAGATTATTATTTATTTATTCATGTAAATATAAATTAAACAGTCTTATTTATTAACTAGCTGATGCCCGCGACTTCGTCCGCGTGGACAAGTTTTTTCGATTTCCGCGGGAACTCATTAATTTTCCGGGATAAAAAGTAGCCTATGTAGGTATGTATGTATGTATATTCTTTATAGCTGATGCCCGCGACTTCGTCCGCATGGATTAAGTTTTTCAGTTAATTTTCCAGGATAAAAAGTAGCCTATATTACTATCCCACGGTATAATCCCCCTATAATGGTGAAACACGTACTTCTTCATATTTTAACGAAAGCCCAAATGCTGTTTCATGGCTATAACTTGAGAAATTAAGGACTTTCATACAAACTCTCAACCCCTATTTCACCCCTTCGGGGGTGGAATTTTGAAAAACTGTGAAACACATGTTTTCATTTTCAACCCGCAGCTCATATATCAAGTTTCATGGCTATAGCTTGAGAAATTAAGGATTTTCATACAAACTCTCAACCCCTATTTCACCCCTTCGGGGGTGGAATTTTGAAAAACTGTGAAACACATATGTTTTCATTTTCAACCCGCAGCTCATATATCAAGTTTCATGGCTATAACTTGAGAAATTAAGGACTTTCATACAAACTTTGAACCCCTATTTCACCCCTTCGGGGGTAGAATTTCGGGATAAAAAGTATCCTATGTCCTACCTCGTAGTATGGGCTCAAATCGTGCCAAGTTTCGTTTGAATTCATTCAGTAGTTTCGGCGTGATGCGCGGCCAAGATACAGACAGACAGACAGACAAAAATGAAAAAAATTACAGATTGCGGGCTTCAGAATCGAATAATGAGTGCCCTCCAAAAAAATTTTCAAAATATCTTCAATGTACAGAATTGGACCTTTTACAGTTTTATTTTAAGTATAGATAGATAGACTTGTCTTTTACACTTTTGTAATTAATTATTATTTGTTTATTTTCTCAGAATACTTTCTACTTGGTGTTTTATAAGTTTCCAGTAAAGACTTTATTCAACCAGAACGCAAAATAAGTATTTTTCTACTAAATAGATGCCCGTGGTTTGGTTTTTTTAATTATTTTTTTTTTAATTAAATAGATAAAGTTAAACGGTTTTATCGAAAAGAAAGATAATAATGGAGTAGATTGTAAATAATGAACTTACATAATGCTAAAAAATAACGTTTAGGTCGTCTATGTCGACTAAAAAGTTGAATTCACAAAACATTATGTGGGTCCTAGGTACCAGTCTTCACACCGCCCTGCCTGCCTGCCCTAGGTCTAGGGCATCGATCAGACTCATAAATAAAATCGTGGGATTAACAAACCAATAAAAACACACTTTAAATATTATTGGTAGAATTACATTAATCTTAGAATCTTGGCTCAATTATTTAGGGGACGTAAATAGCCGCTGGTGTTCATCGTTCACCTACTTTTAGCCGCTCAGTTGAAGGAGAAAGGAGACCTAAATCAAAACAAGCTAAAAGTAATAATAGTTATCCAAACTGCACATGATTTATTCGTATTTCAGTTACTACATTAAATAATAAATAAATCCTTATTATGTATGTACTCATACATGTAAATGCACTTTTAAGTACTCGATATAAACGTAAATAAATCGCTATAAATAAATGTATGGCCACATCGCGTGCGACGCGCTGCGCGGTTTTGTGGCGCAGTCGGCGCGTGTGTCCACTGTCGTACGAGAATGCTTCATAGAATATTGAAGGGTGCTAATGTGATTTTATTGCTTTCGTAATAAATACTAATATTTTAAATGCGAAAGTGTGTATGTCTGTCTGTCTGCCATGCTTTAACGGTCCATCTTTTCAATTGATTTTGATGAAATTTAGTATAGAGGTAGGTTGCATCCCGGGGAAGGACATATGCTACTTTTTATTCCGGAAAATTGCGGAAATGAGTTCTTGCGGGAATGAAAAAAATTTAACCAACGCGGACGAAGTAGTGGGCATAATCTAGTAACTTAAAAAAACTTTTTTACAACCGTGTGTATTATAAATAAAATATAGCCAGCAATATTTTGCGCAATACAATTTTTTGTAAGCAGCTGCAAAATATTGCAGGCTATTGTTAAAGTTATTGCTAAAGTTTTGACTTCAGTTTTGACTTCAAAGAGAGCATTAAATGCCAAAAACAGTTAAGATAGTCAATCCAATCAGCTGTTTTGAAGCAATCAACTTCGAATTGGGACAAAGTAGTTAGTGTCCATAGAAATAAACTGTCGTATATCTAAGTGTTATGACTGTTTTGAGATTTGCAACAAACTTTATGCCGATTGATTTTCAAAAAAGTTATCCTTTGCGCGTTAGGTTTTAGTTCTACCGCATAAGAGTTACACCCACCAATTTCGTTTTCTGAAAGCTAACTATTTATAATTTATTTATTAATTTAACAGCTTTTGCCCGCGTCTTTAATTTCAAAAATCCTTTGTTAGCGGATGTCTACATCATAATAGCCATCTGTATGCCAAATTTCAATCCGAACCGCACAGTACTTTGAACTGTGCGTTGATACATAATATGTTAGTCAGTCATCCTTTCCTTTTATATAATCTAGACCAGCGGTTCCCGAATTCTTTTGGCTTCGGAACCCTTTTTGTGTCACCATTTTTCGGCGGAACCCTAGCTTAAGTAAGAAGTAAACTAAAGACGGAAATACACTTACGTCTCGTGGCGTGTGGTAGCGCGCCAGAAGCATATCGGTTTCATACATTTAATATGGTTAGAGACATACTTGTATGCCTTGTCACGTCCTGTCAAATATGTATGACAACGTATGATCCTGGCGCGCCACGACACGCCACGCCACGTAAGTATATTTCCGCCATAACAGCAACATTGTTTTTTTTTTTCGTGAAATCACACCATCTGAGGCTTTTTGGATTGGTGTCCGCAAAGTTTGATTTTAAGAGAAAGACTTTTTAAGATAAAAATATTTACTTAGTTATAAGAAAAGGTAATTACAAAAATTTTAATGTGATGAATGAAATCTCTTCATAGTTTTCCTTAAAATTACATCGAAGTCAGGTTTTATGTCCGACAATTGGATGCGGAGGTCTGGTGCAGCATTCAACCTACTCCTGAACTTATTTTTCGTGTAGGCGTACGCAGAAAACCCAGCCTCGCATCTGTAAGTTGTCACAAATGGGAGTAATGCTATAATAGCTTTTTCAGCAATGCCCGGGTATTCGTTTTTCAGGCCAATCCAAAATTGGCTCGGGTCCATGATAGCTTTTGATTCAAAAAGTGGTTGGAGTGTGGATGAATTTTTAATATCAATTAAATTTTCATATTCCAATACAGTCAGTGTTAAAGGTTTGGTACTAATCCTAAATGGATTTCGGACCCATTCGATTTCCCGTAACCGGAGCTTTTCTTCTGGAAAATATTCCTCCAAAGATGTTTTCAGGTTTGTCAAATGTTCACGTATACTTATCTCTACGTCTGAAGTAATTTGAAGATGATTATTTTTGAGAAATTGCTCAAGTAGTGGAAAACACTCATACCTTTTTTGTCCAAGACATTCAATCCACAAGGCGATTTTCTCTTTCAATGAAGATACTTTGTCACTCACTGTAAACATGGTTATCATTCTGCCCTGCAAAGAGCTGCTCACTGTGTTCAGTTTATCAAATATGTCAGCCAAATAAGCCAATCTCATCAACCATCGCTCGTCGCGCAACAGTTCAAGATAGCTAGCACTTGCAGGCGAAGGAAGGGTCTGTAAGAAAACATTCAGTTCATCGCGCAATTCGTATAATCTGTTTAAAACCCTTCCCCTGGAAAGCCACCTCACTTCCGTGTGTAGAAGGAGTGATTGATGCTGACTTTTCATGTCTTCACACGTTTTTTTGAATAGCCTTGACTGCAATGGACGTGTTTTCACAAAATTGACGATTTGTACGGCTTGATCAAGGACTTGTTTTAAATCAGATGGCACTCTTTTCACGGCAAGAGCATGACGGTGTAAAATACAATGACTGCTAGTACAATTTTGCGCAACAGTTTTAATTCTTGACACTGTTCCTTTTACTTTACCAATCATGGCTGCAGCTCCATCGCTGCATACATCAATACATTTGTTCCAATCAATTTTGTTTTTTTTCATGTATTCATCAATAACTTTAAAAATTTCTTCTCCAGTTGTATTGGCCTTCAAAGGAGCACAGAGAAACAAATCTTCTTCGATAGATTCTCTGTATGGATATCTGACAAAAACTAGCAGTATTGCTAGTCCGGCAACATCCGTACTTTCGTCCAGTTGCATTGCAAATGCATTGCTCTCTTTCAATCTATCAATCAATTCATCTTCAATGTGGTCTGAAATCTTATGAATACGGTCAGATACGATGTTGTTCGAACACTGTACCGTTGCCACTTTCTTAGCTGAATCCTCTCCAAGCAAGCAGGCAACAACTTCAGTCATGCATGGTTTCAAAAAATCCTCGGCTATTGTGTGAGGTTTTCCAGCTCGTGCAATCTTATAACTTAGCATGAATGAGGCTTTCGTGGCGTTTTCATTATCAGTTTTTGCATATTTTTGTAAAGCGGTCACACCTGCTTGATGCACATCTCTTTGTCTTTCAAAATAACTAATGTTTTTATTTTTGAGGTGAGGATGATTAGTATCAAGGTGACGCTTAAGCTTTGCAGGTGCCAGGGAGCTATTTAACAAAATCTTGCTGCAAACAACACATTTTCCATCAGGATTTTCAGCATTCCCTATCGGTATAAATCCATAGGACAGATAGGACTCATCATATTTTCTCTTTTTTGAAGATGTTCCCGCTTGACGTTCAGTATGGTCGGTAGTAGATGGTGTCACTGTGTTTTGCTGATTTTGTTCAACAAAAGTGTCTTCCGTACCAATTCCCTGAAAAAAAAATGCAATAAAAAGCAGTTCGTATAAGCGCGGACACATACGTGTAACTGTAACAAATTGAAATAAATTATAAAAAATAGAATTAAGTTCTTACTGAACAACTAGCACCACTAGTAATTTCCGTTTTTTTTTCAATTGACTCTCCTTCTGGCGAAGGTGAGACTTGTTCAAAAGCTTGATTAGATTGGTAAGTATTAACATTACTGTCCAAAAAGCTAGCACCACGTTTCCCCTTAGCAATCCCAGGTTTTAGCCATTTATCCATCGTGAACTGTACCTAAGTAAAACAGCAATATTTTAGGCAAAAACGACATGTTTTTGTGAAATTATTATAAGTAGCATTTGATTTATCATTATAATACGTAAAAATAAATAAAAACATACCTGCTTAAAACAGTGCTCATAAAACTATAAACAATCACAATCTATGAAATTTATTCTTAGCTTATTTTCGAGTTTTAAAAATTTGGTATCTAAAACGTGATCACGTGCAGTCCTAGTAATCGTATTGACTCAACTGAATGGTCGCAAGCCGCCGCGGTATGCCGCGGGCGGCGGGAGGGCGACGAGAGGCGCGGGCGGCGGGAGGGCGACGAGAGGCGCGGGCGGCGGGAGGGCGACGAGAGGCGCGGGCGGCGGGAGGGCGACGAGAGGCGCGGGCGGCGGGAGGGCGACGAGCGGCGCGAACGGACGACGCGACACGTCACACGCACAGCGCACTTCTAGCCCGCTGCGCGAATTTTCCGAATTTTCGCGGAACCCCTGAGGGCCTTTCACGGAACCTCAGGGTTCCGCGGAACACCTTTTGGGAACCGCTGATCTAGACTAATATTATAAAGAGGAAAGATTTGTTTGTTTGTTTGTTTGTAATGGATAAACTCAAAAACTACTCAACCGATTTTAAAAATTCTTTCACCTATAGAAAGCTACATTATCAGCGAGTAACATAGGCTATATTTTATTTTCAAAAAATTAGAGATCCTTACGAAAATTGCAATTAAGTGAACTAAGTCGGAAAAAATCCTCTCTTCTGAGAGCTTACGTGGCGTGCGCTGCGTAAATAGTTAAAGTTACACGAAAACAATGTATGGTGGAATTGTTCCTCTCAAAAAGTTCTAAAAAAAAGTCCATAATAGCATACATTTATCTTTTAAGGTTGACTCACAATAACCATTTTTATAGCTATATTGGGTATAGACTATTAGGATTATTAGAACTACCCGTGCGAAGCCGGGGCGGATCGCTAGTTAGGAGATAAACGTAAACCGTATGTGTGAGCAATGGAGCCGCGCAAATTCCTAGAACGTTGACTTTCCGCTGCCATATCTGGAGCAGCGTATTTCACCGGCGATATTCATTTACACTCAAATGTACGACTGCTGGGAATTTCTAACGTTCGCTTTACGTCCATACAAATGCTTCTGACGTGAATGCTGTTCATACAATCTCTTAAACCCTCTACTGCCCTGGTATTCCAACTTAGGGTTAGCGAATAGGTACGTTTCTGCTGACTAAAATACAAGTCCATCTTAAACCCTATACTAGCCTGGTAATCCAAGCCTGGTACACATGGTCAGCTTGTCTTAAATCTAGATTTTAAAAGTTTGGTACTGAGTAATGAGTTCAAGCTATGAAATTTTTTAAAAAAATGTGGGCTTGTTGTCCCTCTTATAAAGCATATGTTATTTCTTAGTCTCCAAATTCAACTAAAAGCTCTAAATCCTTACTAATATTATAAATGCGAAAGTGTGTCTGTCTGCTACGCTTTCACGGCCCACCTATTCAACCGATTTTGATGAAGTTTGGTACAGGGATAGGTCGCGGGGAAGGCCATAGGCTACTTTTTGTCCCGGAAAATTAAGGTTTGGAATTTGTATGAAAATCGAACCTAAGAGGCAAAAGCTATTTCAAAATAATAATGATAGAACTATGGGCAGTTTTGAGTTGTAAACCCTGAAAGATTGGATACCTATACTAAAACTACACAAAACGAATTGAAAGGTAGAATTAATAGAATTGCATGTTGCTTAATTTGTTGTTTTGCCCTCGTATCGTAAAACGATATTTTATAGCTTTTAATAGAGATTCGGTACTTCTATATGATATTGAATATGCTATCTAACCTATAAGGTTTTTACGAGTAAATTTCAATTTAGTAATGCAATTTAGATTATATCATCGACGGCGAGGCGATATTGCTAGTTCCAAAGATGTTTATTGCCACTTAAAGTTTTTTTTCTTTGTTTTACACTTACTTTCGCCGAGAACCGGATGGGTTTTCACCGAGAGTTCGGAGATAGCCTTGAGCAATGACCGGTTGCGTAATATATGATTATGATAATACAAAGAGTTTATTCATACGCTTTTTATTTACTTACTATAAAAATTATCCTTTTTTGCTATATATAACGTAATTGCGAAATACGTGGGATGAATAGACTCGAAGATGGTCATTGTTGTAATGTATATCGATCTTACGAGTATTTATATTGATTTAAACAAAATATTAATTTAAAAAAATCAATTTCGTTCTTATTGAAATTTTTTTATTTCTTTATCTTCATGCTCTTTATGCTTTTTTCAAAGCAAAACCAGGACGCTACGCTCTGTGAAAATCTTACTTCATAGTAATATTATAAATGCGAAATTGTATCTGTCTGTCTGTCTGTCTGTCTGTCAGTCTGCTACGCTTTAACGGCACATCTTTTCAACCGATTTTGATGAAATTTGGTACAGAGGTAGGTTGTATCCCGGTTAGGGCTAGTTTTTATCTCGAAAAATTAAGGACTTAAAAAAAACTTAAAACACGCGGACGAAGTCGCGGGCATCATCTAGTATAATATAAATTTGTGAATTTCCTGACGCCGTAATAAATAAATTGTAATATTCCGCCATGTTTAATCGTATCCTCTAGCTAGCAGGTAGCATGTGGTTGTGGAACACCGGTGACCGGACGACAATCTAACCAATGATACGAGTACGTTGTCCTTCGCAACCGAGTTGTTATAAGTAAATGTTAGTTCATGTTGAATGGTACTTGTTACAAAACCTAAGATGCTCAAACATAAAACTTTATTATTCATTATATTTTACTGCCGATAATAGGTACAGTTTATTGTTATAGATTTATTAGAACGTCGCTTAAAATTAGTACCACTTACAATGTTTGGTAAGTGGTAACTTATACCTACCTGATCTCAATACAAAATCATGACCTTTCCATTCACTATTTAGTAAGTATCTAAAAGCAAATTATGTAGACACAAATCCTACTATATTTAGACAGTATCTCATTTTAGGTTTACTGGTTTTGTTTTTATCCTTCAATCACGCCGAAACAGATTGACGAATTGACGCGATAATTTGTGTGAGATATAGTTATAGACCTGGAGGCTGACATAGGTGCATTTGTATCCAGTGGTCTCTACTCTCTACCACATAGCCATGACGTATCATAAGTGGCACAAGTGGTCCTGCGTGAAATATTTCATTTTATTTCGTTAAAATTAAAAATGTCATTCCCCGGGTTGTAATTTGTAACCTACCTCTATACCAAATTTCATTAAAATCGGTTTAAAGGTTAGAGATTAGAGAGAGAGATATGCCGTTAAAGAGTAGCAGACAGACAGACAGACACATTTTCGCATTTATAATATTAGTATGGATAAATGTAACAAACAAATATTATGTTTCTGTAACGAATGGCTGCTTATTTTTTTAATAATTACAAACACCATGAGTCACTGCTAATTCCGTGATCCAGTTTTACAGCTTATAGATTACTTAAATGTCATAACATAGCTTAGATATTATACATGTAGGCATTGATACGCCTACTTTACTTTAATGTCTTTAATTAAATACAATTTGCTTACAGCTAGATAATACTAGCTAATGCCCGCGACTTCGTCAGCGTGAATAAAGGTTTTTAGTTCCCGCGGGAACTCTAATTTTCCGGGAAAAAATGTAGCCTATGTGTTATTCCAGACTATATCTGTTATCTCCGTGCCAAATTTCAATTCTAAATAAATTTCATCTTCCGTCCAGCCATTTTGGCGTGATTGAGTAACAAATATCCATCCATCCATTAATTCAAACTTTCGTATTTATAATATTAGTATAACAACCTATCCCTGTACCAAATTTCATCAAAATCTGTTAAACAGGTGAGCCGTGATAGTGAAAGTGGATTTATTAAGTAATGGATACAGTCATTGAAATTAAACCGAAATTTAAATTATGTAAAATATGTATAAGTACAAAACATTGAGTTTTCGAGCGTTAGAACGTTAGAGACATGAGGACTGTTATTTTCGTATGTATTTCCAATATATCGGTTTTTATGAATGAGTGAATTTTTATAATGATATTATTATAATAATTATATCCTCAATAATCTAATTATCATTTTTAATTATTGAAAAACCGTATAAATACTGGTATGCTATACTACGCGCGATTCAGTGTAAAAGACTTCAACGCGCTCAGGTCAATTTTCTAGTTTATGTGTCACACTTTATTTTACTGTTTCAGTGATTTTATTAATTTTAACTAAATTGGTAAGTAGTTTCAGTATTTATTTTACATTGAGTATTTGTTGTTACATATATTAATTTTAGTTATGTTATATCATAAAATTAAATTTGGCTGTATTTTACTCGTTTAAATACCTATAAAATATCGAAATGACATTTATTGTGATTGCAAATTAAGTTTTTCCATAGTGCAGATATTCAATAAGAAATTTTACTTGAGCAAAGCTGGGTGGATTAGCTACTCAAACATAATTTTATTCATAGGCGTAGATTTTGTATATAAAATGATAAATGCTTACTATAGGCGTAGGTTGATGGTAGTAAGCAAAGTGTCAAATCCAAAAAATGTACATAAGTCATTATGTACTCCTACGCTCCATTTTACTGTGACCTTCGAGTAGTATTTATTCTATTTAAGGCTCTATGCAACTACGTAGGAGCGCCTCCGAGTTGTTTTTATTTGAGACGCAGATACTTTGAACTGGTTCTAAGATACTACGTGCCATAAAAATAACAACGTCGTCCTATTACTTTATAATATAGCGGTCTTGAGATTTAACTTGGATAAGGATGATACGAATTTTAGGGACTGGAAATAATTATGATTTAAGACAAGATAATGCCCGCAACTTCGTTCTTGCGGGTCAAGCTTATATAAAATATAGTATAAGTATAGTATAAGTATAGTATTAGTATTAATGTACAGTCCATTTAAAAAATACACGTCGATGAAGTGGCGACTACAAGATAGTGGAAGTATTTTTTATATCTAAGTAGATTTAATAACAGGAAACTATAAACAGAGATAATAAAAATAAACTAGTAATTAATTACATAACTTACCTACATAAATCGTCTGTAATATACTTATAGTATACTCGACCTACTACGATTTAACCAGCCAACCCAAATTCATGTAGTATATTATAGCATTTGGAACCTGTTATACTAATTATATAATTAACTAGAGGATGCTCGCGACTTCGTTCGCGTGGCATAAGTTTTTTTAATTCCCACAGGCATTCCTTAATTTTCCGGGATAAAGAGAAGCCTATGTCACTCTCCAAGTCCTCAACTATACCCATGCAAAAAATCACGTTGATCCGTTGCTCTATTTCGGCGTGATTGAAGGATAAACTCTCTATTTGACGTCCTTGGGGATAGAATTTTCAAAAACTGTGAATCACGTATTTTTTCATTTCAAAAGTCCCAAACGCCAAGTTTCATGGCTACAGCTTGAAAAATGACGGACTTTCCTACAAACTTTCAACCCCTGTTTCAGCCATATGGGGGTAGAATTTTTGAAAATGGCGAAACACGTATTTCTTCATTTTGAACTGGTAGCTCAAATATCAAGTTTCATGGATATAACTTGAAAAATGACGGACTTTCATACAAACTTTCAACCCCTATTTTACCCCTTTGGGGGTGGAATTTCGAAAAATCCTTTCTTAGTGGATACCTACTCTGCACAAAGAACATACCCTCCAAATTTCATGTCTCTAGGACCAGCGGTTTAGGCTGTGCGTTGATATATAAGTCAGTCAGTCAGGACTTTGAATTTTATATATATAGATATTTAATACGTACATACTAGTATGTTAAAAATGCTTCGAATTCTATCTTAGGATGCTAACATCGGATATTACCAAATTTGTACGTTTCCAGCCAGATTTATTTCAAGTAGAACGGATTTTCCGATTCAAATTTTAACTATATCGGGTAGGTGTAGATTCTTACTTTATATGGTAAGGTATTTACTTAAAACGTAGATATTCGCCACGTATTTTTTATATCTGAAAATATATTAAATACTTATGGTTTTTAAAAGTTAGTGAATTTTTCTTTCACCTCCAATTAGGTGTTTGACAAAAAGTCAAATCAGAAACTTTTTTCAAATATCTAAATGCGCGCTTAGTATAGGTATGGGATGTTGAATGAAATACTGAACAGTGACGTCATCAGAATTCGACGCACTTTTTTACTTCAATCGATAAATAAAACTAACAGGGGACGTGGATATTACGACTTTTGAGAAATTAAATCCTCTATTTAAAAATTAATAATTTCACTGAATAGTTGTCAAATACCCAATGTAAGTGTAAGCTGTGAATAAGTAAAGTCTGAATATACTTTTTTAATTTAATCTAGCCCTCAATTATACCTATTTAATATGCCAAAATCCTTGGAAATGAAGATTAAGCTATAATAAGACAAGTAACCTTTCTTAATTGAGTTTGTAATTCAAATTGCATGTAACACTCATCTTGTCGCGTCTATTTGCATCTCGGCTATTGTACGCCTATCGTATCTAATAGCTGGCGCAGATTTAGACCATAACCTGTGCCATAACCTTCCATTTGAAAGGCTCCAGAACACGTGGGAGCAAGGTGAACCGCCTTCAGTTAGTATTCAGTAGGTACGTGATACTACGAGTACGTATGTACCTACTGCCGAATAAATCACTTTGCACGGCAGATTTATGAGATACCTACAAAGTTAGTGTTTATAGAAACCAGTATTTCGTATACCTAGATATAAAAGACTTGCAGATGTCCGCGACTTCGTCCGCGTGAAATAAGTTTTGAAATTCCCACGGGAGCTCCCTAATATTTCGAGTTAATATAATATTGCCTATGACACTCACAAATAATGTGGCTTTCTATTGGTACTAGAATTTTCAAAATCTGTTCAGTAGATCCAGAGATTACCCTCTAAAAACTCACAAACTTTACCTCTTTATAATATTAGTATAGATGTAAATCTAATATTATAAATGCGAAAGTTTGTTTGTTTGTCAGTTTGTCCTTCAATCACGGCGCAAGAGAGCAACGGATCGACTTGATTTTTGCATGGTATGATATAGTTGAGGATGGAGAGTAACGTAGTCATCTTTTCAGCCGATTTTGATGAAATTTGGTATAGAAGTAGGTTACATCCCGGGGAAGGACATAGATTTTTTATCCTGGAAAGTTAAGGAGTCCCCAGGAACCAAAAAACTTAATCCACGCGGACGAAGTCGCGGGCATCATCTAGTATTAGGGATACTTCGAACGTAGCAAGTAGGTACATGAACTTGCATAACAACAAAAGTATAACTGTGGTATAACGCACAAAGTAGTGGCATATCTTTACTTTTAACATCTGGTAATCTTCAGCAAAACTATGTGTAAATTCATACTAATATTATAAATGCGAAAGTGTGTCTGTCTGTCTGTCTGCCCATCAGTTCAAACGATTTTGATGAAATTTGGTACAGGTATAGGTTGTATCGTGGTTGTATCCCAGGGGAAGGGCATGGGCTACTTTTTATCCCGGAAAATTCAAAGGTTCCCGCTAGAATAAAAACCTTAATCTACGCGGACGAAGTCGCGGGCATCGTCTAGTTGTAATATATAACTAACTAGCTGATGCCCGCGACTTCGTCCGCGTGGTTTTAGTTTTTTTGATTCCCGCGGGAACTCCTTAATTTTCTGGTATAAAAAGTAGCCTATGTCGCTCTCGAGATCCTCAACTATACCTACCCGTAAAATCACGTCGATCCGTTGCTCCGTTGCGGCGTGATTAAAGGACAAATCAACAAACAAACACACTTTCGCATTTATAATTAAAAGTATAATAAGTAGTATGATTATGTAAATACATAATGATAATGAGTACATCTCGTGGAAAGTAGGAACTCTGTAAGAGTATGCGGTCTGGTTGGACGCAATAATTCGCGTTATTACAACAATAACACGCGGTGAAAGCCGACTCCGAGCTCCGAACGTTACTGATATACACAGAATCGAGGAAAAACTAGACCAAGACATGATAATATGGAATTAATGTCACTACTAGACTAGCTGGTGCCCGTAACTGGACCTACGAATCCAGGACCTCGTTATCCGCAGTGGAGCATGCACCACTAGACCAACTGAGCCAACGAGGCAGTCAAAATTACCAATCATACTCGTATATCTCTTCAAAACTGCTAAAATGACCACGGATCCTCATTCACTCTCTTTACAGCAGTATAGAAGGATGTTGCATCAGTTCATTGATGCAGTATCATAGACTTACGAGTAGGTATATATCTAGCTAATCTTGTAATACTGTTTGTGTTTTTTTTGACATTTTATTGTTAAATAAATTTGTGCCTATTGTTAAGTTTAACGCTATTTGTTAACTAACTGGTAACCCCGCACTTGCGAGATCAGCCCCCCGATTATGTAAGAATTATCGATCAAACGTAATCGTTCGGCGTCAAAGTAAAATAATCCATAACAGCATTGAATTAGAGCTCAATTTCGAGTACCCATTCTTATACGTTTAGGTATGAACGATACTCGAACGTATAAGAATGGATACACGAAATTGAGCTCTAATTTAATGATGTTATGGTTTATAAACTTTGACGACGAACTTTAACGTTTTGATCGGCCATTCTTACATGATTGGGGGGCAGATATACGCATGCCGGCTTGCCAGTAATTGGGTGTACACTCAAAATTGTTTTCTATGTGTTTGTTATTTTTTATTGTGATTGTGTATTATCTGTTGGCAAACCAATAAAATAAAATAAAAATAAAATACTTGCCTCTGGAACTTGACCGAAATTCTATTAGTTGTAATTTACCATAGTAACTAGTAAGTTGGATGGATGATGCCAAAGTTTGGATGGATGGATGTTTATTACTCAATCACGCCAAAACGGCTGAACGGATCTTTTTTTTTATCCACTACAAGTTAGCCCTTGACTGCGATCTCACCTGATGGTAAGTGACGATGCAGTCTAAGATGGTAGCGGGCTGTTAGCGGCATGGCAGTTATTAAATTAAAAATTATTATTTTTTAAAGTTCCTTATGAAACGGGTTGTCTGGAGATCACTTTTAGTGATAAGACCGCCCTTGCGCACGCGTTGTTTTTCTGTTTGTTTATATTTAAGTTATTTCTGTAATATATGTGTGGCAATAAAGAATTTATCTATCTATCTATCTATCTAAATTATCTGGATAAAATTTGGCA
Source organism: Erebia ligea (assembly GCA_917051295.2). Taxonomy (NCBI): domain Eukaryota; kingdom Metazoa; phylum Arthropoda; class Insecta; order Lepidoptera; family Nymphalidae; genus Erebia; species Erebia ligea. The sequence continues at coordinate 21,417,787 of OU785221.1, read as the reverse complement.
CAGAGATAGATTATAGTCTGGAATAACACGTAGGCTACTTTTTATCTCGAAAAATTAAAGAGTTATAAAAATCAGTTGGTATTAAATAAATAGTAATAAATACTAAATAGAATAGATGGCCTCAATTCAGTAGAGTCAATCATAGCTAACATCATAGCTGCCTCGTTGGTCTTGTGGTTAGAATGTTCGACTGCGGCCGACGAGGTTCCGGGTTTGAGTCCCGGGTCGGGCCATAATTAAGTATTGAGATTTTCTGACTAGAAATATACTCAGTACTAGCCCGGAGTTAGGAAGTTGGCGGTGTTTCACCCCCGTGCCTCGGAGAGCACGTAAAGCCATCGGTCCCGGTTATTATCACTAACATAATAATAGTCTTCAAAGCCTGCAAATTGGAGCAGCGTGGTGGGTCTAAGCTCTACTTCCTGCTCTCCTATGAGAGTGAAGGCCTGTGCCCAGCAGTGGGACGTTAATAGGCTGTAGTGGTGGTGGTGGTGGAATCATAGCTTATATTATTTCAAATCTATAATTTTTAGTGCAAAGTAAATCCAGGGCACGCCGCGTCACGGTCGGCGCGTGCGCAGTTCGTCCGTTACCCAACAGTCACACACGCAACTGGCAACCAGTGTACAACATCATGTATCACTCGTACTCGTAGCTACAGCCATGCACCGACACTGCTTCCTCGCGTAACGATTCAATGACCTGCTTCTTCAACAACGTGTGTAGAGTTTTGCATAGTTTCTTTCTACTCAAATTCATGTCCAGAAATATTTGGAGAGCAGTAGCTCTCCAAATATTTTCCCCAGAATGGCTATCATGACTAGGTACTATTTATTGACCGAGCGAAGCGAAGGTCTCTGAGTCTACTTGAGTGAATTGGCACCCGATGGCCGTAAACCGTTGGCCTCCCGCCGAATATGGCTTAAAAAGTTTTAAAAATCTTTATTTCAGGGGTGCTCTCATAGAAGCGAATGCGAAGTAAAATATTTTTTATAGCGTTACATAGGGTTGCGGTATATCATTTTAAAGATAATTCGGAATAGAGTCCAAAAATATATTTTTATTAATTTTTCCCCTAAAATTGACGAAATGGTGGGCTTTCAAAGTGGCGATTTTCTAACGTCCAAAGTTGACCTCAGAACTCTCAATTTTCTGAAAGGCTGAGCCTGAAACTTATCAATTATTTGAATTATATCCTGTACATGAACAACAAATACTAAAATTAGATATATTAAGGAAACGAAATTATTTAATTTTTAATGTGCTTCAGTATTATTAACAGAACTTCACAATTATGTCAATAGATGGCGCTCTGTACAAGTTCGTTTTCACTTATATTGGCAGTCCCTATGACTGCCAATTATTTTTACGATGAGTTATTTATATCATCCCACTGCTGGGCAAAAGCCTCCCACGTCTGCTTCCACTCTTCGCTTAAAACAATCGTCGTCGTCGTCTTCGTCGCAACCTATAGACGTCCACTGCTGGACGAAGGTCTCCGGCATGGATCGCCGCAGATCACGGTCTTGTGCCGCTTGCTTCCAGCGGCTCCCAGCTGCACGCTTGAGATCGTCCGTCCACCTAGTGGGGGGTCGTCAAAAGCTACGCTTCCCGGTGCGAGGCCGCCATTCGAGCACTTTGGGACCCTAACGCCAATCGGTTCTACGAACTATGAACTTAAAACAATACTAAAGCAATATTATTCAAAATGACAGTTTGATGTCACGTACCTTGACGTTCCTAAGGATTATAATTCTAAAACACAAAAGCCAACAATATTGAAACAACGTGGCTTTATGCGTTGACAGTATGGGCCCTGAAAGGATTTTCGGAATGAACCGATTTGACTAAAATTTAGAATGGACATGACTAATTCCCTGAATTACACACAGGCTAATTATCCCGGAAAATTCGAAGTTCTCGCAGGAATATGGAAAACTAAATTCTACCCGGATGATACGAGTAGGACAAGAAACTTTTATCACAAAGTTTCCTGTAGGATATTGAAAAATTAGGTTTTTTTCTCAAAATATGGCAGTTCGAAATGCTTATAATGAATTTTCGTCCATAAATAATATCTCGCTTTCACTACATTTCGCAAGGCGAGCATACCCGCGGGATGGCGCGTTGTATCGGAGCGCGGGCCACTTTCACCTGTCTTTCGGACCGCCGTAATCTACGAGTTTAATGACCTCACACCAGTGACCGGCCTATTATAGGTAACTAGCTAATGCCCGCGACTTTGTCCACGTGTGATAAGTTTTTTTAATTCCCACGGGAACTCCTTAATTTTCCGGTATAAAAAGTCACTCTCCAGGTCCTATACCCATGCAAAAAAATCACGTCGATCCGTTGCAGCGTGATTGAAGGACAAACCAAAACACCAACAACCCGATAAACCAACAAACCAACAAACTAACACCATTTCGCATTTATAATATGAGCATGATTATAGTAAGTTTATAGCTGATAAGAGCTCCATTCTGTGTAGGGTGTTGGGTACTTTATTCAATTCAATTCAATATTTATTAATTCAATTTAGGGACACTTATTGACGTCCGTAACAAAAAAAAACATGATGGTGATACAGTCAATTACGGTATCATAAAACTCAAGCTACGAGGGTTCCAAACGAGCCCTGGTCTGAGAAGAGCCAACAACAAACTCAGCCGGGTTTTTAGGGTTCCGTAGCCAAATTTGGCAAAAACGGAACCCTTATAGATTCGTCATGTCTGTCTGTCTGTGTGTCCGTCCGTATGTCACAGCCACTTTTCTCCGAAACTATAAGAACTATACTATTGAAACTTGGTAAGTAGATGTATTCTGTGAACCGCATTAAGATTTTCATACAAAAATAGAAAAAAAAAAAAAATTTGGGGGTCCCCATACTTAGAACTGAAACTCAAAAAAATTTTTTTCATCAAACCCATACGTGTGGGGTATCTATGGATAGGTCTTCAAAAATGATATTGAGGTTTCTAATATCATTTTTTTCTAAACTGAATAGTTTGCGCGAGAGACACTTCCAAAGTGGTAAAATGTGTGTCCCCCCCCCCCTGTAACTTCTAAAATAAGAGAATGATAAAACTAAAAAAAATATATGATGTACATTATCATGCAAACTTCCACCGAAAATTGGTTTGAACGAGATCTAGTAAGTAGCTTTTTTTAATAATTTAAAACTTACTACAGGTTTGTACGGAACCCTCGGTGCGCGAGTCCGACTCGCACTTGGCCGGTTTTTTTGTTATCACCATCTCACAAACATCACATATTTAATGGAATAATAAAAAATTAACAATACAAATCATTATGGTTATGACAATTCAAATCAGCAACTCTTTATCAAACATAAAAACGCACTTCTAGTATGGAACTTGTATGAAATTCAGTTGTGACTTGTGACTTGTGACGTCATAAAATTTCACCGCAACTTTTTTTCCTTAATCTATATTTTAAAATGCTTATTAAACTTAAAACTAACCGAGGATGTGAATTTTAGGTCTTTTGGAAGACCCTCTATTTATTAATCAGTTAGAAATAATTTATTTTTAATATTAGTTTTATTGATTGATTCTGATACGGAACCCTAAAAAGGTAGATATATTTCATCGAGCCGATAACAAACAATGTCACCAGTATGTGCTAACCTAACTGGTTTAGATGCGTTGATTAAGGCCCTTTAAACATTTACCCCGCGACCAACTATAGGTAAAAAACTCAACTATAGGTATAAAACTCGTCACACTACAGCATATATATGCACGCTTTACGAGAGCGTAGAGCTATAGAGCGTAGAGACGCTCGATTTTATAGCCAACTAACCAATTTTGTTACTTGAAAATATTAGACGATTATTTATTTACTAGGTACTTGTTTACGCTGTTGGCCGCGGTAAATATTATGTACCTATTTATGCGCCGAAACAATACTCGCGGCTACAATAATACTCAGTTTTTGAGATTGTAAAATAATGTATAAAAGATTATCTTACCGATTTCGTTCAAAATCGATATCTGGGGTTCCGTAGGATCACAAAATAGGAAACTGTTACCAAAATTTTAAAAAAGTCAGCGCCATTTTGAAATTCTTTGTTATCGTACCGATTTCGTTCAAAATCGATATCTGGGGTTCCCTGGGATCACAAAACAGGAAACGGTTACCAAAATTTTAAAAAAGTCAGCGCCATTTTGAAATTCTTTGTTATCGTACCGATTTCGTTCGAAATCGATATCTGGGGTTCTCTGGGATCACAAAACAGGAAACTGTTACCCAAAATTTTAAAAAGTTCACTGCTGACTTTTTTTTGATTGACTGCTGTTTTGTGATCCCAGGGAACCCCAGATATCGATTTTGAACGAAATCGGTACGATAACAAAAAATTACAAAATGGCGCTGACTTTTTTAAAATTTTGGTAACAGTTTCCTGTTTTGTGATCCCAGGGAACCCCAGATATCGATTTCGAACGAAATCGGTACGATAACAAAGAATTTCAAAATGGCGCTGACTTTTTTAAAATTTTGGTAACCGTTTCCTGTTTTGTGATCCCAGGGAACCCCAGATATCGATTTTGAACGAAATCGGGACGATAACAAAAAATTTCAAAATGGCGCTGACTTTTTTAAAATTTTGGTAACAGTTTCCTGTTTTGTGATCCCAGGGAACCCCGGATATCGATTTTGAACGAAATCGGTACGATAACAAAAAAATTCAAAATGGCGCTGACTTTTTTAAAATTTTGGTAACAGTTTCCTGTTTTGTGATCCCAGGGAACCCCGGATATCGATTTTGAACGAAATCGGTACGATAACAAAAAAATTCAAAATGGCGCTGACTTTTTTAAAATTTTGGTAACAGTTTCCTGTTTTGTGATCCCAGGGAACCCCAGATATCGATTTTGAACGAAATCGGTACGATAACAAAAAACTTCAAAATGGCGCTGACTTTTTTAAAATTTTGGTAACAGTTTCCTGTTTTGTGATCCCAGGGAACCCCAGATATCGATTTTGAACGAAATCGGTACGATAACAAAGAATTTCAAAATGGCGCTCACTTTTTTTTAATACATACATACATACATGCATACATACATATATATTCCTAACATACCCTTTCCTTGTGGCTTTGCCGTAATCGGGTAAAAAAAATACGCCTACACTTGAGAACTTCCTTCTTTGTGGATGTCGGTATCAAGTTTTTCTAAGCGCAGTACACATAGAGAATATTATATCTCTATGGCAGTACACAACACGGTGTTCATTTTGTCGTAATAAATTTCGTGCAAAAAAGCGATACACCCACCCGTCCACGAGCGCGTCTCAGCGCGTACTGAGCGCCAAACGCCTAGCGCTCGGCTTCTTTTCATAGAAAAATGTATGAAACATTTTTTTTTTGCCACATAAACTATAAACATATTTATTTGTATTCTTAATGCTTTGCACCATGGATAGAGGACTATATAAGCCACACTTTATTGTTAATATTCAAGTTAAAATATGCAGCGGATCTAGCTTTATGGGTACCTATCCGGACCCCATTTTTCGTCATTTTCAGCAGATCTTGCGTTCGGAGAAACGTATTTATGCAGAAAATTTGTATTGGAGTGTGCATTTTTATAAGGTCAAACGAGAGATGAAGAAATGACCTTTAATTTGATACCATGACATCCCCACAGCTGTGACTCCCGATTCTTTAAAGTGTACCTAGAAAAGGATGACACATCATGAAATCCGTATAAGGCACCTTAACTATTAATTGCATGCGACATCGCACACGCTTTAAATTCCTATTTGCAGGTAGTTAGTCGCTAAGGCCAATAACACACTAGGACACCATGGCGGCGGCGCTGGTCGCACCACCGTGGTCTCTTGAGATACCAAGTACAAACACCAGGATTATCAGTAACCTCACAAAAACAGTGTGTGTCTGCGGCGAGGAGGACACCCCGAGACGCCTTATTTGAGTGCCCCGCTTGTGCTGACCTGAGAGAGACGGCCCAGGGAACGAGTGAGAGCGAAGTGGATGGCCGAAATCTAGTCTCACGCATGTTGGCTGGTGCAGACGCGTGGCAAAGATATGCCCAGATGCAAAGGGCATAATGTTGAGGAGGGAGGAAAGAGAAAAAGAAAATAAGAAGAGCGAATACTCGTATAATAGCTAGAGGGTCAGCACGAAGTAATGCATCGTCACGCACGAGTAGAATAGAATAGAATAGAATAGAATAGAAAAATCTTTATTGGCAGCAATAAACACAGATGCACAAAATTATTATATTATATTTAAAATTATTATATTTTTTGTTATTATTTCCTTCACTAGGTTGCCTGGAAGAGATCGCTTCTCAGCGATAAGGCCGCCTATTGTACAGTTTTTCATAATTTCTTGTTTTGTTTAAATGTGTTTTTTTTTTTTTAATGTATGGTGTACAATAAAGTATATTTTCATTTCATTTCATTTCATTTCATTTAAAATTTCAAAAAATAAAATAAACTGAGTTACATACATATTATTATAAGATGTAAGTTTGTACAGCAGTGCAACGCTACCAACAGGTGAGTCACTCAGCTTGTGTTGGGGCTCCTGGCCTCTCAGACTTAAAACTGGTGATGCCGCCAGGACTCGCGTCTGAGGTGCCAGGTGTCCCAACGCTGATTTTCAGTGACCGCCTTTCGATGCGAACGTCAATGGCCTTTATATTTTTGGCAGATCATAATAATAACTTATGTTGGTATAAAAGGAAAATCTTTAGAGAAAACTGAATCATAGATAGGTTTTGTAGATACAAGTAAAATGTGAATAATAAATTAAACTTATGACTTAATGATGTAAGAGTATAACTAAACTAGAATAAAATATTAATCATGATTATGTACACAGCTTATAGAATCCTTAAAATAATTTATTTAAAATCATATTAACAATAAAATAGTACGCTCTCACTGGATAAAGTATAAAATCTAAATAATAATGAAATAAAATAAAATAAAATAAAATAAAATAAAGTACTTTATAAGTAAAATAAAAATAAAAATAAAAAGGTATTTATTGATATTGAATATTTAAAAGAAACTTTTTATATTTGTGCTTAAAACTGCTAATCGTTCTAAGATTTCTGTAGGGCGGTGGGAGATTATTCCAACATTTTGTCGCGTTGTATTTAAAGCTTCCTAAGAAAGCAGCAGTCGTATGACGAGGCATGAGTATTAAATATGAGGCTGCCCTGGTTTGGTGAGTGGTATGCACATCACTCGCCCACTGGAGTTTATGGAAAAGATACTGAGGAACTTTAAACTTAATGACTCCAAATAACAAAGTCGCAAAATGTAATTGTCGTCTGTACTCCATCTTCATTATTCCAGCGTTGTTAAAAAATGGAGTTACGTGGGTACGCGGTGGAATATCAAAACAGTAGCGAGCACAAGCATTTTGAACTCTTTGTATAAGGTTCTTAGTGCGAGCCAAAAGTCTTGGGCCAATAACAATGTCAGCATAATTAAGTTTGGATAAGACTAAGGATTCGCAGACCCGAATGCGGACTTCAGTTTTTATAAAAGGTCTGATACGGTACAAAACCTTGAGGTGATAAAAGCAGTTTCGAACTGTATATAAAATATGCTTTTCAAACCGAAGGTTTTCATCCATCACCACACCAAGATTTCGTGCTTCTGTTACACGTTCAATATTTTCGCCTTGGACTCTAACTATTGGTTTTTTGTTAGATATCTTTTGTATTTGACTTTTAGTGCCCAAAATCATATATTTAGTTTTACTAGGATTAAGAACTAGACAATTTGAATCTGACCAAATGGCTATCTTGTTAAGGTCTTCATTAAGCTTTTCTACAGCTTCATGAGCCTCATTTGGGGGGAAAGATATATAAATTTGAATGTCATCCGCATACATATGATAATGACAATGACTGATTGTATTAATAACACCTGTACAATATAAAATAAATAAAAGTGGACCTAATATGGAGCCCTGAGGAACACCTCTGTCAACAGGTCTATATTTAGATTTAGTAGTAGATCCATCATCTTGTTTTAATTCAACTAATTGAGTTCTGTTAGTTAAATAGCTGGCGAACCAATTAACGGCTTCAGTATTTAGTCCATAGTATTTTAATTTAGCTAATAGAAGTGGTACATTTATTGTATCAAAAGCACGCGAGTAGTCTAGTAGTACAAGTATTGTGCCATTTCCGGCATCCTGTGCGCTTAAAATCTCATCAACAACATCAAGTAAGGCAGTAGTGATACCACGATTTTTCCTAAAACCTGACTGCATATTAGGTAGTATGTTGTTGCTTTCGAGAAAATCAGAAAGTTGGTTACAAATTATTTTTTCCAGTATTTTAGAGAGGCAAGGCAATATACTTATAGGGCGTAGATCTTTTAATTCTAAAGGATTGTCTTTTTTAGGAATGGGTCTGACTAAAGCTTTCTGCCAAGCAGCGGGAAATACGCTGGTTAAAATAGATTTATTGATTATGTTTGTTATAACTTCGGCTGTATAAGGAAATATAGTCAGTAACATGTCAAGAGAAATCCCATCTGTCCCTACAGCATTTGATTTGAGGTTTCTTAATATTTTTGAAATTTCTGCACAGTCAACTATTTTAAATGAAAAAGTATGTGTTCCGAATCGATTAGAAGAGTAGAAATCAATATCTGAGGAAGAAGCTTGACACCTACCAGGAGTATTAAGGAAGTGGTTATTTATTCTCTCAGGATCATTGAAGGTCACCGGTAGTGGATTATTATTTTTACTTTTTATGTTGATATGACGTTTGAGGTTTTTCCATAAGAAAAACGAGTTGCGAACGTTATTGTTTATAAATATTGTAAAATATACGACTTTTTCTCTATACATTGCTTCTTCACAGTGTACTTTAAATCTTTATACGTCTCAATATGAGTATCTTTTTTAGTTTTACGTGATTTGGAGTGAGCATCATCACGTCGCCTCATCATGAGTTTGATGTTATAAGTCACCCATGGGTAATGGGCGTCTTTGATATAACAGGGCTTTAAAGGAGCCAAGACATCAAAGATCCACAGTACACAATCATTAAAGGTATCAACCATTTCGTTTATACTAGGAATTGAGTTGATCTCATCCCAATTAATTAGTACTATGCACTTTTTTAAATCATCTGTGTCTATTTCTTTTACGTGTCGAATGTAAGCCCGTCGCTTTAAAGGTTTTTCTTTAGGAATCTTTAGTTCACACGATATAAAAGCATGGTCACTAAGTGTGCATAAGTAGTCAACACAAATTCTCTCCACATTTGCATCTGAGCATATGAGGTCTAGCAAGGTCTCGCTGTGGCTAGTAAAGTGCGTGGCATTTTTTACATGTTGTCTCATATTAGTCAGAGTCAAAAAGTCTTGAAACATTATGGTACTTACACTATTTGTATCAAAAACATTAATATTAAAATCTCCTAGGAGCAGAATATGGTCATGGTAAGGGAGGGATCCAAAGGTTTCGGTCAAGGCATCTATAAATAAACCTACATTTAACCATGGTGGTCTATACGCTGTTCCAACTATGACTGTCTTACCGCTTACGTTGATACTGAGCCACATTTGCTCCACATTTGTAGTATTCGGGTGAGTGAGTGTCCGCGCGCACAACCCGCGCCTTATGTAAAACCCTACGCCTCCGCCACGAGAGCGTATCTCAGCGTAACGCGGTATGTGACGCAGGAGGTAGCCCGGAACGACTGGCGCACGGCCCTCCTCCCCGTCCCTCAGCCAAGTCTCATTGAGAGCCATAACATCAACATTATGGCGATCCATGGCGTATAAAAATTCGTCATGCCTAGTACCTAGAGAGCCTGCATTTAAAAAACCAAATTTTATATTTCTTAACCTAAGCATTGTAAATGTTATTATAGTAATCACACGATAATATTACATGTAGTAAATAAATAAGGTATTCAAAAGTAATATAATATATAGAATAGATACTTTGAGTAGCTGTGTATTTTATAGTTATAATATATTTTAAGTTTAAGTCACGATTAAAAATTAAAAATAAATTAATGAAGAACCATATTAGCTTATGAAAGCTGTTTTTGTGCGTCACGCTGCTGTACAAATCTCTTACATTCAGTATAAAAAATAATATTATACAATTATTTCTTGTACGAAAAGAGGTGTTAAAAACATAAATAATAAAATACCTTACACTATCCAACAATCTGATGAATGAACAACACAAATTAAAAATACAAACATAAACATTCCATAACAGTTTTCCTCTTAGTAGAAGCAATAATGAGTGAAAGTTACAAGTACTTCCCAACAGTCTGATGTCATCAAAATATAAAACCATATTAAACAAATGATACGGAATAAAACTGAAATTACCACACATTTTTCTTAACCCGGGTAATAAAACAAAAATACTTTGCAATAATCCGAAAGATAAAAATATTAAACAAACATAAAATACAATACTTCTTTTATAGCTATATAAACTCTTATAATATACTAAGTCATTTATCACGAGATCGAGGTGGAAACTTAAGTAAATAAAGAAAAACATGCATATTAAACGTTTCCGCCCCCAAAAAACTTGGTCATATCATTAATCGTGCGTATGCGGCGGACTTCCGATTCGTCATTTAAACGTGCGTAAATGCGACCATCCTTCGTCCAAATATATCGCCACCCGTCGCGGCGGCCAAGTTCGCGCGTCTTGTAAAATAGGTGTTTGTTGGTCCCAGTGAGGCGCTCGTTGACATAAAAGCGGTTTGGTTGCGCCGCTTCTGTGATACCCGATGTGTCGGCGCCCCGGCGCACACGCGCGGCGCGCAGCAGGTCGTCGCGGACGGTGCGCCGCGCCAGGCGTACGACTATTGGTCGCGGCGGCCGCCGCTGCCCCGCTGCGCTGTCAGCAATGATCCGGCGGGGACCCGAGCGCTCTGCACTAACAATATCACGGTCCTCCAAACTCAGTCCTATTTTCTTTGCGACTAGTAAGACAAGGTTGGTAGGGCTTTCTCCACTTTTCTCGTCCAACCCGGCGATTTCGACGTCAATTAGCATGTTTTCTTGCTCACGCTCATTCAGTTCTAATCGCAATTGTGAGATAATCTCCGAAGAGTTATTGTTATCTTCCGCTGAGGGTCTCTTTTCCAGATTTTCTAACCTTTCCTCTATTCTACTATTAGTAGGGATCTTCTTTTCCAAGATATCCAACCGATCTTCAATACGGCAGACTCTTTTATTAAAATCGGCAACAGTGGAGTTCAGCCGCGAAAGTTCCTGGCGCATTGACCCCATTTCCCGTGCTACGAGCTCTCCTAATAATTTCACTTGAAGTGCGAGAGATTTAGATGAACTGTCATCGTCTGCGATTTCGAAGGATTTATCGAAGGAGTAGTGTACGGGAGGGGCGTCCCTGTTAGTGAGACGCCAAATAGCTCTATACTTATTAGTGGTTCCGCTACCAGCGGTTGATTCTGGCCATCACAACAAAATTGGTTTCGCAACCAAGCGCACGCCTGGTAAGGTACCCTCCATAGAGCTACCTATACACATTTTGTTGGTAGCGCGACTGGTTGCGCCGCCACTGGTGTCCTTGTGTGATAGTGAGATTGTGGCCTACATGCCAACGTGAGTCCACATTATAACTACTAATGCAGTAGAAGCGAGTGACTTGTGGTTCACGAGGCGGTTTCTAAAAGAAAACTTATTTAAAACATTTTCTACTAATTATAAGTGCTTACGTACTAAGTAGGTATTAGGTGTTTGAACAGAAAGGGAAAATACATTAAGGAATACAAACAAGCAAATATTTATCTGGCCATCTGTCTTACAGAAAATAGGTAAGTAGGTACTAGGTACCACATGTGTAAACTATACTTGGAAGTGCAAAAGGTATTTATAAACTCAAACTCAGAGTATGTATATTTATTCAAAATTTGTACTTGCACAGTACACTTTTTGAAATTCACGTTTACAAAGTATAAGTTTGTGAGTTTGTAATCTGTGGATCTACTGAACTGATTTTGAAAATTCTGTTACCAATAAACAGCCACATTATTTGTGAGAGTCATAGGGTATAAACCCGAAAAATTAGGGAGTTCCCGTGGGAATTTTAAAAACTTATTTCACGAGGACAAAGTCGCGGGCCTCTGCTAGTACAGTATAACTCTAGGAAGACACAAAATATGAGCCTTCACAACAAATTCCTTGGCGAAAATACATTGACCTAAAAAAACAGATGTTGGCGCCAAATTAAAGTAAACCATAATATACCACAATGCTAAACAATGAAATGCCGTAGCAAAACAATAGCACATAACTATTACAATAGTTACAAAAGTACAAGACGTAACAATAAACGCAACCTTGAATGCGGTACAAATTCACATTGTAACAACTCTCACGCACCACACGTAACGCTTTTCGTAAGCCCAATTAGACTATACGGGACTTAACTGATATCCTGCTACACGTTTTACGTAGGCCGATACAGCGAAAACTTAACCAAAATAAAAACTCTTTCCAAAGCCACTTTCATAAAGTAAATAGTTATTTGTTATCCAAGAGTGAAAAGTTGTTTTTTAACCGCGTGCTCAATTTTGATGACCGAGAAAGCGAAGGATACTAAAATTAGAATCCTGAGCGTCAGCGAGGGAATCAAAAGAGCACGAGGTGAAAAATCTTTTCACTCGAGAGCAACACGTAACTTTTCATCCCACCTCAGCGAGGAAATGACTAAATAAAAAAAAAATCACAAGATAATTTAAAAATCACAAGATAATTTTATTTCAGTTTAGGTATTAACTACTACATTATGAAAGGTAAGTATAACAGAATAATCTTAACAAATAATACTTAGGTAGATATGATTAAGAAAAATTGAAAGTAACGTTGCTACAGTTACCTAAGTTGAATGTAATATTTTACGTGAAAGAAAATGGTGCGCGCAAAGCAAATTAATAAAGTACACCAAGAAGGTTACAAGTGTGAGTTCATAACAAATTAAAAACGATTGAATGGAAATTCGGCACCATAGAGGTAGAAGTAAATTCAATGCCTGTTGAGCCACGCGAAACTACTCAATTTCAGACGGATACGTCATTCAGCGGGTAGAAAATCATCGTTTTCTGCCCTAGCGTAGATTTTCTACACGCTGAATGACGTAGCAGCCCTCCTTTCAATTCTGTCAGAGTATCTTTTGTTTATTTCAAACCTTTATAATTATTGTCATTTTTACCATCAACTAAACTGGCAGATAGGTATCATATTTGTAAACAACAACCTAGCAACTAAAATAAATGAGAATACAATTTTAATAAAACTAGTACTTTTAAAGCGGATTATATGAAAAACATAGTGTGTGCCCCGGGATGAAACACGATTTCAGAGTTCGGGTGATGCCCTCGCTTCGCTCAAGACAGGCAACTTCTTCTTTCTTACACTTTTTAGGGTTCCGTAGCCAAATTTGGCAAAAACGGATCCCTTATAGATTCGTCATGTCTGTCTGTCTGTCTGTCTGTCTGTCCGTCCGTATGTCACAGCCACTTTTCTCCGAAACTATAAGAACTATACTGTTGAAACTTGGTAAGTAGATGTATTCTGTGAACCGCATTAAGATTTTCACACAAAACTAGAAAAAAAACTATAAATTTTGGGGGTCCCCATACTTAGAACTGAAACTCAAAAAAATTTTTTTAATCAAACCCATACGTGTGGGGTATCTATGGATAGGTCTTCAAAAATGATATTGAGGTTTCTAATATCATTTTTTTCTAAACTGAATAGTTTGCGCGAGAGACACTTCCAAAGTGGTAAAATGTTGGTCCCCCCCCCCCGTAACTTCTAAAATAAGAGAATAATAAAACTAAAAAAAATATATGATGTACATTACCATGCAAACTTCCACCGAAAATTGGTTTGAACGAGATCTAGTAAGTAGTTTTTTTTTAATAATTTAAAACTTACTACAGGTTTGTACGGAACCCTCGGTGCGCGAGTCCGACTCGCACTTGGCCGGTTTTTAAAATTGTGTAAAGGCAAGTATAAACTGGATGTCAAATATAGCCCCTCCCACGGAGTATAATCCCTGACACGGAGTCTCAAGGCTCTAATGACCAATAGTGTGTAACTATTCATCAGCAGCATCTATTAGAAGTTGAGCAATGTGACTTAGGAATCATAGCTACTAGCTGTTTCTACTTATGTTTCTATAGTAACGTAGGTACTCGTAGCTTCGTCGTTGGCGTAAAATAAGCACCTACAGAAATTCGTCGTTGGGCTGACTATTCGCTTGTTTAATGATCATATTGGTACATAACAATATATTATATTATATTATATGTATAATAATATCCCACCAGCTTATCTGACCCGGTGGCCAAAATTGAAACAAATTTTTATCACCCTTTAGTTTTCGTTTTTCTATCTTTTTTGGAGGGAAAAAAAGAATCTGTCTATATTTACAAAACACAAGAAATAAGACGATACGGGAGGGCGGTTTCCCCCATACAATCGTATTAGTCTGTTTTCTCCGTGAATAATTACAATAGAGAAAATATTTTTGCACCATAAAATTTATACGAGTCCGTGCCATGTCCCTATGTTTTGCTTTTTTCAATAAATTAATAATTTTAAGAATTTGGAACCTTCAAAAATTGCAAAAAATGGCCCAGTTTTCGCGTCATCATCAGATATCCCGCATATAAATTTGACGAATATAATCAAAAAAAGAAAAACATACCGACATAGCCTAAGTCCTTCTTAAATTGTTCTTGAAAAAAAAATTAAAATCGGTTCTGTTTTGGAGGAGGAAACAGAAAAATACGAGAGTAAGAATTCGACTGTTTTTCATAGGTATTATCGGTCCAAGTTGCAGTTGTCCCTATCGGGTGTTATGGAATTCTATTCGAGGAGCAGCGCGACGGCAATATAATTATTCAATACCTATTCTCAAAGTTTCCCGTTCATCCCATATCCTCTTCATCCGATTACTCTACATTCTAAAAGCTTGTTTTTTTTTTTTTTTTTTTTTTAACTTAACATTATGTGCTTCCCTACATAGCAGTGGTAGGTATAATGCGAACTTATTGGTATTCGTTTAACAGCGTCGTTATTACAAGTGTTGAAGCGATATAACGGACGGTACGCTGAATCCTAATGTTCATAAGGCAAAGCTAATGCGAGCCTTTGAACAAATCGTTTATATTGTAGGTACTTAGCAGATGTCCGCGACTTCGTCCGCGTTAAATAAGTTTTTAAATTCCCACGGGAACTCTCTAATTTTTCGGGTTAATAAATAGCCTATGACACGCACAAATAATGTGGCTTTCTATTGGTATCAGAATTTTCAATATCGGTTCAGTAGATCCAGAGATTACCCCCTACAACCTCACAAACTATACCTCTTTATAATATTAGTATAGATATTATAGAATATAGTGTAGAAGTATAAGTATAGAAGTATTAATAGTTAAATAGTTTGTATTGTCTGACATTGGCAATGAACTAGCTGCGCGGCCGTGTCGCCGGGTCACAGCGGATGGTTTACGCAACCGAAAGATCATTGCACTGCACTTTATTTATACTTACACCTCGTTGTGTTACTCGTACAACCAAAAAAGTAATTTAATAAAACAAAAAACCCGACTGCTTGGATACCAAAAAGTATAAAACAAGACATGTATTGAAGTATTTCATTATTATCAATTTACATCGTATAATAATATTAATAAAATTTATCAAGGCGCAGTCGCACGTTAAGGTAAATGTTAGCTATTGGACGTGCGACTGCGCCGTGATAAATTTTATTAATATTATTATACGATGTAAATTGATAATAATGAAATACTTCAATACATGTCTTGTTTTATACTTTTTGGTATCCAAGCAGTCGGGTTTTTTGTTTTATTAAATTACTTTTTTATTTCAAACTTTTTAGTTCAGTATTTATTGTAAACAGGCGACGTTTTTTCTGCCCGAAGTTGTACCAAAGGTACTATTATAGATTTTGTGGTAGCATTTTAGAGCATGTGAATAAGCAGCGGATTCATTTATTCGCAATGACTACCATGGTGATCACCATAACAATCATCAAATTTGCTATGTTATAATGCTAATATAAATTTGGTTTGGTAAAGTTCGTGAATCTGCTATTTTTTCGACATAGAGAGTGAATTAATTTTCGAGAGTCCTATCGCAGCGACGCGACGTCACGAGACCTCGGCATTTACTGCGTCCAATAGCTTTCGTAAGCCAATGAACGTCGGCCACTTACGAAAATGCCCGTGAACAATGCAAAAAAAGTATTTTCAAAAACACAATTTGTACGTATTTAGTACGTAGCAAAGTCGGAACCAATATTTTAATAGACATTAAAAATTTTAGTCGTAAGTTATGTAAGTCGAATATGCGCTGCATGTGGCATTGATGAATTTATTGATTTTTTGACTGATCGATTGAAGGAGTACAAATCATCAAGTTTTTTGAGACTGGTTATGTCGTCACATTAAGCTTTTACAATGATATTAAGTTACTACCGTAATATTATATTGTGAGAGTAGGTACGCGCCCCACCTTCACCCTTTTCTATCCGCTGCCGGCCGCGTCATTTTCTGTTGAACGTTACTGTATTTCTATGATATCTCATAAAATATTCATCTAAATTAAATGGTGTACAGAGCAATTTTTATCTTAATTAAATACTGAAGATGACGAACATATTTATTTTGATAAGGATTAATACTATGTCGGTAAAAACACCTTCACAAGTAAAGCATAGTTTTAAACCAAGTTTGAAAATCATAAAAATGTTTATTGTTAGTCAGCCTTAAAAGTTAGATATATGCTATCGCGGACTTTTTTATAGAACTTTTTAAGAGAAACTATTCCACCATACATTATTTTCGTGTAACTTTAACTATTTACTCAGCGCACGCAACGAAGCTCTCAGATGAGACGATTCTTTCCGACTGAATTCACATTATTGCAATTTTCGTAGGGATCTCTTATTTTTTTAAAAATGAAATATGGCCTATTTTACATGTTAATAATGTAGCTTTCTATAAGTGATATAATTTTTAAAATCGGTTGAGTAGTTTTTGAGATAATCCAAATCTTTTCTCTTTATAATAGGTATCATACCTAGTTTGATAGATAGATGATTTATGTAGGAACTTTAAACATTTCCTTTGAAACCTCGTAAATCCTAAATTATCATTTAAACGAAAAAATGGTTTAAGGAACCTAGGTGTGATTTTAAAAGACCTATCTAACGATACCCCACTTGCCTATAGCCTATCGACTTTCATTTATTAATTGGCTTCTAGTGGACGCCATTTTGTTTTTCTCAAATTCGGCCTCCATAGTGACACTCGGAAGATTAAAACAAATCTAGTGGTGCAAGTACTATCAAAATCGGTTCAGCCGTTTTTTCTGTAGTGCGACACAAAGGATTACAACCTTTGAAACCTCGTAAATCCTGAATGATCATTAAAATGAAAAAATGTTCAAAGAAACCTAACTCTGATTTTACAAGACCTATTCATCGATACCCCACTTGCCATAGTTTATTGACTTTCATTTTTAAATTTGTTACAATATGGCTTCTAGTGGGCGCCATTTTGTTTTTTCTCAAATTCGGCTTCCATTATGACACTCGGAAAATTAAGACAAATCTAGTGGTGCAAGTATCATCAAAATCGGTTCAGCCGTTTTGTCTGTAGTGCGACACAAAGGAATACACTAAAAATGAACCTTTGAAACCTTGTAAATCATAAATGATCGTTAAAATAAAAAAATGGTCTAGGAAACCTACCTCTGATTTTACAAGACCTATTCATCGATACCCCACTTGCCATAGTTTATTGACTTTCATTTTTAAATTTGTTACAATATGGCTTCTAGTGGGCGCCATTTTGTTTTTTCTCAAATTCGGCTTCCGTTATGACACTCGGAAAATTAAGACAAATCTAGTGGTGCAAGTATCATCAAAATCGGTTCAGCCGTTTTGTCTGTCGTGCGACACAAAGGAATACACTAAAAATGAACCTTTGAAACCTCGTAAATCCTAAATGATCGTTAAAATGAAAAAATGGTCTAGGGAACCTAACTCTGATTTTACAAGACCTATTCATCGATACCCCACTTGCCATAGTTTATTGACTTTCATTTTTAAATTTGTTACAATATGGCTTCTAGTGGGCGCCATTTTGTTTTTTCTCAAATTCGGCTTCCGTTATGACACTCGGAAAATTAAGACAAATCTAGTGGTGCAAGTATCATCAAAATCGGTTCAGCCGTTTTGTCTGTAGTGCGACACAAAGGAAATATACATATATAGACTGATGAACACATAACCCTGTGCGTTCCGCAGTCGGGTAAAAAAAATAAAACTTAACGTGTAAGCAATAAGGTACGTCATACGTTGCCAAATTGGTAGGTACCTTCTATTTTGGAACTAGACGCAACTCTTGGCATTACATTGTCAATATCAAGAACGTCAATTTATTATAAACCTTAAAACTTAGCATTTAACTTTAATTAGGAATCAAATAATAGTAGTTTATGCAACTGTCATATAATGAAGGGTATTAAAACACGAGTGTGAGTTTATGAAACGAGCGCAGCGAGTTTCATAATAGTAACGAGTGTTTTAATACCCGTGTTATATGCAGTTGCATACACTACTTTATCTTCACTAATGCAATTTATCAAACAACAAGAGTAAAAGCTGACAATAGTTTATTTATAATAATTCACGCGTACGTGTATTGTCACAGTGAACTTGCCGCCATTAAAATCTAACCAATGAGAGCGCAGCTGCGCGCGCAGGGCCAATCAGGAGCGAGCGCGCGCTGTTCGTTTTTTATTTAATTGGCACAAGATCTTACCAAAGAGTTTTGTGTATGTAAGTTTAGTAGTTTCGACGAAGTTTTCACGTATAACCCAACTGTTTTCAAAAGCCAGCCTATCAAAATTTTATACAACTTGTATGAGGATTTTGACATAAGGCTCGCCAGGTTAATTGGTCGCGTTTTATTGATGTTATAATGAGATTTTACGATATCGATGTGGATATTATACCATCATGTGAAATTGCTTAAATTGAGTGTTTTGTTATCTGCGCTATAACAGTAGTAATTATAAGTCAAGTATTGGAAACATAAGTAGAATTTTATAACATTAGTGTAGATAAATATTATAAATGCGAAAGTTTGGATGGATGGATGTATGGATGTATGTTTGTTACTCAATCACGCTCCAACGGATGAACGGATCTGGATGAAATTTGGCACAGAGATAGATTATAGTCTGGAATAGCACATAGGCTACTTTTTATCCCGGAAAATTAAAGAGTTCCCGCGGGAACCGAAAAACCTCAATCCACGCGGACGAAATCGCGGGCATCAGCTAGTTTATTATAAACCTTAAAACTTAGCATTTAACTTTAATTAGGAATTTAGTATATAATTTATATTTAAGACCTTTTGTATTCGTAACAACGCGAGCATGTCGGTGACGCGAATCCATAAGTTTTCCCCCTACCAAAAAGTGCTCAACGCGGCTAAAGAAGTTTTCACTTCAAAAACCTTATTCATAACTAATCTTTAGCTAGTACTTCTTACTTTGTACTTATATGTATAACTTTAACCTCCCAAGTTCAAATAAGGATCAAGCTTTCTTCAAATTCAGAAATTCGCAGTCTCTCATGCAAGTTACAGAATAATATTATCATTTTTGTTGTTGAAAATAAAAAAATAAAAGGAATATTCCGATACCGGGAATCGAACCCGAGCCTCCTGGGTGAGAGCCAGGTATCCTAGCCACTAGACCATATCGGAGTTGACAACGTTGTTGAAATTATGAGTCTTACCAATTTTCATAAAATATTTTAAAATAATCGAGTCACCCAAACAACAAATTATATTTTTTTGAAAGAGCAACCGAAGAGTTTCTCTTACTGGTTCTTCTAAGTAGGAATAACATTCCGAAGCAATGGTAGATTCATTCGACAATTCAAAAGCACTTGAAAACACATTTGAGTATGTGAATGCAGCCTTGCTATGTATTTTCAGAGGTTAGGTACATAATATAATTTCATGCTTTCTTGTCTCGGCGCAGCCAAAATTGAATGACATGCTCGGCGAGTGAGTTAACAAATATAATAAGTAATATAATCATCTAATTTTGCGAATCAGACTGATCTTTGAAGATCCGGATTCCGGAATGATAAAATATTTTCTTTCTAAGTATTTTCAAGTGTGTAACGTAGCGACTTTCCAAAATGAAATCGCGCATACCACATTTAGTTTGAAAATATAGGTTCGTTAGTAATGATATGAGTATTTTTTTGTTATAATGATTTGGGTAGGTATTTGTGAAATTTTTTTCGCCAATTCGGAATAAGTTTTTTAGATTTTATTGGAGTTTACTCCTTAAGAATCGATTTTCATAGACCTAAGCCCGGGGTATGAAAATGTATGGGGAGTAAAATCAAACTTTCTCCGTTACGTTACGTTTATGTATCCATGGTAACACTTGTTTATGTTTTCATGATAACACTTTTCTTTCGTAAGGATTACAACTCCAGTCGTGCGTCGGAGCTGACACACACATTTTTTTTTATTCCTGGATAAATAGTAGCCTATGTCTCTCTCCAGATCCTCAACTATACCCATGCAATAATCATATTGATCCTTTGCTCTGTTGCGGCGTGATAGAAGGACAAATCAATAAACAAACACTATAATATTAGTAACTAATGAAGACGAATTCGGAGCGTATATTAAAAAAAATGTGATCCGCCCCCGGGTGGGCTCGAACCACCAACCTTTCGGTTAACAGCCGAACGCGCTAGCCATTGCGCCACGGAGGCGATGACTGCGACGGCGATATATACGACTGCGTGCTATATTTATATAGCATAGCTGTACCTGCCCCCCTAGCATGGGCCGCGACAATTTTCTCCCCGAGGAAAGTATACAATTTTTATTCCTAAATAAATAAACTAGTGGTTCGCCGCGAACTGAGACCTCGCGGTGTCCATAAACTTACAGAGCGCCATCTATGTGAAGTTCTGTTAAAAATAGTGAAGCTAAAATTAAATAATTTCGTTTCCTTAGAATATTTATCTAATTTTAGTATTTGTTGTTCAAGTACAGGATTTAATTCAAATAAGTGATCAAGTTTCAGGCTCAGCCTTTTCTTTTTAAGCACAAACGAATAAATTTGTACAGAGCGCCATCTATTGACAACATTGTGAAGTTTGTTAAAAATACGGCAGCTCATTAAAAATTAAATAATTTCGTTTCCTTATAATATTTATCTAATTTTAGTATTTGTTGTTCAAGTACAGGATATAATTCAAATAATTAATCAAGTTTCAGGCTCAGCCTTTCAGAAAATTGGGAGTTCTGAGGTCATCTTTGGACGTCAGAAAATCACCACTTTGAAAGCCCCCCATTTCGTCAATTTTAGGGGAAAAATTAAAAAAAAAATATTTTTGGACTCCGTTCCTCATTATCTTTAAAATGTGCGATGTCCTTAGGGTTTATAAGGTACAATAAGACGCAAGCGATGTTCACTCAACGGTCGTTTATTCCGAACTAACTTATTCATAGTCCTACCCACATCACACCTCCACACTAAATAAATACTTACAATTACAATAATCAATGTACAAAACAATTACTTATATATTATTAACAGCTTACTAACCCATAAAAATAAAATCCTTATTCTATAGTAAAGGGTCACAACTTAGTATAGGGTTTCCTTATTCTACACTGCCTCATTGGGCGAGACCCAGCTGGTGTACCCGGATGAACCGGTGAGGCAATATGGCGGGTCTGAGGCGGAGACCTTGTCTCCTCCAAGGCATCCTGAAATTCCGGTGAAGCCGGAGTGTCCGTATGGGCACTACCCGACCCCTCCGAGCTCGGCTTAACCGATAATTCAACGTCACTTGCCGTAGACTGCTCCGGCCGGACTTGCCTCGGTGAAATTACTGATTGAGAATTTGTGCCAGACTCCCGATCTAAGCTTGTGGTAGGGCAAGCGAGAGAAAATCTCGTGGAACGTTTCTTAAGTTGATCAATGTGTCTATGAACTAAGTCCCCATCCTGACCTCTGACTTTATAATTGCTTGGACCCATAGACTCAACAACCTGACCCGGGACCCACTTTTCTCTCTTTAAATACTGCCTATACCAGACCTCTTCCGTGGGTTTTACCTCCCTTTCCACTCCTTTCGCTAACTCTGTCTGCCGATGCTGTACCTTAGCTACCTTTCTCTCCCTATCTGGTTTTAACATATCTAATTTGGTACGAAGCCGCCTACCTAACATCAACATGGCCGGGCTTTCCCCAGTAGTGGAATGTTCCGTATTTCTGTAATGCATCAGGTAAGTCCAGAGTGCTCTGTCTACATTTTGTTTACCTAAGACCGCTTTCTTGACTACGCGTTTCAAGGTTTTTACCGCGTTTTCTGCTAGGCCATTGGACGCAGGGTGGTACGGCGCTGTAAAAATATGCTCAATCCCCTGACTTTGCGTAAAGTTCCTAAACTCCACACTGGCAAAGTAACTAGCATTGTCCGTCACTACCTGCTTTATTGACCCAAATCTACTGAAAAGCTCCATAAGTCTGTCAATAATTATCGCTGACGAAGTACTAGGCACCGGAAATACTTCTATCCACTTAGACATTGCATCGACGACCACCAAATATGTTTTTCCGAAAATAGGGCCCATGAAGTCTAAGTGAACCCTTGACCACGGTCGGTTAGGCCACGGCCACATACGTACTGTCTGTTTCGGTGGTGAGTCCGCCTGTGCAGCGCATATCTCACATTCCTGACACATACGCTGAATCGAATCATCTAAAGAAGGCCACCAAACATAACTGCGTGCTAAAGATTTCGATTTCACTATCCCCATATGAGGCTCATGTATCATCGTTAACACTCTTTCCCTACACGCCTCCGGGACCACTAACCTATGGCCCCACATCACGCAGCCCAGCTCCTCATACAATTCATTTTTGCGATTAAAATACGGTTGTAAATTTACCATACCATTCTCCTCCGGCCAGCCATCCCGTAAGTAACTTAATACTTTCGATAACCCCGGATCCCTAGCCGTATATTTCTTAATCTCATTGTAATCTAATAGTAAAGCCTCCTGAATAAAGTGTAAATAAGTCTGCTCCGGTAGTGGCCGCGTCGTCGCGAGTTGCCTACTTGTCAACGGTAACCTTGACAATCCGTCCGCTCCGTTCTCATCGGTACGCACGTACTCAATATCAAAAGTATACGCGGACAAAATAATAGCCCACCGTTGCATACGGCTAGCTACCATCGCCGGTATACCCGTATGCGGCCCAAATATCGACACTAAAGGCTTATGGTCAGTCCGTAAGGTAAAATGCCGACCGTATAGGTATTGATGAAATTTATTGACTGAAAATATAATTGCAAGTGCTTCCCGATGTATCTGTGAATAGTTTATTTCTGCCTCATTCAGTGTTCTCGACGCGTACGCTATAGGCCTCTCGCGGTCGCCCTCCTGACTCGGCTGTGAGAGCACGGCACCTATCCCTTTCGCACTCGCGTCGCACGTTACGATAAGCGGCCGGCTAGGATCGTAATGCGCTAACACCTCCGCGCTAGTTAATAAGGTCTTAACTTCTTTGAACGCTCGTTCGCAATCTTTCGACCAAAACCATTTCTTATCTCTCTTTAACAACTCGTATAAAGGTACTAACCTAGCACTCATATTTTTTACAAATTTCGCGTAAAAGTTTATTAAACCTAGAAATGAACGCAATTCGGTTACATTGCCGGGCCTAGGTATTTTTGTGATGGCCTCCACTTTATCCGGGTCCGTTTTTATACCCTCCTTGTTTAACACATAGCCTAAATATTTTATTTCGCTAACAAGAAAAACGCACTTTTTACTTTTTAATTTCAATCCGTACCGATGTAACCTACTAAAGACTGACTCCACCGCCTGCAAGTGTTCCTGCCTGCTCTTCCCTCCAATTACTACGTCATCCAGGAATACTTCTACATTAGGTATATCACGCAGTAGGTTGGACATTATACGTTGAAAAATCCCCGCACTTGACGCTAATCCATATACTAATCTATTATACCGGTATAAACCTCTATGAGTGTTGATCACGGTAAAGTTTTTAGTATCATCAAGCTCAATCTGGTTATACGCTTGTGAGAGGTCTATCTTCGAAAAATAATTCGACCCGCTTAAGCGAACGATTAAATCGTCGATTCTGGGTAAGGGGTAACGATCAACTAACAATACCGGATTAACGGTAGCCTTATAGTCAGCACAAATTCTCAATGAACCATCAGCTTTATTTACCGGTACCAGAGGCGAAGCCCAGTCAGAGCAGTCCACAGGTTCGATGACTCCGTCCCGAAGCATCGCATCGAGCTCGGCGTCTACGCGTTCCCGCAACGCGTATGGCAGGGCGCGAGCCCGGTGGAAGACGGGAGTCGCCCCCTCGCGTACTCTCAAGGTTGCCTTGCCTCCGGTGTACCGACCCAGACCGCCATCAAATAGTTCCTTATACCTGTTAACCAAATTTCTTAACTCATTATCTAAACCCTTTATTCCGCCGGCTTCGCTAATTTTGTGGCAATTAGTAAACAAAGGAATTTTAATTCCTAACTCCGTTAACCACTGCCTACCTAAGAGGGATGTTGTCCCGCCCTCTATAACAAATAGTTCTAACCTCTTTCTCATATTTCCGTAACCCACCACGGGCTTGATCACTCCTAACGGCTTAAGCACTGACCCATCGTAAAAATTAAGCTTTATACTCGTGGGTTCTAAACATATTCGACTAAAATGTTTTTCATATGTCCGACTATTAATACACGAAACCGCAGTCCCCGTATCGACTTCCATATTAATTTCGATATTTTCTATAAGTACTGGCAAACTCACCGCCTTGTAATCGTTTAAACATAGGTGATGGAAATCGCTATGGTGGTCTCCGGAATTTTCCTCCTCTTCCGACCCCGAGTTCTCGGCCTCGCCGTAATGCACTGACCCTCTCGCGTCATTGGTCTTCCTAACACAGGCGCGCCGGATAGATTCAAGATTCAGATTCAAGATTCAATTCATTTATTCAATATAGGTACACTGTACACTTATTGACGTAAAAAATTACTTACATAAAAAACATGATGGTGATAATCAGTTACGGTATCTTAAAACTAAAGCTACGAGGGTTCCAAACGCGCCCTGGTCTGAGAAGAGCCCACAACAAACTCAGCCGGGTTTTTTTTATTTTTTTATTATCACCATCTCACAAATCATAACTAAGGAACTATCAGAGCCATTTGAGCAAATCATTGCCAGGCTTCCTTGTCGTTTAGGTAATCCTTTACATGGTAATAAGATTTTTCAATGAGTTTACGTTTTACATTAACTTTGAACTTGTTCAGAGACATCTTTAACATGTCTTCTGGGAGCTTATTGTAGAAGCGGACACTGGTTCCAACAAATGAATTGCTAATTTTACTAAGCCTAGAAGCAGGTATTACAAGTTTATTTTTATTTCTAGTATTTACATTATGACAATCACTTTTCTTCTTGAATTTATCAATGTGTTTATGCACGTATACTAAATTTTCAAATATATATTGGTTGTGCACTGTCATAATTTTGATTTCTTTAAATTTATCTCTTAGTGACTCTCTTGGTCCCATATTATATATGGCTCGAACAGCCCTCTTCTGCAGCACAAAAACAGAATTAATATCAGCAGCATTACCCCATAATAATATACCATATGACATAATGCTGTGAAAGTAACCAAAATAAACTAATCTCGCCGTTTCTACATCTGTCAACTGACGAATCTTTTTAACCGCATATGCAGCAGAACTAAGTCTGTTCGACAAGTCATTTATGTGATGGCCCCATTGGAGTTTAGCATCTAACGTTATTCCGAGAAAAACAGCGGTTTCCACCAAATCTAATTCCTCATTCTCCAGTTGTACTGTGGTTTTAACCTGTTTAACATTTGGTAATGTAAATTTAATGCACTTTGTTTTTTTTCTATTAAGGAGCAGGTTATTAGCTTCGAACCACTGCACTAGTTTAGAGAGAGACTTGTTCACTTCATGAAGAGCTGTTTCGTATCGATTTATTTTAAATAATAACGAGGTATCATCGGCAAACAATACTATCCCATGATTATCCTTAGCGAGATAAGGAAGATCATTAATGTAAATGAGGAACAGAAAAGGTCCTAAAATTGAACCCTGTGGAACCCCTATTTTTACAACTGACCCGGAAGACTGCTTTCCATTGACGTCAACCTTTTGTATTCTATTTTTTAAGTAGGACCTCATTAACTTCAGTGCGATCTCCCTAATTCCATAATGGTGCAGTTTTCTGACCAATGTTTCATGTTCAACACAATCAAAAGCCTTGGATAAATCACAGAAGACGCCAAGTGCATCACGTGATTCCTCCCAGGCTTCAAATATATTCTGAATTAACTCAACACCGGCATCGATTGTTGAGCGACCCCGAGTAAAACCAAACTGTTTGGTATGCAATAAATCGTTATCACCAAAATGTTTAAGTAATTGAATTAGAATTAATTTTTCAAAAATTTTACTGAAAGTGGGTAGTACAGATATCGGTCTAAAGTTAGTGGGATCACTGGTACCTGATATGGCCCCGGGAGCGGCACCGGGAACACACGTAATCCCGGAATCTACACTCTTCATAGCCATGGAGAGTGGATGCACACCCCCTACACCTGTCTTCCCGTGCACGTCCCTCAGCTGTCCGCCTAGCACCACCTCCGCCTCGCGCTCCAGCGCCGTTCCGCGCCGCGCGCTCGCCCTGCGTGCTTCGGCCGCGCGTGGCAGCCCGCCATCGCCGCCCGTTCGTTCCGTCCATCGAATGCAGGCCGGCGCCGTCCGCGCTGCCCGCAGCTCCCGCCGCCCCCGCCGTATCCACCGCTGCCGCGTCCCGCTCCGCAGCCTCCAGCGAATTCGCTAGTTTAACCGCGCTTGCAAAACTTATACTTTCCTCTTCCGCGAATAATCTTTGACGGATAAGATCGCTTCTCAATCCGCACACGAACTGATCCCGCAAGTTTTCATTTAGATTATCACCCAGTTTGCAATGGCGCGTTAATTTTTTTAACTCGGCGACGTAGCTGGCGATATTTTCCTCTGCTGCCTGCCTCCTCCGCCTAAATTTGAACCTTTCCGCCAAAACCGACGGCGCCGGTTGCAAATGCCGACGTAATAGGTCGATCGCGTCCTCATACTTCAACTCCGACGGCTTCTTTGGGCTGGACAAGTTAACCAGAAGTTCGTACGCCTCGTCCCCCATC
The DNA here is from genome assembly GCA_917051295.2 of Erebia ligea. Lineage (NCBI taxonomy): Eukaryota > Metazoa > Arthropoda > Insecta > Lepidoptera > Nymphalidae > Erebia > Erebia ligea. The sequence continues at coordinate 21,390,406 of OU785221.1, read as the reverse complement.
ACCGCTATTAACGTGGGCAGTTTGAGTTCACTTTTAACGCTGTTGACCGTGAAATACATCTCGAGCCGCTCGACATATGACGACCACGCCCCCGTTTTCATATCGAACTCCTTCACTTTTCCGATCGACATGGTGCAAAAAAAACTAAATAAACCACGCACGCACTATATTTATACTGTAAAACCAATCCTCGTTCGCCACTGTGATGTCCTTAGGGTTTATAAGGTACAATAAGACGCAAGCGATGTTCACTCAACGGTCGTTTATTCCGAACTAACTTATTCATAGTCCTACCCACATCACCGCAACCCTATGTAATGCTATAAAAAATATTTTACTTCGCATTCGCTTCTATCAGAGCCCCCCTGAAATAAAGATTTTTATAACTTTTTAAGCCATATTCGGCGGGAGGCCATCGGTTTACATAGTATATTTAAATTTGAAGTAATTACGTTCAGTAATTCAGAAGTTATAAGGCTCTGACAGACGGACGGACGGACAAGTGCCAATTCACCCAAGTAGACTCAGAGACCTTCGCTTCGCTCGGTCAATAAATAAAAACGCTAAATAACGGTGGATAAATAATCCCCCGAGTCCCCGTGAATGTGAAATAATGTAAACTTACTTTTAATATTATAAATGCGAAAGTGTGTTTGTTTGTTGGTTTGTCCTTCAATCACGCCGCAACGGAGCAACGGATAGACGTGATTTTTGGCATGGGTATAGTTGAGGACCGGAGAGTGACATAGGCTACTTTTTATCCCGGAAAATTGAAGAAGTCCCGAGGGAATAAAAAAATCTTAAACCACGCGGACGAAGTCGCGGGCGTCAGCAGAACACCCTACAAAAGTTAAATCACAATCTGATTAATGGTTTCGGAATGCATAGAGGACAAACATACTAACATTGACTTTTATTATAGAAGGTAGAAGACCATTTATTATAGAAGGTAGAAGACCATTTATTATAATGCCCGCGACTTCGTCCGCGTGGATAGCTTTCCCGCGGGAACTCCTTAATCTATGTCCTTGTATAGTCCTTAGCCTATGATCTTCCCCAGGATGTAACCTAACTCAATACCAAATTTCATCGAAATCGGTTTAAAACATGTGCCGTTAAAGCGTAGCAGACAGACACTTTCGCATTAATAATATTAGTATGGATACCATCTTGCCACATATCGGCCGATCTTATGGTGATAAAGAGAAAGCGCTAGTTTGGGAGGTATGCGCTGACGTAACAGACTCACAACCTACGCGCGTTGTGGCGTCACTTCGCTCGGAATGTAGTACGGATTCCATTCAGTACGCTTACTCCCAGTTTTAACATTGCAGATACGATTGAGTGACGTGAGCGTTCGATCGCATTTGTGTCAAACTAAAATGAACCATAATGACATTGATTTAGAGCTCAGTTTCGTATATGCATTCACAGTGAGCGCTCCAAACGGTACGTTTCGAAATTTAAATCGGTTGCACTGAATTTGTGGCTCTAAATGAATGCAATTAAGGTTCATTTTAGTTTGACGCAAATGCGATCGAACGCTCACGTCACTCAATCGTATCTGCAATGTTAAAACTGGGAGTAAGCGTACAGAGCGCATGCTAAACTTGCTTATTTAGTGCTTTCAGCCCGTTTAGGGAAGTTACAACACCAACTATGAGTAATAGGTGGTAATAGGTTCCTACTTCCTACTAGTACACTGAGGCTTCAGCTCTCCGTCTTTAATAAATGGATCAATATGCAAAACTTTCGTTTAGTTAGGTAATAGGTATATCACGGAAAGTTTTGTGGTGATATCCTCTATAAAAGATCATTGGGTGATATCAACGAAATTCCACCTGCCCTATACTACCTAGATCTCTATAATGGAGTCACGTTAACCGAAGGCCAACGGGGTCGTTACATAAAGGTCAAGCGTGAACTGTGATTAAACTATGATCAAATTAACAACTCGTGGGAAAGGGTGGCAACGCGCGGTCCACTAGCGTTTACCGCTAAAGGTCGTGAGATTCAAATTAATTTGTAGTGGTAATTAATATTTGAAATCACGCGCCGGTTCATTGATATTTCCGTTGATATTGTTATTGGATTGTTCATATAAAAAATTATAAAAACAAATCTTTGAGTAGGTTCTAGGTACCAGCTCTATATTTTACAAAGAATCGAGAAAAGTTGCTACAATATAGTAGTAGTTTTGAAAATATCATTAAGTATAAGAGGTTATTTTTATAAAACTTTAAATGTTCAAATGTTATTCCAATAACCTTTAAGGTTTTCAAGTGCTTGGCATAGCATTTATCCCGGAAAATCAAAGAGTTTCCACGGATTTTTTGCTGTAACCTAACACTGTGTCTTAAAACGCGGGCTTCTCTATCTAGTTTATGGAGTATACCCACCTCCTTAAGAATCGATTTTCATATATATGCATGGGTATGAAAATGTATGGGGAGTAAAATAAAACTTTCTCCGTTACGTTATTTACTACATTTTCATGGTAACTACGTTTCCATTGTAATACTTGTTTATGTTTCCATGGTAACACTTGCTCATGTTTCCATGGTAACACTTTTCAATCGTAAAGAGTAAACTCCAGTCGTGCGTCGGAGCTGACACACACAATTTTTTTTTTATTTTCCTAGGTCGTGTCAGCTTCCTAACTAAAGGCTTCCTTTTTACTAAAGGCCGATCAACAACCGATGCGGGCGCAATGCTGCTAAAGCATATATTCGATGCATGGGAGAAATCACAGAATGCTATTGGTATTTTCTGTGATTTGTCTAAGGCATTCGATTGCGTTATGCACGAGACGCTTTTAGTTAAGTTCACTATGGAGATTCACTATGGAGTCAAAGACACTGCACTTGGCTTCATTGCGTCTTATCTCAGTGATCGCATTCAAACGGTATGTGTCAACGATGTGAAGTCATCCGGATCAGCCTCACTAATGGGTGTTCCTCAAGGCTCCATTCTGGGTCCCTTCATGTTCTTGGTGTATATAAATGATTTACCATATTACGTCCAAAATACTTGCGATATTGTGCTATTTGCTGACGATACGTCCTTGATTTTTAAAGTCGATAGAAATAAGGACAATTATGACGACGTAAATAATGCAATTTTTCAAGTCACTAACTGGTTTACTGTAAACAATTTACTTTTAAATGCAAAGAAAACCAAGTGTATTGAATTTGCATTGCCAAATACCAAGTCCACAGGAAATATGAATTTAACTGTAAATAATGATATTTTAAAAATAGAAGAGATCACTGTGTTCCTGGGGGTGACCTTAGATTCAAAGCTTCAATGGGGCACCCATATATCAACTCTGGCTGGCAAACTCAGCTCTGCTGCTTACGCTGTTAGAAAGATTCGACAATTTACTGACGTAGAAACTGCAAAAATTGTATATTTTGCTTACTTTCATAGTAATGTCTTACGGAATCTTGCTATGGGGTAAAGCGGCATATATTCAAAATTTTTTTGTATTACAAAAAAGGGCAATACGTGCAATTTATAATTTAAGAAATTTAAGGAAATAGGTATTCTTACAGTAGCCTCGCAATACATTTACAGTAATTTAATCTTTGTGAAACAGCACCTTCAGAATTACAAAAGAATTTGCGATCTGCACGATAGGCCAACTAGAAACTGCCATAAGCTCGTGACTCCATCACTCCGCCTCAAAAAAGTCCGAAGGTCGTTCGTGGGAATGAGCATCCTATTTTATAACAGAATTCCACAATCTATTTTAAACTTGCCTTTACACAAGTTTAAGAAATCCATTAAAAGTATGGTTTTGAAAAAAGCTTATTATACTTACTGTGGAAGATTACGTAAATGACCAAAGAGCGTTTGACTCGCTCCAGCAATGCTAAGGACAGCGGGTATTAATGTATAGTACCTACACATTAATTAAATTGTAGGTAAATGATATTTTTTTTTCAAAATAGCAACCGCCGAGTTTCTTGCTGGTTCTTCTCGGTAGGAATGGCATTCCGGAACCAGTGGTAGATTCATTTGACGATTCGAAAGCACTTGTAAAAGTTTATTTGAATAAAAAAGGAATGAATTTTGAATTTAACATGCCCCAATGCTTTGTCGAAAGCCCTTAAGTTTTCTCCTTTTCTTTTCCCAATTAAGTAGCACCAATTTGCCGCGTATTACAATTATTATAAAGTTAGGAAGTAAATAATAAAATCCACTTTACGATAATCATCAGTTTCACTTTCGCCGAAACTCGTTCCGCGACGCTTGACGTCCGCCGTCGCGTCGCTTGCGGACATACCGACATCATGACAAATCCTGTATTATGTTTACATCGTCACCATACATAAAGGTAATATTACCTCTATGTCAACCTTCCGTTTATCTACTCGTGTGACCATAGCGCGAGTAAATGCGCGCGAACAGGTAATAAATCTGTATGAAGCGTGAATGAAATTACGCGGATATTAAGTAGGTAAGCATTTCGGGAAAATGGTGAAACTCGAAATTATGAAATTATCATACCAGACTCTTTCATTTATATTCTTTCAACGTTCTCGTTTTAATAAGTTTGTGCATAGCTGTAAGTTGTAACGCATTTTTGTGTCAGTCTATGGAATGGGTATAAAAATTTGGAGTTTTTGCTGGTTCTTCTCGAGAAGAAGGCTATTCCGAACCAGTGGTAGATTTAAGTACTAGACGATTCAACAGCCCTTTTAAAGCTTAGTTGAATTCTGACTTTTTAGGGTTCCGTAGCCAAATTTGGCAAAAACGGAACCCTTATAGATTCGTCATGTCTGTCTGTCTGTCTGTCTGTCTGTCCGTCCGTATGTCACAGCCACTTTTTTCCGAAACTATAAGAACTATACTGTTGAAACTTGGTAAGTAGATGTATTCTGTGAACCACATTAAGATTTTCACACAAAAATAGAAAAAAAACAATAAATTTTGGGGGTCCCCATACTTAGAACTGAAACTCAAAAATTTTTTTTTCATCAAACCCATACGTGTGGGGTATCTATGGATAGGTCTTCAAAAATGATATTGAGGTTTCTAATATCATTTTTTTCTAAACTGAATAGTTTGCGCGAGAGACACTTCCAAAGTGGTAAAATGTTGGTCCCCCCCCCCCGTAACTTCTAAAATAAGAGAATGATAAAACTAAAAAAAATATATGATGTACATTACCATGCAAACTTCCACCGAAAATTGATTTGAACGAGATCTAGTAAGTAGTTTTTTTTTAATAATTTAAAACTTACTACAGGTTTGTACGGAACCCTCGGTGCGCGAGTCCGACTCGCACTTGGCCGGTTTTTTACTTATTTTCCTTCTATTCGGGTCTTTCAATTTTATTTTCATTTCCACTCTATCAAATATTATTTGATAGAGTCTGAGTATATGTGGATTATGGATATGAAATGAAGTAGTTAGTAGACCCATGCGGTGGGTTACGTCCATAATACAAATGGATCAGCCATTATAATCCTACAAATTATAACCTTTTTAGGGTTCCGTAGCCAAATTTGGCAAAAACGGAACCCTTATAGATTCGTCATGTCTGTCTGTCTGTTTGTCTGTCTGTCTGTCTGTCTGTCCGTCCGAATGTCACAGCCACTTTTTTCCGAAACTATAAGAACTATACTGTTGAAACTTGGTAAGTAGATGTATTCCGTGAACCGCATTAAGATTTTCACACAAAACTATAAAAAAAACAATAAATTTTGGGGGTCCCCATACTTAGAACTGAAACTCAAAAAAATTTTTTCCATGAAACCCATACGTGTGGGGTATCTATGGATAGGTCTTCAAAAATGATATTGAGGTTTCTCATATCATTTTTTTCTAAACTGAATAGTTTGCGCGAGAGACACTTCCAAAGTGGTAAAATGTTGGTCCCCCCCCCCCCGTAACTTCTAAAATAAGAGAATGATAAAACTAAAAAAAATATATGATGTACATTACCATGCAAACTTCCACCGAAAATTGGTTTGAACGAGATCTAGTAAGTAGTTTTTTTTTAATAATTTAAACTTACTACAGGTTTGTACGGAACCCTCGGTGCGCGAGTCCGACTCGCACTTGGCCGGTTTTTTTACTTATTTTCCTTCTATTCGGGTCTTTCAATTTTATTTTCATTTCCACTCTATCAAATATTATTTGATAGAGTGTGTGGATTATGGATATGAAACCGAAGTAGTCAGTAGACCCGGCATGCGGTGGGTTACGTCCATAATACAAAATATGGATCAGCCATTATAATCCTACAAATTATAACCTTTTTACTAATTAGTCCAAGCTAGATTTTCCAAGCAAAGTTTAGTAAATATTGATCTCTGGTATATGGGAAACGATCAAATTACCTACCATTATATTGTAATTTCATGCAATATGTCACATGATGATACTTAATAACCTAGTTTCTGGCTAAAGCTGAAATGTCGCAATAGTCTCATAAGACTAATAATTTAACTCCGTGACACAAGAATATGCTAAAATATTGAAATTAACGAAACTTTATAGAGAGATCAAATTAATTAACTTGATAGCGCCTTCTTTGCACTTATGCTAATTTTAATATTTAAATCAGTTTCACTATTAGGTTGAGAAAATATCAATTTGTCATCTTGAAAATATAATATGTAACATCTAATACTTACAAATACGAACGATAGATATTAGATACCTAGGTATATTGCTTAAACTAATAGCCTGTGCTAATAGCTGATGCTCGCGATTCAGAAATCCCAAGGGAACCACTGTAGAATGGAACTAGAACTGTTATACTGGGATAAAAAGTATCCTCGGAAGAAGATTAAAACAACGAACAGTTTCTGTGAATTTATTTATTAGACAAAAAATTTCTCTCTTCGAGTCTGTATGTATTTCCTCTAGCCCAAAACCATTAATTATTAACCGACTTCAAAAAAGGAAGAGGTTCTCAATTCGACTGTATTTTTTGTATGTACCTATGTTACGCGATCATTCCGCCAATTAGGAATCAATTTTGATGATTCTTTTTGTGTCTGGTAGGTAGATAGTTACTTCAGAGGTGGTAAATTTTATCGAAATTGATTTAGCGCTTTTTGAGAAAATCAACAAAAAAACAAAATATATAGGTACCTAGTCTACTTACTCAGATAATGTTTTTTTACTTTTTTAAGTTGATACTTATAGGTATAGTTTTAAAGTCCGTTTTTGTTTTAGATGAAAGCAAATAATTATTTACTAGCCACTCACAGCATCAGCGTAACTTGTAGTGATGAAAAAATTCCGAAAGATTCCCAAATCCCAATTAGGTATGATATTATAAGTAAATTAAACAATTATTAATTCCCTTTAGGTATGAAACCCTTAAGTCTAAGTCTAGTGACTAAGTCACAGAATAATTTCATACGTTGTAATATTATTTATTATTTTAACCCACAGAAAGTCCGAAACGAAAGTAAGCGTCTATTTTCAAAGCCGCCCCGAACCGGTTCAAACCGGTTACAGCCACTTCACTAGCCACTAGGATTGTCCGGTCATTCTTCCTGTCATTGCATTTCTTTTTTACTCGACCATGCCTTAAAAAATATAATACTGGCTTTAGACAGCATAAACTTTATTAACTCGGTCATACAAGCCATTTTGGCTTGGTTTTATTTCGTAAGTATGTAGGTAGGTTCCTATAACGATTATGATTCAAAAGACACGACATTTTATCACGTGCCAAGAGTTTGTTGTTTGTTTCTTTAAGATATCTTATAAATAAATAAATGTTTATTGACTAACACAACAAATTAATTACATAACGTAGGTACGAGTATGTGTACATTCTTAAACTAAAAGTGTGGTCATTGGGCCACCTCTTCAGCTACAGCAAGAAAGGTACTCGTAGATGTGTGACCTGCATGTACCCACCTAACATACCACAATGATGATTTTCAGTACTTCTACAGACATGGTCATCATCATCAACAGCATCTAAAGTAGGTACAATGTTGGATTATCATAAAGACAACTTTTGCATCATAAGTATTCATATGTAGCGCAAACGTCGTCGCCTCTTCTCCGCTATAGCATACGATCGATGTTGTCGCTTCACCCCTGACAGATAAAATCTAAATAGGTATATATAAAAACCGGCCAAGTGCGAGTCGGACTCGAGCACCGAGGGTTCCGTACAAACCTGTAGTAAGTTTTAAATTATTAAAATAAAACTACTTACTAGATCTCGTTCAAACCAATTTTCGGTGGAAGTTTGCATGGTAATGTACATCATATATTTTTTTTAGTTTTATCATTCTCTTATTTTAGAAGTTACAGGGGGGGGACACACATTTTACCACTTTGGAAGTGTCTCTTGCGCAAACTATTCAGTTTAGAAAAAAATGATATTACAAACCTCAATATCATTTTTGAAGACCTATCCATAGATACCGCACACGTATGGGTTAGATGAAAGAAAAAATTTTTGAGTTTCAGTTCTAAGTATGGGGAACCCCCAAAATTTATTGTTTTTTTTTCTATTTTTGTAAGAAAATCTTAATGCGGTTCACAGAATACATCTACTTACCAAGTTTCTACAGTATAGTTCTTTTAGTTTCGGAAAAAAGTGGCTGTGGCCTGTGACATACGGACGGACAGACAGACAGACAGACATGACGAATCTATAAGGGTTCCGTTTTTGCCAAATTTGGCTACGGAACCCTAAAAAGAGAAAGGTGACTGACTAACTGACTAATCTATCAACGTACAGCTCAACCCACCACTGGACGAATCGGGCGGCATGCAATAGCTATTAGGACGTAGACTTCCGCTAAGAAAAGATTTTTGAAAATTCAATCCTTAAAGGGGTAAAATAGGGGTTCGAAATTTGTGTACTTCACGCATAGATAGATATTCAGTGCACGTAAAAATGTAACTATCTAATATCCAAAACCGGTTAACTTATCTAACTAAAATCCGATATTATTTAACAGCAATCAATCAAATACCTAATTAATTAATTATATCAAGTAATTAAATATACCCCACATGTTCACTGGCTCTAAAAAAGTAGAGGTGCTGTCACATTGCCGGGATTTGGAGCGTCGCACGTAGTGACTAGTGGGAGGCTTCGGCCGTGGCTAGTTGCCACCCTACCGGCAAAGACGTGCCGCCAAGCAATCTGTAGAGCGAAGCGATATAGAAACTGATTAGGGGCATGGGTTAAATAAAACTGCCATGCCCCTAACAGGTTAGCCTGCTATTATCTTAGACTGCATCATCACTTAGCATCAGGTGAGATTGCAGTCAAGGGCTAACTTGTAGTGGATAAAAAATAAAAAGTAGTGTCTTACTGTATAAAAACCGGCCAAGTGCGAGTCGGACTCGCGCACCGAGGGTTCCGTACAAACCTGTAGTAAGTTTTAAATTATTAAAAAAAGCTACTTACTAGATCTCGTTCAAACCAATTTTCGGTGGAAGTTTGCATGATAATGTACATATATTTTTTTTTAGTTTTATCATTCTCTTATTTTAGAAGTTACAGGGGGGGGGTTCTTATAGTTTCGGAAAAAAGTGGCTGTGACATACGGACGGACACACAGACATACAGACAGACAGACAGACAGACAGACAGACATGACGAATCTATAAAGGTTCCGTTTTTGCCAAATTTGGCTACGGAACCCTAAAAACCGCCATAAGCTTCACATCGCGCCATGTGCGCAAGGTGTAGAAATCCTTTGTGGGGTCGAGTAGATATCGACGTCCCCCGCGAATAATCCGGTAATCGAAAAAGTCAAAATGTTCAGGAGAAATAAAAGAAGCATTTTTATTAATAACTCCACTAAACAACAAGTATCAGAGACATTTTATATCATTTAAGGTAGCTAATTTTTGCAGCTATCTTGTTATTTCAACCAAATTTAATTAGTACCAAGGTCTTCGTTATAATTGAACTAAATGCATTTTACTATACTAATTTATGTCAAGCTCTGATCAGTAGTGTCACTTACGATATTATTCGTGTAAACTTCTATTGCCGTCTGCAACAGTTATATCGTGCTGCGATATTATTCGTGCAAATAGTTTTGTTTATTGTACATTTGTAAAAAGCAATTACTATATTATTCGCCTGTTGAAAAATAACGTACGTTTTATTGTTTTGATCATTACCGTTTATTCGAATAATTTGCCTAAGTATATTAATATATAAATAAGTAAGTATAAGTTAAGTATATATTATTAAGTATATTACTTGTCATGAAATAAATGATATTCTCGTAAATGAAACAACTTTGGTTTTTGGTTAGTTTAAAAAGTAATTGATACTTATAATTATTATCTTAAAAAAATTTACACTTTGGCCTAAAGACAGGACATAATATTATGAATAACACTACACAGGACTATTACGGTTAAAAATCTTAGTCAGAATCCTCATCACCACCTGATTTAGAGTCACTATAGCTTAAGTTCCTATAAAATAGTTGGTAATGGCTAGGAATTGCTTTAGAGTCACACAGGCTTAGGAGATCATCGTACAAAGCCTTTCTAATAGGGAGAGGCTCGTCGTATGCTGACTTTAATACAATATTTTAAATTTTTTTGGTGACCTGTTTCTGCCGACGCTGTCTACTACTGCCTGCATCATAATCCAACTCAATATAATCCTGATCAAAATCATATTTGAAGAGAAAACTGTTAGGTTTAGTATAACTATGTCACACTTGCGAGAGAATATCAATTTCGAGGGACGTTCGAGGCCTTCCTTGAGGCTCCCTCGAGTGAGGATGAGTCGAGGGGCTTTCGAGGTTACGACTAAGAATATGGGTGAGAGTCGCTAACTATGGGCCTCATAAGAAAGCTCAGGGTCACTCAGCGGGCGATGGAGAGAGCAATGCTCGGGGTTTCTTTACACGATCAAATCAGAAATGAGGAGATCCGTCATCCGCAGAAGAACTAAAGTAACCGACATTGCTCGACGTGTTGCGAAGCTGAAGTGGCAATGGGCAGGGCACATAGTTAGAAGAACCGATAGACGTTGGGGTCCCAAAGTGCTGGAGTGGCGACCACACACTGGAAAGCGCAGCGTTAGCAGACCCCCTACTCGCTGGACGGACGACATAAGAAGAGTCGTAGGGAGCCGCTGGATCCAGGCGGCGCAAGAAATGCGTGTGGAAATCCTTGCAAGAGGTATATAGAGGTAGCTGTGGACGTCTATCGGTTGAGGATGATGATACTGTCGTTTTGAAGCTATCTCAACATTTTCAGAATAGAACAAGTCTGTTTTGCAAACCATGTCTTGTAGTCGAGCCGATACATTTTTGAAATATTTAGGGACTAGCTGATGCCCGCGACTTCGTCCGCGTGGATTAAGGTTTTTTGATTCCCGCGGGAACTCCTTAATTTTCCGGGATAAAAAGTAGCCTATGTGCTATTCCAGACTATAGTCTATCTCTGTGCCAAATTTCATCCAGATCCGTTCAGCCGTTGGGGCGTGATTGAGTAACAAACATCCATACATCCATACATCCACACATCCATACATCCATCCAAACTTTAGCCTATGTCCTTCCTCGGGATATAACCTACCTCTATACCAAATTTCAGCAAAATCGGTTGAAAAGATGGGCCGGGAAAGCGTAGCAGACAGACAGCCACACTTTCCCGGCACACAAATATTCTCGTTTAGATTCTTTTCTTATGTAGTGCGAATCGACTTAAATTAATATGATTTCTTATACTGTCTTCTGTATCTAGCTTCATCTGATGTGGTCTATTCTGATGTTTTTAACCTGTATTACTTCTTACTTAATTACGGTAGTAAACTGTTTACTCGAATAATATCGTAAAAGTTTTTACTGATAAATCCTTTTGGTATTTTTTTTCGTAAAGATCTAAAACAATATTATTCGTTTAAAATACTTTTTCATTACTCATACACGGAAAGTAGGTTTGAAGTTGCCTGAGAAGCGGGTTGAAAGTAATACTTTTCAGCCCTAGGGAGAATCGTTTTCAACTGAATTTTTATTTTTTTATTTTTTTTTATACCCGAGTGCATCCATAGACAAGAAGAAAGATAGACTTTATTCATAAAGTAAAGACAACTGATTCATAGACTTTTTATTTTGACTTTCCTTATATTCGTAATGAAAAGCACAGTGTTTACCTCGGGATGAAAGACTTATTTAGTCCCTCGAACTATAGGCCCCCTCGCTACGCTCGGGCGCCAAACCCCGTCTCGGGACTAAATAAGTTACTTTCATCCCTAGGGTAACAATGTACTATTTAATGCATTTTAATGGAACACTCACGTAATTTTTCATATCTTTAAAAATATCGATAGAAAAAATCTGAAAAAAATTCACATGATTCATTTTAAATTCTAGATGCCTAAAAACACATAACATGAAAAACCCCGTAATAGCTCATTACCGGATTATTCGCGGGGGGCGTCGATATACGCTTTTATAATATGGTTCCCAAAGAGTTTCTAGATTTGCCATTACATAAATTTAAAGACTGTGTTAAACAGCATTTCGAGGTTATGATACGATCGATGATTTTCTGAATGACAAAGTTGCATGGAAGCAACCGGCCTCGCGTCCAGTGACCCACAAGTCAGTGTAATACTTGTAACGTAACGTATGTGTTGTATTGTTTACTTATTGTAACCTTTTTCTTTTTTAAGAAAAGAGCCACTGCTGAGTTTCTTGCCGGCTCTTCTCAGTAGAACAGCTTTCCGAAGCGGTGGTAGAGTCTTAACGTATCATAAGTGACACAAGTCCTACATGTCCTACAACCGTTTATCATTTAGGTACTAGCTGATGCCCGCGACGTCGTTCTCGTGAAATAAGTTTTTTCAATTCCAACGGGAACTCCTTAATTTTCCGGGATAAAAAGTAGCCTATGTCACTCTCCGTCCTCAACTATAGGTACCGATACCAAAATTCACGTCGATCCGTAGCTCCGTTGCGGCGTGATTGAAGGACATGTTCACTAAAGGACTTGTCCAAGATTGGGCCTTGAACATGAACCAAGATGATTTTAATACACGTGAATAGAGATCCTAAAATATGGCTTTTAGAATTATTTACACATTTTTAAAGGACCCCAATTTGGAGAAAAATATATTTTTCATCCCACCATCTCGGAAAGAGTATTTTTATTCTTCGATATCTGATGGTAAAAGCCGTTATTATCCTCTTGAGGATAAAGTAAATTGAATTTAGAACATCGTGTGCACGTTAGTAAATATCACTCGTCTATGAAGTTTGTGAATTCAAAACATCATTAAAACCTATTTACTTGTACCTCTATGGTGCCGAATTTCCATAAAATCGTTTTTAATTTGTTAAAAACTCACACTCGTAACCTTCTTGGTGTACCTAATTTTTTAATTTGCTTTGCGCACACCATTTTCTTTCACGTCATATTGTTTAAAATTAATACCGATTAAAAACAAGAAAATTGAAAATAAGTGAAAAACCTAAAATGAGTGATTCTAGTGACGAAGAAATTAACAGAATTGAATTTAATCTTGTGATTTTTTTTGCATTTAGTCATTTCCTCGCTGAGGTGGGATGAAAAGTTACGTGTTGCACTCGAGTGAAAAAATTTTTCACCTCGTGCTCTTTTGATTCCCTCGCTGACGCTCAGGATTCTAATTTTTGAATCACTCGCTCCGCTCGTGATTCAATTTTAGAATCCTTCGCTTGCTCGGTCATCAAAATTGAGCACGCGGTTAAAAAACAACTTTTCACTCTTGTATAACAAATAACTATTTCGTACCACTTGCTCAAAAAAGTGACATTCTATGCCACAAAAAGCGAACTTAACAATAGTCATTTTTAATCTGTTAAAAACAGGGAAAGAAAATTGTACTGAATTTCATTCATCCTCTAGGGGCAGAATGTGATTTAAATTTGGAATACTTACCGAAATTTATACTGAACTAAGTACATCTGTGTTTACACCATTGAGTTTGTATTATACATCTTTTTGAAAAAGGAATACGCATTTATTATGGAGTTATGATTAAGTATTAATTAAAATGTCGAAAACCGACGAGGCCGTATGAGCTTGATGCCTTTGATCCGACAAAAAAATATAAGTCTAGGAATTTGCCGCGTTTTTGTTTTCTTCAAATACATAAACGTTATTTGTAACTCTCTCTATCAATAATTGGACCAATGTTTCGAATGTTAACTTTTACTTTTAATTTGATTTTGTCTTTTTACTTTTTGACGACCTACGTGGCGCAGTGTGTAGCGCTGTTGTCTTAACGTGCGGAGGTCCCGGGTTCGATACCCGGCAGGGTCAATTAGTAAATTTATAATTTCTGAATTTTCCCTGGTCTGGCCTGGTGGGAGGCTTCGGCCGTGGCTAGTTACCACCCTACCGGCAAAAACGTGCCGCCAAGCGATTTAGCGTTCCGGTACGATGCCGTGTAGAAAACGAATAGGGGGATGGGTTTAATATAACTGCCATGCCCCTAACAGGTTAGCCCGCTACCATCTTAGACTGCATCATCACTTACCATCAGGTGAGATCGCAGTCAAGGGCTAACTTGTAGTGGATAAAAAAAAATTGTCATTATTTTTAATAAATGCTTATCTCATATAATTATTGTGTTAATTTTTTTCGCAAATGGTACGAAAAGTAGAGTATTTTCCTCGGTGATAAAGCTGTCTTAGTCTTGGGTGAACTTAAATCCCTCGCTACACGCAGGACTCGTCTTAAATCCCTCGCTTCGCTCGTGATTTAAGTTTTTAACACCCTCGCTACGCTCGGGAGTAAACCTCGAGTCCTTCGTTGCGCTCACGATTTAAATCGTCACCCGCGACAGAAGACACTGCTTTATCCCCTTGGTTAATAATCTACTATTTCATCCCATGTATTCGAAAAGGACGACTTGGTTCGCCTTTATGTGCGCCCAAAGGTGGTGTTTTCTATAAGAAACTTTTAGCGGGCAGTAATGAGTTTTTAATCCTCTTTATACTCGTAAGTGCGCCGCAATTATCTTTGCCGCGCACTTATTGAATTTGGAACATCTTAGTGTTCAGCGCCACCGCAAATTGACGACCTCCGTGGCGCAGTGTTGAGCGCTGCTGTCTTAACGTGCGGAGGTCCCGGGTTCGATCCCCGGCAGGGTCAATTTAGGAATTTATAATTTCTGAATTTTAACTAACGAAAGGGCTATATGGATATATATACTTAAAAAAAAAAAAAGAAAAAAAAAAAAAAATTATAATTAAATAAATATTATTATAAAGGCGAAAGTTTGGATGGATGTGTGGATGTATGGATGTATGGATGTGTGTTACTCAATTACGCCCGAACGGCTGAACGGATCTGGATAAAATTTGGCACAGAGATAGATTTAAAAAAAAAAAAGATTATAGTCTGGAAATAGCACAAAATATGCTTTTTATCCCGGGAAATTAAAGAGTTCCCGCGGGAACCAAATTTTCTCATACAGGGTGATGAAAAGTAGAGTGTATCATTCGGGCGCAAATATATTTTTGGCTCGGGCGACGTACTTTGAATCCCTCGCTACGTTCAGGATTCTACTAAAGAATCCCTCACTTCGTTCTGGATTCAAAAAAGCGCCCTCGCCGTAAAAATATTATTTTGCTCCCTTATAATACAATCTACTATTTCATCATACCTATTCGAAAAACGCATATTGCCTTCAGAGGATAGCGGGAGCAAAGTGTAACTTGTTGGCCCATGGGACTTTTTATTTCTCTCTTCTGATTGGTCCGAAGTCACGTCATCAATTTGTTGATCGAATATACGACGTTGCATTTCTCTGTTCTGATTGGTCCGAAGTCACGTGATCAATTTGTTGATCGGATATACGTCTTTACATTTTATTTAAACTTTAAATATACGTCTAAATAATGTCTATACAATTACATAGAAGGTTGATAGGAGTATCTTCTGATTGGTGCTTAAACGTATAGGTATAATGTCCATACATAGTAGGTTGATACTCCTAGCTTTTTCTCATACGTAATGATGAAAAATAGTGTGTGTCACTCGGGGCCAAATTTTTTGTTCTCGGGCGGCGTATATTGAATTCCTCGCTACGTTCAGGATTCTACTTTAGAACCCCTCGCTACGCTCGGGATTCTACTATAGAATCCTTCACTTCGCTCTGAATTCAAAATAGCGCCCTCGGGGAACAAAAATTTTCTTTGGCCCCATGTAACACAAATAACTATTTATTTTGTGGCTTTTTTAGATCTTTGTCTGAATTTTATCAACAGTAAAAAAAAACTTAGTGATACCTAACCGTGATAGCTTTCTAGCTATCACGGTTTATGAGATACAGACAGACAGACAGACAGACAGACAGACAGACAGACAGACAGACAGACAGCGGAGTCTTAGTAATAGGGTCCCGTTTTTACCCTTTGGGTACGGAACCCTAATTAATAGTCTGCCACTCGAACTCTAGGCGTACAATTGCGTTACACGCCACAGCAATCTGTTATTAGCCTAACACCAAAACCAGTGACCGCGTAGGCATTGCCGCAATTAGCGGGTAACGACCCGGGTGCGGGTTCGATTCCGGTCAGCGCACCACTGATTGCGTTGTGTTTGTTTCAGGTACTCGGTTACTATGTATTGAGTCTACACGCAACGTACTTTATTACCATCGATAATGAAAGGAACAGTTTTTTAGGGTTCCGTAGCCAAATGGCAAAAAACGGAACCCTTATGGATTCGTCATGTCTGTCTGTCCGTCCGTCCGTATGTCACAGCCACTTTTTTCCGAAACTAAAGAACTATACTGTTGAAACTTGGTAAGTAGATGTATTCTGTGAACCGCATTAAGATTTTCACACAAAAATAGAAAAAAAAACAATAAATTTTGGGGTCCCCATACAAGTAGAACTGAAACTCAAAAATTTTTTTTTTCATCAAACCCATACGGATAGGTCTTCAAAAATGATAATATTGAGGTTTTTAATATCATTTTTTCCTAAACTGAATAGACACTTCCAAAGTGGTAAAATGTGTGTAATTTCTAAAATAAGAGAATGATAAAACTAAAAACAAATATGACGTGATGTAAGTACATTACCATGCAAACTTCCACCGAAAATTGGTTTGAACGAGATCTAATAAGTAGTTTTTTTTTAAATAATTAAAAGGGATAAAAAGTATAGCCTATGTAGGTATGTATGTATGTATGTATATTCTTTATAGCTGATGCCCGCGACTTCGTCCGCGTGGAATAAGTTTTTCAGTAAATTTTCCAGGATAAAAAGTAGCCTAAGTATATTAGGGTAGGGCGGGGCTAGTTGAGCATAGGGGCAAGTTGGGAAATCGAAATATCTCGCAAACTATTCACCGTACGCATAGGCATTTTATGGTGGAAATAAGGGGTTGCGAAAGGGATAATCACCGCGCTATCGCTAGTGGTGGCTCGACGAGCGAGGTAAGCGCCCGGGCGTTTTGTTTATTTTGTAACCAAAAAGTAAAAACGTCGTTTATCGCAAGTTTTCGTCTGTATTAGTCAAATGTTATCTGTTTTCAATCAGGTGAGTGTTAATCTTCCAGAAAATTTGTGTACTTTTGATATGTAGAAGGGTCCGGGTTCTTACGATTTTTTTATAACCTCACTTTTGTTTTAAAATTCCGGGTTGGGGTTAGTTGAGCTATAGTTGCTCAACTAACCCCACGACTCAAACAACTAAAGTAATGAATGTTTTATTTTTTGTTAGGATGCGGACTTACAAGAGGAAGACTACAAGATTTTCTTACATTACTGAAGACTTAAATTCAATCAATCAATCAATCAATTCATTTATTTGTGAATAGAGTACAGTGTATAATAGGTGGAATACAGTATTAAAGTGCTCCTATGTCCACAGTGTGGTGTACAAATATCTTAATTTTATAAAATTATAGTTATTAACATACTTATCCTACTTAGTTAAATCATAAAATACATTTGAAATGCCGCTAAAATTTGAAATTATGCTGTAAAGGCTGTCAACGATGAGGGGAAAAGTGTGAATTTTTGTCAATTGCAACAGTGACAATGACCATTAAGTTCCAAAGATCTTATTAATATTTTCTTCTAAGATATAAGCTATATGGGTAATAATAATATAAATATTTAGGTCTGATTTTACACAGAAAGACTAAATCTAATTCTGAAGTTAATCTTGAGATACGTTAATGTTTTGTTAATTCTAGTTTCGGTTAATTATTCAAAGAAAGTTTGTTGTTCTGTCACTAAAAGACTATAAATAAAGAGCTGATTGTCAAACACATATTTTACTTCATCTCTAGTCAACATTGAACCCATGGTTTGGCTAGACATTCTTAGTGCTCAACTTGCCCCATACCCTTGCTCAACTTACCTCACCTATGGGGTACATTGAGCATACTTGACTTTCTGTATTTAAACAGCTGTAGCTCTTAAATTCGACGTGTTACAAAAAAAATACTATGGGCACTTTTGCTAAGGGATAAATTACTAATCCATCAGGCCACATAACAACTCATTGAGACTTATGATTGAGGAGCTATATCCGCTCAAGTGAAAAATTGCTCAACTACCCCCGCCCTACCCTACTATCCCACGGTATAATCCCCCTATAATGGTGAAACACGTACTTCCTTATATTTTAACGAAAGCCCAAATGCTGTTTCATGGCTATACTTGAGAAATTAAGGATTTTCATACAAACTCTCAACTCCTATTTCACCCCTTCGGGGGTGGAATTTTGAAAAACTGTGAAACACATATGTTTTCATTTTCAACCCGCAGCTCATATATCAAGTTTCATGGCTATAACTTGAGAAATTAAGGATTTTCATACAAACTCTCAACCCCTATTTCATCCCTTCGGGGGTGGAATTTTGAAAAACTGTGAAACACATATGTTTTCATTTTCAACCCGCAGCTCATATATCAAGTTTCATGGCTATAACTTGAGAAATTAAGGACTTTCATACAAACTTTCAACTCCTATTTCACCCCTTCGGGGGTAGAATTTCGAGATAAAAAGTATCCTATGTCCTACCACGTAGTATGGACTCAAATCGTGCCAAGTTTCGTTTGAATTCATTCAGTAGTTTCGGCGTGATGCGCGGCCAAGATACAGACAGACAGACAGACAAAAATGAAAAAAATTACAGATTTGGCTTCAGTATCGAATAATGAGTGCCCTCCAAAAAAAAATTTCAAAATATCTTCAATGTACAGAATTGGACCTGTTACAGTTTTATTATAAGTATAGATAGATAGATACCCACCCAATTCGGTTTCTACACGGCATCGTACCGGAACGCTAAATCGCTTGGCGGCACGTCTTTGCCGGTAGGGTGGTAACTAGCTACGGCCGAAGCCTCCCACCAGGCACCTACAAATACGTGGATAAACATCCATCCATCGAACCCGCGGCCCCCAACTAGGACGCCGAAGCCTTATGAGGATATGGCATCAACGGGAAACTTTGAGAATAGGTATTGAACCGTCGTCGTCGTACTGCTCAGCCCCCCTATTACGTAAGAATTGTTCATCAAACGTTTAAGATTTTTGTCAAAGTAAAATAAACCATAATTGCATTGAATTAGAGCTCAATTTCGTCTGCCCATTCTTATACGTTTAGGTATGAACGATACTCGAACGTATAAGAATGGATACACGAAATTGATGTGGGACTCTTTCAGAGCGTTCTGGCAAGTCCCACATCAGAATCGGCAAAAAGCTTGGTTAATTTGGTCACTGCTTGCCATCGGTGACCGTCGCGTCGTATGTTAAGTGATAGTTTTATTTCTTGTTTTAGTTATGTTTAGATTATTTTTTTGTTCGATGTATTTAGAATAATGTTGCGATGGGGTTGACATGTCTTGTAGAATAAAAACCCCAAAAAAAATGAGATAAAAAAAAAAAAAAAAAAAAAAAAAAAAAAAAAAAAAAAAAAAAATTGAGCTCTAATTTAATGCCGTTATGGTTTATAAACTTTGACGACGAACTTTAACGTTTTGATCGGACATTCTTACATGATTGGTACCCTGCTCCTCGAATGGAATCCCAAAAATTGGGCCATCTTGCGCAATTTTTGAAGGTTCCTTGTCCTTATAATTATTAATTTATTGAAAAAAGCAAAACATAGGGGCATGGCACGGACACATATGGATTTTATGGTGTAAAAATATTGTTGTAATTATGCACGGAGACAATGATTGTGAAAGACTTCAAGCTTTTACTTAAAACTATTGCCTTGTGTGCAACATTACACAATAGGCCTTGAATGAGAATTGATTACCGATATACTAGCCTAAGTACTAATGACGTACGGACTGACATCCAACACTTCCTCAGCATTGTTGTATACCTACTCGACACCGCCGGACAAACAAACAGACAAAACACGCATTGTCTTGTTGGTAGTTTACACAACTTTCTGTTAAAAAGTACACCTTTATAGGCTGTCCTTTCTGCTCGATCAGAAATTTTCATTTTATGAAAGAGTAATAATTATGGCTGAATTACATTTAGTACCTAGTTTACCCATTGGGGGGTCATCCATAAAGTACGTCACACTATTTTCGTGATTTTTTGACCCCTCCCCCGTCCTTGTCACAGTTGGTCACATTTGTGAGACCTCCCCTCCCTAGTGTGACGTCACATGTCATGCAATTTTAGATCTAGAAATTATTAAATTAAAACATCACTTCCGAAATATAATCAACATCAAATTAAACATTTGAAAAAATTAACAAAACTTGGAAATATTTTTAAGTTTTTCATTTTTAGGGTTCCGTAGCCAAATGGCAAAAAACGGAACCCTTATGGATTCGTCATTTCGTCATTCGATTTAATATAACTGCCATTCCCCTAACAGGTTAGCCCGCTATCATCTTAGACTGCATCATCACTTATCATCAGGTGAGATCGCAGTCAAGGGCTAACTTGTAGTGGATAAAAAAAAACAGCGAAGAGGCGCAGGAATGAACTGCATCACGTACGGCACAACCCGAAAAATGGTCCAGGCTATAGCATAATGTTGTATGTCTACTCTAGTGCAAGCACAAAAGCATACCTACAGCACAGATTTGATACTTTAATTTGATAGATAGATATAATTAGATAGATAGATTTGCTATTAAACTATAGTTTTTCTACTAGCTTGCAGCTACGTAGTTTTTTCCGTGGTGTCACCAGAATCGGGGTTCAGGCTGAAAATCAGCGCTGTATAGTGCTTGCACTGAACATACAACATTATGCTGAGCCTGGACCATTTATGGTTCATCCCTGCGCCTCATCGTTGTTGTTTAGATTCTAGATCTTCCCCCCGATTATGTAAGAATGGCCGATCAAAACGTAAAAGTTCGGCGTCAAAGTAAAATAAACCATAACAGCATTAAATTAGAGCTCAATTTCGTGTATACATTCTTATACGTTTAGGGTATCGAACATACCTAAACGTATAAGAATGGGTACACGAAATTGAGCTCTAATTCAATGCTGTTATGTTTGTTTAGATCGTTGAGGTGCAGCTGGGCGATCTACCTCTTTAGGTATGCTTGTTATGTATGGCACAATTTGGAAATGTTTTTTCTTTCTTTCTTTCTTTCACAGCACCTACAGCACTTTATGGTAGGATAAATGCCCTTCCGGCTTCCGTTTTCCCCTCCTCTTTTAATATAGGTACCCTCAAATCAATAGTGAATAGGCATCTTCTAGGCGAGCGCGCTCCACCTTAGGCTGCATCACCACTTGCAAGCAAGTCTGATTGCAGCCAAGCGCTAGCCTTAAGGTATATTTAAAATAAAAAAAAAGAAAAGATGATAGCAGTCGCGCCAGCCGCAGAGGCTGTGTATAATAACGGATATTCGTCCGTACAGATCCATCCGGCGGCGGCGAAAGTGTTATAATTGCGTTTTCACCTTCGCAGGAAAAGCGCAGATCGCTGACGTCACTGTACTACGATTCTGTAAAGCCTATTACGATTGGACTTTCTCTTTATACAATTCGCCGATTGATTGTTATAAAGCCTATAAGGTATTGATAAGCATCTCGCTGTTCGCGAGTTGTTTTTTTTTGGCAATATAAAAACCGGCCAAGTGCGAGTCGGACTCGCGCACCGAGGGTTCCGTACAAACTACAAACCTGTAGTAAGTTTTAAATTATTAAAAAAAAACTACTTACTAGATCTCGTTCAAACCAATTTTCGGTGGAAGTTTGCATGGTAATGTACATCATATATTTTATACTACACCCGCTCGGAAAGTACCCTCTTGCTTTGGTCAAAACGAGGTAGAAAGTACGTCATTGCTACAAACCAATTAAGCGGGAGGAAAAGATGTATGAAATTTCATTTCTAACGTGCTAAGCGGGGAGAAAACTGTATGAAAATCCATTTCTAACGCGCTGTTGTTTTTTAATTTTAAGTAAATATGGTATGGACGTTGAGAATTTGGATGTCTTACCTTAGGGAAATATAATATTAGAAGCAGCTTCACCATATTTGACATAGAAAAGTCAAATAATATGGTGAATGTCGATTGTCGACATCGACGTCGATTATTGATATCGATATCCGATATCGATAGTCGATATCGATATCGATGTCGATTGTCGGTATCGATGTCGATTGTCGGTATCGATGTCGATTGTCGGTATCGATGTCGATTGTCGATATCGATGTCGATTGGCGATATCGAAATCTATATTGAAATAATCCTCAAAATGTAGTCTAGTTGTGATAGTGAAGCTTCGAATGAAGCGACTCATATAGTTATGATAGAACGTCATTTTTTTTTTTAAATTTTTTGAAAACAATACTTTAGAAATTAAAGCTAGCTAGCCTAACCTAATTAAGGACTATTAACTATTATTAACTATTAACCTAAACCTTTTTTTTTTCTTTTTTTTCTTTTTTTTTTTTGTTTTTTTTTTTTCTTTTTTTTTTTTTTTTATGTTTCTGTATTTTGAATATGGGTTTGTAAAATTGCCTGAAATAAAAAATACTTATTTTATTTATTATTTTAAACCTTTGTAAGTTCGTTTAATCACTAATTATCGGTTATTTTCCTCGCAGGTGTAGTATAAAGCACTATGTATCACTCGGTAGAAAGTACGATTCCTACCTCGCGTGTATTGCGGCCCTTCGGCTACGCCTCGGGCCTCAAACTACACCCTCGATAGTAATCGGTCACTTTCTCCCCTCGGTGAACAATGTACTATTTTTAGTTTTATCATTCTCTTATTTTAGAAGTTACAGGGGGGGGACACACATTTTACCACTTTGGAAGTGTCTCTCGCGCAAACTATTCAGTTTAGAAAAAAATTATATTACAAACCTCAATATCATTTTTGAAGACCTATCCATAGATACCCCACACGTATGGGTTAGATGAAAAAAAAATTTTTGAGTTTCAGTTCTAAGTATGGGGAACCCCCAAAGTTTATTGTTTTTTTTCTATTTTTGTAAGAAAATCTTAATGCGGTTCACAGAATACATCTACTTACCAAGTTTCAACAGTATAGTTCTTATAGTTTCGGAAAAAAGTGGCTGTGACATACGGACGGACAAACAGACAGACAGACAGACAGACATGACGAATCTATAAGGGTTCCGTTTTTGCCAAATTTGGCTACGGAACCCTAAAAACCTGACCAAGCAGAATCGTCCGTCCATTGCAAGAGTCAAAAGTGCGATCTTTGTATACACAAAGACCAAGGTCTGTGGTAGATATCAGGATCAAGATTACAAACCATTCCGTATTCAATGTAAATAAGCGAGAGGCGATCCCCGGACATCTGGAGAACAAGGTCACCACACAATAGTCATTTTATCCAAAAACAATACAGTTGAGCAACTGTAAAAGCTACAGTGAAGATTCTGCTCCAGTTACTTTAAAAACATTTCTATCGTCGTCATCTTTTCGGTCTATGTCTTCAACTGGACCAAGATCTTTACAATCTTATGCCGCTTAAGTCCTCGAAACACATTCGAACTCGAGTCGAATCGACTTGTACTTGTTGCAGATTTGCGGTTATTGCATGGATCGGTCTATTGCACCTTCGCATCGATTCTTTTACTTTGTTTCGTTTCCACAGACTTAGAACCTTTATACCACTCACTATGTCATATTGGTGGTAAAATTGAACGTTCACCATAACCATCGATGGTGTCATTGACCCGTCGTCGAATAGGTAGGAGAAAAATTCTTAAAAGAAAATAGTATACAATCAAACAATACCAGTGGACAGGCTTAATAGCGAAGAGTGTGCGAGAAAGTTGTATGATTTCCCAGCACGTTCCCTCATAGGAAGTTATTCTAAACGGCGGCATTAAGCTGTCACCAATCGCTATTCCAATCAGATAATAAGGGCATTAGGTACGCAGATGCATAACAGAACATTACAATACCAGGCAGCAGGCGAACATTACGTCAATGTGAGAATCTTCATGCATAATTGGTACTTACCTTACATGTTAAGTTCGTTACCTACGTCCTACATAGTAGGTACATACATCTTAAGCTCTAAAACCTGTTTGTTAAAGCTCCGTGTCTCTGTTGTTTTCAGATGGCGCTGAAGGTGCTGGTTTTGACGGCTCTCCTGGCTGTTTCCTCAGCGGAGAATGCACAGTCAAGATGGTCTCGTCAGATCAGCTCTTACACATCAGACATCAGCGACTGGGTGCCCTTGTCGGGACCAGTTGAGAGTGAGGCGCCTCAAATTAGAAGACAAGCTGTAGCAGAACCAAGAATAATGTCAGAGCCCTTCCAGGGTTTCGTGAAACCGACTGGATTCGGACAAGACACATTCCCATCGAGGGGATTTTACAATTCACCGTCGAACCGGCAGTTGTACCTTCAGTCAGTGCCTTCTGCCCCCCAGAACTATATCTCGGAACAAGGATTCAATCAAGGATTGAGATTCGGTTTATCCCAACCAAATTTTCCGCTCAGTCAAGGCTTTGTTGCACCGCAGTTCAGTTTTGACAGTGATATACCACAAATAAAATCGAGACCCCAAATCCATTCTAATCAGGTTAAATTTGAAAACTCTCCACCCAAACAGAGTCCGCCTTTACCAACCTCAGTAAAGGCTTTTCGAACTGAATCAGTAAAGAACAATTATGAAACGCCTAAATTTGTGGATGGGTATCGCGCAGAAAACAATAGCAATTCGCTATTTGCTAAAAAACCGCAATCTTTACAAAAAATAAAGTTTGAACTCGCCGATCAACCTAAGGAGACGTTTGGCGCTCCCAAGACGAAAGTGGAAAGAGAAGAAGTACAACTATTGTATGTGCCTTTGGAATCATTAAACAGAGGACAATTTAATTTCAGGAGTCCATTAACATCAGCGCAGCTCGTTAACACGGAACTTTACAATCAGAGACAGAGTCCTCTAATGCAGAATCTCGCAGCGGAGCTTCAGTCGCCGTTAGCTCAGCCGGTGGATACATTCAATTCCCAAGAGTTTTTAACGAACTTTAATGGTCGATTCCGTGACGTAGATCACAGTTCAAAGTTCTCAACTATAATAACACCCTTCCCCACGACAGCACCGACAACGACAGCCAAACCAAAAAAGTTAAAACCGCATCAACCCCCTTTGGCGATTTTCTCAACGCGTGATGCGAAAAGCGATGACCAAATCAAAGTTGGCGACGTTTTGTACTCTTTGAAAAATGCTAACACTGTAGCAGTACTAGATTCCGTAAACCCTTTGAATGCGCCGAAAGTATTTATCGGTCCTTCATCTTTGGCACCACCAGAAAACTATGTTAAATTTGAGCTACCATATTTGTCCAACATTGAAAATATTGATAAAAAGTTGAGGCAGTTACCGTTCTTTGTAGCGCCTTTGAGCTATAACACTCCTCAAGGGTTTGCGAAGATTCCTTTCCCATCTCCACACGTTGGATCAGTCGTTATAAACTCGCTAATCAAAGATACTCCACCGGTGAACAAACCACCTGTCGTCGAGACATACTCGAACCTGTATTCAAGACCACAGTATAAACAAGAACAAAAACCGGTCACTCCGAAACCAGTCATAAGTTATTATAGTACTTCTTCTCCGCAAGTAAACGCTGCAAACTATGAACAAAACTATTATTCAATAGAACCACAGGCAGTCAGTACTTTACGTCCATTAAAGGAAACAGAATCTAATCTTCCCACTACTCAATCGACACCACCACCATATAAAACTGGCTCCTACTTCTTGAGCAATGTAGAAAATCAATATAACCCATCACAATTTGTAAACTTTCCACAAGAAACAAATTACAGAATATCAGAACCCACTAAAATAGATAATGTTTTTAAACCTGAAACAACTACTACTCCAAGAACAATGGTCACAACATCATCTAAACCTTCGACATACCCGAGTCATTTACTGGAGACGCACAACCCATACTCTATCAATCAAGCATTCCATTTTAGTACACCCATAGATCAATATCAAAACTTCTTTGATGAGTACAAGGAAGCGTATGGAAATGCTGGACCAAAACTAACAATCTCCCCGCCTTCAATTTCAATAAGCTCAACGACGGCACCACCAAAGCAAGAAGTGGAATCAGAACAGCCCAAAGAAGAACCAAAGCAGGTATCACCCAATTATCTGCAAAATTATACCCCTGAAATCCACCATGAATCTGAAGTTCAAAATTCTAGATATCCAGTGTTTAACACCAATGATTACTTAACTAAAAGTGCAGGCAACTCCCAAACTGAACATCACATTTCTAACTATCCCGTTGACCCTGATGATGGAACTCAAGCTATAACAAACCCATCACAAGAATATAGTGGCCTACAAACACAATCTAACATATCTGAAAACCACACGGCCGAAAATGTACTTCCCGGAACATCAGCAGGTGATAACCAAGTAGTAAAATCGTCCTCTGAATACGATCAATACAACACACATAATTCACAAGAAATAGTATCGTCTACAAGTAGCACCACTACATCAACTAGAAGGTCACCTATCAGAACACGTGGCCGTCCACGATATCCAACAGCGAAACCAGAATCTCAGGAATATTCTACGCGTGCTACAATTACACGAAGACCCTTAAGAGAGAGAAAGCCGTTACCTACAAGATCTAGATTAGAACCAAACCAAATAACCACTGAAGCACCCGCCAGAAAACCGGTTGATGCTAGCGAAAGCACTACCACACCCTCAAGGACCAGGACCAGAGGACGTGTCCATTACAAAGTACGAGACTCTGATGAAAATTACACAAAAAGAAATAAACCCAGCAAAAAAGAAAACGAATTAGCCTACCAACGCGACGTACTTCATCAAAATTATCCTGTCACATTAATGGAACGGACTAGTACCGTAGATATTGAAGCAATCACTGAACCGAGTATCGTTTCATCAAATAACCAAAATCCTGCCAAGGCTGAAGATACAGAAGATGCCTATAGTAATGATAAACTTTCTATAACTGCGCCTGTTAACTCAGAATTGGAGGACCTTCCACAGCAGTACACTAACGCAATACATTCTGTAACTGACGCTCCATATGTACCCAAATTAACTGATCAAGCCGCAGATTATGCCTATCAACAAAAGGGCAGTGTGGTCCCACAGGATACCGCACAAACTTATGAAGAAGTAAAAGAAGAAAAAAGAACAGGTTATTTTACGCAGACGTCACCTGAACAGAACCCGGAGAATCAAGACAATATATACACTACACAAGCATCGAACTCTGAATCCGGAACAAATATTCCCGTGTACTCCAACAATGATGAATATCAATATAACAGACAAGAAGAGACAAAAAGTGCACCAGAGCTAGGACCTAAAGTTGTAAGCCAGGAATTAAGTCAAGAACAAGAAGAAAATATTGTAGAAACGACGCCATCGTATAACAGGGTGAGAGTGCGTCCAGGAGTTATTAGGCAGTATCACCAAACTTCTTTAAGCGAATCATTACGGACTGACCGAAGAAGACCTGTTCAACCAATAACATATCGACCAGCCTTTGATAAGCGGCGGACCACAATGAGAATCGAGGAAATTCAAGCCGATTTAAAGACCAAGCAAGTCCATGTTCGACCAGGATTCCAAGACTACAGACAGCCAGTTTACAAACCAGAACCATCAACTGAATCGTCTGCCCCGGCAACTACTACAGAAACAACAACAAAGCGCGGTCAATTTAGACGTCGGCGGCCTAATTATGCGACCACTTCTACGGAAACAACAATAGCTAGAAGACCATATGAAGCCAAAAATCGTTACCGAGGCAGACGCCCGACACAGAAACCTACCGATAAACCTGAAGTGCAAACAGATACAACATCCACAACTGTGAAAAACAATGTGCATAATAGATACAGCCACAGACCACGACTTTCCGAGAGGTACAATCATAAACCAGAAACAGAAGATCAAATATCTGAAGATCAAGTACCTGAAGATCAAGATTCTAACTACTCAATCAACAGACCCAAATATGCGGCTCCAGAAACTGACCGTTGGTCATCTAAAATTTCTACAGATTCCTTTAAGCCTTACAACCCCAACAATATATCCGATGAGACTAAAGATTCTTCAGCGAGCGATGGAAAATCTAAAGATGAACTCGATATAATAACAGCAAAAAATGAATATGAAGATATTCTCATTTCTGTAACACCCGCATATAACAATCGCGTTAATAAAAAAATGCCTGATATGCCACCTACCCTCGAAGCTTTGGTAGAACAAAGCAAAGTAACTAAGAGCGATTCTGCTGACACCATGTCAACATTCGAAACCATGTTGGAAGAAGTTATGAAAAGTTTAGAAGAACAAGACGAAAATGAATATACGAGCAACGTTATGAAACATAAGGGCGGTGAAATAGGCGAGATTCCACCAGAGAGAATTATTTCTTCGGGAGAAAATTATTCTCTGAAATCAACGACTCCGATTCAGGAAGAAACGACAACCCCAGCACCGGATAATGCGACACCTGCCACTGTCACTGAGGTAAGATCATATTTTGGATCACCGAGAATAATTTATAATACCTAACACGATTAACAAATTTGAAGTTTAGAAAATTATCTTGTATCATAATTTGTTTAAGAACTCTATTATTTTTTGTTTTCAGGAGGTACCAAGCCAAACGAATCGTCGTCGTGGCTTTTGGAAAAAAGTGAAAGTTCGTCCTGTGACTGAAGGAATCGATGCAGCAGAATCGCAATATTATCCCCACGTAGTTAACCGTCTAGGCCAATATGTGTCCAAGAACTCTTTAGAAAAGTCCGGTAAAGGCAAGATTGCGGTAACAACTTACAAACCTAACTACCAGTTCCTTAAGGATTTCTTTGAGACACACGAAGACGCGCTAGATGCAATCACAAATATAGATATACCTAAGATAACTGCTGCTGGCAATATCGAGAGCAACACGGAAGTTCTGAAAGAAAACGCAGTTTCAACCGCAAAGACTGAAATAGCTACGACTACAGACAAAATCAATCCAGGAGAGTTAGACTTAGGAACAGGATCTCCGGACCCTACGTTCGATGACACCTCTTACTATAGCGAACCTACAGAGCCGGCCACTAGAGGTATATCAACTGTTGATAGATCTGATGGCTTCAGTTTTATGGATTATTTGTTTGGAGTAACATCACCTGGGGACTCAGATATTAAAAATATTACAACAACATCTGAAAAAGAAACCAGAACAACGACGGAGCTGCCAAAAGATAGCACTGTTCAAATTGACACAGAGGCAACCAAAGTAAGGATTACGACTGAAAGTGCGTACGTTCCAGAAGAAATTACTGCGGAAACTGTTAATGATAACAACGAAAGCACGACAGAAACACTACAGAATAGAAATAAGGCAAGTGCACTTGCAGAACAATCCAGTGTACAAGTAGAGAGTTCATCGATATCCAGTTACATGGACCCGGCGAACGTAGTCAGCACGTCCATGTCTACCGAAGTCTCGCACGAAACTGAAATTTGTTTTAGAGGCAAATGCATTAAAACCAATAAGAATTTGTTATAAGTAAAATGAACTGAATATGGTGCTTTAAATGTGTTCAAAATCATTAGTGGTTAAAGTAACGACTGTTTGAAAGGACACTTTCCGAGTGTCAGTGGAGGTTGTATATGGTAATTGGGTAAAACTGATCGCACATTACAATACCAGCCGCGCTTGAAAAGCGGCACGTGCTTATGTCGTCATCCGTGTGTGCAACCGATGACGTCATTTAAATTGTCAGTGCATAGACGGTGAAAAGTATGTTGCTTGCGGCGTGTGTCGTAATGTGTAATCAGCATATTATGCATTCGTCACCTTAGAACTATAATTTCGTGTAAATAGTAGGTATTTTCAGAGTTCTTCACATAAAAATGGTAAATGATTTATTTATATCACGTAGGACCACTTGTGTCACTTATGATACGTGATTTACAATAAACTTCAATAAACGGTTTTGTACAATACTCAAAATAACATAACTACATTTTGTATTATACAATGTGGATAACTTTACTGTATTAAAACAATTTGTTTTTAATGTTATTGGTTATTGTACTTATGGCTTATTTTATATGCATTTAGGGTAGTTAGTACATACACACATAATGCAGTGTATACATAGTGCGTATGGCGCCTTAGAGTTAAGGCACACAATGAACTTGCGACTTCAGTGTGCCTTGACCCTTAGAATATTTTTAAGTTCATTAGTAGTTCTTCTTTTAATGAAATTACATGTACCTATGCAATGCAATTAAAAATAACTAGGATTAAGGTTTAAAATAAAGGATTTTATATACTTTTTGTAAAAATATATCGACTGAAAATATCCATCAATATGGAAATAAGCAATTTCTTCTGTATTTGTTTACAATACTTATTTATTATTATTTTATTAATATTCTATTTATATTCAAGGGAATTTATTGAACTTTGAAGACAATTCATACCTAGCTGTTTGCAACCAGATAAATGCAATTAGATTATGGCTTCTATGATAATGGAAAATAAAGCTTTTAATTGAATGGCAATAGTTAAATTCCATATAATTAATGAGAGAAACCCGGGTCACAGCTGAAAATCAGCGCCCTGCACAAAACATGCAAATTCAAGTTTGTTGCAAGTGCAAGTTTTGATGTACCTACCTAGGGCAAAAGGCTGAGCTATACAGTATACACCCATTCTGGGTGGCGTCACAGACAAGCATAATATTATTACATATATACAATAGTATGAAAAATGATTGTTTGTTTGTGACACCCTAATTGAACAAATATATTTTCTTTCTTTCTTTTAGATAACCATTCTGAGTCAGTAAGTTTGGTTAAACATTTGTTAATAAATAAAAATAAATCAAAACTTGGCAATTGGCAAAGAATCTACTAATCATTCAGAAATCCTACCACAAGCAGTAATAATAAAAGTAAAGATAACCACAACAGCTGGGCATAGGTATGAATGGAGGAAAAGGTTTAATTAATATCTCAATAGCTTCAAGTTCATACCGCCCACCCAAAGTGTAAACTTAAAATTCGATGTAATATGAAGCAGATATGCGTACCATGTCTCATGGGTAACTTAAAATAAAGTGTCAAATTAATAACAGCGGCTGCATTTCATTTACCCTTTATTTATTAACATTTTACACAATATATAAAATATCGCACAGTAAATTGGTGCTAAATTAGTTCTCGGAACTACCTACTCATAGGCCCATGTTAATAAACTAACATCAGCTAAGAACATGTTCTCAAGACCGGTCAGCATAGGTTGACTGGTACCTACTTGAGAATTTAGCTGATTAACAGTTATTGCAGTTTAGTTTAGAGATTGTGTTATACAGAATCAGCCCCATTGTTTCATTACTTAATATTATGAGAAAAAGATACATAATATGATCAGATATCAAGTGTTATCCCAAGGCAGATGGCAACTACTGAGCAAAAAGGTGGAATTAGGTCTAGGTCTATCGGTAAAATGACAAAGTTGCTTGTAAATGTTTATAAAAGTTATCCGGCATTATTAAAAAAAAATATTAAGTACTAATAGACTAGATGATGCCCGCTTTGAGGTTTTTTCCTGTGAACTCCTGAATATTCCGGGATAAAAAGTAGCACATGTCCTTCCCTGGGATGCAACCTAGCTCATATCAAACTTCATCAAAAACGGTTGAATAGATGGGATGTTAAAGCATAGCAGTCAGACAGACAGACACACTTTCGTATTTATATATATGGTATGTATTTAAGTAAATGGTAAATAATTATATATGGTATGTATTTAAATGGTAAATAAATGATTCATTTATTTCACGTAGGGCAAATTGTGTCACTTTTACGTCAACTCAAGACTCTACCACCGGTTCAGAAAACTGTTCTAATGAGAAGAGCCAGCAGTAAGTGGTCATCATCATAGGCTCTATATTGAGCACGAGGCTTTGGTTCACATCTCCGAGAACATTAAGAAGAACTCTTTACTTCTATTTAGCAATACACATTTTTTGACAATCAATATCCATATGACATACACGTCCGCTCTTCTTTTAACTGCTGTATGTATAAGATATGAACCATCACAGCCTCCCTGGCGCAGTGCTGAGCGCTGTTGTCTTAATGTGTTCGAGGTTCAATTCCCGTACCTCTATTCTGTAGAAACCGATTAGGGGTATGGGTTTAATATAACTGCCATACCCCTAACAGGTTAGCCTCTTACCATCTCTTAAACTGCATCTTAAGTTACTATCAGCTGAGATTGTAGCAGCCCTTGACTATGATCTCAGCTGATGGTAAGTTAATATGCAGTCTAAAATGGTAACTAGAAGTGGAATAAAGAAATCACTCCAACACTTGGCAATCATCGTCTTCGTCGACAGCGCCACCGTTGAGGGCCTCATTCAGTATTGCACTTTTGTTCTTCTTAAGTTCACTGTTGATAAAACTTCGCCTCTCCTCCTTCTGCCTCAAGAAGGAAGATTTCTCCGCGCTCTGTCGCTCAGCGAGCCCTTTAGTGAACGTGTAAATAACTGTTGTGAAGTCACTTTCGATGAACGCCAAGTTGATACTGGGTCCCGTTTCCACCGTACACAAATTCTCTTGCAAAACATTAATAAAGTCCATACTAACGTCTCGGTTAGTCGGAATGGGCACGTATATGTTTAATTTCTCGTTTTTATTCGGCTTAGCGACCACATACAGCGTGTCGACGTCTTTATTGTAGCAATACTCCGTGTCGTACATGAGTTTCTGATCCACTAAGTATATATACAGAAAGTAGGCAAGGGATATCTTTCTTTCGCATTTGCAGCCTAGCTTTTTCATGTCTTCCCTGATTTTCACTTCAACATCCATTAGTAGGTGAGAGTATAATTCAATTTTATATGAATTTTCGCAACTATTTGTTTGTTTAGAAAGTGCATTTTTTTGACAACACGGTCAATGTCCAACTCCAATGATTGATCGTTGACGGTTGACGGTTGACGATGTCGGGTGCGTTCCGAAATACACTGAGAGCACTGGAAGTCCCCAGCACAGAGTACATTGAATATACGGGGTCCCCAGTAAAGAGCACTAGCAGTGCTCTTTACTGGGGACTTTCAGTACTCTCAGTGTATTTCGGAACGCACCCATTGTCAAGCTGCTGTCAATTTGACATGAAGAATCTAGGGTGCGTTCCGAAATACACTGAGAGCCTGCTGGAAGTCCCCAGTAAAGAGCACTGCCCTGCTCGCAGTGCTTATAACGGAACACCTTCTCTTTATAACTCTGTGCGGAACACACACCTTGTTATTACTTTTTTGCAGGTCTGTGGCAGCCTACTTGCAATGATCATTACAAGTTTGCAATTTATTTTTACTACCTAGGTATTTTAAATATAATATTAGGTAATATTAACAAAAATAAAATAATATGTGAGAGATCTACACTAGTGATTTATGAGAACTATTGATAGAATAGCGACATCTACACACCATTTAGTGTACTATTAGCTAAAATAACGATTCGTAATAGTTGTATTGTATTTCGGTAGATGGCATTAGTAGTGCCTAGAAAACTAAAAAACTAATTTTAATTATTGTAATAATATTCAAGCTGAAATTATACTTGTAAATTTGAATAAATCTTTTTAAAATAAAATTTAAAACAATCATTAGTCGCTACCTCGAAAAAGCAAACATGTTTCAATTATTTATGTGTGGCAACTGGCAAGCAGATACGATAATTTCGACGATGTAGTTAACTGTCAGGATGGCCGAGCGGTCTAAGGCGCCAGACTCAAGGTTTTCCTTGCCTACCGAAGTAGGTCTGAGCTATTCTGGTCCTCTCTGAGGGCGTGGGTTCGAATCCCACTTCTGACAAACTCTTTTTAGTTTTTATTTAAATGCAAAAACCGATTCTCAGTCCTCAACTAGCCACTTCCCGCCTTCCCTCTTTAGTTATTTCATCCGTCGCGTCGGTCTATCGAAATGGAACCACACCAAGCTTTCTTTTTATTATAATATACCTACATGGGCGTCTCTCAAGGACTTTTGGCTCCAATGGCCATCTGATGGCCATCCGCCATCGCCTCTGCGACAAACATGGCCCGCCAAGTGCCACCGTTACTTACCGGCTGTAAGGCTGTAATATCAATGATCAGAATTAGAATTATTGAGAATATAGCCTTTTCCATCTCGCTGATCCATTTTAAATATTTTGTGGTCGCTACTAATACCTACCAAAGAATAGGTACAGCTGTACTAATATTCAGATTTTGTCGTCGATACAAAACTAGTGATGACTGATGAGATATTATTATACTTTAGGTATCGAGGAATTTACGATGGACATGACTCGTTTCCCAAAATAAGCTGCTGCATCACATACGTCTCATTAGAGCAATAGTTATTTCGAGAGTAAAAAAGAAAATCTAAAAAACCCAAAAAGTAGCTTCCCGTACCGGGAATCGAACCCGAGCCTCCTGGGTGAAAGCCAGGTATCCTAGCCACTAGACCATACGGGAGATGAGTATGTGATTGAAATACTTGATAAAATTGTATTTTTATAAAAACACAAGAACCAGCAGCTCAAAATGCATTAGGTTAGGCATTGATGTAGAATTTTAGTACCTATACTAGATGTCCGATTAGCGCTTCAAAATTGTCCCCGAAAAGTTACAGCACAAAATACGAAGGTGCTCTTATTTGCCATTAGTATAGGCCAACCATAGCCAACATAACGACGCGTCAAAATGCCGTAGTGCTCATATAAAAATTGTGCTAATATTATTGTTATTGTTTGGCCAATGTTTGTGACAATGCGTCAAATATTGTACCAAACATTGACTGTTCTGGATACAGGGGATGCATGGAGTAGTATTGGTGTTTTAAAAGTATTGTTGTTTGTAGATTCCCTGGCAATCTATTTCGTTGTGCAGTAGAGTTGTTCAAGCCATCTAAAAAAAGAATTTATATTATGTTCAAATTCATTTTGATAAAATTGATATTACTGGAAACACACATACCTACATAGTTACACAAGTACACATAAAATACATTGGGAACATAAAATTTATGTTCCCAATGTATTTTAATATATTATTATATATTTTAAATAAATATTATATAA
Organism: Erebia ligea; assembly: GCA_917051295.2. NCBI lineage: Eukaryota > Metazoa > Arthropoda > Insecta > Lepidoptera > Nymphalidae > Erebia > Erebia ligea. The sequence continues at coordinate 21,354,834 of OU785221.1, read as the reverse complement.
AAAAAATTAGTAAAATAGAATAAAAGCCGCAAAGCCTAAATCTGAATCGGCATCAAAGCCAGTTGAGTAGAGAAAGTAGATAGTTGTGGAGAGAAGTCGGTGTTTACGTAAATTTTGCTATTTACAAGTTTTAATCCCGTATTTTACCCTCTTAGTGGGTGAATTTTCAAAATTTTATTATTCATTTATTAACCGACTTCAAAAAAAAAAGGAGGAGGTTCTCAATTCGACTGTATTTTTTTTTTTTTTTTTTTATGTTTGTTACCTCAGAACTTTTGACTGGGTGGACCGATTTGGATGATTCTTTTTTTATTTGAAAGCTGGTGCTTCCCGTGTGGTCCCAATTCAATTTAGTCCAGTTCTGACAATGGCATCCATGAGAAAATCATATAAGTCTTAGATTTGCATTAAGTGTGTGCGTGACAAATGGACGCATAACTCAATATCAAGCCAACCTATTTCGATGATTCCTTTGTTATTGGAAAGGATGTACTTCAAGGGTAGTTTGATGAGAGTTTGGTTCGGTTCTGATACAGAACAAAGTAACGGAACTCTTCAATTTTTAGGAGCAAAGAACCTATTTTATATTTATACCACTAAAAAGCAAAAAATAAAATTATTTTTAAATAAAAAAAAAACCGCCTTCAAAAACGCCCAGAAACTAAAAAGCAAAAAATAATAGGATATATTTACCTATTATTTACATACGAATTCCTACTCAAACCCGTAATCAAATTTATTCTACAATTTCAGTAGAAAAATCAACTAAACTTAACACACATTTATAAAATAAACACTTAAATTAATTACTATACAATAAAGGATTTTAATACTTAACTAATTATATACAACTTCTTAATTTTTAAATACCTTATGAAGTCGGTGCCTCCTATAAATAAACTAATAACTAACCACCAGACGTGACAGACGTCTATGTGTGACTATAAACTAACCTAAACTTAAACAACATAATATTATACTTGATGTGTGGTATCTATTGAGTAACTTAGGAACTAAAATATACGTATGGGAGGCACCGACTTCATAAGGTACTTAAAACTTAAGAAATTGTATATAATTTGTTAAGTATTAAAATCCTTTATTGTATAGTAATTAATTTAAGTGTTTATTTTATAAATGGGTGTTAAGTTTAGTTGATTTTTCTACTGGAATTGTAGAATAAATTTGATTACGGGTTTGAGTAGGAATTCGTATGTAAATAATAGGTAAATATATCCTATTATTTTTTGCTTTTTAGTTTCTGGGCGTTTTTTGAAGGCGGTTTTTTTTAATTTAAAAATAATTTTTAATATAAATTTCTTCGTACAACAAGATACGTTGAATAAAGAAATCCTGTTCAAAATTTCATGCTTCTAGACATCGAAATAAAATTGTACCTAGAGGCTTAAGCTGAGCGTTGTCTGTCAATAAATTAATTTTGGGATCTATTTACCAATTTTTTGATAAATTATTTAATAAGTAAGTTCAAACAATCCGTAAAAATAGAATTATCATCATGTAATATACATATATATTATAATACAAGTTATTCTTATTGTTTAACGATAGGATTCCTTTGGAATGTCGGATGAAATGTTTTGTGGATTTTACTCCGTAACTCCATCAAATAGCAACCGATTTTCACAATTATTTTTTCTTTACACTATCAGGTTGGTCACATGTCAATTTCATGAAGATTTGACGAGTAGTTGATATTGATTTTAAAATGAAACTAACTAAGGATAATTTAAAATATAAGTTACTCTTACTTCTTAAATAAATGTTAGGTAGTTTAGTTTTAGTTTCCTCGTGTTTTACACAGATAGGTACTAATGCAGATCATAGCACTGTATAGTTAAAATATAAATAGAAGAGTAAAAAGTAGGTACGCAATTTAAACCTACGTGGTTTTTCGCAGTGCTACGCACCAAAGCTGTATCAATTTTTATTTTGATAAATAAATTATACTGTACAAGTATAACACATTTAAGTGAGTTGCGGGGGCGCGTAAGCTAGTATAATAATAATATACACGAACATACACAGCAAAAAATATTCAGCAAGTCCATTTCCAGTCTCCATTGTTCTATTTGAATTTCGTTCCATTGATTTTTTTTGTTTTTGCCTTTCTACAAGACAAAAGGACTCAAATATAAATATACTAAATTCGTAATTATCCTAAATGCTAAGTATTAAGGTTTATAATAAATTGACGTTGTTGATATTGACAATGTGATGCCAAGAGTTGCGTCTAGTTCAAAAATAGTGTAAAGGTACCAATTTGGCAACTTAAGACGTACCTTATTGCTTACACATTAGGTTTTATTTTAATAATAAATATTTTTGTACATATTTTAAAAATTACTTTTTATTTTGGATTGAAAGGTTATGTGGGTTATTCCTACCTTTTCTCTGATGAGAGAACGTCTTAAAAATTAATATTTTCTAATCGTAATGTAGCTTTATATATGTTAATCTTAAGGTGCATAATTAACTGAAGTTGTTGCTAATGTAATACCTTTTTCTACATTTCCTAGTCAGAAACACAAATGTCTATGTGTGTGTAAATTGGGACATTTTTGCGATAATTTTTGTTCGTGACCCTGTTTCTATTACTCATTCTATTTCAATGAGGTTAGGGCTTTACACATTATAAGATTTCTTGTCTTAGGAGAAATTAAACATAGTCATTTGTCTTCTATCTACACTACATAATACTAGTGGTTCGCCCCGAACTGAAACCTCGCGGTATCCATAAACTTGTACAGAGCGCCATCTCTTGACATAATTGTGAAGTTCTGTTAAAAATAATGAAGCTCATTAAAAATTTAATAATTTCGTTTCCATATAAAAAAATTATCTAATTTTAGTATTTGTTGTTCAAGTACAGGATATAATTCAAATAATTGATAAGTTTCAGGCTCAGCCTTTCAGAAAATTGAGAGTTCTGAGGTCAACTTTGGACGTTAGAAAATCTCCACTTTGAAAGCCCCCCATTTCGTCAATTTTAGGGGAAAAATTTAAAAAAATATATTTTTGGACTCTATCCCTAATTATCTTTAAAATTATATACCGCAACCTTATGTAACGCTATAAAAAATATTTTACTTCGCATTCGCTCCTATGAGAGCTCCCCTGAAATAAAGATTTTTATAACTTTTTAAGCCATATTCGGCCATTGGTTTACATATTATATTTAAATTTGAAGTAATTACGATCAGTAATTCAGAAGTTATAAGGCTCTGACGGACGCACGGACGGAAAGTGCCAATTCACTCAAGTACCTAGACTCAGAGACCTTCGCTTCGCTCGGTCAAATAAAACAAAGTCGGGTTTGTTTGAACACGACGTATAAGTCTAGAACGGCTGGACGGATCTGGATGAAATTTGGCACAGGGACAGATTATACTCTGGAATAGCACATAGGCTACTTTTTATCCCGGAAAATAAAAGAGTTCCCGCGGGAACTAAAAAACCTCAGTCCACGCGGACAAAGTGGCGGGCATCAGCTAGTAAACAATGGGGCTGATTCTGTTAAATGTAGTGCACAATCTCAAAACGTAAACTAAAATGGCAGCTTTTTAATATCTAGTTCTGTCCCTTTCCGTAGGGAGTATTATGAAAGGGTTAGCAACATTAATTGTAATGCTCTAAATTTAGTTTAGTTTAGAGATTGTGCACTACAGAATCAGCCCCACTGAAAAGCTAACTTGGAATAAAATGAAAATAATGTAATTTTTCTTTAAAAAAAACAAAATCGTGGTCCGCCCCCGGGTGGGCTCGAACCACCAACCTTTCGGTTAACAGCCGAACGCGCTAGCCAATTGCGCCACGGAGGCGATACGCAGATAGCTCAAATATCAATATATATTCTTAAACAAAAAAATGGTAACAAAGATTCACTTCGATTTGACGATGCTTGCAGCGCGAGAGGTAGAGAGCATACAAATTACGAAATAGAGTCGAGTAAAAAACCAAAAATAACATCTATCCTTTCAAATTACGTCATTTGGCTTACGGTCGAAAACCATAAACGGAGGTCGTGCGCCTGGGCAAGTAACTATAATATTTTGACCACAACTCTGCCCATAGACAATACCTTTATACTGGGAAGGTCTGCCAGGGCACAGTAGCCTGGGCTAATGGGCAAGTCCTACGGCGAGGCGTGGCGCCATTCCGTGATGGCATTAGGTGGTCAGGTAAGTAACGCTTGTTGTATTGGCTTGATTGCGCGACGACGAGACAAGCTGACCCTTTAGTGACCAACGTTCGCTCGATGTTAGGACGAGAACCGGCGTATTCAATTTCAGCATGCGTACGTTGAAAATGTGGCAACATCGTGGCAACGAAAAGAACTACGTTGTAATCAACTCATTCTCGAACCTAAACCAACCAGCCAGCAGCGACCAAGTGTGCGTACTATCCGCTAGATGTCGCTATCCACATCAGGTGCGGTGGTTTCTCCAGTCTCTATTATGTGTTGAATCTTGAATCAGAGTGTTGTTGAATCAGTTCTTTTCAGCTCAATTTCTGAAAGTTCCCGTACTGCGGGAGTACTAAATAAATTAAACAGATTTTTGTAAATCGTCGCTCCACTCCCGGCATAGATCGGCCCGGTATTGTACGGCCAGAGATTAGATAGATATCTAGACAGATGATTAATTTGGTCACGAAAACAATTCACAATATGTGCTTACAGAAGTAAGTCAATGTCAATTGTTCACTCAGCACAAAGCGGCAGCAAGCTGCAGCGCTGGTTTTCAGGAGTTCGGGGGTGTATATTTTCTGCAAATAAAGAATTTTGAATTATGAATTTATCCCGAAAAATTATGAAATTTGATGAAAATCCACGCGGACGATGTCGCGTGCATCATTTATATAGTAAAAAAAAGTTATAAATTAGAAAAATATCCGCAGCCGGTAGGATTCGAACCTACGCTCCCAGAGGGAATCTGATTTCGAGTCAGACGCCTTAACCACTCGGCCACGACTGCCATGAGCAACTTTACGAAATAGTAGAATGTTTACAACATGTATATATCTAACATCATACTAATAAAATAAATAAATACGAAAGTGTGTTTGTTTGTTGGTTTGTCCTTCAATCACGCCGCAACGGAGTTACGGATCGACGTGATCTTTGGCATGGGTATAGTTGAGGACCTGGAGAGTGACATAGGCTACTTTTTATCCCGGAAAATTAGGGAGTTCCCGATGGAATCAAAAAAAACTTAAACCACGCGGACGGAATCGCAGGCATCAGCTAGTTACAGATAAACGAATGCCGCGTGGATTCTTCTTTCTAGCCTCTCAGAGAAGGTAATATACTATTTTAATATACAGTTGCTCAAAAAGTGGTGTATTGCAGGGACGTATAGCGTTCGGGATGTGGGCTATTATACATACTCGTGCTTTTTTTTTACCTTTCCCGAACTCGTGCGTTCTCTTTCCCAACTGTCAAAATAATGTCTATTATAAAGAAAAACCAACCATGAAGTTTTTACTAAAAAAAATTCATAGAAGTTTTTATGATTCATGCAAATACGTATATTTCTAAAAAGAAGCTACTAATTTGTTTCAATATCAGATTTAATGATTTGATTGAATGAGTTTGGTTAGGTTTCATTTCATTTCATCTCATTAAATTTCATTTTCATTTCATATCAATAAAAAAATTCTACTGAAGACTTGGCTGTATGGGCATAGTTCCCTTTGCCTACCAGAATGGGTGAAGAAAAAAAAAACTCTGCTTACCTATATTCTACGGTTGGCGCCATTTTTCAGAAATTTTCTTTGCGAGTTTAGTTGTTTGTTGCACAAAATGAGTAATTTCGACCCTAGTTTTTTTGAATTAACACCACCGGAACTCAGTATTTAATTGCACAAAATGCTTCGGAGAACATTTTACCGGAAAAGTCAAAAAGTCGCTACATATCTAATACGACGAATTTATTGCGTGGAGAGAAGAGAAAAAAGCAAATAGTTTTTCAGAAAATGTTATGTTGGCATACTTCTCCGAACTCTCAGCAAAATTAAAACCTTCTACGTTATGATTGAGGTTTTCGATGATAAAAAGTATGCTGAAAATGCAACAAACTAGAAACTGGGGAAAAAATCACACACTCCATTAATTTAAGGTCCAGTCCGTCTCCTTCACATGTTGCAGAGAACGTTCGTCATCGATAATTCATCAGATCCAACTCCATCAACTAGCAAACGCCATTGTATGACAAATATACATGAACAATCATAAGTACGAAATTAATAATAGTTTGTCTCAAACAGTAAATAGCAACCTAAAACTTCCCCAGTTAGTATAAAAAACTGTACCAATTTCAATGTAATAGGTATGTGAATTATAACTTTCATAAGAAATAAATGTTAAGTTAGTTGAGTTTATTGTGTTTTTATTATTTTATTAAATTGCTTCATTTTTTCGCATACTGTATTAAAAATAGTCGTTCAGTACACGTGCGGAACCGTCATTGCAACTTGTTCCGACTGTCAACCCTCGCTTTCGGCTGCGCCTCGGCTCGGGTAGACATTTGTCGGAACTCTTTGCAATGACAGCCTTTCCACACTAGTAATGAAATATACTATTTATTAACTATATAGCCTAGCCTAGCATACTCGTATATAGCCAGACTAGGGGATTACTGTCTGTGGTTACTACCATCGCTGCCATCGCCATCGAAATATATATGTAAGTACTAAAATTTTACATCAACTAGCTGATGCCCGTGACTTCGTCCGCGTGGTTTAAGTTTTTTGGTATTCTCGCGGGAACTCCTTAATTTTCCGGGATAAAAAGTAGCCTATGTCACTCTTCAGGTTCTCAACTATACCCATGCCAAAAATCACGTTGATCCGTTGCTCCGTGGCGGCGTGATTGAAGGACAAACCAACAAACAAACACACTTTCGCATTATAATATTAGTATGATGACCACCGCTAAGCATTACTTATTGACCGAGCGAAGCGAAGGTCTCTGAGTCTACTTGAGTGAATTGGCACTTGTCCGTCCGTCCGTCCGTCCGTCCGTCCGTCTGTCAGAGCCTTATAACTTCTGAATTATTCAACGTAATTACTTCAAATTTAAATATAATATGTAAACCGATGGCCTCCCGCCGAATATCCCGCCGTTTAAAAAATGAAAGAAAAGAATGTTAAATGAACATTATACCTACTCGTATATTGGTTTAAGCGTCTGCGCTCCGCGGGTACCTATTGTCTCTTCCGCCGCTACATACTTAATTCATAAAACAGCTGAAAAAACTGTCCATTGAATATTTCAAGGGTAAACAAATAAGTTGATAAGATGATAAGTAGGTAAGTCTTGGTTACTAGATACCTTTTTTGACCGAGCGAAGCGAAGGTCTCTGAGTCTACTTGAGTGAATTTGCACTTGTCCGTCCGTCCGTCCGTCCGTCCGTCTGTCAGAGCCTTATAACTTCTGAATTACTGAACGTAATTACTTACTTCAAATTTAAATATACTAGTGGTTCGCCCCGAACTAAGACCTCGCGGTATCCATAAGCTTTTACAGAGCGCCATCTCTTGACATAATTGTGAAGTTCTGTTAAAAATACTGAAGCTCATTAAAAATTAAATAATTTCGTTGTCTTATAATATTTATCTAATTTTAGTATTTGTTGTTATGGCCTAATATGGCTTAAAAAGTTATACCTACAAATCTGTATTTCAGGGGGGCTCTCAAAGAAGCGAGCGAATGCGAAGTTAAATATTTTTTTCATCCCACCATCTCGGAAAGAGTATTTTTACTCTTCGATATCTGAATGCAAAAGCCGTTATTATCCTCTTGAGGATAAAGTAAATTGAATTTAGAACATCGTGTGCACATTAGTAAATATCACTCGTCTATGAAGTTTGTGAATTCAAAACATAATTAAAACCTATTTACTTCTACCTCTATGGTGCCGAATTTCCATTCAACCGTTTTTATTAGGGTTCCGTAGCCCAATTTGGCAAAAACGGAACCCTTATAGATTCGTCATGTCTGTCTGTCTGTCTGTCTGTCTGTCTGTCTGTCTGTCTGTCTGTGTGTCCGTCCGTATGTCACAGCCACTTTTTTCCGAAACTATAAGAACTATACTGTTAAAACTTGGTAAGTAGATGTATTCTGTAAACCGCATTAAGATTTTCACACAAAACTAGAAAAAAAACAATAAATTTTGGGGGTCCCCATACCTACTTAGAACTGAAACTCAAAAATTTTTTTTTCATCAAACCCATACGTGTGGGGTATCTGTGGATAGGTCTTCAAAAATGATATTGAGGTTTCTAATATCATTTTTTTCTAAACTGAATAGTTTGCGCGAGAGACACTTCCAAAGTGGTAAAATGTGTGTCCCCCCCCCTGTAACTTCTAAAATAAGAGAATGATAAAACTAAAAAAAATATATGATGTACATTATCATACAAACTTCCACCGAAAATTGGTTTGACTTTGAACGAGATCTAGTAAGTAATTTTTTTTTAATAATTTAAAACTTACTACAGGTTTGTACGGAACCCTCGGTGCGCGAGTCCGACTCGCACTTGGCCGGTTTTTAATTTGTTAAAAACTCACACTCGTAACCTCATTTCCTCGCTGAGGTGGGATGAAAAGTTACGTGTTGCACTCGAGTGAAAAGATTTTTCACTCGAGTGCTCTTTTGATTCCCTCGCTGACGCTCAGGATTCTAATTAGGGTTCCGTAGCCAAATTTGGCAAAAACGGAACCCTTGTAGATTCGTCATGTCTGTCTGTCTGTCTGTCTGTCCGTCCGTATGTCACAGACACTTTTTTCCGAAACTATAAGAACTATACTGTTGAAACTTGGTAAGTAGATGTATTCTGTGAACCGCATTAAGATTTTCACACAAAACTAGAAAAAAAACAATAAATTTTTAGACCGGGAGATGGTCGTAGGTGATAGTCTCCCATTTTCTACTGCATGCCTTTTTAAGAGTTGATAACTAACCCTAAAATATGAAAGATAGAGGGGTTACTAGCCCTTGCGCGCTTGCACGTCATAAACAAAATGGCTTCTCTTTGTGACAGAATTTTAGTTTTTGCCGTGACATTATACTGCATGCCTTTGTAATATAACGTAGTTGGAACAAATTTAAGCTATAATAATTGATGGCATGCAATTCGCAACGGCCGACGGGGCTCAAACGGTTACGTAGAAATGTAAATAAAAATAGAACATTTCCGTGTTTACAAATTGCATGCCGTTGTAAAAAATTACTTTTTTTATCTCAAATATACTCTACGAAAATTGGCATGCACCCCTCGTATGACCAAGGGTGGAAAATATTAGGAAAATGTTGTGAAAATTCAATACAGCTTTTCCGTGATTTCAAACTGCATGCCATTTGAACAATACTTAGTTTTTATAATTACTTGACGTTAGCAAATTTGGCATGCACAACAGAAAGTTGTAAATTAGTGGCATGCATGACGAAAATTGCAAAAAACGCTGATATAATTTCCGTGACTTTATTTTGCATGCCATTCAATATTTCATTAAAAAACATTATTTTAAGTTGATAAAAAAATGGCATGCATATTACACAAGCCTGACATAAAAAACCGGCCAAGTGCGAGTCGGACTCGCGCACTGAGGGTTCCGTACAAACCTGTAGTAAGTTTTACGATTTATGACGTATTAAAAACAAGACGAAATGAACCGCAAAGCTAACTTTGTTTGTAGAGGTTTATTGTTAATATAAAAAAAACTACTTACTAGATTTCGTTCAAACCAATTTTCGGTGGAAGTTTGCATGGTAATGTACATCATATATTTTTTTTAGTTTTATCATTCTCTTATTTTAGAAGTTACGGGGGGGGGGACCAACATTTTACCACTTTGGAAGTGTCTCTCGCGCAAACTATTCAGTTTAGAAAAAAATGATATTAGAAACCTCAATATCATTTTTGAAGACCTATCCATAGATACCCCACACGTATGGGTTTGATGAAAAAAAAATTTTTGAGTTTCAGTTCTAAGTATGGGGACCCCCAAAATTTATTGTTTTTTTTTCTATTTTTGTGTGAAAATCTTAATGCGGTTCACAGAATACATCTACTAACCAAGTTTCAATAGTATAGTTCTTATAGTTTCGGAAAAAAGTGGCGGTGACATACGGACGGACAGACAGACAGACAGACAGACAGACAGACATGACGAATCTATAAGGGTTCCGTTTTTGCCAAATTTGGCTACGGAACCCTAATTACACAAGCCTGACATAAAAAACCGGCCAAGTGCGAGTCGGACTCGCGCACCGAGGGTTCCGTACAAACCTGTAGTAAGTTTTACGATTTATGACGTATTAAAAACAAGACGAAATGAACCGCAAAGCTAACTTTGTTTGTAGAGGTTTATTGTTAATATAAAAAAAACTACTTACTAGATTTCGTTCAAACCAATTTTCGGTGGAAGTTTGCATGGTAATGTACATCATATATTTTTTTTAGTTTTATCATTCTCTTATTTTAGAAGTTACGGGGGGGGGGACCAACATTTTACCACTTTGGAAGTGTCTCTCGCGCAAACTATTCAGTTTAGAAAAAAATGATATTAGAAACCTCAATATCATTTTTGAAGACCTATCCATAGATACCCCACACGTATGGGTTTGATGAAAAAAAAATTTTTGAGTTTCAGTTCTAAGTATGGGGACCCCCAAAATTTATTGTTTTTTTTCTATTTTTGTGTGAAAATCTTAATGCGGTTCACAGAATACATCTACTAACCAAGTTTCAATAGTATAGTTCTTATAGTTTCGGAAAAAAGTGGCGGTGACATACGGACGGACAGACAGACAGACAGACAGACAGACAGACATGACGAATCTATAAGGGTTCCGTTTTTGCCAAATTTGGCTACGGAACCCTAAAAATGTGCAAAAATAAAATTAAAAAAAGGTTTTTTAACGAAAATTAAAAATAAAGAACATTTCCCTGTTTTTTTTTGCGCCCATTTGAGCCCATACTACGAGGTAGGACATAGGATACTTTTTATTCCGAAATTCTACCCCCGAAGGGGTGAAATAGGGGTTGAAAGTTTGTATGAAAGTCCTTAATTTCTCAAGTTATAGCCATGAAACTTGATATATGAGCTGCGAGTTGAAAATGGAGACATGTGTTTCACAGTTTTTGAAAATTCGACCCCCAAAAGGGTGAAATAGGGGATGAAAGTTGGTGTGAAAGTCCTTCGTTTCTCAAGATGTTTACCAAGTTATATCAACGAAACTTTTTATTTTGGCTTACAGTAAAAAATAAAGAAGTACGTGTGTCACAGTTTTTCAAAATTCCACCCCTAAGGGGGTGAAATAGGGGGTGAAAGTTTGTATGGAAGTCCGTCATTTCTCAAGTGATATCGATTAAACTTGCTATACAAGCTACCGGTTAAAAATAAAGAAATAAATAATTCACAGTTTTTCAAAATTTTACCCTCAAAGGGGTGAAATAGGGGTTGAAAGTTTGTATGAAAGTCCTTCATTTCTCAAGGTTTATCGATGAAACTTGGTATACAAGCTACCGGTTAAAAATGAAGAAATACGTGTTTCACAGTTCTCGCAAATTTTACCCCCGAAGGGGTGAAATAGGGGTTGAAAGTTTATATGAAAGTCCTTCATTTCTCAAGTTATATCCATGAAACTTGGTATATGAGCTGCGGGTTAAAAATGAAAACATACGTGTTTCACAGTTTTTCAAAATTCCACCCCCAAAGGGGTGAAATAGGGGTTGAAAGTTTGTATAAAAGTCCATCATTTCTCAAGTTATTTCGATGAATCTTGGTATATCCACGCGGACGAAGTCGCGGGCATCAGCTAGTTATATTATAAATGCGAAAGTTTTGATGGATGTATGTATGGATGGATGGATGGATGTTTGTTACTCAATCACGGCTGAACGGATCTGCATGAAATTTGGCACAGATATAGAATATTATAGTCTGCTAAGTATATAGAATAGCATAAAGGCTACTTTTATCCCTGAATATTAAGGAGTTCCCGCGGAAACGTGGCTAGGTAGGTGATGGGTTAGCGCCAAAATCCAAATCTCTGATCTCTGTTTCACACTGGAAATGGTTCACATATTTTATGAAACTTTCATTATTATTAAAAATACGATGGTGTTATTTAATACACATGCCATTTTCGATATATACTTAAAACTAGCTGACGCTCGCGACTTCGTCCGCGTGGATCGAGGTTTTTCGGTTCCGTTCTTCGGTTCCCGCGGGAACTCCTTAATTTTCCGGGATAAAAAGTAGCCTATGTGTTATTCCAGACTATAATCTATATCTATGCCAAATTTCATCCAGATCCGTTCATCCGTTGGAGCGTGATTGAGTAACAAACATACATCCATACATCCAAACTTTCGCATTTATAATATTTATTTGATAATATGTTTTTATGAAATGCAAAACGGCATGCAAATTAAAAACACGGAAATTTTTATTAAATTTTTGCAACTTTTGTTATTATTTAAAATATGACGGTGTTATTTAATACGCATGCCATTTTCGGTATATACTTAAAATAATATGTTTTTATGAAATACAAAACGGCATGCAAATTAAAAACACGGAATGTTTATTAAATTTTTTGCAACTTTCATTATTATTTAAAATATGATGGTATTATTTAATACGCATGCCATTTTCGGTATATACTTAAAATAATACGTTTTTATGAAATACAAAACGGCATGCAAATAAAAAACACGGAAATGTTTATTAAATTTTTGCAACTTTTGTTATTATTTATAATATAATGATCATGAGCAACATGCATGCCATTTGTATTTCAGAATTATTTGGTCATTAAATTAATGTTTATCTTTATTAGAAGTAGTTTGAAATCACGGAAAAGCTGTATTGAATTTTCACAACATTTTCCTAATATTTTCCACCCTTGGTCATACGAGGGGTGCATGCCAATTTTCGTAGAGTATATTTGAGATAAAAAAAGTAATTTTTTACAACGGCATGCAATTTGTAAACACGGAAATGTTCTATTTTTTTTTACATTTCTACGTAACCGTTTGAGCCCCGTCGGCCGTTGCGAATTGCATGCCATCAATTATTATAGCTTAAATTTGTTCCAACTACGTTATATTACAAAGGCATGCAGTATAATGTCACGGCAAAAACTAAAATTCTGTCACAAAGAGAAGCCATTTTGTTTATGACGTGCAAGCGCGCAAGGGCTAGTAACCCCTCTATCTTTCATATTTTAGGGTTAGTTATCAACTCTTAAAAAGGCATGCAGTAGAAAATGGGAGACTATCACCTACGACCATCTCCCGGTCTATTTGGGGGTCCCCATACTTAGAACTGAAACTCAAAAAATTTTTTTTCATCAAACCCATACGTGTGGGGTATCTGTGGATAGGTCTTCAAAAATGATATTGAGGTTTCTAATATCATTTTTTTCTAAACTGAATAGTTTGCACGAGAGACACTTCCAAAGTGGTAAAATGTGTCCCCCCCCCCCCCCCCCCCGTAACTTCTAAAATAAGAGAATGATAAAACTAAAAAAAATATATGATGTACATTATCATGCAAACTTCCAACGAAAATTGGTTTGAACGAGATCTAGTAAGTAGTTTTTTTTTTAACCCACCAAAACCATTTCATGGATAGGCTGCCAAAACTCGCATACAAGTCCAAATCATAATGCTTTCACTGTTAAAAAGTTATGAGATCTCTAGTAGAGCCAAGCCCCTAGTTGAGCTCCGATTTGTGCTGCGCATCATCATAGCCCATGGGGCCAGTTCCAAGTCCAAAGTGTACAGGTTTAAGTACTTTTGGCTGTACCACATTTACTACATAGAAGTCCTGACTCTATAAACTCTACATCTTGATAAAAAGATGTGGCTTGGCCGTTTCGTGATTCTCGCACAAACTATACCTATTCCACGAACATTAAATGATTGATTGGATCACGAAACAGCCAAGCCACATCTTTTTATCAAGATGTAGAGTTTATAGAGTCAGGACTTCCATGTAGTAAATGTGGTACAGCCAAAAGTTCTTAAACCTGTACACTTTGGACTTGGAACTGGCCCCATGGGCTATGATGATGCGCAGCACAAGTCGGAGCTCAACTAGGGGCTTGGCTCTACTAGAGATCTCATAACTTTTTAACAGTGAAAGCATTATGATTTGGACTTGTATGCGAGTTTTGGCAGCCTATCCATGAAATGGTTTTGGTGGGATTTCATTTCTTTTTGGCAGGCGCACTAGATTTTTTAATTTTTTGGACTCTATTTCTCGCACTACAGTTATTCCTTTTTTCATTGCCCACTCTCTATCGTTGCCTCTTTTCTTTGTGGGTTTGCTGTATATGTATGTAATGAGCGGCAAATCCATACATACTTAAGTTAGTTCTTATTTTCGAGTCTGGTGCTCAGTATTAAAGATATTTGGTTGTATGGGCCAGCCGGTTTATATCTGCTTATTGTTGATTAGCGACCCGCCCTGCTTCGCAAGGCTAGCACTAATCATGATAATAGTCCATTATTTTTTACCAACTAAAGCCAGTGGGCACTGAGCAGCACATAAGATTTTACATTAGCACTGGAATGAACCTACGTGAAGTGCCGGAAGAATTTTTAAAATCGGTTCAGTTTTTTTTTATTTTATCCACAGCAAACTTGACGGTTAAATCTTTCCTCTTTTTAATATTAGTTTAGATCCATATAATATTATAAATACGAAAGTGTGTCTGTCTGTCTGCTGCGCTTTCACGGCCCATCTTTTCAACCGATTTTGATGAAATTTACAGGGATAGTTTGTATCCCGGGGAAGGACATTGGCTACTTTTTATCCCGGAAAATTAAACAGTTCCCGCTGGAATCAAAAACCTTAATCCACGCAGACGAAGTCGCGGGCATCATCTACTTTTCTATAAATTGTCACGCGTTAATTTAATTCAAACCAATGAACAGTGTTTAGTTCGAAGAACAGGGTTAGACGAAAATATCGTTGATTACTTATTGAACAATTCCTAAAGGGATGCCGGGTCATACGTGGACTCTTCGCCAATGATTACTATAGGTATATTTACCTCTGAAAAATATTTTATGTTGTAAGTACTTATAGGTATTTTATAATTTTTCAGTAATAAAATGAAAATAATGAGAATAAAAATGACAAGATTACGTGATTATTATGTGCGACCTGTTTGGCCGATTGGTTACAGACCATGACTGTTGAGGGAGAGGTCGCGGGTTCGAATTCTGCTAGGGGCATGTTTGTATTCAGAACATTTGTACCTGAGTCATGAATTATATATATATATTATTTATGTACGGTATTATGTATGTATACGGCATTTTGCACATATTTCTTTTAGTACCGACTGTGCAGCTATTATGCACCCCCTATAGGAGGGGTTGGAAGGGAAAAGTTCCTGATTTCTTAATTTTCCCATTATTTATATGAAATTCCTAGCCCACATACCAAATTTCAGCTTTCTAGGGCTTTGGGAAGTACCTACCCTAGAGGTTTTGATTTTCATCAGCGATTTATAAGGCTAAATTACGAAACCGATGTATTTCAGTTATCGATGAATCTGAAACTATAAATGCTAGACAATTGATACTTGGTATGTTTAATAAGTTGGCCAACAGCATCTTATCCTGAAAATTTCAGCTTTCCAGCATCATCCGGACTGAAGCTATGACGGTTAGCAAATACGTGGAAACGCTGTCAAATATGCACCCCCAATAAGAGGGGTTGGAAAAAGAAAGTTTCAGATTTCTTAATTATTCCATTGTTTATGTGCAATTCCTAGTCTACATACCAAATTTCAGCTTTCTAGGACTTTAGGAAGTACCCTAGAGGTTTCGTGTTTCATGTGATTTAGTAAAAGTAAAAAACCCCCAAAAGTACGTATTTCAGGTATCAATAAATCTGAAACCATAAATGCTAGATAATTGAAACTTAGTATATTTAATAAATGTGCCAACGACATGTTATCCTGAAAATTAAAGCTTTCTACCATCATCCGTACCGAAGTTATGACTGTTCTAAAATACGAGGAAATGCTGTCAGATTTGCACCCCCTATAGGAGGGGTTGGAGGGGAAAAGTTTCAGATTTCTTAATTTTCCTGTTGTTTATATGCAAATTCTAGCCTACATACCAAATTTCAGCCTTCTAGCACTTCAGGAAGTACCTTTTTCATGTTGATGACGGTCAGTGAGTCAGTCACGAAATCGACGTATTTCAGGTATCAATAAATCTGAAACTATACATGCTAGAAAATTTATACTTGGTATATTTGGTAAGTTTGCCAACAACACCTTATCCTGAAAATTTCAGCTTTCTAGCATCATCTGGACCTAAGCTATGACGGTTCGAAAATCCGACGAAACGCTTCGAGAAAAGGTAGGTAGTGCCCCGTTTCCTTTGGCTCGCTTTGATTTTAATAATTTAAAACTTACTACAGGTTTGTACGGAACCCTCGGTGCGCGAGTCCGACTCGCACTTGGCCGGTTTTTTTGGATTGGGCGGTGTACAACATAAATCATCAAATAAATATTATAAATGCGAAAGTTTGGATGGATGTATGGATGGATGTTTGTTACTCAATCACGCCCCAACGGCTGAACGGATCTGGATGAAATTTGGCACAGAGATAGATTATAGTCTGGAATAACACATAGTCTACTTTTTATCCCGGAAAAATAAGGAGTTCTCGCGGGAAACGAAAAACCTCGATCCACGCGGACGAAGTCGCGGGCATCAGCTAGTTTTCTTCATAATTAGTACTTGTAGACATTTTAATTATTAAATAACTGTAATTTCAACAGTGAAAACGAGTTGTGAAAAAATTTTCGCAATGGCGGGAAAAATTAATCGGTTTTCTCTTCTCAGCGCGCATCTTACAATGGCGATCGGCCTTAGACTAAAAGAATGAGGTTTCTTTTCATTTCTTTTTTTTGGCTTTTCGCGGATAGCGTTTTAGCCACGTACAAAATGGGGTAACTATTTCAAGTTTTCTTTAGATTTTAAAGAAAAAACAAAAGTTATATTTGAGTGAAAGTTTTATTTAGTAAACACGTACAAGTTCGAATTATCTATTTAAATAAGTACGAAGTTGCATGAAATGAGCAAGCAATAGACCTACGTTAATTTATTTGTACTATTGAACACAATCTTTTTTGTATCGAAACTTTTTTAAGAACAAAGCAACTCAACCAATAAAATAAAAAAAAACTCTGTACCTAACTCACTTGTGAATAATAGCAATGAAAAACCGGCCAAGTGCGAGTCGGACTCGCGCACCGAGGGTTCCGTACAAACCTGTAGTAAGTTTTAAATTATTAAAAAAAAACTACTTACTAGATCTCGTTCAAAGCAATTTTCGGTGGAAGTTTGCATGATAATGTACATATCATATATTTTTTTTAGTTTTATCATTCTCTTATTTTAGAAGTTACAGGGGGGGGGGACACATTTTACCACTTTGGAAGTGTCTCTCGTGCAAACTATTCAGTTTAGAAAAAAATGATACTAGAAACCTCAATATCATTTTTGAAGACCTATCCATAGATACCCCACACGTATGGGTTTGATGAAAAAAAAATTTTTGAGTTTCAGTTCTAAGTATGGGGACCCCCAAAATTTATTGTTTTTTTTCTAGTTTTGTGTGAAAATCTTAATGCGGTTCACAGAATACATCTACTTACCAAGTTTCAACAGTATAGTTCTTATAGTTTCGGAAAAAAGTGGCTGTGACATACGGACGGACACACAGACAGACAGACAGACATGACGAATCTATAAGGGTTCCGTTTTTGCCAAATTTGGCTACGGAACCCTAAAAAGTCACAGTTTGATTATAGGTGTCATTATGTGCCTAATTGCGGTGAATTTAGAGCCACTTACTGTAAAAAAATATTAGCAATTATTATGTCGTCCCGTTGATTGCTGTTAAACATTTTTAATAGCGATCAACGACGACAAAATTATTGCTAATATTTTTTTACAGGAACGCATAGTAAGTATAGCTTATAACGTCTTTGAAAGCTGATATCTAGAAAAAGTCCCATCCACATGCGTCAGTTTTTACGCTGTTTACATAGGTACTGCGCATACTTTAATACTGTACAAGAATCAGCTTTTCTAATTATCGTTAATTTTTGGTAACAATAAACCGTCTTTGAACGGCCATATTTAGCGAAAGGGCCATCCAAATGCAGGCAGACTGCAACTTTTGTGATCAGTGGAGAGCTCTACATCCACCTAACACTGAATCAGCTTTTCTGGCGATGGTTACCAAAAGTGCAGTTATCTCCTATAATATTATTTAAACTTTAAATATACGTCTAAATAATGTCTATACAATTACATAGAAGGTTGATAGGAGTATCTTCTGATTGGTGCTTAAACGTATAGGTAATGTCCATACATAGTAGGTTGATACTCCTAGCTTTTTCTCATACGTAATGATGAAAAATAGTGTGTGTCACTCGGGGCCAAATTTTTTGTTCTCGGGCGGCGTATATTGAATTCCTCGCTACGCTCAGGATTCTACTTTAGAACCCCTCGCTACGCTCGGGATTGTACTATAGAATCCTTCACTTCGCTCTGAATTCAAAATAGCGCCCTCGGGGAACAAAAATTTTCTTTGGCCCCATGTAACACAAATAACTATTTTTAGTATTATTTTCTTCACAAGTGTGTTGAAAAACGTCATATGATACACGTGGGTATTGATGATTACCGTCCTCGGTTATCTTAAGACCCTCACTGCGGCTCGGGTCTCAATGGCGCCTCAGCGGTTTAATCACCAACATTACACACTTGTACCATAATGTAGGTACTATTATAGCGTTCAGTGGCGATTCCTGGTGGTCAATGTGGGGTTTGCGCTAGCTGATGGTTAGGTATTTTCTCAATAAAACACCTCATATATCACTGATTAGGGGTAGGTATAGGTTTTAAATAATTGATAGGTATCCCAAACAGGTTTGCCCGCCATCTTAGAGTAGGTACTTACATCATCACCCACCACCTGGTGACATTGCAGTCAAGGGCTAACTTGTACTTACTAGAATAAAGAATACTATTTTTATTTATCTTACACTAGCAGATTCCCGCGACTTCGTCCGCGTGAAATAAGTTTTTTAAATTCCCACGGGACCTCCCTAATTTTTCGGGTTAATCTCGGTTCTCGTACCAAGCCTATATGACACTCACAAATAATGTGGCTTTCTGTTGGTACCAGAATTTTCAAAATCGGTTCAGTAGATCCAGAGATTACCCCCTACAACCTCACAAACTTTACCTCTTTATTATTAGTATAGTGCGCGTTAAATTATCACTATGATATCTTCTAAGATATTCATCTGAATTAAATGGTGTAAGGACGAATTTGATCTATATTAAATACTTGAGATGAACAACCATTTTATTTTGATAAGGATTAATACTAGTTAGGTATGTTGGTAAAAACACCTTCGCGAGTAAAGCATTGTTTTAGACCAAATTTGAAAATCATAATGACGGTTATTGTGAGACGACCTTAAAACATAGCTATATGCTGTCGCGGACTTTTTTTTAGAACTTTTTGAGAGGAACAATTCCACCATACATTGTTTTCGTATAACTTTTACCATTTACGCAGCGCACGCCACGGAAGCTCTCAGATGAGACAATTTTTTACGACTTCATTCACATTATTGCAATATTCGTAGGCATCTTTAATGTTTTTGAAAATAAAATACAGCCTATGTTACTCGCCGAGAATGTAGCTTACTATAGGTGAAAGAATTTTTAAAATCGGTTGAGTAGTTTTTGAGTTTCGAAAATAATACTACACAGCACATGCGCGACTCATAGTGCACGCCTTCGGCCCGTAGTGAGCGGGAGTAAGCGGGCCGACCGGAGTTCGAAGATTCTCGCAGTACGAGCCACGTGGCGATGCGGCGCACTTCACAACACAACTCACAACCAAGGTGCGAGGTGGTCATGGAGCGTGCGTGATTTTAAATAATTATCGATTAACGCAATCATTTAATTGATAAACTTATATGATTTGTATATTTGATATGGTAGGTACCTATTTCATGTTATAAAATAAGTATTAGGTAGTATATTACTTAAATATATAGATCTAGAATAATTGGTAAGTAACTTATTCATAATTATTGGTATTGCGGCGCAAGCTGCGCAATCTTAGAGGAATCGCCACTGATAGCGTTAGTCGTTACATAGGGTTGCGGTACATCATTTTAAAGATAATTATAGGAATAGAGTCCAAAAATATTTTTTTTTACTTTTTCCCCTAAAATTGACGAAATGCGGGGCTTTCAAAGTGGAGATTTTCTAACGTTCAAAGTTGACCTCAGAACTCTCAATTTTCTGACAGGCTGGAGCCTGAAGCTTATCAATTATTTGAATTATATCCTGTACTTGAACAACAAATATACTAAAATTAGATAAATATTATAAGTAAACGAAATTATTCAATTTTGAATGAGCTTCAGTATTTATAACAGAACTTCACAATCAAAAGTTTGTTGCGTGGTCTATAATACTCGTATCTGTCCTTGTTTTTGTTTCTTCTGCATGTCTTTTTGAGTTTTTGGATCCATGTTTTGCGGAAGTATAATTGTTTAAAGGCTCTTTTAGTGCTTCTAAATTTATTTATATTTGTTGTTATTATTTGTTGTGTCTTTCCGAATTGATCTATTAGTTTGTTTAAATAATTTACTTAGTTCTTTTCTCTTATCTTTATCCTTGTTTCTTTCTAAAATTAGTTCTGTACGTTTTTAATAAGTTGTTTTGTGTTTATGCTAAGTATTTTATGTCCTCTACTTTGGGTCTGCTTTTTTTGACCGAGCGAAGCGAAGGTCTCTGAGTCTACTTGAGTGAATTGGCACTTGTCCGTCCGTCCGTCCGTCCGTCCGTCCGTCTGTCCGTCTGTCAGAGCCTTATAACTTCTGAATTACTGAATGTAATTACTTCAAATTTAAATATAATATGTAAACCAATGGCCTCCCGCCGAATATGGCTTAAAAAGTTATAAAAATCTTTATTTCAGGGGGGCTCTCATAGAAGCGAATGCGGAGTAAAATATTTTTTATAGCGTTACATAGGGTTGCGGTTTATCATTTGAAAGATAGTGAGGAACAGAGTCCAAAAATATTTTTTTTTTAATTTTTCCCCTAAAATTGACGAAATGGGAGGCTTTCAAAGTGGAGATTTTCTGACGTCCAAAGATGACCTCAGAACTCCCAATTTTCTGAAAGGCTGAGCCTGAAACTTGATTAATTATTTGAATTATATCCTGTACTTGAACAACAAATACGAAAATTAGATAAATATTATAAGAAAACGAAATTATTTAATTTTTAATGAGCTTCATTATTTTTAACAAACTTCACAATTATGTCAATAGATGGCGCTCTGTACAAGTTTATTCGTTTGTTCTTAAAAAGAAAAGGCTGAGCCTGAAACTTGATCACTTATTTGAATTATATCCTGTACTTGAACAACAAATACTAAAATTAGATAAATATTCTAAGGAAACGAAATTATTTAATTTTTAATGAGCTTCACTATTTTTAACAGATCTTCACAAAGATGGCGCTCTGTAAGTTTATGGATACCGCGAGGTCTCAGTTCGGGGCGAACCACTAGTTAAACTTTATTTTATGCATTTTTCCAGTAAGTTGTAGTATATTAGAATATTTGTTGGCAATGTTTTATCCTCAATAGTTGATTTTAGTTTTTTTGTACGTAATGTTCAATGTCTTCGTCCGTTTTTGGATTTTGGGTAGTGGTCTGAACGATTTCCTGCTCTTTTTTGCCTGATTTAGTTTTACAGTTGATCTGATTAGTCTGTGGTCGAATGGAAAGCGAACCACTAGTAATAGTAAAGTACCTATAGATTCTGTTAAACATTCTGTAATCTTTTGCAAATTATCAACTGAACCGACTGTTCTGCTCAACACATAACCCTCCCGACTTCGGCTCGGTTGGGTAAACAGAGTAAGAAGCATAGATCACTTTGTTGGAACAGCTGCGATGAAAGCTGTGTTTACTCTGAATACCGGCGGCGCGCTCGACTTTGCTTGCTCACTTGTCTCGGTGTCGGTCGCAACTCGCAGCTCAGAAAAAAGATATTTTTTTCAAAAAAAATTTGACGTGATAACGTTTTATAAATCGATGAACACCGGCTGCACGTACGAAAAAGTGTCACGTTCCGCCTGAGCCTGAGCGTGCAAGTGAGAGCGCGGAACAAGCGATAGAGAGGCACGATCGGACCAAGCGTTGGCTTTAGGGTCCGACCGAAAGTTCGGTTTCAGTTTCGGTCGAGTTTTGGCAGAAAAACAAGTTTCGGCTTAGTTTCGGTTTCGGCGGCAACAAAACTACGACCGAAACCGAAACTGCTTTCGGGAGTTCTCGCGCTGTGATCAGTCATGTTCGGCGCGTTCAATTCCATCCAAGCGAGTAAGCGACGAAGACATTTCGCCGCGTCTACGACCCACGTGCCTAATTATGTCGTGAGTCGTGACTATGGCTTGTGTTTGCAGTGTCACTAGTCACTAGCCAACATCCATATCCATACTAATATTATAAATGCGAAAGTGTGTCTGTCTGTCTGTCTGTCTGCTACGCTTTCCCGGCCCATCTTTTCAGCCGATTTTGCTGAAATTTGGTACAAGGGTAGTTTGTATCCCGGGGAAGGACATAGGCTACTTTTTATCCCGGAAAATTAAAGAGTTCCCGCGGGAATCAAAAAAACTTGATCCGCGCGTACGAAGTCGCGGGAATCATCTAGTCAAAAATAACTAACTAATCCATAGAATAAAGTAGAATCAAGTTTAACCTAACTATGTAAATATTTTTTTGGTTGATTTATGATCCTTCAGGAAGTTTCGAAACCGAAACCTTTTGCCGAAACCGAATTTCGGCAAGTCTCAGTTTCAGCCGAAACCGAAACCGAGACTGTTGCCGAAATTCGGTTTCGGTTTCGGTCGTAAAAACCAGTTTCGGTCGGACACTAGTTGGCTTTTGAGCGTTGTGACACATTTATCTCTCTTCTCGCGTGACGTCAGAGCTAACAGTTCGAATAGTTCTGCTACTGGAACGCCGCCACGCGAGCTTCTTCGAGAACTTCTAGTTAACACGTAAAACTATCGTCCGTAAACAGACTACAGAGTAACCGTTTTTTTTTTGCGCGCTGTTCAGTTTAAAATGTGGCTCCAGGATCGCTTCATCTCTCTCCCTTCATCATTTATATTCAATTATAAATGCGAAAGTTTGGATGGATGGATGTATGTATGTATGGATGTATGTTTGTTACTCAATCACGCTCCAACGGATGAACGGATCTGGATGAAATTTGGCACATAGATAGATTATAGTCTGGAATAGCACATAGGCTACTTTTTATCCCGGAAAATTAAAGAGTTCCCGCGGGAACCGAAAAAACTCAATCCACGCGGACGAAGTCGCGGGCATCAGCTAGTCATTTATATTCAATGAAATCAAGGCTCTCACATATTCTATGGCAACCCCATCCACAAATGAAAAACTTGTCATTATTTTAAAAAGTGACCGTTTTTTTTTTAGGGTTCCGTAGGTACCTAAAGTGGTAGATTCTTACGACTTATTATATGTGGCACAAGTTGTCCTACATGAAATAAATCATTTTCATTTTAAAAGGAAAAAAAACCCTTATAGGATCACTTCGTTGCCTGTCTGTACGTGTCTGTACTTGTGTCTGTCTGTCTGTCAACCCCCTATTTCTCGCGAACGCGTGGATTATCAAGTTGAAATTAATAGGTAGGGGAGACCAGGGATGAAAGTAACACGGGATGAACGTAACAAATGAGTTTTTGAACGAGTTTTGTTGGTTACACTGATGGCTGTTTCACCAAAATGCTCAATTTTGAACCCCCCCTAACCTCAGTTGCGCTCACTGCGCTGTGCCGACGGTTGTTGACGTGACGAGTCGGTGCCGCAAAAATACCTCCGAAGTTAGTTTTAGCAATTCTTTTCATCTGCGTTTGTTTTTATTATGGTAGGCTTAAGCTCGCGTGTCAAGTGCCAGTAAATTAGCATAAGTATTCATCTTTTGAAATTAGCATTTGAAACGGTATATTTCTATCGGATTTTTAGTTTATAGGCATGTGTTTGCCATATTCGGTAAATTTTTTAGGTAGGGATGAAAGTAACAAGTTGTTACTTTCATCCCGATTATGATCGTGACATCTTATAGCATGTTTTATTGTGCCTTTTTATATTTCGAAGTTCTTATTTTCTTATTCCAGAATGCCTAATATATATAAACGAAATGCCAGTAGAGGTTTAGTTACTGCAAAAATTATGGATTTGGCTATAGAAGAAATACTTCGCAGGAAAGTACACTCACTAAGAATCCCTTCTGAATAAACTGCGTAAAAAACAATGCATGGTGGATAAGTTCCTCTCAAAAAGTTTTAATAAAAAATCCGAGATAGCAATAAGTATATCTATCCTTTTAGGTTAAAACCTTAACCATTTTTATGATTTTCAAACTTGGTCTAAATCAATGATTTAATTGCGAAGATGTTTTACCGACAGAAATAATCCTTTTCAAAATAAATATGTTAGTCATCTCAAGTATTTAGTGAAGTTAAAAATTGTCCTTTACACCATTTAGTTCAGATGAATATCTTATGAGATATCATAGAAATAAAGTAAAGTGAAATAGGAAATGGCGCGGCTACGGCCGGCAGTGGGGTGATTTGTTTGTCTGGTTGATATCTAATTTTTAATTAAGTATTTTAGAAGTTTTTTTTTCTAGAAATGTTTTTTTTTGACATTTGTGATACTTATGTAAAACATAAAAGGTTGATTATGTTGATTATGAAAGTAACTTCGATTTTATTTGTAATGTTACAACCAACCCGTTACACTGTTACAACCAACCCTAGGGGTAGGGATGGTTGTAACAAATTCCACTCTTTTTATTTGGTAGTTTTTCTCAAAATCTATAACATCAGTTGCATTTGTGCTAATGTTAAAAGATAGCTGAAAGACCGATCTATCATATGTACTGATAAGAATTTTGATATTCAACAAGCTCTGTGAGATATTACGAGAAAAGTGAAAATTGTTACGTTCATCCTGGTCTCCCCTATCAAATACATAATACTACGGTAGCTGGAGCTGTAAAAAAGTCAAACTTTGATTCAACGCAATCAAAAGATACCTACGGGCGTTTATGCCGCATATCATCAATTAATCACCTACTACTTATAATCACAGAGTGTGTTACTCGCCAATAAATCAAAACTAATAAACTAGTGGTTCACCCCGAACTGAGACCTCGCGGTATCCATAAACTTACAGAGCGCCATCTTTGTGAAGTTCTGTTGAAAATAGTGAAGCTCGTTAAAAATTAAATAATTTCGTTTCCTTAGAATATTTATCTAATTTTAGTATTTGTTGTTCAAGTACAGGATATAATTCAAATAAGTGATCAACTTTCAGGCTCAGCCTTTTCTTTTTAAGCACAAACGAATAAACTTGTACAGAGCGCCATCTATTGACATAATTGTGAAGTTTGTTAAAAATAATGAAGCTCATTAAAAATTAAATAATTTCGTTTCCTTTTAATATTTATCTAATTTTAGTATTTGTTGTTCAAGTACAGGATATAATTCAAATAATTAATCAAGTTTCAGGCTCAGCCTTTCAGAAAATTGGGAGTTCTGAGGTCATCTTTGGACGTCAGAAAATCTCCACTTTGAAAGCCTCCCATTTCGTCAATTTTAGGGGAAAAATTTAAAAAAAAATATTTTTGGACTCTGTTCCTGATTATCTTTAAAATGATATACCGCAACCCTATGTAAAGCTATAAAAAATATTTTACTCCGCATTCGCTTCTATGAGAGCCCCCCTGAAATAAAGATTTTTATAACTTTTTAAGCCATATTCGGCGGGAGGCCATTGGTTTACATATTATATTTAAATTTGAAGTAATTACATTCAGTAATTCAGAAGTTATAAGGCTCTGACAGACGGACAGACGGACGGACGGACGGACAAGTGCCAATTCACTCAAGTAGACTCAGAGACCTTCGCTTCGCTCGGTCAATTAGGGCTTCGTACTCGTACCGTCTATTGTACAGCTTCTTCCTTTATGTATGTGTCTATTTTCTTCTGTTTTGTATCTAGTTTGGTGTACAATATAGTGCATTACTGCAGCGGCCATCAAAACAGGCATTGAAGGACGAACGTGTAAATGTGGGCCGAGGCGAAGCCGAGGCACACATACGTAAGTCCATCAATGCCTAGTTGTGGCCAAGGCTTGTATAGTGCTTTTCTCAAATAATGCGCGGAAATTAAAACTAAGTGTTCATCACACTCATTGTCTTCACTTGAACTCATTTTGTCAAAAACATTTCAAAATCAATGACGAACAACGAACAACAATAATTTTTCCCGCGTCAAAGTGTTCATTAATTGTTTTTTTTTTTCAATAAACAGCTTCCTATTTGCAAGCTAGTTCGAAATTTAAATAAAACCTTCGATAAGTTACCTCCTTGGTTGCCATGTTTCGGAGTAAAAGCTACTATTACCTATTCTGTGGTAAAAGGTCGTTCCACTTTTAAACTACACGACAGATATGAATTTAGTATGTAATTTATTTGGCCGCTAAACCACGACAGATATGGATTTTCATACAACTTTAGAAGGCCGCTGCTCGCATGTATTTGGCCAGTACAGCAATTTCGATTTATCTCGAAGAAGGTTGTCAAAATAATGCTCAAAGGAGAAGGTTCACCTTCGGTCCACTCTTTGTACACTCTACCGTGAATAGAGGAAAATACATAGATTGTATTAAAAATATAATAATTTAAAATATTAAAGTAAATAACGAGAAATAAAATAAAATGTATTTCAAGTTTTCGATACGTAAGGTGGCAACCTTTAGCCATAGAGATGCGCGAAATGTATCAAATGTCATTTCTGACAGTCACTGTCAAAATAACGTGTTTTCCCTACGGTTTTTCCGTTGTTGTGTTGACACTTGACAGAAGACGTCAAAACATATGAATCCGCCATTGTTACCCGCTGGTGTTTAGTGTTGCTTATCGTGGAAAGATTAAACAATTACACCGCTGAAATTACAACGAATTCGCAGATTTGAACGATCAAAACTGGTTTAGTATTATTTTTTCTTTCATTTCTCTACTTGTAAAAGGACTGGACCAACGCTCCATACAAATCCGGACCGTCTCCTTTCCAAGCATGTTTGAGAAAAAGTGTATTTTCATTTCATTTCATTTCATTTTCATTTTCGTAGGGTGTCAGGCACTACCAGTTTAGCGCCATACGTAAGCCAGTTATTTCTCAGCTGATTACGTATTGTTATGACATCTTTCTTGTCATTTACTAAAATAATTTATGTTCTGTGGTGGTACGGAACCTTTAGTGCACGAGTCTGACTCGCACTTGACCGGTTTTTATGTTGAATGTGACCAATTCCTTCCAAAACCATAATTGAGGTTTCCACTTGTCAACATTTTAGAAAATGACAAATTTCTTTATCTAATTTTGCTGAGCAGCTAAAGAGTTCGTCCAAGAATCGGACCGATTTCTTTCTCGAGAAATTAAAACCTAGGTACCTGAAGTTCACAAATATCATTAATCCCGGGGAAAAAACCAGTTCCCGCGGGACTTTGAAAAATCCTAAATCTGAAATAAAATATGAAATAATAACCAATAGCCAATTAACACTGCTTGTTGATTGACTATTGAATGATTGATCAATCGATTCATACAGACATATTATTTCTCATATATATAATTATACATATTTCTTATTATGCTGATGCCCGCGACTACGTCCGCGTGGTTTAAGTTTTTTTTAATTCCCGCGGGAACTCCTCAATTTTCTAGGATAAAAAGTAGCCTATGTCACTTTCCAGCCTGCCTAGCATGCGCACCGCGAGATATTCTCGCAACGAGAGAGAGAAATGTTGTCGTGTCGGTTTATTTCTCGTTTACCCTAACATGCACGCTACGCGTGACAAAATTCTCGTGGAAGATTTGGCCTTGTCGTGTGGAGAAACCAATGTTGCCCTTTCTCAATAACATACGATATTCTAATGTTGCAACACCGATTTAGTTCATTCATTGTTCATTCTTATTGCATAAATCTTTCTCTGTCTACGCTTAAAAATAGATTTTAATTATCTGTAAACTTTAAAAATGACGTCTTTAAGACACTGACAGTGACAACTGACAGTGACAACTGACAAGTACTTGTTGTTGTTTTTTTTATTTTTAAAAAGAACTATACTAAATAGGAAGTTAATGAATTTGGTGATAATATGGATAAATACAGTGTACTCAAACATAAAATAATTAGGTACCTACTTACACGGCCTCTTTCAGAATACGATCAAACAATAAAAATTTTGTGCTATTATATTATTAAGGCGCAGCACCGGGGACTACAAATCGCCATTGGTTCGAAGCTGTAGTAACATATCTGGGAAGTTCGCCGCAGCAAGTTCTTGAGTATATAAGTAATACTAGACTACAGACGACCCGCGACTTCGTCTGCGTGAATTAAGGTTTTCATTCCCGCGGGAACTCTTAGATTTTCCGGGATAAAAAGTAGCCTATGTCCTTCCCCGGGATACAAACTATCCCTGTACTAAATTTCATCAAAATCAGTTAAACAGATGAGCCGTGAAACCGTAGCAGACAGACAAACTTTCGCATTTATAATATTATTATGAAGTGTACGAAATTGGAATGTTTCTTGTCTGCAGAAATTTTAAAATTGGTTGGCAATGATTGAAACTAATTTGAAATTAATGTTCTCAGTACCTAGATCATATTTTATAGTTTCCTCTTAGGACACTATAAAATTAACAGATATTATGTAACATTCATTGTACTAATATTATGAGTTCTACATATCTATATTCACAAATAGTTATTATTTATTTCCCTATGTATGAAATCTACGTTTTGGTTCTGGCTTAAATCAAAATTCAAATACAAATTCAAATGTTTTATATTCAACTTTATACACTACAATAATAATAGTATCCTGCAATTAATTGTGCTAGTTTGGCCTGGGAGTGTAAAAAGACGCCTAGGTTCTTCCATCATCTCCCTCCGAAATGAGCACATTTTCATTTGCAGTGCCAATCCGGTATATCTTTGCTCAGGAGTGTTGAGTTCAGCATGCAGGATTGGAGTCGTTAGCCATGGTTCCAATTGGTTACCTGAATCACCTGTAATAATAAAGAAATAAACTAAAATATGTCTGTGATGACAGTAAATATTACATGACAGTAATTAATATTACATGTTATGACAGTAATTATTTATCTTTTTACAGGTGCCATGACCGAAATGAGGAGTAAACATTAAAATGAAACAAGGAGTAAAAAATGTAGCAGTGCTACATCATTGACTCAAGGTGCTAAAAGTTAAATAAATGATTGGACAGGAATAGTTATTAATAATTCTTAATGTTAAAATCTAAGCTATGGTATGATGACTGATGATAATGTACCTGTATAATTTTAATATTCATTAAATATTTTTTAATAGTTTAGTTTTTTAATTCTGATAGGAGACCAATATACAACAGCAGGCTAACAGGGTTTTTATTAATGTATTGATGAAGATTTTTATAATAGAATTACTATCTATGAAATTTCATCTAGGATTCCATGAGGCTGACATACTGACTGACTGTCTGATCTATCAACACACAACTCAAACTGCTGAATTAATCTGGCTGAAATTCGGCATACAGATAGCTCAATTATGTATGACAGGCTACTAAGAAGGGATTTTAGTTCAATCTCTAAGGAGATAAGTGGGGTTTGAAATTTGTATGAAAATCAAACTTAACATAAGCAGAGCTGCAGGCAATATCTAAACTAATATTATAAAGAGGTAAGATTTGTTTGTTTGTTTTGATCTCTGAAAGTAATGGACCGGTTTTAATTAATCCTAATTTCCTAGGTAATAAAATGATAAGATATTTTCAAAATGATACAATTTCCTGTATACAACTCCTTAATCCTGATACTTGTAGGGTTACTGCCTGCCTAAGTTATGGAGATTCAGGAATTGTTACTGGTGAATTTATATTGTAGATACCTAGCAACAACTTCATGATTCAACTACAAGACGTCAGAACTCTTTAACACTGATAAGAAATTCACACATTCCTACCATATATAAGTATTTTTATTGCAAAAAAAAATAAACAAATGTTATAGGGAAGGCACTAGCTCCCTTATCACAGTTTTGACTTTTTTGGGAGATAGAAGCCAAATTATAAATGTACCTTTGTAATTTTTAGAAATAAAGAGATTTTATTATTATTATTTAGGAATCCTTGCTGGTGAAATAATATTGCAGGTAGGTACTAAGCACAGAGTACTTTGAGTAGGTACTAAGTATTTCTACAGACTGCATTAGGAACCTATTGAACTCCAAGTCCCTCTCAAGCATGGAAGAAGGAATTACGACTGCCGGCTCTCAAGACTATTATTGATTAACAAATTAAGAAGGTTATGTTGTAAGTAATGAGACAATAAAAATGGACAGACTTCAAAAGCACTGAAAAGCATAAATTACCTACTTTCATCCAATTTACTCTATGCCAATGAACAAAAAATCAAAACTTGTACCTACTGTACTAATATGTAGTTTTTGAAGTTTATTTTACAATGTCTGAATTTTAACGTTAGTACATAATACCTCAATGCTTAGTACCTAAATAGTTAGTAGGTACATAGACCGTATGGTTAGGTTACCTAAAAGGAAGTAATTTCCAATTCCTCTATCATGGAGCTTTTCATCTCTGTTCTTACGGATGAACAGTGGCGATTCCTCTAAGATTGCGCAGCTTGCGCCGCAATACCAATAATTATGAATAAGTTACTTACCAATTATTATACTAGATCTATATAAGTATTATACTAATATTTTATAACATGAAATAGGTACCATTCACAAAACATAAGTTTATCAATTAAATGATTGCGTTAATCGATAATTATTTAAAATCACGCACGGTCCATGACCCCTCGCACCTTGGTTGTGAGTTGTGAGTTGTGACGTGCGCCGCATCGCCACGTGGCTCGTACTGCGCGAATCTTCGAACTCCGTCGTCGGCCCGCTTACTCCCGCTCACTACGGGCCGAAGGCGTGCACTATGAGTTGCGCATGTGCCGTGTAGTATTATTTTCGAAACTCAAAAACCACTCAACTGATTTTAAAAATTCTTTCACTTATAGAAAGCTACATTATCGGCGAGTAACATAGGCTGTATTTTATTTTGAAAAACATTAAAGATCCCTACGAATATTGCAATAGTGTGAGTGAAGTCGGAAAAAATTGTCTCATCTGAGAGCTTCCGTGGCGTGCGCTGCGTAAATGGTAAAAGTTACACGAAAACAATGTATGGAGGAATGGTTCCTCTCAAAAAGTTCTAAAAAAAAGTCCGCGACAGCATATAGCTATCTTTTAAGGTCGTCTCACAACAACCGTCATTATGATTTTCAAATTTGGTCTAAAACAATGCTTTACTCGCGAAGGTGTTTTTACCAACATAGTTTAATCCTTATCAAAATAAAATGGTTGTTCATCTCAAGTATTTAATATAGATAAAATTCGCCCGTACACCATTTAATTCAGATGAATATCTTAGAAGATATCATAGTAATAATGTAACGCGCACTATACTAATATTATAAAGAGGTAAAGTTTGTGAGGTTGTAAGGGGTAATCTCTGGATATACTTAACCGATTTTGAAAATTCTGGTACCAAAAGAAAGCCACATTAAATTTGTAAGTGTCATAGGCTTGGTACGAGAACCGAGATTAACCCTAATAATTAGGGAGGTCCCGTTTGAATTTAAAAAAAATATTCCACGCGGACGAAGTCGCGGGAATCTGCTAGTGTAAGATAAATAAAAATAGTATTCTTTATTCTAGTAAGTACAAGTTACCCCTTGACTGCAATGTCACCAGGTGGTAGGTGATGATGTAAGTACCTACTCTAAGATGGCGGGCAAACCTGTTAGGGATATACCTATCAATTATATTAAACCTATGAAACCCCTAATCAGTGATATAGGTATGAGGTAAATGTGTTTTATTGAGAAAATGCCTAACCATCAGCTAGCGCAAACCCAAGATTGACCACCAGGAATCGCCACTGCGGATGAATGTACACTGAAAAAAATAATTAGTAAAACTAATTGCTTTTTCGGTAATATACATTGCTTTGGCCAGTAAAAATGGAGCCTATTGTCCAAACAAGTTCAAGTAACCGAAAAAAAAACATTTGAGTTATAACAGTAGATTTTACCGGTTGACTATTCTTACTGTTTGTAAGACAGTAAGTAAGAAAGTAATACTTAGTATGAACTGTTTATTTCAGTAAACTTTAAAGTTCAAACAATTAAAATAGCTGTTTAGCTCCTAACTATATTCTAAAAAAACTGTTCTGAAGCAGTAAAAATAACTGCTACAATATCAGTAAAGCTCTGAAAACGGCAATACTTAAAAAGAACCGTTTGCTTCGGTAAACATTAATGTACAAACAATTGAAACAACTGATTAGCTTCTTACTGTTTTTTGCCCATTTCAACGAACTGTCAGTAATCAATTACTTTTACAAAAAATCAGTTTTTTTAACCGAATTAAATTTTACTGTGCCAAAACAGTAAAAAGTCTCGTGCTATTTTTTTCAGTGTAGCCATATTATAAATGCATCATGTAGGTACCCTGCAGTTTGAATCTGCAATCTGTAATACTTATTAATTTATAAATGCATTGTAAAAACCTGCCAAAAGCCCTGCAGTATAAAAAAATTAAGAAAATTAAGTTTGCATAAATGTGAATTACTTAAGTTGTAGGTAAGGTGTTTTAGTTATTAACTTATTAGTTCTCTGCCAAAAGAAATGATGGAAACTCATACCAGTTGCACATTTATTGTGTGTGCATCTTTTCTCCTATTTTTATACTGGGTTCCTTGTGGTCCAGATGGAGGAAATACTTATTTTCACGTGCGTGCAGTCAATGAGTCCCAATATAACAGCTGGCACATTAAATTTATTTTCAAAGCCTGAAGCTATCTCCTGTCTATCTCTATCAAGCTAACTCCTCCGGGCTGTTTTCGAAGCAGGAAAATGCATCCATTCAGCAAAGAGTCTGAAATTTGTACATATAGGCATTATAATAAGATGAACACTGGAGGAGAATATTAAAGTAGATGATGATACCTTCTTTAAATAGAGGTCATAAACTGTCCGAGCAAGTTACTGACAGTGGTCTGAGCCTCGCACATGATGTGGTCCGGCCCAAGTTTGTGAGGCTTACCTTTAAAATGCCTTTAAATGAACGGGCAGGCCGTCACTGCTTAGGTAAGTACAGGCTCCAAATCCTCGGCAAGTTTCTGGACAATATAGATCGCCATAGGCTTGGAGATTCGCCAAAGCGATTGGAACCCTCCGTCGCTCAAATCAATTACATCACAGACATCCCTATTATTCGTAATTTTCGCGTTTCTCGCTCTTGATATACACACACACCCGACACTAGCTATAAATAAATACCTACCTAATTGTACTATGGACCCATTGTATTGACCCGCCATCATAATCGTGGAGGAACCACCCGAAAATTTACAAGTTTATTGTTGCGAAATGTTTGATAATCTATCTCGTATGTTTCTCGCCCCCAAGATTGATAGACGATAAATAACCATGTTTAGATGTCAAAAAACGAGAATAAATAGTCGGCGATAGTCTGCCATGTTAGGGTTCGTAGAGAAAAATACCACAGATAAAAAATATTACTGTTATCTCTACTTTTGTCGTAACGAAACAAGACTTAAGTGTAACCATGTTAGCTACGGTAGAGAAATGAGATAACGCGATAAAATGGGTAGACATAATTTTCTCGTAGTGCGCATGCTAGGCACGCTGGTCCTCAACCATACCACTGCCAAAAATCAAGTCGATCCGTTGCTCGTTGCGGCGTGATTGAAGGACAAACCAACACACTATCGCGTTTATAATATTAGTATGATATATTTTCTGACTACTTACATTTCATTTATCGGCGTACTTAATTAACATAATATTTTCATATAAAAAGGCAACACACAATGGAGGCGCTTACTGCCATACCCACTTCTGAGGGCAAGGCGGCGAACCACCCCACGGAAATTAAGCATAAATACAGGTTAGTCCCAATTGGTATATTTAAACTTATTAAAATATTTTTCATCCCATGTATTCGAAAAGGACGACTTGGTTCGCCTTTATGTGCGCCCAAAGGTGGTGTTTTCTATAAGAAACTTTTAGCGGGCAGTAATGAGTTTTTAATCCTCTTTATACTCGTAAGTGCGCCGCAATTATCTTTACATCTCTCATATTCGGTAAGTAGGTCCTTATTACCCCCAAATGGAGCTTGTAGGTGACCAATTAGCGCTCTGGGGTAATAATGTAGCTAGAAAAGCCCTAGGGCGGTAAGTAATTTAAAAAAGTATGATGTTTAGATGTACGCGAACTTTTTGAAAGAGTGAAGAGTTTTTTTTTTAATTACTTACCGCCCTCGGGCTTTTCTAGCTACATTATTACCCTAGAGCGCTAATTGGTCACCTACAAGCTCCATTTGGGGGTAATAAGGACCTACTTTACCTCACAATCGAGATGTAAAGCAGAGTAGTTAGGCGAAAGTTTGGATGGATGTGTGGATGTATGGATGTATGGATGTTTGTTACTCAATTACGCCCGAACGGCTGAACGGATCTGGATAAAATTTGGCACAGAGATAGATTATAGTCTGGAAATAGCACATATGCTTTTTATCCCGGGAAATTAAAGAGTTCCCGCGGCAACCAAATTTTCTCATACAGGGTGATGAAAAGTAGAGTGTATCACTCGGGCGCAAATAGGTATATTTTTGGCTCGGGCGACGTACTTTGAATCCTTCGCTACGTTCAGGATTCTAATAAAGAATCCCTCGCTACGCTCAGGATTCTACTCTAGAATCCTTCACTTCGCTCTGGATTCAAAAAAGCGCCCTCGCCGTAAAAATATAATTTTGCTCCCTAATAATACAATCTACTATTTCGTACCACTTGCTCAAAAAAGTGACATTCTATGCCACAAAAAGCGAACTTAACAATAGTCATTTTTAATCTGTTAAAAACAGGGAAAGAAAATTGTACTGAATTTCATTCATTCTCTAGGGGGAGAATGTGATTTAAATTTGGAATACTTACCGAAATTTATACTGAACTACATCTGTGTTTACACCATTGAGTTTGTAGGTATATAAAGCATTATAGGTACATCTTTTTGAAAAAGGAATACGCATTTAATAAGCAGTTATGATTATTAAATAAAATGACGAAAACCGACGAGGCCGTATGAGCTTGATGCCGTTGCTTTTCCGACAAAAAATATTAGTCTAGGAATTTGCCGCGTTTTTGTTTTCTTCAAATTCATAAACGTTATTTGTAACTCTCTATCAATAATTGGACCAATGTTTCGA
The DNA here is from genome assembly GCA_917051295.2 of Erebia ligea. NCBI lineage: Eukaryota > Metazoa > Arthropoda > Insecta > Lepidoptera > Nymphalidae > Erebia > Erebia ligea. Next base: position 21,319,248 of record OU785221.1, on the reverse strand, counting down.
ATGTTAACTTTTACTTTTAATTTGCTTTTGACTTTTTACTTTTTGACGACCTCCGTGGCGCAGTGTGTAGCGCTGTTGTCTTAACGTGCGGAGGTCCTAGGTTCGATACCCGGCAGGGTCAATTTGTAAATTTATAATTTCTGAATTTTCCCTGGTCTGGCCTGGTGGGAGGCTTCGGCCGTGGCTAGTTACCACCCTACCGGCAAAAACGTGCCGCCAAGCGATTTAGCGTTCCGGTACGATGCCGTGTAGAAACCGAATAGGGGGATGGGTTTAATATAACTGCCATGCCCCTAACAGGTTAGCCCGCTACCATCTTAGACTGCATCATCACTTACCATCAGGTGAGATCGCAGTCAAGGGCTAACTTGTAGTGGATAAAAAAAATAATACAATACAATACAATACAATTTCTTTATTTTGCAGAAACATACATTTACATAAGGTGTTACAAAGTTAAATAGTCCTATGTTTCGCCTAGCAGAAGGCATGCAAAATTTGTTAAATTACAATAAATAAATTCCGAATTTACAATTTTATATTACAATAATTAATTATATAAGCATTCAGTTAAATTAAGTACCTACAGTCAACTAAGTCTAAAACTAGTGTCTAGATAATTTTCAGTTTAATCAGTTTATTATTTATCGTCAAAGTACTCATTTATGGAATAATAGCATTTTTGTACAAGAAATTCCTTAAGTTTAGGTTTCAATATATGTATATTAAGAGATCTGTCTGCAAGCTCTCCAGGTAACTTATTATAAATTCTAGGTGCCATATTTATAATACTTTTTCCGAATTTCGCGGATGAGTGCTGAGTGAAGCAAAGTTTGTTTTTTCGTCTTGCATTCTCAGAAAATTTAAACAGATTTTCATTCGTCCTAATGAATACAACAACCTCATAGATGTAAAGACATGGACAAGGAAGTATTTTTAATTTTTGGAAATACGGCTTACATGAATCAGTGGGTTGAATGTGACAAATAGACCTAATACACCTTTTTTGGGACTTGAATGCTCTATCTCTGTTAGCAGAATTTCCCCAGAAAATAATACCATATCGTAATGTTGCGGTTACGTAGGCGTTATATGCTACCATAACTGCATTTTGATTAACCACTTTAGAAAGCATGTATAGCGCATAAGAAAAACGATTCAGTTTAAGACACACATTATCTATTTGGGTTTCCCACGATAAGCAATCATCAATGTGAAGACCTAAGAACTTAGTGTTACTTATTTCTTTTATTTGAGTTCCTGAATATTTTATGTCAAGTGGTGGTAGAATTCTCTTTCTATTTTTAAAAGTCATTATATTGGTCTTGTCTAGATTTATTAATAAATTGTTTGATGTCAGCCAACTTATAATATTCGCCATAGCATTGTTGATGTCATTTTCGAGTGCCATTTTATTCTTTCCATTAAAAATTACAGTACTATCGTCCGCAAATAAGACCATTTGATGATCAGTGCTCGTAGGAAAATCATTAATATACGTTATAAATAGCAAAGGACCCAATACACTTCCCTGCGGTACACCGGTATCAATTTTTTTAGCATCAGATAAATACCTCTCTGCTGTTTTATTGACCATATTTATACGCGTTATTTCTGTTATTTGATATCTTTCACTAAGATACGATTTAACCAATGCTAAAGAATTACCGCGCACTCCATAAGCATATAGCTTGTTTTCTAGAATGTTATGATCAACATAATCAAAAGCCTTTGTTAAGTCCATGAATAATGCACACACCAGTTCTTTTTTGTCCAAATCTACCATTACTTTTTTAATAAAATTATATATAGCCAAATTAATTGTTTTATTCTTTCTTAACCCTATTTGCTCGTCAGTTATAATCCCGTTCACTTCCATGTAGTCATTTAGGTTTTTGTAGATATATTTTTCTAATATTTTGGAAAAAATCGGTATTAGTGAAACTGGTCTATAGCAGTCTAAATCAAGCGTATCCCCTTTTTTGAATAGAGGTTTAACAACCGATGTTTTTAATTTATCAGGAAACATTCCAGATTCAGCACATAAATTGATAATATAACTTAGGATAGGTGATATAATTAAGTTTACGCTTTTAATGACTTTTGTACTAATCTCGTCATATCCAGTACTTGTAGTGTTTTTTAGGGTTTTAATTATTGTTATGATATCTTGAGGGATTGATGGTCCCATAAACATCGATTTCAAGTGACTCCACTGTATTTTATGTTCGTAATTTTCATTTAACTTTCGTTTAACAAAGTGATCATTAAATGCTTGTGCAATATCACCTGGGGACGTTACTATGTTACCGTCTTTTTTTATTTGAGAAATTGAATTAATTAGCATGTTATTTTTAAACTTATTGTTAATAACATCCCATGTAGCTTTAGATTTATTGAGAGATGTTTTTATTCTATAGTCATTTTGAGCTTTTTGTGTTAGGTTGATAATTTTCCTGAGTCTTTTTGAGTAGTTCTTAAATTTATTCTTATTACAAGAGTCAGGATCTTTCCTGTATTTCCATAATAATTCTCTCTTCTGCTTAGAACATCTTTTTATACCCTTTGTCATCCATCTAGCTTTTGATTCCAAAGATATTTTTACTTTTATTTTAGGGAAACATAGGTCATAAAAAAGCTTAAACAGTTCATAGAATTTATTAAAGGCTTCCTCGGGGTCCTTGGTTTCATAAACCTCGTTAAAGCTGAGGCTGCTCATACATTCCCGAAACTTTCTCATATTGTCATTGCTATAGTCACGTCTCTCAATAAAGTAGTGCTTTATATAACTAAATGCCTTTACATCGCAGGTAAATATTTGTGCTGTGTGGTCTGACAAGGCTAATTCTTTGATATTGCATTTAGATTTCCTAATATTACTTATAAAGTTGTCAATGCAGGTACCACTGACTAAGCGTGTGGGTTCATTAAGGAGTAGCTTTAAATTAAAACCCGCAAGTAAATCTTCCAGATCTAAAGTTGTTTTGTTTCTTTTAAGTATGTCAATATTAATGTCACCACAAATAATTAATTTCTTTTTGTTGTCATATCCGTATTTATTTAGGATTTCCTGTAATTTATTAAAGAAAATGTCAACTGTAAATTTGTCAAATTTAGGAGGTCTATAAATACATATTACTATTATATTATGGTCTAGAAATTGAATACCACTACACTCTATTAGATTTGGAATGCTCAATTTTTCTATGTCATGTAATTCTTTAAAATTGTGGTTGTTTCTTACGAGTATACAAGATCCGCCATTCCTAGATTCGCGTGAAAACCTAGAAGCTAGGGTAAATTTTGTCAGTTTTAATAAATTTGTGTCGCTATTAATCAGATTATGTTCAGTAATACATACAGCATCTATAATAATGATTTGACTTTCTTCTATTTCATTTAGAGCGACAGACAGTAGATCCACCTTATTTAAAAGTCCGTTAATATTTTGATGTATTACATGTAATTTATGAGACACGAAAGTTATGTGAACTACCCTGATTATTTACTGTTTTTGACATGAGTTCCATATGATCATCAGTTTGAGTTTCTTTGTCCGTTACCTTGTTTTGTTTGTCACACAGATTAGTTTTCTCCATAACGTTGTTGCATGCAGAAGGAAGAGTCCGCTGTTTGTTTTTTATGTTATAAGTTCGATTAAAGTAATAAGGGATTGTTTTTTGTATGAGTGCCACCTTGAATCTATGATTGTTAGGTTTCTTACCAAAAGTCCCAGCAGCGTTAAATAACAAAGGTGTTTTTTTATTGTCCTTTACAATGTAACGCTTATTATATTCTAAATAATTAATCTCTATATTTATCTTAAAGCACAACTGATCCAAACTTTGTTTTAAAACAGGAATATGTTTAGGACCGAATGTATTTATAAACTTACAATTTGTATAAGTTTGCGTAACTAAATTAATGCTATTGTTCAGTAATTTAACATTCAAGTGGGGATTGTCGTAAACATTAAGCACAAAAACTCTATACTGCTTTAGTTTGTGTAGAGCAGTACTTAGTTCTGTTAACATGGAGTATGGATTTTTCTCATTAGACCCTATGCCTAAAATAACAATGTCGTCACTATTCAATGTTTTAAGTAGGCTGTCGCAGCTACATAGTACCTGTGCAGCCGTTGCTTGCGGTTTTACTATGGAGGAAACCGTATACACATCATTCCATTGATTCTGACGCTTAATCCTAATGCTGTTTGATAATCCCTTTACTAATTGGTCTCCCAGTATCATTATCTTTAGTGGTTTATTGTTGACGGAACTATTTTCCGCAGCTGGTTCATTTTTTTCTGCTTGTTCGATTTCTTGGTCTGTTGGTTTTTCAGTTGCATCTTTTTGAATTACTTTCTTACTGGAGCAGGTATTAAGCTGTGCGCCTGTTGTGTCTTCGTTGGCCAATATACAGTGTATTCCATTTAAATCAGGTACAATCTTTTCCTTCTTTTGTAGCTCTGGTTGTGGTTCGCAAGTATACATTAGTGTAGAAGATTGACTTGAAGTTGCCAGAAGATTGCTCGTTGTCTCAGCTATAGTTTGTACATGTAACATGGTATCGCTGGTCACTGTAATGTCAATTTTATTATTTTCGGGCAAACTTTTTGGTTTCTCTTGGAGCTCAGATTGTATTTTACAAGTACTAGTGGGTGTAGAAGGTTGGCCAGAGGTTTTCCCCAGTTTTCCCTTTGTTTTAGATGTAGACATCGTCGCTGTCTTCTTATCTCCAAACTTATTTTTTAATTGATTTGTAGGTAGTACATTCATATTTTTTCGCTGCCTAGATTGTGGTTTACTAGTTTTTATGGGTGTTGAAGATCTACTCGACAATAATAAGCTTTTATCAGTGTCAACACCTGCGGGCGATGCAGTTTTACAATCATCATTAATTGTTGTGTCTATACTTCGTTGCTCCGAATGTAGTTCGACGTTTTTTATAGGAGTAGAGTTAAGACTTGAGGTCTGTAAACGTTTCTTACTTCTGGCTGATAAAGGTGTCTGTGGTCTTTCCTCAAATGTCACTTTTTTGTATGTTTTTATAATTTTGTGGCACTCTGCCAATTCAGATTTTAATTGTGTGTTTTCATAGTTAAGGTTCTCAATTTCTTGCAGCGCACTCTTTAATTCCTCTGTCAACTTAGATATTTTTGCCTTAATATCATCTGTTGTTTGGCTATCATTCAAAGTATAGGGCATACTAAGCATAGTCGTATCGAAAAGACCAGAGCTCTCAGCTGCAGAAATATTTTCAATCGTAATATTGTTAAGTGATTTTGATTTGCGTGGCTTACGAAATGTTACACAAGAAAGATCCATTGTTATTGGTTTGTGGTGAAAAAAATATTCAAGATCAACGCAAGAGTAGTTAAAAACAAAAAGAAAAACATAAAAATAAAGTACAAAAAGTCAAAAAAGCTATTAAGGCACCGAGGATCGAACTCTCGACTTTGACTATTCTAGTCCGCCGTATTACACAATGTTCCAACGGTCCTATAAACTTTGCAGCGAATTCACTAGTCAGTTAGCACTCTAATTGTTTTCAATGTCAAACGTGTCTCAGCGACAAGGCACATGAGTGTGGACAAGGTCAATCCCGACCGGCCGGCACACAGCTGATTCGCACAGCTGATTCATAATTACGCTGCACTTTTGAATTGCGCTAACGACAAAACTTACTATGTCACAATTGCAATTATGGTTTTGTTTGTTTAAAATACTAATTATTGTTATTGTTTTATGTTTGAATTATTATATTTTTCACAGTTTTACACAGTTTTATAATGAATTCAAGTGTTCACTCTGGTACATAGTGCTGTTATTTTGTTTTGAACTCACAAATTTTAAAAGTCTAATTCCTTATTATTTACAACACCATTTTAGTTAAAAACACTGTCACTCATGATTTACAGTCAGATAAACATATTGCACATACTTATATGCCAAAAATACGATATAAATTATTATTTTTGATTTAAATTGCGGGATCTCGCGTAATACGTGACGCCGGTCGCGCCCCTAAAAAAAAAAATTGTCATTATTTTTAATAAATGCTCATCTCATATTATTATTGTGTTAATTTTTTTCGCAAATGGTACGAAAAGTAGAGTATTTTCCTCGGTGATAAAGCTGTCTTAGTCTTGGGTGAACTTAAATCCCTCGCTACACGCAGGACTCGTCTTAAATCCCTCGCTTCGCTCGTGATTTAAGTTTTTAACACCCTCGCTACGCTCGGGAGTAAACCTCGAGTCCTTCGTTACGCTCGCGATTTAAATCGTCACCCGCGACAGAAGACACTGCTTTATCCCCTTGGTTAATAATCTACTATATTTATATTATTTATGGATGACTAGTGGCTAAGACTTTGGTCTCCCATTCGAGGGTCCGGTTGGGTCCTTCGGCAACCAATCAATCGTTTATTTGCAAGAAGTATACAATAAACCTACTTACTTTTGGAACGTTACGTACTTACTAAGTACTTACGTTTTAAACAATTCACTGACTAAAAACTAAATAAAACCGGCCAAGTGCGAGTCGGACTCGCGCACCGAGGGTTCCAAACCTGTAGTAAGCTTTACGATTAATGAATTTAATGAACCGCAAAACTAACTTTGTTTGTAGAGGTTTATTGTTAATATCAAAAAAACTTATATAACTTAGAGCGTTGGTTTTATTTTTCCTGTAAAATATACATAAGCTTCTATTGACCATAATTATTTCAGATTTTTCAATTGGTAAACTTCGGAGATAAGGGGGGGAACGGTGTTTTTTTCGACATTTTGCCCGATAAATCAAAAACTATTATGCACAAAAATAAATAAAAATCTGTTTTAGAATGTAAAAGTATAGCCCTTTCATATGATATCCCACTCAGTATAGTTATCATACTTTGAAATTTCAAACCCCCGTTTTTCCCCCTTTTTTAATTTAACTAAAACTAATTTTCCATTTTTTTTTATTTTAATGATGTTAGGCCACTATTATACACAACCATTCCAAATTTCATGTCGATAGCTTTAATAGTTACTGAAATAATCGACTCTGACAGACGGACGGACGGACGGAAAAAGTCGCACCATAAGGGTTCCATTTTTACCATTTTGGTACGGAACCCTAAAAAGCCTGATCGTTGTGGACTTCGGCTGGCAAATTAATTTTTTGATTTTTTGATTTATTATTTGATTTGAAGTTGTCAAATCATCATGTATTTTTTAACTACCCACAATTTTCAACATCTTTTAATTTCAACTGTCAACGTTTTGTCACTTGTGGAAAATTCCTTTGTTCTTTGTTCGCTCTGTTAATATCAATACGCAAATTCATCATCATCATCATCACTACGGCCCATTAATGTCCCACTGCTGGGCACAGGCCTCCACTCTCATAGGAGAGAGGGAATTAGAGCTTAGACCCACCACGCTGCTCCAATGCGGGTTGGCGGGCTTTAACGACTATTATCATGTTCGTGATAATAACCGGGACCGACGGCTTAACGTGCTCTCCGAGGCACGGGGGTGAAACACCGCCAACTTCCTAACTCCGGTCTAGTACTGAGAATTTCTAGTCAGAAAAACCCGATACTTAATTATGGCCCGACACGGGACTCGAACCCGGGACCTCGTCGGCTGCAGTCGAACATGCCAACCACTAGACCAACGAGGTAGTCATGTAATACGCAAATTACACATACCTAATTGAATATTCAAAGTTCCAAAAAAGTGTGTGTGTGCAATTTACACACGGCAGAAGTGCAGAAAAGTAGCCCATTTTTACGCCACTACAAGTTAGCCCATGACTGCAATCTCACCTGATGGAAAGTGACGATGCAGTCTAAGATGGTAGCGGGCTAACCTGTTAGGGGTATGGCAGTTATATTAAGCCCATACCTACCCCTAGTCGGTCTACACGGCATCGTACCGGAACGCTAAATCGCTTGGCGGTACGTCTTTGCCGGTAGGATGGTAACTAGCCACGCCCGAAGCCTCTCACCAGACCAGACCAGAGAAAATTCAGAAATTATAAATTCCCAAATGAAAGCGCTCAACACTGCGCCAGGGAGGTCGTCAAAACCTGCTACTTTAACTTGTATTCTATCTCATTCTCTCGCAGGCTAGATCCTATTATGAATTTATTTGTCTCTTTTTAGTGTGGCTTTTTCGATTCTAAAAAAGTATCACTTAAAGTTCTTCCTTTTCGTCATCCGCGTAGATCTCCAACAATATTATTGTGCACCTGTGTTCCGAACTAGTTAGAACTGTGTCTCGAAAATCAGGGATAGTTGGATATTGAAATTTTTCAGATCAAAATGGTTTGGCAGCCCCTAAACCTCACGGAGGTGTGCCCACCTGGCTCGCCTCTGACGGCGTGCTCCAGCTTCGCCCACGTGTACCTCGGCCTGCTGGTGCAGCTGTTCGGCGGCTCCGTGCATCGGGACAAGCAGGACGTGTGCGACAGAGAAACGGAACCTGAACCGATGGACTGCAAGGAGTATGACTTCATAGTGGTGGGCGCCGGCGCGGCGGGCTGCGTCGTCGGCAACAGGCTCACCGAGAACCACAACTGGAAGGTATGGTCCCACCAACCTTACCTGGCGAGAACGTCGCTAGCAGATATGAAAAATAGAATTAAATAATTATTCGCTTTCATTTTACTTTTACTTTTTTGACCGAGCGAAGCGAAGGTCTCTGAGTCTACTTGAGTGAATTGGCACTTGTCCCTCCGTCCGTCCGTCCGTCCGTCCGTCTGTCAGAGCCATATAACTTCTGAATTACTGAACGTAATTACTTCAAATTTAACTAGTGGTTCGCCCCGAACTGAGACCTCGCAAAAGCCTCGCGGTATCCATAAACTTGTACAGAGCGCCATCTATTGACATCATTGTGAAGTTCTGTTAAAAATACGGAAGCTCATTAAAAATTAAATAATTTCGTTTCCTTATAATATTTATCTAATTTTAGTATTTGCTGTTCAAGTATCTACAGGATATAATTCAAATAATAATTGATAAGTTTCAGGCTCAGCCTTTCAGAAAATTGAGAGTTCTGAGGTCAACTTTGGACGTTAGAAAATCTCCACTTTGAAAGTCCCCCATTTCGTCAATTTTAGGGGAAAAATTTAAAAAAACTATATTTTTAATCTCTATTCCTAATTATTTTAAAATGATATAAGTACCGCAATCCTATGTAACGTTATAAAAATATTTTACTTCGCATTCGCTTCTATGAGAGCCCCCTTGAAATAAAGATTTTTAAACCTTTTACGCCATATTCGGCGGGAGGCCATCGGTTTACATATTTTATTTAAATTTGAAGTAATCACGTTCAGTAATTCAGAAGTTATAAGGCTCTGACAGACGGACGGACGGACGGACAACTGCCAATTCACTCAAGTAGACTCAGAGACCTTCGCTTCGCTCGGTCAAATATAATATGTAAACCGATGGCCTCCCGCCGAATATGGCTTAAAAAGTTATAAAAATCTTCATTTCAGGGGGGCTCTCATAGAAGCGAATGCGATTTAATAGTAGATTGTATTATTAGGGAGCAAAATTATATTTTTACGGCGAGGGCGCTTTTTTGAATCCAGAGCGAAGTGAGGGATTATTTGCGCCCGAAATATATTTGTATCACTCGGGCGCAAATATATTTTTGGCTCGGGCGACGTACTTTGAATCCTTCGCTACGTTCAGGATTCTAATAAAGAATCCCTCGCTACGCTCAGGATTCTACTCTAGAATCCCTCATTTCGCTCTGGATTCAAAAAAGCGCCCTCGCCGTAAAAATATAATTTTGCTCCCTAATAATACAATCTACTATTTCAATACAGTTGTCAAACATGGCGCACTTTCAGAGGCTGTAGTTATGATTCGAAAATTGAATCTTTCGCATAGGCATCTTACTTTTACACGGTCGTGACTTACTTTTACAAGCTCGACACTTACTTTTGCAGTTTAGTTTTAAATTTTCCAAGTAAATTAAAAAAGTTTAGTAGCAAGGAGTTTTCATACATAGAATATAATCGGATAGGCTTTTTACGAGGAAAAATGAATGAATCCGTACGTTTTAGCATTGAATTTCCAAAATTCTTTTAAATGGTTGTTGATTATATTTAATTACCAGTTTTAATTTAATTATTTTCAACATTTGAAAAATTGAATAGGCTGTATACGCGTAGGTACGAACCTGTTGGGAATCCAGGTAAGTTTTAGTGAAAAGCTGTTTGCTGATTCTTGTAAAAGTTTTATATTTTATGCAAAACTTAATGATAATGCACAGTCGACAGCGTGGCAAAATACAAAGAGAAAAATTATGACAGTTCGATCTGTGACATTGGTTATTTTCGTCTTAAAACTAAACTATGTCTATGGTATTGGAACCGTAAAAACCCAACATCCCCCCGCGCGTTGAAAGACTGCTTTCAACCACAATTTTCATCATCTGGTAAGGGGCATATCTTGCTGAAAGCACGACGTACCACTCCAGTAGAGGTTTTGACATCTGCCACTCTGCTTATGCCATCTGCGCCAGGAAACAAAGCAACTATGTGTCCCAGCTTCCATTTGAGAGGAGGTAAATTATCTTCCTTTAATAACACAAGGCGATCCAGCTTAAGAGCCTCCTGGTCAGAGCGCCACTTTCCTCTTTGCTGTAGCTCTGCAATGTATTCTTTGCTCCAACGAGACCAAAAGTGTTGGCGAAGCTGCTCAATTCTTTGGAATCTTGTTAAATGGGACACGGAGCTATTTGTATAGTTCGGCGCTGGCAAAGACGTCAGTGGTCGGCCAATGATGAAGTGTCCAGGTGTCAGTGGCATTAGATCATCAGGATCCGTGGATAACGGTGTAAGGGGGCGCGAGTTAAGAATTGCTTCTATTTGAACTAATACAGTGTTAAGTTCCTCGTATGTCAAATGACAATTCCCTAACACTCGTTGTAAATGAAACTTGACAGACTTGACGCTAGCCTCCCAGAGTCCGCCGAAGTGGGGGGCGTAAGGGGGTATAAAGTTAAAGTTAACACCTTCATTAGCAATGCCTTCAGATAATGAGCTGCAATTACTTTTTAAAAAATTACTGATCTCGTTAAATGCGCCAACAAAGGAAGTCCCATTATCGGAGAACCAATTCTTTGATTTTCCACGACGACTCATAAAGCGTCTAGCCGCAGAAAGAAAATTGTTACTGGTAAGGTCACCCACTAATTCAATGTGAATAGCCTTTGTAGCAAGACATATGAAAATTACAATGTAAACTTTTACAAGCCTACAGCCTCTACCCTGACGACTGGCAGATAAAAGTGGTCCAGCGTAATCAATGCCGACATTTTCAAATGGATAACCACCTGCCTGTACCCGTTTAGATGGGAGGTTTCCCATTAGAGGAGCAATTACCTTTCCTCTCATTCGATTGCATTGAACGCAGTTACGGTAGCAAAGCTTAGCTAGATTACGACCGCCAATTGGCCAGTAGTTTTCGCGAATAGATGCCAACAGTAGTTGGGGTCCTGCGTGCATAAGTCGTTTGTGCTCGTGTTTGAATATTAACTTCGTTAAAGGATGTGTGGACTGTAAAATAATTGGGTGTTTTTTATCGTAAGAAAAATCAGAATTGTCTAACCGACCACCCACGCGCATTAAAGCGTTATCATCTAAAAATACATTGAATTTATTTAACGTGCTATTTTTAGGCAGCCTTTGACTATTCATTAGCAATTGATATTCTGAGAAAGATTCTTTTTGAGAAATTTTAATAATTATAGTTAATGCATCTTGTAGCTCAGTACTTGTTAAAAAGTCATCAACGGTTTCTTTTTTGCATTTTCTAATAAATCTCAGAGCATATGCAAAAGCTCGGTTCAAACGTAAAAAATTTGAAAAACGGCTAAAATCAATCAAACTTTGCTTATATTCGTTACTTGCATGTAAAGCGACTTCTTTAGTTTCAGGGAGTGAGCTCGTATCAATACATTCGGTATTTGAGGGCCATTGAGTTTCATCATGTTTCAGAAACTCAGGGCCGGACCACCACAAGTTCGAAGCCTCCATCAAGGCTGGGTCAACGCCACGCGATATCAGGTCGGCTGGATTTTTATCAGTTGGAACATGACGCCAGGGAGTACTACCCGAAACTTCCAAAATTTCCGCGACTCGGTTTCTAACAAAAGGCTGTAATTTAATAGGCAGCATTTTGAGCCAGCCTAGCACAATCATGGAATCGGTCCAAAAAAAAGTTTTACGTACTTTGACTCGCAGCGATTTATTCACCTTTTCATACAAACGAACACTCGCTAATGCACCGCAAAGCTCGAGTCGTGGTATTGTGGTGGGCTTAAGAGGGCTCACTCTGATTTTGGCTAATAATAAGCTAACAAGAACTTCACCGCGATCGTTTGTACTTCGCACGTATACGCAACTACCATAGGCAAGTTGAGACGCGTCTGAAAAAATGTGCAAATCAATAAAGTCATGATCATCACAAACAACACGACGGTCAATACGCAGGTTGTTTAGAATGGGTAACCGTTTTGCTGTGTCTACCCAAAGCTTATACAATTCATGCGGCAACTTCTCATCCCATGACAACTTGTGAAGCCAAAGCTTCTGTAGCATAATTTTCATTGTGATTATACAGGGAGCAAGTAAGCCTAACGGATCAAAAATTTGTGAAATTACTGACAAAATAGACCGTTTTGTAGCTTCAGTTGGAATGTTACAGTTAATCTGAAAATGAAATTGATCTATCAAATTATTCCAGTATAAACCTAGGGTTTTATTACATTCCAAGGCTCCAATATTTAAATCAACAGACATCTGATTAGATTTATCTGTCATTAACAGTAGATTATTTGACTTCCACTTACGAAGAGGCATGCCAGCAGAGGCTAATTCAGTAGTTATTTTATTTTTAATATCTAAAGCCTCTTGCACAGTTTCTGCTCCTGTTAATAAATCGTCCACGTAAAAATTAAATTAAATAATTATCTCACTAATCTGTTCATCTTGACAGTCTAGGCCGACTTGTTTTAAGCACCTAGTTGCGAGAAATGGAGCACTGGCTGTACCGTATGTAACGGTATTCAGCTGAAAACATTTAATTGGCTCAGACGGATTATTCCGCCAGATAATTTGTTGCAAATGTCTGTCATCTGGATGTACGTCTACGTTTCGATACATTTTTTCTACATCACCGGCTACAATTATTTTATGACACCGAAAGCGCAATAGAATTGACAGCAAATCATCCTGCACAGTAGGCCCGACCATCAAGATATCATTAAGCGCTATATTGCTAGTGGTAGGACTGCTTGCATTGTAGACTACGCGCAATTTAGTGGTAGAGCTGCTTTCGCGCACAACTCCATGATGAGGTATGAAATATCCCAGATTGCGTAAATGATTATCGCATTCAGACATGTGTCCTAACTTTAAATACTCTAACATGAAGTCCCGGTACCGTTCACAAAATAATGCATCCCTCTTAAGTCGTTTTTCCAACGAGAAAAGACAATGTTTAGCGCGTGGCAAGGACTCACCTAGGACATCCGCTGATTGTTTCAATGGTAGCCTAACACAAAATCGACCATCTGGCAATCGCTTTGTATTTTTTACAAAATGATCCTCGCATGCTTGCTCTTCCTCAGAGTATGATGACTTAAGGCCAACCTCTTCGAGCTGCCAGAAACGCATTAAATTGGTTTCAAGATCATCATTGACAAGATTTGAGCACTTAATCGCACTAAAATTGCATTTAATACTAGGGGATACTAAGCAATGTGATACATAATTCATCGGACCAGCGACGACCCAACCGAATCTTGTCTGCCACAAAATCGGCTTGCTTCGTCCAAGAATGATTTTTTGAGAACCTAAGATATCCCAAAATAGGTCAGCGCCTATAATCATATCAACCTCGGACGGAGTGTGGAACTTAGGATCGGCTAACTTTACATCACTAGGAATATTCAATTCTGTCACTTTCATTTGGCTGCTAGGAACGTAGTCGGTAAGCGACTGCATTACAAAACAATTAATCTTTGTTTTAAAATCATCATTAAATGACTCTACATGTACTTTACAGCACTCATGAACTCGTGATGCAGAATTATTTATTCCATGTACCGATCTATTAACTTGAATACTCGGTAAGTTCAATTTTCTACTCAAACTTTTAGTCATAAGACAAGATGTGCTTCCACTGTCCAGAACTGCACGTGCAGTATATGCACAATTTTGTGCATCATACACCTTTATCAAGGCCGTTGAAAGGAGCACTTCTTGATTACGTGTCGGAACGCAAGCAGACAATGCAACACTAGTGCTTGTGCCTACCTCACCAGTTGACACGGTAGATGTGGGCAAAGTGGGTTTGTTAGAATCGTTTGAAACAACACCCGATGGAGCTCGCTTTGGGAAATCAGACTTGTGAATGAGATAGCTGTGTCTCTTTCTACAGATCTTGCAGCCATTTTTCTTGCACCGATTAGAGAAGTGATTTGGCTGGAGGCAATTGTAGCAAATTTTGTAATTTGGCAATAATTCTAACCTTTGCTCAACACTGAGATCCAGGAACTGAGGACAGTTCGACAAGTAATGGTCACCGCTACATTTTGGACACTTTTTTGATGGTGAGCTGGACGGAGATGAGTCGCTTGAAGAGTTGTTCATGCTTGAACTTACAGGTGAAGTGTTGCATACCATGCTCTTAATCTTGGAAACATTATTGTTTTGTTTAAGTGAGGAATGATGATTACGAGACAATTCTAAAGTTTCAAGTAAGTCGGCTCTATCTCTAATAAATTGAGTAAATAAACTTAACGTAATAGTCTTATTTTTATCCAGCCGACCTTTATGTTCTTCCCATTCTCGATAAGATTTAGCATCCAACTTGTGAGTCAATATGTGTATTAATAATACATCCCAGTTCTCTACGGGTTGACCTAATGACTCTAATGCTCGCAGATTCTTATTCACCTGATCAACAAGACGCTTTAATGATTGAGACGACTCTTTGTTAATAGAATCAATATTGAATAGGGCTGTAACATGATTTTGAATTAATAACCGCTTGTTGTCAAATCTTTCACAAAGTAGGCTCCAGGCTACAGAATAATTGTCAGATGAAAAGTCAACTGATTTAATAACAATAGCTGCAGTTCCCTCTAAACAAGCCCTTAAATAGTGAAATTTGTTGATGTTGTCGATATTGTCATTACAATGTATTAGACTTGTAAATGTGTCATGGAACTCTAACCAATGCTCATAGGAGCCACTAAACTTTGGTAATTGAATTGTGGGTAACTTTACCAGATTTCGATTACTACATGAGGACAGATTATCACTATGATTATCAACATCTTTAGAGTCTTTACTTAACTTTTGTTGTGATTTTGAAACTAGAGAGAAATATAGTGTTTCAAACACATTTCTCTCAGCCAGTTGCACTGACATGTCATCGACTAAACATTCTAACTTTGTTTGAATTTCATCGTAGGATTGATATAGAGATTCTATCTTACCTAAGCGTAGTTGCAGCTCATTTAGTTGACTGTGACTCATTGAGTCGCTTAAACTGTTTACATAATTGGCAAATGCTGTAAGCCGCCCTTTATAACTTGCCCGTCTCTTAATTAATTCCTTTTCCTCTCTCTCGGCCATTCTGGGAAGCGAACGACAAGTCTGGAATGTGATACAATACAGGGATTAATAATCGTGCTTTAAACTAATAAAATACCTAATTACAATGAATTATTTAGGTATTAGCCTGTGGAAACAACAACAAACAATAATATTGCAATCTATTTTACAAGACAGAACTTTAAGTTATCTCCTACTATTAATAAATGTATTTTGCAGAAATAAATAAATGTATTCTTGCAAATTCTATAGGTAGAATAACCTTTGAAATAATTTATGAATAATTATAGCTTTACACAAATTGGTAAGTACCTGAACTCGTTTAACACATAATTAGGCAAAATATACACATGAAATCTCTACAACCGGCATCCGAGCCACCGGTGGCTCCGCCTTGCATACCTACTTTTGCCTAAACCGGCACGGAGCCGCCGGTGGCTCGGCCGGTCTGAGCTATTTGAAACTGTATTTGGTATTTTCTAAGGTATGTATCTAACCAACAAGTAGATGTATGCTAATTACTGTAATAGCGGTTAAGTTCCTACTTCAAAGTTTTATAGATTTTCTACTTACTATAAACTATGCTTACACATAATAAGCTATGCTTGGAGCGTTTTTAGGTTTGTTGATTTCACAATTAACACAGCACTTGGCTTGAAGAATCGATAGATAGGTGTTGAAATCCTTGCGTGCTTGAATTATAACCTCGCTAAACTATGCTTACACATAACAAGCTATGCTTGGAGCGTTTTTAGGCGAAGTTGATTTCACAATTAACACAGCACTTGGCTTGAAGAATCGATAGGTGCTGAAATCCTTGCGTGCTTGAATTATAACCTCGCACCGGCGTATGCAGCGTTGAAGGAACTCCACTAGGGTAACAATTTTAAGCGCATACCTTGTTTCAAGTGTGTAGGTACCTATTGTGTGATATTTTGCACTATTGGTAGGTAATAATTCCATCCGGTTCGAAGGACCATGTTGGGAATCCAGGTAAGTTTTAGTGAAAAGCTGTTTGCTGATTCTTGTAAAAGTTTTATATTTTATGCAAAACTTAATGATAATGCACAATCGACAGCGTGGCAAAATACAAAGAGAAAAATTATGACAGTTCGATCTGTGACATTGGTTATTTTCGTCTTAAAACTAAACTATGTCTATGGTATTGGAACCGTAAAAACCCAACATCACCCGTAGCCTAGTTTCGTTGAAAAAAAAATATGTCCAGGTGTAAGTACGCGCCATTTGCTGAAATTTTTTATTTTTTAAGTGATAAATAATAATATATAGTTCCTGATAAGGAAAATAAAGGCTTAATAATAAGTGATAAATTGATTATATTTTTGTTAATATGAGTTCTAGTACTAATGATGAAACGGAATTAACTCCACCAGATATTTTATCTGAGGCGAAAACTGCGCAAGATGGAATTTTGCGATCGATTTGGATTTGAGCGATCTTCATTCAACCCGTGCACAGCAGCAAATTTCACTGAATTTTAGTAATTGCTCAAGCTTTACTCTCAATTTTCAGAATTAATTACTATGTACGTATTTATGTTGAAATAAACTTGTAATTCTTTGATTTGTTTATTACTATTTCCCACAACTGTATTGAAAAACGTCGTGTGATACACGGGTGTGAAGGTTATTGCAAACTCGTGACATTAAAAACCCTCACCTTCGGCTCGGGCTTATTAATGACAGCTCGTTTGCAATAACCTACTTTCCACCCTTGTATCACAATATACTATTATAGCGTTACATAGGGTTGCGATATATCATTTTAAAGATAATTAGGAATAGAGTCCAAAAATATATTTTTTTTTAATTTTTCCCCTAAAATTGACGAAATGCGGGGCTTTCAGTGGCGATTTTCTAACGTCCAAAGTTGACCTCAGAACTCTCAATTTTCTGAAAGGCTGAGCCTGAAACTTATCAATTATTTGAATTATATCCTGTACTTGAACAACAAATACTAAAATGAAACAGCTGATCCCACGGGAAACACACTAAAAAACTTTGTACCAAAAACGTTGTTAAAAGGAAACACAGCCAGCTTGAACGGTTTCGAATGACATAATCGAAATAACGCTTGACAATCATCGATGACAGTAATTAATGTTGGTCTACCCTCAAATAGCGCTCACATTACAAGCTGTCGCTCAGGTGCTGCTCCTGGAAGCTGGGCAAGAGCAGCCACGCGTGGCGCTGGTCCCAGGCATCTACAACGTCCTCGCAGGCTCCAGCTTAGACTGGAAGTACTCTTCGGAACCCAACGGGAAGAGTTGCCTCGCCTTTCCCGAAGGGAGATGTGGATGGCCTCGGTACGTAATGTTTCTTGCTACAAACATACAATACTTATCTATGCTACAAACTCATAAATTTTCTTTTGATTACTTAATAAAAAAACCGGCCAAGTGCGAGTCGGACTCGCGCACCGAGGGTTCCGTACAAACCTGTAGTAAGTTTTAAATTATTAAAAAAAAACTACTTACTAGATCTCGTACCAATTTTCGGTGGAAGTTTGCATGGTAATGTACACCATATATTTTTTTTAGTTTTATCATTCTCTTATTTTAGAAGTTACGGGGGGGGGGGGGGGGGGGGGGGGGGGGGGGGCGGGACCAACATTTTACCACTTTGGAAGTGTCTCTCGCGCAAACTATTCAGTTTAGAAAAAAATGATATTAGAAACCTCAATATCATTTTTGAAGACCTATCCAATATACGCCACACGTATGGGTTTGATGAAAAAAATTTTTGAGTTTCAGTTCTAAGTGTGAGGAACCCCCAAAATTTATTGTTTTTTTTTTCTATTTTTGTGTGAAAATCTTAATGCGGTTCACAGAATACATCTACTTACCAAGTTTCAACAGTATAGCTCTTATAGTTTCGGAAAAAAGTGGCCGTGACATACGGACGGACAGACAGACAGACAGACAGACATGACGAATCTATAAGGGTTCCGTTTTTGCCAAATTTGGCAAAAACGGAACCCTTATAGATTCGTCATGTCTGTCTGTCTGTCTGTCTGTCTGTCCGTCCGTATGTCACAGCCACTTTTTTCCGAAACTATAAGAACTATACTGTTGAAACTTGGTAAGTAGATGTATTCTGTGAACCGCATTAAGATTTTCACACAAAAATAGAAAAAAAAACAATAAATTTTGGGGGTCCCCATACTTAGAACTGAAACTCAAAAATTTTTTTTTCATCAAACCCATACGTGTGGGGTATCTATGGATAGGTCTTCAAAAATGATATTGAGGTTTCTAATATCATATTTTTCTAAACTGAATAGTTTGCGCGAGAGACACTTCCAAAGTGGTAAAATGTTGGTCCCCCCCCCCCCCCCCCGTAACTTCTAAAATAAGAGAATGATAAAACTAAAAAAAATATATGATGTACATTACCATGCAAACTTTCACCGAAAATTGGTTTGAACGAGATCTAGTAAGTAGGTAGTTTTTTTTTAATAATTTAAAACTTACTACAGGTTTGTACGGAACCCTCGGTGCGCGAGTCCGACTCGCACTTGGCCGGTTTTTTTTTGCCATTTGGCTACGGAACCCTAATAATTGACCGAGCGAAGCGAAGGTCTCTGAGTCTACTTGGGTGAATTGGCACTTGTCCGTCCGTCTGTCAGAGCCTTATAACTTCTGAATTGCTGAACGTAATAACTACAAATTTAAACATATTATGTAAACCGACGGCCTCCCGCCGAATATGGCTTAAAAAGTTATAAAAATCCTTATTTCAGGGGGGCTCTCATAGAAGCGAATGCGAAGTAAAATATTTTTTATAGCGTTAGTACATAGGGTTGCGGTATATCATTTTAAAGATAATTAGGAATAGAGTCCAAAAATATATTTTTTTTAATTTTTCCCCTAAAATTGACGAAATTGGGGGCTTTCAAAGTGGCGATTTTCTAACGTCCAAAGTTGACCTCAGAACTCTCAATTTTCTGAACTCTCAAGCCTGAAACTTGATCAATTATTTGAATTATATCCTGTACTTGAACAACAAATACTAAAATTAGATAAATATTATAAGGAAACGAAATTATTTAATTTTTAAAGTGCTTCAGTATTATTAACAGAACTTCACAATTATGTCAATAGATGGCGCTCTGTACAAGTTTATAGATACCGCGAGGTCTCAGTTCGGGGCGAACCACTAGTATAATATATCCACAAACTTAAGGAAACCAGGATTGATTCGTGAAGAACATGTTTATTTGCTCTATGATTTGCTAATTTGACTCAAATTACAAGAGCTTTATTCAATTTAGATACATGTAAAGTCTTTCTTTATTACTAGCTTTGTAAAACCGCATAATTCCTTGCCAACTGTTGAATATTCTGGGATAGCAAGTACCTATCTATGTCCATCTTTAGAACGCAAGATGATTCTGTGCCAAAATTTGTCATGTTCGACGGTTGAGGTGTGAAAATATAAATTACTAGCTGATGCCCGCGACTTCGTCCGCGTGGATTAAGGGTTTATGGTTCCAGCGGGAACTGTTTTTTCCTGAATAAAAAAGCCTATGTGTTAATCTAGACTATAATCTATCTCTGTACCAAATTTCATCCAGATCCGTTCAGCCGTTCTGGCGTGATTGAGTATCAAACATTCATTTGAGGTTTTTTGGTTGCCGCGGGAACTCTTTAAGTTTTCGGGATAATAAGTAGGTAGCCTATCTATTATTCCAGACTATAATCTACCTCTGTGCCAGAGGTCATCCAGATCCGTTCAGCCGTTCTGGCGTGATTGAGAAACAAACATTCAGTTGAGGTTTTTCAACCGGTAGCTCATGTACCAAGTTTTTCATGGATATAAATTGAGAAATGAAGGACTTCCATACAAACTTTCAAAGCCTATTTTACCGCTTTGGGGGTGGAATTTTGAAAAACTGTGACACACACACTTCTTTATTTTTTACTTAAAGCATAAATACCAAGTTTCGTTGATAAAACTTGTAAAATAACTTGAGAAATGAACGACTTTCATACAAACTATCATCCCCTATTCCACCCCTTTGGGGGTCGAATTTTCAAAAATGGTGAAAAACGTTCTTCTTTATATTTAACTGAAAGCCCAAAGGCTAAATTTCAAATTAAGGACTATCATACACTTTGGGGGTGGAGACCTGAACAATTGTGAAACACGGACTTCTTTATTTTTTATACAAAGCCAAAATACCAAGTTTCGTTGATATAACATCCCCTATTTGAGCATTTTGGGGGTTGAATTTTCAAAAACTGTGAAACACGTATGTCTCCATTTTCAACCCGCAGCTCATATACCAAGTTTCATGGCTATTACTTAAGAAATGAAGGACTTTCATACAAACTTTCAACCCTTATTTCACCCCTTTGGGGGTAGAATGTTGAAAAACTGTGAAACACGTATGTCTTCATTTTCAATCCGCAGCTCGTATACCAAGTTTCATGGCTATAACTTGAGAAATGAAGGACTTTCATACAAACTTTCAACCCCTATTTCACCCCTTCGAGGGTAAAATTTACAAAAACTGTGAAACACTTACTTCTTTATTTTTAACCGGTAGCTTGTATACTAAGTTTCATCGATATAACTTGAGAAATGACTGACTTTGATACAACTTTTCACCCCCTATTTTACCCCCTCAGGGGTAGAATTCTGAAAAAATGTGACACACGTACTTCTTTATTTTTTACCGTTAGCCAAAATACCAAGTTTTGTTGATATAACTTGTAAAAGATCTTGAGAAATGAAGGACTTTCATACCAACTTTCATCCGCTATTTCACCCGTTTGGGGGTCGAATTTTCAAATACTGTTAAACACGTATTTTTCATTTTCAACCGGTTGCTCATGTACCAAGTTTTTCATGGATATAACTTGAGAAATGAAAGACTTTCATACAAACTTTCAACCCCTATTTCACCCCCTTAGGGATGGAATTTTGAAACACTGTGACATAAGTACTTCTTTATTTTATACCGTAAGCCAAAATATCAAGTTTCGTTGATATATCATGTAAAACATCTTGAGAAATGAAGGACTTTCATACAAACTTTCAACCCCTAAATTTGTAAAAACTGTGAAACACGTATCTCTTCATTTTCAACAGGTAGCTTGTATACCAAGTTTAATCGATATAACTTGAGAAATGACGGACTTTCATACAAATTTTCAACCCCTATTTTACCGCTTTGGGGGTGGAATTTTGAAAAACTGTGAAACACAAACTTCTTTATTTTTTACTAAAAGCCTAAATACCAAGTTTCGTTGATATAACTTGTAAAATAACTTGAGGAATGAAGGACTTTCATACAAACTTTCAACCCCTGTTTTACCCCTTTGGGGGTCGAATTTTCAAAAATGGTGAAATACGTACTTCTTTATATTTAACTGAAAGCCCAAATGCTAAATTTCAAATTAAGGACTATCATACAAATTTTCAACCCCTATTTTACCACTTTGGGGGTGGAGATCTGAACAATTGTGAAACCAACCAACTGTGCGATACCGCACATAAGATAATTGAAGGAAACAAAATTACTTTGAAACTGTTAATTAAATATTAAATAAAAGAGTCAAAAACAAAGATATTAAAAATTTGCGAGTTTGCGATTGGGTTTTCTCGTCGCTTGACATGCTGTGAGCAAGTACTTAAGTGAATTGCACTTTTTTGAATGACGGGACGGGATTTTCATGGCTATAACTTGAGAAATGAAGGACTTTCATACAAACTTTCAACCCCTATTTCACCCCTTCGGGGGTAAAATTTAGGCAAACTGTGAAACACGTATTTCTTCATTTTTAACCGGTAGCTTGTATACCAAGTTTCATCGAAATACCTTGAGAAATGACGGACTTTTATACAAACTTTCAACCCCTATTTCACCCCTTTGGGGGTGGAATTTTGAAAAACTGTGAAACACGTATGTTTTCATTTTTAACCCGCAGCTCGTATACAAAGTTTCATGGATATAAATTGAGAAATGAAGGACTTTCATACAAACTTTCAACCCCTATTTCACCCCTTTGAGGGTGAAATTTTGAAAAACTGTGAAACTCGTATGTCTTCATTTTTAACCCGCAGCTCATATACCAAGTTTCATGGCTATAACTTGAGAAATGAAGGACTTTCATGCAAACTTTGAACCCCTATTTCACCCCTTCGGGGGTAAAATTTACGAAAACTGTGAAACACGTATTTCTTCATCTTCAACCTGTAGCTTGTATACAAAGTTCCATCGATATAACTTGAGAAATGACGGACTTTCATACAAACTTTCACCCCCTATTTCACCCCCTTAGGGGTAGAATTTTGAAAAACTGTGAAACACGTACTTCTTTATTTTTTACCGTTAGCCAAAATACCAAGTTTCGTTGATATAACTTGTAAAACATCTTGAGAAATGAAGGACTTTCATACCAACTTTCATCCCCTATTTCACCC
The DNA here is from genome assembly GCA_917051295.2 of Erebia ligea. Taxonomy (NCBI): domain Eukaryota; kingdom Metazoa; phylum Arthropoda; class Insecta; order Lepidoptera; family Nymphalidae; genus Erebia; species Erebia ligea. Next base: position 21,296,159 of record OU785221.1, on the reverse strand, counting down.
CTTTGAGGGTCGAATTTTCAAAAATGGTGAAATACGTACTTCTTCATATTTAACTGAAAGCCCAATTGCTAAGTTTCAAATTAAGGACTATCATACAAATCTTCAACCCCTATTTTACCCCTTTGGGGGTGGAATTTTGAAAAACTGTGAAACACGTACTTCTTTATTTCTTACCGAAAGCCAAAATACCAAGTTTCGTTGATATAACTTGAGAATATCTTGAGCAATGAAGGACTTTCATAAAAACATTCATCCCCTATTTCACTCCTTCGGGGGTGGAATTTTCAAAAACTGTGAAACACGTATTCCTTCATTTTTAACCGGTAGCTTGTATACTAAGTTTCATCGATATAACTTGAGAAATGACGGACTTTCATACAAACTTTCACCCCCTATTTCACCCCCTTAGGGGTGGAATTTTGAAAAACTGTGAAACACGTACTTCTTTATTTTTTACCGTTAGCCAAAATACCAAGTTTCGTTGATATAACTTGTAAAACATCTTGAGAAATAAGGGACTTTCATACCAACTTTCATCCCCTATTTCACCCCTTTGAGGGTCGAATTTTCAAAAATGATGAAATACGTACTTCTTCATATTTAACTGAAAGCCCAATTGCTAAGTTTCAAATTAAGCACTATCATACAAATTTTCAACCCCTATTTTACCCCTTTGGGGGTGGAATTTTGAAAAACTGTGAAACACGTACTTCTTTATTTCTTACTGAAAGCCAAAATACCAAGTTTCGTTGATATAACTTGAGAATATCTTGAGCAATGAAGGACTTTCATAAAAACTTTCATCCCCTATTTCACTCCTTCGGGGGTAGAATTTTCAAAAACTGTGAAACACGTATTCCTTCATTTTTAACCGGTAGCTCGTATACCAAGTTTCATGAATATAACTTGAGAAATGACGGACTTTCATACAAACTTTCACCCCCTATTTCACCCCCTTAGGGGTTGAATTTTGAAAAATCCTTCCTTAGTGTGCGCCTACGTCACAAAAGAAACATACTGTCAAAATTTCAAGTTTCTAACCCCAGCGGTTTAGGCTGTGCGTTGATTAGATAACGATTTTATATATATAGATTGCAGACATTCGACTATGAATATCCTGCAGCTATACCTAGTAGGTCTTAGTAAAGCTAGTAAAAAAAATTGGTTGCCTGTAAAGTCGGTATACGGGCGAAAGTTTTACGTGACAACGACTTTGAGTGGTAAAATAATTTTAATGTGAATATTCATTCGTATAGTAGGAAGAAGGATGAAATCTCTCTCACTCTCTCTCTCTCTCACTCTGTCTCTCTCGCTCTTAGGCGGGCTAACTGTGCTCGAGTGGAAGGGACGCGTGCCTTTCACTTTTTATGTCTGTCTCTCTCGCTCTTAGGCGGGCTAACCATGCCCGAGTGGAAGGGACGCGTGCCTCTCACTCGCTCTCATTGTGAGCGCATAGCGTGAGCGGAGCGTAACGCAGTTTCTTGAAGTGTCACCCGGCAAACCAATTTATAAGACGTTGTCACGTCAAAAAATGAATTAGTAAGTAAGTATAAAGATAACGTATTATGATTTTTTCTTAATTTAGAGGCAAAGGAATGGGCGGTTCGACCGCTATCAACGCGATGGCATACGTTAGGGGCAACAAAGAAGACTATGAGAATTGGGCCCGTATGGGCAATAAGGGGTGGAGCTACAAACATGTAAGTAACATAGTCCTAAGATTCTCCATTCAGACTTCAAAATTTGAAAATTTTGTATTTAATTAATTTTTTTTTTAAATAATTCGGCTAAGTACGAGTCGGATCGCACACACAGGGTTCCGTACCATCGTACAAGAATTAGCACTGTACTTTTTAAATACGGGGACCATCATTAATTTATAACTTTACTAGCTGACGCCCGCGACTTCGTCCGCGTGGTATTTTGGTTCCCGCGGGATCTCTTCAATTTTCCGAAATAAAAAGCCTATGTGTTTATTCTAGACTATTATCTATCTCTGTGCCAAATTTCATCCAGATCCGTTCAGCCGTTCTGGCGTGAAAGAGTAACAGACATCCATACATACAAACTTTCGCGTTAAAATTATATAATTATTATTTTAAAAAGAATAATAAATAGGTATTTTATATATATATACTAGCGATCCGCCCCGGCTTCGCACGGGTAGCACTAATAATCCTAATCTATATAATATAAACTATCCTATCTCTCAAGTTAGATCGAACTGCACATGGTGTGCGAATTTTATTAAAATCGGTTAAGTGGTTTAGAAGTCCATTGAGGACAAACATTGTGACACGAGATTTATATATATATAGATATATATATAGTAAGGAAGTAACGATTTTATTATCATTATTTGTTGTTATAGCGGCAACAGAAATACATACTCTGTGAAAATTTCAACTAAGTACCTATCTAGCTTTTACGGTTCATGAGATACAGCCCGCTGACAGACAGACAGGCCGACGGACGGACACCGGTGGCTTAGTGATAGGGTCTCGTTGGCACCCTTTGGGTACGGAACTCTAAAAAGATAAATGTATTTCACTTATCTACCCAATTCACCACTTTTCGAATCTTTTGTTTGCAGGTTCTTCCATACTTCATAAAATCTGAACTAAATATGAATAAATACCAAGTCGATAGTGAGTACCACGGGGGAAGGGGAGGACAGTGTGTCTCCTGGTTGCCGTACGTAGACGATCCTGCGATGATGTTGACTGAAGCTTGTAACGAAGCAGGAATACCTCGCTGCGATTTCAATGGAGCGAGCCAGGAGTGTGCCATGCAAGCGCAAACATTCACATACGACGGCGAACGTGTGTCTGCCTATGAAGCGTTCATAGAGCCTATTAGACATAAGAGACGAAATCTCTATATTGAAACGGAATCAGAAGCAACAAAGATACTTATGGATGGTAATAATGCTTATGGAATCGAATATATCAAGGGTGGCAAAAAGTATACAGCGTATGCCAACAAAGAGGTGATTCTTAGTGCTGGAGTGGTTAACACGCCAAAGCTGATGATGTTATCAGGCATAGGTCCGAAAAAACACTTGAAAAGTCTCAATATCACTGTAATAAAAGATCTAGCAGTCGGTGAAAATCTCCAAGATCATGTATCTTTTAATGGCATGTTAGTCGCATTATCAAACGCGTCTGCCACGACAGTTAGTCAAGAACAGATTTTGAGGGATGTTAATAAGTTCGCTAAAATGAAAGTCAAGAACGGTCCCCTGGCTGGACTCGGTCCGGTTATGGCCGCGTCGTTCATCAGAACGGAGCCCGACTCGATAGCACCGAACATACAATGTCAAGCGATCCCCGCCTTCTTGAGAGAAGTTCTCCAAGATCCAGTAACGGCAGAAAAAGCCGCAATCATGCCCACTGCTTACTACGACGCTGTGATACCAAGAATCATGAATATAGAACCAAAAAGTCGAGGAAAATTGTTGTTAAATAGAGAAGATCCACACGGGCCTCCGGAAATACACGCCAATTATCTGGGCGACGAGAGAGATATCGATCCTCTGATGAAAGGCATACAATTTTTGCTGTCTTTAGAAGATACGGAAGCATTTAAATCGCGCGGAGCATATTTCGTTCGAGAAAAAATGCCACATTGTACAGAACACGAATGGGGTACGGATGAGTACTTCCTTTGCTTGATCAGACAATATACTTCTACAACTCATCATCAGTGTGGAGGATGCAAGATGGGCCCCAAATCAGATAAGAAGGCAGTCGTAGACAACGAGCTTCGAGTGTACGGTGTGGAATCTCTGCGAGTGATCGACGCGTCCATAATGCCTGTTGTTATACGCGGGAACACGGAAGCCCCCACTCTTATGATCGCGGAAAAAGGCGTAGAATCCGTGATAAAATATTGGCAAAAACGTACAGATAATTACTGTTTCTAATTATATTATTATTATAAAAGTCAATGAGTTTGTATATTCAAAATTCAAGTTCGTAGAATTGTTAAAGCTTGTTTGTTTTGTTAGTTTTAAAATTATGTTATTGCAATACTTGTTCATTTCAAAATAAAGCAGTTGATTTTTTATTTTAACCTTTTCCATTGGTGGATGAGAGACTGGTCCACCTCTATGGCCAAGGCCTCCATTGGTGGATGAGAGACTGGTCCACCTCTATGGCCAAGGCCTCCAAACCCTAAGAAATCCTCATTAGTCAAGACCTACATATTTTCAGTATGAACCAGTTTGTAGTTGCACTAACGAACACCAGTAGAAATCCTGTAGGTATACGGACGGACGGACCGACGGACGGACGAACGGACGGAAAAGTGCAAATTCACTCAAGTAGACTCAGAGACCTTCGCTTGGCTTGGTCAAGCTTTTATATCTATAGATATTAAGTTGAAATTTGTATGAAAGTCCTTTGTTTTTAACCGACTTCAAAAAAAGGAGGAGGTTCTCAATTCGACTGTATTTTTTAAATTTTTTTTTTTACTGTTTGTTACCTCAGAACTTTTGACTGGGTGGACCGATTTGGATGATTCTTTTTTTATTTGAAAGCTGGTGCTTCCCGTGTGGTCCCATTTCAACTTGGTCCAGTTCTGGCAATGCATCATCATGGTTCATGCGGCTAATTGGTTAAACATTATCAAATAATTATGTTATAATAAAAGTAAAGTGTCTACGGGTCCACTACTCAAAATAAAACCTTCTCCGGTCGAGTCGCTCAATGAAGTGAACAAATATTTTACGTCAGTAGGAGAAGACTTAGCGAGTAAGACTCTTGTAAAACTAGGCAAGACAGAATCAGACCTTGCAAGTAGGGCCTTTGATCTTTCCATTTCTCCATGTTATTCATTCTCATTATATTTAACAGATTCCTTGGAGATTAAAAATATAATATCTAGCCTTAAAAGTAATAGTGCGCCAGGCTGGGACAGTATTACAGTAGAATTAATCAAACTCTGTGCAGATTTACTGGTCGATCCAATAGCCCACATGTGCAATCAAAGTTTCGTTACAGGCATCGTTCCAAATCTGTTAAAAAAAGCTATTGTAACTCCAATATTTAAAACAGGGGATAAAAACCTCCCATCAAATTATAGGCCAATTTCACTCTTACCGGTTGTTACAAAGATACTAGAGAAACTTGTTAACAAAAGACTGATGTCTTTCCTAGAGAAAAACCAACTACTGTCAGTGAATCAATACGGATTCCGATCAAATAAATCAACGGAAGATGCAGTGTTAAAGCTAACCTCCTTAGTCACCCATTACCTGGACCGGAAACAAAAGGTTGTAGGCGTATTTCTTGATCTGCAAAAAGCATTTGACACGGTTTCCATTCCAATTTTGTTATCTCGCTTAGAAAACTGTGGAATAAGAGGAATAGCGCACAAATGGTTTTGCAATTACCTAACGAATAGAACCCAACAAGTAAGAGTGGAGGGATGCTTAAGTGATACGTATTCCTGCTCCTATGGAGTCCCACAAGGCAGCACCTTAGGCCCTACACTATTTTTAATTTATATCAATCAATTATGCAATGCCCAACTTAACAACGCTGATATTATCATGTTTGCTGATGATACAGTACTCTTATTTCACGGTTCCACATGGAAAGATGTTCACGAGTATTCGGAAATAGGCTTAAGTAAAGTAACCGCATGGTTAGAACATAGTCTTCTCTCCCTTAACACCAGTAAAGCTAAATATATTTGTTTTAGTAAAACTAAGAGTGCAAGACCCCCAAAGGACTTTAAAATACGGGCACACTGTTACCCCTGCAATCAGAATATATACTTCAATTGCAACTGTAACTCGTTACTGGTAGTAAATACAGTTAAATATCTCGGAGTAACTATAGACGACAACCTGAACTGGGCTCCACACATATCCAATACCAGCATGCGCATTAGAAAACTCATATACATTTTTAAAACCCTACGCGCAGTTTGCAGTACTGACATGCTAATCAAATTGTATAAAACCCTCGGAGAATGTATCATCAGCTACTGCATATGCGCCTGGGGTGGTGCTTCTAAAACGTATATGTTAGAAGTTGAAAGAGCACAACGTGCCTTGCTTAAGGTTATGATGAGTTATCCGTTTACTTTTCCAACAACCCAATTGTACGACATAATATGTGAGGTACTGTCAGTAAGGAAACTGTTCATTTATCAGACTTTAAGAAGATATCACAGTAATACAGTGCCTTTCCTACCCCCGAATACGAAGAGAATCGATAGATGTCCAGTTCCTGCTGTAAAAAGTAGTTTTGCTCGTAGGCATTATGATTTCCTAGCCCCATTCTTGTATAACATATTAAAAAAGGTACCCTAAAAGTCATGACCAAAAGAGAAATAAAAACTTACATTAGAACATGGCTTAAAAACTATGATTATGAAAATACAGAGAAACTTTTTCCAAAGAATATTTAAATCGGAACACACACACACACACACACACACACACACACACACACACACACACACACACATACTTGCTCTTGAATTATTTATTAATAGTTAGTCTTATATCTGTCTATTTATTTTATTTTTGTGTTTATTGCGTATATTTTATTAAACATACTGTATATATTTGTCAACTATGAATTATTGTTTGTTTATAGAGTGGGAAGACACTGTCTCCTGTAACACAGTTTTTACTACCTCAGGAGGCAGGGTTTCATACAATTGAAATTTTGTAATCAGTTTTGGCAAATAAAGATTTATTATTTATTATTATTTATAACTAGTGGTTCGCCCCGAACTGAGACCTCGCGGTATCCATAAACTTACAGAGCGCCATCTATGTGAAGTTCTGTTAAAAATAGTGAAGCTCATTAAAAATTAAATAACTTCGTTTCCTTATAATATTTATCTAATTTTAGTATTTGTTGTTCAAGTACAGGATATAATTCAAATAATTAATCAAGTTTCAGGCTCAGCCTTTCAGAAAATTGGGAGTTCTGAGGTCATCTTTGGACGTCAGAAAATCACCACTTTGAAAGCCCCCCTTCTATGAGAGCCCCCCTGAAATAAAGATTTTTATAACTTTTTAAGCCATATTCGGCGGGAGGCCATCGGTTTACACAGTATATTTAAATTTGAAGTAATTACGTTCAGTAATTCAGAAGTTATAAGGCTCTGACAGACGGACGGACGGACGGACAAGTGCCAATTCACCCAAGTAGACTCAGAGACCTTCGCTTCGCTCGGTCAATAAATTAAATTATTTTTTACTTTTTAGTGTTTGTGGTTTTTGAAGTCGGTTTTTATTAGGGTTCCGTACCCAAAGGGTAAAAAAAACCGGCCAAGTGCGAGTCGGACTCGCGCACCGAGGGTTCCGTACAAACCTGTAGTAAGTTTTACGATTTATGACGTATTAAAAACAAGACGAAATGAACCGCAAAACTAACTTTGTTTGTAGAGGTTTATTGTTAATATCAACAAATTACGTTTGTTGTATGGGAGCCCCCCTTTAATATTTACTTTATTGATATTTAATTATTTATTTTGAAAGGTAATATACAAGTTAATATTCTGTGAAAATTTGAACCGTCTACCTGTTACCGTTTTTAATATTGAGCAAAAAAATACGAAAAAAACACGTTTATTGTATGGGGACCCCCCTTAATATATATATTTTTTTAATTTTTAGTATTTGTTGTTATAGCGGCAACGGAAATACATCATTTGTGAAAATTTCAGCTTTCTAGCTATCACGGTTTATGAGATACAGCCTGGAGACAGACAGACAGACAGACAGACAGACAGACAGACAGACAGACAGACAGACAGACAGACAGACAGACAGACAGACAGACAGACAGACAGACAGACAGACAGACAGCGGAGTCTTAGTAATAGGGTCCCGTTTTTACCCTTTGGGTACGGAACCCTAAAAACGGGACCCTATTACTAAGACTCCGCTGTCTGTCTGTCTGTCTGTCTGTCTGTCTCCAGGCTGTATCTCATAAACCGTGATAGCTAGAAAGCTGAAATTTTCACAAATGATGTATTTCCGTTGCCGCTATAACAACAAATACTAAAAATTAAAAAAAAATATATATTAAGGGGGGTCCCCATACAATAAACGTGTTTTTTTCGTATTTTTTTGCTCAATATTAAAAACGGTAACAGGTAGACGGTTCAAATTTTCACAGAATATTAACTTGTATATTACCTTTCAAAATAAATAATTAAATATCAATAAAGTAAATATTAAAGGGGGGCTCCCATACAACAAACGTAATTTTTATTTTTAATACGTCATAAATCGTAAAACTTACTACAGGTTTGTACGGAACCCTCGGTGCGCGAGTCCGACTCGCACTTGGCCGGTTTTATTTTTTTTTTGAAATTTTTTTTAAGTTAGAGACATTAAAATTGGCATTTAAGTTTTAACCGACTTCCAAAAAAGGGTTCTCAATTCGGCGCGTATCTTTTTTTTTAGGGTTCCGTAGCCAAATTTGGCAAAAACGGAACCCTTATAGATTCGTCATGTCTGTCTGTCTGTCTGTCTGTCCGTCCGTATGTCACAGCCACTTTTTTCCGAAACTATAAGAACTATACTGTTGAAACTTGGTAAATAGATGTATTCTGTGAACCGCATTAAGATTTTCACACAAAAATAGAAAAAAAACAATAATATTTGGGGGTCCCCATACTTAGAACTGAAACTCAAAAATTTTTTTTTCATCAAACCCATACGTGTGGGGTATCTATGGATAGGTCTTCAAAAATGATATTGAGGTTTCTAATATCATTTTTTTCTAAACTGAATAGTTTGCGCGAGAGACACTTCCAAAGTGGTAAAATGTGTGTCCCCCCCCCCCGTAACTTCTAAAATAAGAGAGTGATAAAACTAAAAAAAATATATGATGTACATTACCATGCAAACTTCCACCGAAAATTGGTTTGAACGAGATCTAGTAAGTAGTTTTTTTTTAATAATTTAAAACTTACTACAGGCTTGTACGGAACCCTCGGTGCGCGAGTCCGACTCGCACTTGGCCGGTTTTTTTATGTATGCCTGTGCAGTGTGCATACGAGTAGGTAAGTATATCCGTGGTTCCTAAACCGATTTGAAAAAAAAAATTCAGTGGTTAAAGGAAGCTCGCGAGGAGGTCCCATAATAAATTCTGACTCCAAATCCTCAATCCTGATGCTGTAGGTGTACCGTACTACATCAAATCCTCAATCCTGCAGCATCAGGGTTGGGGAGTTGGGACTTGAGTTTAATTATGAAGTCGTTGCTTGACAACTATAATATGAATTGTCCACCACCTCGATCCGGTGGATTCAGTTTTTCGTAATCCATTGTCCTTCCACGAGATATAATACAACCTTTCTATGTATACCAAATTACATCAAAATCGCTTGAAAAGATGGACCGTTAAAGCGTAGCAGACAGACAGACAGATACACAGATTTTCGCATGTATAATACTTATTAGTGAGTATGGATTTACTCAAAATATACATCTTAATAATTAGTAGAAAAGTATCCTATTTTATCTTAATAACTTAAAATCTTAGTTATTTGGAGAAGCATTGCAGTAGATTATCTAAGATTAGATGTAAGTACCTACTTTATATGCATTTTTGTTGCGTTGTTTTATTAGAGTAATTATGTTAGGGTTGCTGTTCTGTGACTTCGATGGCCCCTCCCGTCTCTTTGAGGTTGCCGAAAAAAACCGAATTGCACCAATTGCATAATAAAGTATAGCTTATAACTACCTATACATAATTATCCGGATAAACTCACGTGTTCTGTCAGAAAAATGCCCTTTACTAGGCCGCGTCGCGCGAATAGGCTCATGAATAAGGGCCCCGAACGGGTTCGAAACTAGTCGGGCATTTTTCAGACAGAACACGTGAGTTTATCCGGATATTATGTATAGTTATAATGAATATCACTCACGATAGTTTAAACTTTAAACGTTAAAAAGTACTTAAAGCTTTTCCACACGTACAAGTTTTTTTACCTGTTTTAGCCAGCAACACTTTACAATGCTGCCGACAAAAACAGGAAAAAAAGCTTGTAAAGCTTTATTGACAGAAGGATAAGATAAGATATTATAGTAGATTTTTCATCAAGGGACTAAAATGAGCCATTTCATACGAGATGTTTAGTTTAACGAGCGTAGCGAGGTATGCTATAGTGTCGAGTAGAATGGCTTTTAGTCCCGTGGTAAACACTCTACTTTTCACTTCGATTGCGAGAAAATAAAATAAATAACGATTTTTAATTATTTCTTTGCCATTCATGAATAAGATCTTTGACCGAGCGAAGCGAAGGTCTCTGAGTCTACTTGAGTGAAATGGCACTTGTCCGTCCGTCCGTCCGTCCGTCTGTCAGAGCCTTATAACTTCTGAATTACTGAACGTAATTTACTTTAAATTGAAATCTAATATATAAAATTTCCATGTCACAATGTTTGTTACCGTACTCCTCCGAAACGGCTAGACCGATTCTTATGAAATTTTTTATGCATATTCAGTAAGTATGAGAATCGGCTACTATCTATATTTCAAACCCCCACGCGGACGGAGTCGCGGGCATCAGCTAGTATAATATAAACCAATGGCCTCCCGCCGAATATGGCTTAAAAAGTTATAAAAATCTTTATTTCAGGGGGGCTCTCATAGAAGCGAATGCGAAGTAATAGTTATTTGTTATACAAGAGTGAAAAGTTGTTTTTTAACCGCGTGCTCAATTTTAGACCTTCGCTTCGCTTTAATGAGCTTCAGTATTTTTAACAGAACTTCACAATGATGTCAATAGATGGCGCTCTGTAATAGTTTATGGATACTGCGAGGTCTCAGTTCGGGGCGAACCACTAGTATTATAAATGCGAAAGGGTGTGTGTCCGTCTGTCTGCTACGCTTTCCCGGCCCATCTTTTCAACCGATTTTGCTGAAATTTGGTATAGAGGTAGGTTATATCCCGGGGAAGGACATAGGCAGCATTTATCCCGGAAAATTAAGGAGTTCCCGCGGGAATCAAAAATCCTTAATCCACGCGGACGAAGTCGCGGGCATCACCTATGTAGTACTTTATAATAAAGTAATTAAAATGATTCGTGGTTCGTTCACGGAAAGGAAGATTATTGTATTACGGAACACTGCTTAAGAACAACTTGCACTTTACTTGGGTCATAAAAATTCTTTGTTATATTACGATAACGATACTGTAACATTTTATAATATTATTATTGTGTACAGTGGAATTAACAACATGTTACATTTAATTAATCCACAGATATAAAAAGAAAGAAATGAAATTGTGCAAGTATTGTACCTACTGGGTAAGACGGGCCGGCCATCCCAGAGACACATAATATCCGTGGAAAAGTGGCCCTGGGTCTGTGAGCGTTAACTGCAGTTCGGGATTTTCAGGTCAGAAGCATTTATTATTTATAGACGATGCCCGCGACTCCGTCCGCGTGGATTGAGGTTATTCGGTTCCCGCGGGAACTCTTTAATTTTCCGGGATAAAAAGTAGCCTATGTGTTATTATAGACTATAATCTATCTCTGTGCAAAATCAATCAAAAAAACAAACATCCATCCAAACATTCGCATTTATAATCTTACTAATATTATAAACGCGAAAGTTTGTTAGTATGGATATTATGGACGTTTGTTACTCTTTCACGCCCCAACGGCTGAACCGGATCTGGATGAAATTTGGCACAGAGATAGATTATAGTCTGGAATAACAAATAGGCTACTTTTTATCTTGGTAAATTGAAGAAATCCCGCGGGAACCAAAAAACCTCAATCCACGCGCACGAAGTCGCGGGCATCAACTAGTAGGTATCTTAATAATAGACAAGTTGAATAGGAATTATTCTTGCCTTAAACCTTACTTTTCTTTTAGTTGGAATGAATAAATTCATTTACAATTTCATCCAAGTTCGTTCAGCCGTAATTGTGGTCTGCTTGAGTAACAAACATCCATTCATCCATCCATTCATCCATCCATCCAAACTTTCGCATTTATAGGTAGGTAATATTTGTGGGAATATAAATTATAAACCACAATAGACCTTTGAAAATATTTATTGACTTGTTCAGACAAAATAGCTGCCCTTAAATTAACTAGTGGTTCGCCCCGAACTGAGACCTCGCGGTATCCATAAACTTGTACAGAGCGACATCTATTGACATCCTTGTGAAGTTCTGTTAAAAATACTGAAGCTCATTAAAAATTAAATAATTTCGTTTCCTTATAATATAAATCTAATTTTAGTATTTGTTGTTTATGTACAGGATATAATTCAAATAATTGATAAGTTTCAGGCTCAGCCTTTCAGAAAATTGAGAGTTCTGAGGTCAACTTTGGACGTTAGAAAATCTCCACTTTGAAAGCCCCCCATTTCGTCAATTTTAGGTGAAAAATTTAAAAAAAAATATTTTTGGACTCTATTCCTACTTATCTTTAAAATGATATACCGCAACCCTATGTAACGCTATAAAAAAATATATTTTACTTCGCATTCGCTTCTATGAGAGCCCCCCTGAAATAAAGATTTTTATAACTTTTTAAGCCATATTCGGCGGGAGGCCATCGGTTTACTTATTATATTTAAATTTGAAGTAATTACGTTCAGCAATTCAGAAGTTATAAGGCTCTGACAGACGGACGGACGGACGGACAAGTGCCAATTCACCCAAGTAGACTCAGAGACCTTCGCATCGCTCGGTCAATAAACCATAACAGCATTAAATTAGAGCTCAATTCCGTGTACCCATTCTTATACGTTTAGGTAGGTATATACGATACTCTAACGTATAAGAGTGGATACACGAAATTGAGCTCTAATAAAATGTATTTATGGTATATTTTACTTTGACGACAAACTTACCGTTTTGATCGGCCATTCTTACATGATTGGGGGGCTGATTGCTGCCCAATGCCGACTGGCTACTCGTATTATTGAAAGAAATGCAGCGCTGATTTTCAGCCTGAACCCATTCAGGTGACACCAAGGAAAAAAACTACGTAGCTGCAAGCTAGTAGAATACTTAAAAACTATAATAGCTTTATCTATCTATCTATCTAATCTATCTTTATTGGGTATGGCTATGGACTATAATGATGATTAGTGCTACCCGTGCGAAGCCGGGGCGGACCGCTAGTTTTAAATATTTATGTTTGCAATCGAATAATATTAAGTAGGCGAAGTAGGCTGATGCCCGCGACTTCGTCCGCGTGGATTGTTTTTCGGTTCCCGCGGGAACTTTTTAATTTTCCGGGATAAAAAGTAGCCTGTGTGATATTCCAGATTATAATCTATCTCTGTGCCAAATTTCATCCAGATCAGTTTAGCCGTTGGAGCGTGATCGACTAACAAACATCCATACATCCATACATCCATCCAAACTGTCGCATTTATAATATTTATTTGATGAAACTAACAGGGCACGTGGATATTACTTTTGGGAGATCCTCTATTTAATAATCACTAAAATAGTACATTGTTCACCGAGGGGAGAAAGTGACCGATTACTAACGAGGGTGTAGTTTGAGGCCCGAGGCGTAGCCGAAGGGCCGCAATACACGCGAGGTAGGAATCGTACTTTCTCCCGAGTGATACATAGTGCTTTATACTACACCTGCGAGGAAAATAAGCGATAATTAGTGATTAAACGAACTTACAAAGGTTTAGGTTAATAGTTAATACTTAGTCTTTAATTAGGTTAGGCTAGCTAGCTTTAATTTCTATTGTATTGTTTTCAATAAATTTTTGAAAAAAAAAAAAAAGTGAAGTTCTATCATAATTATACGAGTCGCTTCATTCGAAGCTTCACTATCACAACTAGAAGTTAGGGTAAGGTTGCCACTATTGGACCACTTAACTTTAAACTGCCATAACATCAAAAGTATGAGAGTATATGGATATATGACTCATCAGTTTCTTAGGGCTTATACTCAGGTACTCACAACTATGATTTTAGATTTTTTACTTTGAGCATAAATACACATATTACAAAAAAACATTTTTGGGATGGTTTCCTTGTATGGACCACTGTTTCCTTGATTGAACCACCTAGTTGCTATAATCGGACTTAGGAAGTTTTATCGACTGGTCCATTCATTGCACCCAAGGAGTTTTAATAAATAAAAGGCTAGATTATTACTAAATTCAGTCTTTTTAATTGAACAGTCAACTAATAATCAACAGCTATAACAACTTTTACCATATATTTTTAAGTTATGAATAACTAGCAAATAGTCACCGATTTTTAATTGTACATTGTGGGTCCATCTTCCATTAACCACTTAACAAATAAAAAAATTTAACTACACACCAATTAACACATTTTAACAAAAATAAAACAGTAATTCTTATAAACTTGTAATATAAAAAAATTATTAAAGATAAATTTTAAGTTTTTATTGTCTGCAAATCTTCTTTTTATTATTATTATTATTATTATTGTATTCTTTATTGCATACAAGAGACATAGAAACATATACAAACAAAGAAGCTTAATCATAGTGAAGCGTGCAAAGGCGGTCTTATCGCTAAAGCGATCTCTCCCAGACAACCTTTGGTGATCGGAAAGGCGAAAACAGGGGTTGTGTGGCATTGTGTGGCAATCAATTTAGTTTTTATAGATTAGGATAGACTACATAAACACTACATACTAATAATACACATATAGATATCTACCATAAATAACTAATAATTATTTATACATAATATATATAATATACTACATTCTACTCCATTACATAGATAGATAGTAGTTTTTCAGACAACGTTTGAAGATATGTAGCGATTTTGCCTGACGTATGTCAGCAGGGAGAGAATTCCACAACTTGACACAATTCTTCGTGAAAGAGAACTTCGTACGGCTGGACGGCATCTTCAGCTTATTGTCGGTGCAGGAACGAAGAAAGAACTGGCTATCCTGACCGAGATAGCTAAAACGTTCTATAATGTTGCTTTTGGCACACCATAATATATCCTGCTAGCTTACTCAAAGCTAACAACGCTAATTTCATGCTGCCTTCATTCCAGTTATAATACTGGCCTCGTTTTGCCATCCTAAAACAAAAAAAAAGTTTAAGTGACGACAAAAACTTAGTTCCTTTGATTGGACCGGTTCAACGAAAGAAACTTGCATGAGTTCATTCATGGCAACTCACTGTGATCCCAATCAAACCATAACTTTTAAAAAAGTATATAATTTTTGTGACATGTTATTAATAGGTTAGCTGAACGAATAAATATGCAATCCTACTGAAAATAATTGGGTAGAAATACCTTAAAAATCTGTACTTACATGGTAAAGAATGACGCACAAATTTTATATCGGGAGCTCGTAAAACACACCGACGTACGTCATTCCTCAACGAAGCCTGCGGCGACACTGAGGGTTGAGGGGCAGGGTGCGGGGTCCAATAGCTAGCGTCTCGTCAATAACGACGATTTTTAGGACTGTTTAATTTCAAGAAATCTAAGTGGTCCAAACAAAGCACTGGTCCAATGATTGCAACCTTACCCTACATTTTGAGGATTATTTCAATATAGATTTCGATATCGACAATCGAAATCGATATCGACAATCGACATCGATACCGACAATCGAGAAGGATATCGACAATCGACATCGATATCGATATCGATTATCAATATCGGAGATATCGACTTTTGACCATATTATGTTACTTTTCTATGTCAAATATGGTGAAGCTGCTTCTAATATTATGTTTCCTTAATGTAAGACATATCCAAATTCTCAACGTCCATACCATAATATTTACTTATAACTAAAAAAACACAGCGCGTTAGAAATGGATTTTCATACATTTTCTCCCCGCTTAGCACGTTAGAAATTAAATTTCATACATCTTTTCCTCCCGCATATTTGGTTTGCAATGACGTACTTTCTACCTCGTTTTGACAAAAGCAAGAAGGTACTTTTTCTCAAACATGCTTGGAAATTTGAGCATTATTTTGACAACCTTCTTCGAGATAAATCGAAATTGCTGTACTGGCCAAATACATGCGAGCAGCGGCCTTCTAAAGTTGTATGAAAATCCTTATCTGTCGTGGTTTAGCGGCCAAATAAATTACATAGTAAATTCATATCTGTCGTGTAGTTTAAAAATGGAACGATCTTTTACTCTGAAACACGGCAACCAAGGAGGTAACTTATCAAAGGTTTTATTTAAATTTCGAACTAGCTTGCAAAATAGAAAGCTGTTTATTAAAAAAAAAAACAAATGAACACTTTGACGCGGGAAAAATTATTATTGTTCGTTGTTCGTCATTGATTTTGAAATGTATTTGACAAAATGAGTTCAAGTGAAGACAATGAGCGTGATGAACTTACTTTAACGCCACCTGAAATTCAAGAGGCGGCAAGAGCCGTAATAGAAAACTTGTTACCGCCAAAATCTAAAGAAATATATTATTTGAAAACCTAAGTATGAAAATTTTTTTCAATGGAAGAATGAAAGAATATCGAAATCCTTATCCGAAAAATAAAAAGTTCTGTCTAGGTACTACTTAGTTTTAATTTCCACGCATTATTTGAGAAAAGTACCTACTATACAAGCCTTGGCCACAACTAGGCATTGATGGACTTACGTATGTGTGCCTCGCCTAGGCTTCGCCTCGGCCCACATTTACACGTTCGTCCTTCCTGTTTTGCTGGCCGCTGCAGTAATATACTATTCTCAAACATGCTTGGAAATTTAAGCATTATTTTGACAACCTTCTTCGAGATAAATCGAAATTGCTGTACACATACATGCGAGCAGCGGCTGGGTAAAGTTGTATGAAAATCCATATCTGTCGTGGTTTAGCGGCCAAATAAATTACATAGTAAATTCATATCTGTCGTGTATTTAAAAAAAAACCGGCCAAGTGCGAGTCGGACTCGCGCACCGAGGGTTCCGTACAAACCTGTAGTAAGTTTTACGATTAATGAATTTAATGAACCGCAAAACCAACTTTGTTTGTAGAGGTTTATTGTTAATGTCAAAAAAACTATGCTAGTTAGAGCGTTGGTTTTATTTTTCCTGTAAAATATACATAAGCTTCTATTGACCATAATTATTTCAGATTTTTCAATTGGTAAACTTCGGAGATAAGGGCGGGGAACGGTATTTTTTTCGACATTTTGCCCGATAAATCAAAAACTATTATGCATAAAAATAAATAAAAATCTGTTTTAGAATGTAAAAGTATAGCCCTTTCATATGATATCCCACTCAGTATAGTTATCATACTTTGAAATTTCAAAACCCCGATTTTCCCCCTTTTTTAATTAAACTTAAAATAATTTTCGATTTTTTTTAATTTATAGATATTAGGCCACTATTATACACAACTATTCCAAATTTCATGTCGATAGCTTTAATAGTTACTGAAATAATCGACTGTGACAGACGGACGGAGAAAGTCGCACCGCACCATAAGGGTTCCATTTTTACCATTTTGGTACGGAACCCTAAAAATGGAACGATCTTTTACTCCGAAACATGGCAACCAAGGAGGTAACTTACCAAAGGTTTTATTTAAATTTCGAACTAGCTTGCAAGTTGCAAATAGAAAGCTGTTTATTGAAAAAAAAACAAATGAACACTTTAACGCGGGAAAAATTATTGTTTCTCGTTGTTCGTCATTGATTTTGAAAGGTAGGTATTTGACAAAATGAGTTCAAGTGAAGACAATGAGTGTGATGGACACTTAGTTTTAATTTCCGCGCAATATTTGAGAAAAGTACTATACAAGCCTTGGCCACAACTAGGCACCGATGGACTTACGTATGTGTGCCTCGGCTTCGCCTCGGCCGCCTGTTTTGCTGGCCGCTGCAGTAATGTACTATTATTTGAATACTTGTCAAATACCCAATTGTCGGTTTTCAGTTCACCATGCAGGTATGGCAGCCATATAACCTATCCGCAGTGTGTACGCCGACGTCACAGATACCGGGATGCGACTTCGGCCTGGTGTACCTCAGCCTCCTGGTCCAGCTGTACGGCGGCTCCGTCGATCAGAACAAGCAGGACGCGTGCGACAGGGAAGCCGAGCCCGGACCGAAGGATGGCAAGGAGTATGACTTCATAGTGGTGGGCGCCGGCGCGGCGGGCTGCGTCGTCGGCAACAGGCTCACCGAGAACCACAACTGGAAGGTAAATGATTATCATTGACCGAGCGAAGATGTCTTTGTGTATACTAACACTAAAATTTTCTTATTGAATCGAAGCAGGCGTTACTTTGCGGAAGTCCATGATAATGAATGAACGAGAAGTTTAATTCGCTATAATCCCCCACAGTAGACAAATCTATGTGGTACAGTGCGTGTCCTTCACCAATAGCATGCGAACACCCACCACCCAGCAATTCGCACCGGCACAGCACTACACCACACAAATCTTCCAAATCACACTCAACGTACTCTCAATTGTAAGACAACTGTAAGACACTCTCAATTGTAAGACTACAATCGTGCATTGTCGAGTCAACATCTCCTGAGGATGCTCCGGTTTCGGAGTGAAACGTACTTATGTTGAGAGTTTATAGTTTATAGTTTCGGAAAAAAGTGGCTGTGACTGCAGGCAGACAGACAGACAGATATGACGAATCCATAAGGGTTCCGTTTTTAGGGTTCCGTAGCCAAATTTGGCAAAAACGGAACCCTTATAGATTCGTCATGTCTGTCTGTCTGTCTGTCTGTCTGTCCGTCCGTATGTCACAGCCACTTTTCTCCGAAACTATAAGAACTATACTGTTGAAACTTGGTAAGTAGATGTATTCTGTGAACCGCATTAAGATTTTCACACAAAACTAGAAAAAAAACTATAAATTTTGGGGGTCCCCATACTTAGAACTGAAACTCAAAAAATTTTTTTTCATCAAACCCATACGTGTGGGGTATCTATGGATAGGTCTTCAAAAATGATATTGAGGTTTCTAATATCATTTTTTTCTAAACTGAATAGTTTGCGCGAGAGACACTTCCAAAGTGGTAAAATGTTGGTCCCCCCCCCCGTAACTTCTAAAATAAGAGAATAATAAAACTAAAAAAAATATATGATGTACATTACCATGCAAACTTCCACCGAAAATTGGTTTGAACGAGATCTAGTAAGTAGTTTTTTTTTAATAATTTAAAACTTACTACAGGTTTGTACGGAACCCTCGGTGCGCGAGTCCGACTCGCACTTGGCCGGTTTTTTGCCATTTGGCTACGGAACCCTAATAATAGTCTACTGATAGATAGTACTTACAGATGTCTATGAACGTAAAGATGAGCGCGCATCTAGACATGCTCGCCGCAGGAGCCGCAAGCACTGCACAAGTTTATGGATACCGCGAGGTCTCAGTTCGGGGCGAACCACTAGTAATATTAGTATGGTTATGTACCACACGATAGTGTCGCCTACTTCTTTTTAAAGTTTTTCACACCACATGCTCGACAATGCCGAATTAGGACATATTATAATATTATGTCATGTAAACCTTATCGAAAGCAAGACATTATATCTCTTGGCTTTAGCCGGGTTATAATGTTCTATTGAATTTCATTATAACCCGCTGGTCAATAATGTGATTTTCACTTTCATAATTCTTATTGTAATCAGCCCGTTGATTTGATGAAGCAGACAAGGAAACACAATCTAGAATCATACCGTATTTATTAATTCCAATACGTAATAATATAATAACATTTCCTAGACATTTATTGTTCAATTAAATGATAACATTTGCTAATTTATCCACCGTTACTTATTACAATTTATTCAGGTAATGTGATTAAGTTAATATAACGTAAAATTCACTTAGCGATATAAACAATCAGCAATTGAGCAAAACTGGAAATACTTAAATCTACACAAATTATTGAAAGGCGATACAATAATACTTATACTGAACACTTGATCTTGTGGTGTAGGTATAGACCAGGGTAGAAGCCTTTAAAAATAATAAAAAGTGAAAAAAAATAATAGTTGGATGAAACCCATTAGGAAAGGAGGGGAATATTATAAAAATGAAAGGAAAAATAATTTACGGGCGATCTGAGGTCGGGAAGGGGATGGAGGGGGGTTTTAAGGGTAAAAAACGGTTTTTCTCGATTTCCGGCAAAACTAAAAGTCCTATCGAAAAAAAGTCAAATGGCAAAGTTGTAGGTAATAAAAAGATCTAAAACTTTTGTATTTTCACTTTTTTCACATAACCTCAAAATTTATGTGAAAAATACAAAAACCAAGTTTTTGATTTTTTATTTTTATCTTTTACAAATAATTTTTTTTTAACGAAATTTGGTGAAAACTTACACTTTTATGTCCCAAATACGCTGTAATTTATTTGAGTAAAAATATTTATTTTTTCACCTTATTTTGAATTAATATCGAAAAAGCACCCTAATTTTCAATCGAAAATTCACCCGTCAAAATATCAGCTTTTTTCAAAAAGTTGGTATGTTTTCTGTTAGTTGAAATCTCTACTTTCCGATGGTGAAAAAAAATATATATATGTTACTATAGTAAATCTTCTCAGAAAATGCAAAAATCGAAAATCGAAAACTCGAATTCGAATTTTTTTTTTTAATTATTATAAATCATTTTGAGCTATTTATTAAAATTTACACTTTAATTACTCGAAAAACGTTAGATTACATGTTAAATTGATTAAAAAAAAATTGCAAATCAAAATATACTACTATAATTAACAAACAAATAAGTTAATAAAATTAATATTTATGTAATCTAACGTTTTTCGAGTAATTAAAGTGTAAATTTTAATAAATAGCTCAAAATTATTTATAATAATTTAAAAAAAAATTTCGAATTCGAGTTTTCGATTTTCGATTTTTGCATTTTCTGAGAAGATTTACTTTGATTTTTTTCGATAGGACTTTTAGTTTTGCCGGAAATCGAGAAAAACCGTTTTTTTACCCTTAAACCCCCCCCCCCCCCCATCCCCTTCCCGACCTCAGATCGCCCGTAAATTATTTTTCCTTTCATTTTTATAATATTCCCCTCCTTTTCTAATGGGTTTCATCCTACTATTATTTTTTTTGGTTTTAAAAATTATCGACCCTGGTCTAGTAACCACAAGCTCTGCTGAAGTTGGAATAAATCACTAAACTTTTTAGGTAACACTAAGAAAACACTTCACTCAAGAGCGCCCTCTTGCGTCAGCGCTGCCACCATAGCAAGTCGAATTGGCGCGCTACGACAGCGCTGCCAACGTCAGTTCTGCCAACTACCGTGCACAGATAATGTACACAGCTAAGGGCGACAACATTATTGCTTTGTCCATAAAGTCTAATTTCGCTAAACAGAATGTGTTCTAAGCGGGCGCGGCCAACTCGATTTTCGAAAACCGAAGCCGTGGCCCACTAGGGGTGCGTTCCGAAATACACTGAGAGCACTGAAAGTCCCCAGTAAAGAGCACTGCCAGTGCTCGCAGTGCTTATAACGGAACACACACTAGATTCGCACTGAGACGAACTACATTTGTTTGTCAAATCGAGTAGGCCACGCCAGCTGAAAGAAGTTGCTATAGCCGTAGCTAGTAGTACCTTTAGAAGATTCTATAAATATTTCAAAAAAAAAATATCAAAAATGTCGAGTGATGAAAGTATTTTGACTCCAGAAGCTATTAAATTAGATGCCATAGGCATTGTCAATAATCTACTCCCAGAAAAGTCAAAGGAAAAATACCTGAAAGCCTATAAAGATTTTGACACATGGCTATCTGCAGAAGGCGCAAAGTCTGTGTCTGAATCAGTGCTTCTGGTCTATTTTGAATATTTATCAGCTACAAAGAAGTCAAAGATACTTACAACACAAAACGTGGAAACTTTTTAGAATGAAGCTCCCGACCACAGTTTTCTTGCCAGAAAAGTGAGTACAACCTATTACGGAACAACTCGACCCTCAAACACAAGTGTCCGAAGCCTCAAGAACACAACTCAAATAAACTCTGGCTCAACGTACCAAATAAAAATAAAACGTTATCTTTCCATAATTGGACTAATGTCTCCAAAATAATATCAATTTGCACTTTTAATTTGCTGTAGTAAACACTATCTACTAAGCCTGGTTTTGGAACGTTAGTTCCATAAGGGACGATGCGGTTGGGAAATTAGACGGCAAAAAACGTCCGTACCGAGCGTAAGCTTTTTATGTAATGTATATTCGAAATTAAACCTTAACTTGAAATAATTAAAGTTTAACTTCGAATGTCTGCGAAAATGCGTTGAGTGGGATGACGCATCTAAGAGGCTTTTGAAAAAATCCTATAAGTGACTCGAAAAGACGAATGGCGGTTGGTGTGTGTAGCTACGATTAGTGTTGAATGAAACCAAGTGTTTATTGAGTTTCGATATTTGGGGCGCCCCGGGATCACAAAACCGGAAACTGTTACCAAAATTTAAAAACCGGCCAAGTGCGAGTCGGACTCGCGCACCGAGGGTTCCGTACAAACCTGTAGTAAGTTTTAAATTATTAAAAAAAAACTACTTACTAGATCTCGTTCAAACCAATTTTCGGTGGAAGTTTGCATGGTAATGTACATCATATATTTTTTTTAGTTTTATCATTCTCTTATTTTAGAAGTTACGGGGGGGGGGGGGGGACCAACATTTTACCACTTTGGAAGTGTCTCTCGCGCAAACTATTCAGTTTAGAAAAAAATTATATTAGAAACCTCAATATCATTTTTGAAGACCTATCCATAGATACCCCACAAGTATGGGTTTGATGAAAAAAAAATTTTTGAGTTTCAGTTCTAAGTATGGGGACCCCCAAAATTTATTGTTTTTTTTCTATTTTTGTGTGAAAATCTTAATGCGGTTCACAGAATACATCTACTTACCAAGCTTCAACAGTATAGTTCTTATAGTTTCGGAAAAAAGTGGCGGTGACATACGGACGGACAGACAGACAGACAGACAGACAGACAGACAGACAGACAGACAGACATGACGAATCTATAAGGGTTCCGTTTTTGCCAAATTTGGCTACGGAACCCTAAAAAGTCTGCGCCATTTTGAAATTCATTGTTATTGAACCGATTTTAAAGTTAATTAGGAATATCTAGAGTCCAAAAATATTTTTTTTTGTTTTTCCCCTAAAATTGACGAAATGGGGGGCTTTCAAAGTGGCGATTTTCTAACGTCCAAAGTTGACCTCAGAACTCTCAATTTCCTGAAAGGCTGACCCTGAAACTTGATTAATTATTTGAATTATATCCTGTACTTGAACAACAAATACTAAAATTAGATAAATATTATAAGGAAACGAAATTATTTAATTTTTAATGTGCTTCAGTATTATTAACAGAACTTCACAATTATGTCAATAGATGGCGCTCTGTACAAGTCTATGGATACCGCGAGGTCTTAGTTCGGGGCGAACCACTATAGTTACTTATTTATGGATTAGTATGGATTGTGTTCGCCACGTTTGTCAGGTGCTGTTGGTCGAGGCGGGTCCGGAAGAGCCCGACGTGGCGCGGGTGCCGGGCCTGCTGACGCCGCTGCTGGGCTCCAACGTCGACTGGTGGTACTCCACCGAGCCCAACGGCGAGAGCTGCCTCGCGCAGGGGGGCCGGTGCTCGTGGCCGAGGTACGTTTTACGTTCAACATTATTTTTAAAAAAAAATTGGCAGTCATAGGGACTGCCGATAGAAGTGAAAACTTATAACTTAAAATTAAAATTAATACCTAAAAAGACGTGTGGCACTCGGAGACCGCCGCGGTAAAGCTATTGCATAGCATTTTTTATCAACTTATGTAATTATAATTGGACCTACTTATGCAAAAAGGAACCAATCCACACACATACCAAAACCGGCCAAGTGCGAGTCGGACTCGCGCAACGAGGGTTCCGTACAAACCTGTAGTAAGTTTTAAATTATTAAAAAAAAACTACTTACTAGATCTCGTTCAAACCAATTTTTGGTGGAAGTTTGCATGGTAATGTACATCAAAAATTTTTTTTTTTAGTTTTATCATTCTCTTATTTTAGAAGTTACGGGGGGGGGGGGGGGGGGACGACGACACACATTTTACCACTTTGGAAGTGTCTCTCGCGCAAACTATTCAGTTTAGAAAAAAATGATATTAAACCCCTCAATATCATTTTTGAAGACCTATCCATAGATCACGTATGGGTTTGATGAAAAAAAAATTTTTGAGTTTCAGTTCTAAGTATGGGGACCCCCAAAATTTATTGTTTTTTTTCTATTTTTGTGTGAAAATCTTAATGCGGTTCACAGAATACATCTACTTACCAAGTTTCAACAGTATAGTTCTTATAATTTCGGAAAAAAGTGGCTGTGACATACGAACGGACAGACAGACAGACAGACAGACAGACATGACGAATCTATAAGGGTTCCGTTTTTGCCAAATTTGGCTACGGAACCCTAAAAAAATGAGATAAGTATACAGAAAGCTTTTAAAATGCACCTTCTATAATATTATGGCTGCGGTTCGTAAACAGAGAGAGACGCGGGTCGTTTCACAAGTTACAAATGAGGGAAAATGGCACTTCTCCAAGGTTCTGTCGTCAATCTTCTTCTACTTTCTACTACAAATTCACGAAATTAATTCATTAAATCACATTTAGCTTTTTCAAAAATCTTATAAACACAGCTTGACATCGAGGTTGTTTACTTGGTTACGCATAAATATTTACCTAGTTACGCGACACTGCGACGAGCCGGTCGGAGTGGGGGGTGTTAGGTTATTTTCGTTACGGAATTTCTGGATTCGGTCTCCACGCTCAAGGCCCGCGATAGAAGCCATGCAATAGCTTAAAAATTAAAAAATTCAATTACGCATGTAGTATATTTATATTTAAGACCTTTTGTCTTCGTAACAACGCGGGCATGTCGGTGACGCGAAGCATGTCGGCGACGCAAATCCACAAGTGTACAAGTGTGTAAGTGTGTAATATTTTTAATAGGAAGTTGGACATAGGTCCTCGGTCTCGCCTCTTCCTTCAAATATCACTCGCCGTGAATTGCTTTATTTCCGGCGTGGGCGGTAATGTACTATTAATATTTTTGACTTCAGAGGCAAAACAATGGGCGGTTCGACCGCCATCAACGGGATGGCGTACGTGCGCGGCAACCGAGTAGACTACGACACGTGGGTTCGCATGGGCAACAGAGGCTGGGGCTATGAGGACGTTAGTATCTTCAGTTCACTGCCAGCGTGCGCAGCGCTCGGACGCCGTCAATTATTTCTTGCGTAATTGCGGGAGCTCGAGGGTAATTGCGCGTACGCAACATTTTAAGTGTTCATACTTTATTTTAACGGTCTGCGACAATCCATAGAATGGCAAAGTGTGCCAAATGCAATAAAATGGTGAGCAAGAAAAGTCCTGGATTGCAGTGCGGAAGGTGTAATAAGTGGTTGCACGGGTCATGTGCTTCGTTAAGTAATGACCAATTAGCGGCCTTATATACCACCGATGCAGTAGATTGGAAGTGTCGTGGGTGTAACGGCAATACTAAACAGAAAAGAATCTCGGTCATTCTACCAGATGCTGAGGAAGACGATAACACGGACACTGACTCAATAGCACCGGGACCGGGCCTTGACGCCAACAGCCAAAAAATTCTATCTACCGTACTATCTACAATACGCCGTGAAATAAGGGACACAATTCAAGAAGAACTAAAGAGAACTCTTCAGTTCTATTCAGATAAAATAGATGACTACCAAATTACTATAGACAAATTCGAAGAAAAAATAAAATTAGTAGAAAATCAATGCAAGGACATAAATAATAAATACACGAATTTAAAAAACAATTTCGAAGCTATAAACATTAAATTAAATACAATAGAACAGAATAAAATGGAAAATATATTAGAAATAAATGGAATTACAAAGGATGAAAATGAAAATCTCATCGAAATATCAAACAAAATATGTAATTTGATTAAACAAGACAGACAAGACATTTTAAAAGTTTACAGAAAGGAAACTAAAGCGCCTGCGGCAAAAAAAAGGAATGCATCTATAGTGGTTCTGCAGCTACGCGAAGGTCGTAGGGATCAATGGATTGATTCAGCCAAATCGTCGACAATCACCCCGAAAGACATAGGAAGGGAGGGTGAAGGCAGGATCTACTTACGGGAAGCCCTTACGCCAGCTACGGCATACCTACTATGGAAGACCAAGTCGGAACTCAAGGACACTAATCTGGTGCAGTTTGTGTGGTGCAAGCGGGGCAATATATTATTTAGGAAGTCCGAAAAAGACAAAATACATATAATCAGATCAGAGTACGATGTCGAAAAATGGGTAACATCGCTAAAAAATTAAGCAGAGGTTTGATTTGTATTTACTTACTTACTGATTAAGTTATTTACTTTTATTAACATCTAAATGGATAGCAACAATTTGAACATTTACGAAGGGAATTTTAATTCGTGGTATGATTATATACATTCTCTTCCATCGTCTCCCGAAGGTCTTGTAACGTTAACTGTCAATCTAAGATCATTGTTAATTAATTTTGCCTACTTAGAACTTATAATAAACAATAGCCAGCGTACGATTGACCTTATTGTTCTATGCGAGGTAAATATAAGAGATGCAACCAAAAGTTTATTTGCGTTACATAATTACAACATGTTTACAAACTTACGGAAACATAGAAAAGGAGGAGGTGTCATCATATATGTACATAAAAGATTAAAATTTACGATGTTACCGTCACCTACAAAGCACTTCGAAACAGTGACGGGTTATATTGAATCCAGATTTATTTTAATTATAAACTTAGCGTATGCGCTGTGTACCGGCCGCCGGACACCTGTAAACGTAGTTTTATACATGAAATCTCATCGCATATTAATCGGTTGGCAAATAATAGTGATTTGCTACTTGTTGGGGACATCAACATAGATATAAAAAATAATAATAATTTAAGTGTGACCTACCTCAACAAAATGTCAGAATTAGGGCTTATCTGCGGTATTTCCCAATATACTAGGATAGAAACAAAAGGGCAAAGTATAACGAAAACGTGTATAGACCATGTGTTTACGAGATTAGCCCGTGCTCAACAGGTATACACCGCCACTATAAATGATTCTATAGCCGACCATAAAATACTAGGATGCACACTTACAGCGCAAGCGGACGACATACGAGTACAAGGTCACGGTCAACGCACGCAAACGACAAAAAATGCATCGAGACTTGTCACAATCATTAATAGTAAGGATGTATTGCATGAACTACAACAAGTCGATTGGAGCGCAGCGCTTGCGTTGAACTGCCCTAGTAAGGTGTATGATTTTATAACACGACAGTTTAATGACATTTACTGCAAATGTTCGCGAGTTATTAAGGCGAATTATAATAAAAGAAGTAACTGTAAGTGGATAAATAAAAAAATGATAAAAATGTGTTCTCAAAAGAAAAAATTATATATGTTATGGCGTAAAGATCCTGAAAATATAAATAAAAAGATTTTGTATAATAAGTATAGAAATAAAACAAATAAATATATCAATTATTTAAAAAACAAGTATATAAAAAATGAAATATGTAAAAACTTTAAGAATTCGAAGAAATTATGGAATATCATAAACGAAATATGTGGCAAGTTTAAGATATCAATAGATGAGGTATTGTTAAACTCATTTCAATTAAACAAATTGGACTTAGCAAATAGTTTTGCCAAGGAATTTGAGAAAAATGTAAATTCTATTTCCGTTTCCTCTACGTAACCGAGATGTGTAACCTGTTCGGTGAGGGATCCGTGTATCAATTCGCGGATGACACATGTCTCATTGTGGCCAATAAGGATCTCCAGGCGGCCGAGCAACTGATGCAAGCTAACTTTGATACCTTAAGTAAATGGGCGCATGATGTAGGATTAGTTATTAATACTAAAAAAACCAAAGCAATGCATATACATACAGCGCATAATAAAACTAATCATAAAGCGTCTATAGTTGCACATATGCACGACTGCCTGCATGGCCTCATAAGGACTTGTAGTTGTCCGTCCATTGAAATAGTCAAAGAACACATGTATATCGGCCTCAAAATCGATTATCGTTTTAGCTGGCAACCTCATATAAATTACATTTGTGATAAACTGAGAGCTATCTTAAGTAAATTATATATACTCAAATTTAAGCTTCCTTACAGAACGCTAAGACTGCTATACTTGGCATTGGCAGACTCGATAATTGACTACGGCTTAAGTAGTTATGGTAGAACTTTTAAAACGTATCTGACGCGCATATATAACCTACAACTAAAAATACTACAAACAATAGTACCTAAAAAAATTAAAATAAAATATTCTAACGATTATGCTGAATTATTTAAGTACTGTAAATTACTGCCAGTGCAAAGTAAAGTGAGATTGGCAATCCTTAAGGAGGAATGGCATAACATTCAGCTTCTTATTTGTAAGGAGCGGAGGAGCAATCTACGTAAATTGTCCAATTACAAGAAATTTAAATTACCTAAAACTAATAATATATACGGGAAAAGAAAATTCATGTATATCTTGGCCAAAATCATGAATAATTTACCTTTGTCACTTCAAAATATTAGTAACTTTAAAAAAAACATTTTTATAAGGAAATGTAAGAATCATTTCCTGGATAAAGGTGCCACCCATTGTGACAATATAGTCTAGGAAATGCTTCCTATAAGTACATAAGTCGTTACCTTTATTGGTCTCTTTTTTATTTTTTAAATTATAAATAACACAATATGTTAAGCTATATTAAGTACTAACCTAACCTAATCTTCTTTTTATATATATAATTAGTATTCTTTGTTTTTTAATTACCTACACGTAAAATGTTAGTTTATATCATTAGTACATAATACCTCAATGGTTTATATACTTACCTGCTTAGACATAAAATATATTTTAATCATAACTGCAATGTGAACTCGCCATCCTCGCATAAACGTTAAAGTTTTTAGAGGATGGCTAGTGTTTATATAATTAGATTGTACGTTTATCTTATTCAATAAATTAAAAAAAAAAAAAAAAAAAATCTATCATGCTGAGGTTCTTGCCGACTCTTCTCAGTAGAATCACTTTCCGAACCGGTGGTAGAGTCTTAACGTATCTTATGTGGCACAAGTTGTCCTACATGAAATACATAAATCATTTATCATATTGTATACCTACTAGGTACACTACCATCTATGACTGTTGTATTGGGTAATGAGGGGCGAGTGACGTAGAGCTGCAACAACGCATATCAGTGGATTGCGATTGATAAGCAACGCTGACCCAAGTCGGTAACCTTGTCGCTGACCCAAGTCGGTAACCTTGTCGCTGACCCAAGTCGGTAACCTTGTCGCTGACCCAAGTCGGTAACCTTGTCGCTGACCCAAGTCGGTAACCTTGTCGCTGACCCAAGTCGGTAACCTTGTCGCTGACCCAAGTCGGTAACCTTGTCGCTGACCCAAGTCGGTAACCTTGTCGCTGACCCAAGTCGGTTAGTTACCTAAGTGTGAGATCTATAGACCGTACTTTGACTTGGCTCAGACTTTACTCAGGTATAAAACGAGATGGATTATGTGAGTAACATAAATCTGTCTCGTTTTGATAATGTCTTAAGTCTAAGCAAAGTCAAAGTACCTACGCTCTATAGATCTCAGCATAAGAGTGGAAATAGTACTCTAGTCGAGCCGTATGCGGAAGGATACGGGTCTCCACCGCATATTTATTCCAAGAAAACCCTTGCCATCATGTGATTAATGGAAAGGTATCACGACCTTCAGAAATGAGGAATACGACGCAGAGAGAAAGGGAGACTGGTTAACACCGCTGCGCGTTGCCAGCGGTGACACGCGGGTGCGAGGCATCACATGGCCCATGGTCATTTAGTCGCTAACTGATGGGCCTAAAACAGATTTTTTTTAAATTACCTTCACCCATGTATCGAATTTAACAACATTTGATTTGAACATCATGCTTTTTTACACAGGTTTTGCCATTCTTCATGAAATCTGAAACGAACATGAACAAATACGCAGTCGACAGTGATTTCCACGGGGCGAGAGGGGAACAGTACGTGTCCTGGCTACCTCAGGTAGATGACTCCGAGGACATGATCGTCGAAGCCTTCACAGAAAGAGGTATACCTCGTCTCGATTTCAATGGAGCTGAGCAGTCGGGCACTATGAAGATGCAAGCGTTCGCGCTCGACGGTGAAAGAGTATCTGCCAATGCCGCGTACATACGGCCTATCCGATATATAAGATCGAATCTCCACATAGAAACTAACTCCGAAGCTAGAAAAATACTTATTGATAATTCCAAAAATGTTTACGGAATCGTTTACCGCAAAGACGGCAGAAATTATACAGCATATGCCAAAAAAGAGGTGATCATTAGCGCCGGAACGATCAACTCGCCAAAGTTATTGATGTTATCAGGTATAGGTCCGAAGGAACACTTGCAACGCTTAAATATTCCTGTAGTAAAAAATCTAGCAGTTGGTGAGAATTTGCACGATCATGTGTCTTTTGATGGCATAATAATAGCTCTGTCGAATCAAACCGCGACAGCTGCAGTCAGCCGAGAGGAGGTATTGAGAACTGTTAACGAATTTCCTGAAATGAAAATCAAGAAAGGTCCACTGACCGGATTGGGACCACTTTTGGCATCATCGTTTCTGAAAACCGAACCATATTTAATCGCGCCTGATGTACAGTATCAAGCGAGTCCCGTAGCGAACTTGAGGGAACTACTGAGAGACCCATCGGCCGCACGAATTCAGTCT
Source organism: Erebia ligea (assembly GCA_917051295.2). NCBI lineage: Eukaryota > Metazoa > Arthropoda > Insecta > Lepidoptera > Nymphalidae > Erebia > Erebia ligea. The sequence goes on along the minus strand of OU785221.1, from coordinate 21,265,406 downwards.
TTGATTACGCCGATGCATTACTATGACGCTTTGATACCGAGACCCATGAACCTAGTGCCGAAAAGTAGAGGTGTACTGCTGTTGAATAAAACGAATCCCTATGGCCCCCCATTGTTACACCCTAATTACTTAGCTGACGACAGGGATTTAATACCTTTGATGAAAGGCATAAGATTTGTGTTATCTCTGGAAAACACAGCAGCTTTTCGATCGCGGGGAGCATACTTCGTTCGGGAGAAAATGCCACATTGTAAACAATATGACTGGGGTACAGATGAATACTTCATATGCTTAATCAAACAATATACTTCTACTACACACCATCAGGTTGGCACGTGCAAGATGGGCCCGATTTGGGATAAGAACGCAGTCGTAGACAACGAGCTCCGAGTCTATGGTGTGAAATCTTTGCGAGTGATCGACGCGTCCATAATGCCTGTTGTTATACGCGGGAACACGGAAGCTCCTACTATCATGATCGGAGAGAGGGGCGTTGATTTTGTTATTAATCATTGGCGAAATCGTACGAACAATTATTGTTTCTGATTTATCTAGAATTCATGGGGCTAACCGTTTATGCGTCGGCCATAATTTTTTTCTTAAAATAAGTAACTAATTTGATTTTGTTATTAATTTTATTGGCGATATACTGTTTCCAATTATTTTAATATGTTAATGCGAGTTGTTAAAACTTTGTTATATGATGTTATCGCAATTAATATACTTGTTTATTACAAATTAAAGCAGGATATTGTTTCAAATTACCTTTACCACCACCACCACTACTACAGCCCATTAACGTCCCACTGCTGGGTACAGGCCTCCACTCTCATAGGAGAGAGGGAATTAGAACTTAGACCCACCACGTTGCTCCTATGCGGGTTGGCGGGCTTTAACGACTATTATCATGTTAGTGATAATTCTAAAGGTAATTTTATTAGAAAGAAAAAATTTACAATTATCTTGCTATAATCCGCCAACAGAAAAAATCTGTATGGTCAAATATGCAGTTACAAGCGAAGCACCGCTTAGCTTCTAGACAATCTTGCATTGTAAAGTCGACATCTCCTGAAGATGCTCCGGTGTCGGAGCGAAACGTGCGTTGAGAGTAGTTTAAAAGTTTTGTGTGGTGGTGCATGTGAGTGGTGGTGGCATTGCTTGCTTGGTTGGTTGGGAAGGTAAGCGGTGCTTCGCTTGTAACTGCATATTTGACCATAGAGATTTTTTCTGTTGGCGGATTATATAGCAAAATAATTGTAAATTTTTTCTTGCTAAATCATGAACTTCCGCAAAGTAACGCCTGATTCTATCCAATATATAAAATTACCTTTTCCATTGATGGAGAGACTGGTGGACTGCAAATAAATTATTTATTGTATTGGTCCGCCTCGGGTCTTTATAACCTTTAGAAACCATTAATTACGAACCGGTTCGTAGTTGTATTAACAGGTGCTTCCCGCCTGCACCACATTCTGTCCCCACGTGGGGACTGTTTGACCCTGTATTTGAGTTATCATTGACAATACAGGAATTGAAATTCCTGTTTGTCAGACAACAAAGTGATCCTAATAGGATTTTCCTCTTGAGGTAAAAGGTTAGATACGGAACCCTTAAAATGGAACTGAAAGCGACCTACACTGCTACACACAAACCTTAGGTGAATGTATGCGGCAATGTGTTTATGTGTTACCCATCTTATCCTTAGCTCTATGTCTATGGTACTTACTGCAAACAATGAGTGACGCACTGGCCGTAGAAAATACCCCCTTGTTGAATATTCACGACAAGGACTAAATAACAAACTTGCTTCTAGGCTGTAAACAAAACAAAACTTTTCAAAACTTTTTCATAAACAAAACTTTTATCTGTGCGTACTCCAACCAGTAAATTGTCGCTGCGTTACTACATGTAGGAATGGTTTTATTATTTAATTTGAATAAAAGCACTTGAAAAACTTGGAGTGTATATTTTTAATTATAGAAACTAGAAAGTAACAACGCAATACAATTTTAAAGCAGAGAGAGCGTAGACAAGACATTTGACAGATTACTTTTTTTATATTATATTTTACTTGTCAGTGTCACCTGTCTAACAAGGTGCGTTCACTTTAAACTTCCCATCATCCTGTCCTGAACGCACACCCATTAAAGCCGAGGAGCAGAAGGTATGCTTGGTATGAGGCAGCCCCTTGGTAAGTACATCAGCGACCATTGCATCAGTGCCCTTGTGATGGATGGTAATTTCACCACTGGACACCTTTTCCCTTATGAAGTGGTACCTCACATCTATGTGCTTGCTCCTGGAGTGATAAGCGTCATTACCTGAAAGTCTAATAGTGCTTTGATTATCACAATAAATTATAAGAGGTTGAATTGCTATATAAGACCGCAATTCAGCATCCAACTGTTTGAGCCATAGCCCCTCCTGCACGGCGGAGGCCAACGACATATATTCAGCCTCAGTTGATGACAATGCCACAGTTGGTTGCCTTTTTGAATTCCAACTGATAGCGGAGCCCTGAAATAAAAAGACGTAGCCTGTGCAGGATCTCCTGTCTTCTGGGTTGGATGCCCAATCTGCATCACAATAGCCACTAATATAATCTTCTTTAGCTTTAATATAATTTAATTTCATGTGCAAAGTGCCTTTTAAATATCGCATCACTCTTTTGAGTGCTACCCAGTGTTCTTTAGTAGGCTTATTGTTGAAACGACTCAATGTATTCACAGCATAACTTATATCCGGTCTTGTACCTTGAGATAAATACAATAAGCATCCCACTGCTTCATGATAAGGTATATTAGTGAGTATCTCATTGTCATCCTTTGCAGGCATCAATTTTGAACTTGTATCACATGGAGTATTCACTGGATTGCAGTCAGACATGCCAAATCTTTGTAAAACTTTTTCAATGTATAAAGTCTGATCTAATTGTAGTTTTTGTTTATCTCTATGAATCCTTAAACCAATGCAATGTTTAGCTTCACCTATATCCTTCATGCTGAATATTTTTGTTAATTTATTTCTAATAAAATGTAAAGTTTCTTCACAATTGTAAAAACATAGCAGGTCATCTACATACACTGCTAAGTAAAATATATCATTATCCGATTTTACCAAATAATAAATGCAAGGATCTACTTTGCTTCTCAATAATCCAATATCAATTAATACATTATTCAATTTTTTGTTCCATTGCCTGCTGGCTTGCTTGAGTCCATAAATTGATTTAATTAAATGACATACTTTGTTACCTTCTTGTTCATACAGAGGTGGCTGACACATATAAATTTCCTCTTCCACATCACCTTGTAAGAAAGCTGTAACGGCATCCATTTGATGGATTTTTAGCTCATATTTAACAGCCATGCTCATTAAATATCGGAGTGAGAAGTAGCGAATAACCGGAGCAAATACTTCTTGATAATCTATGTTTTTCCTCTGTTTATAGCCTTTTATAACAAGCCTCGCTTTATATCTCGTTATTTCCCCATTTTCATTAGTTTTAGTTTTAAAAATCCACTTACATGGTATGGCTTTCTTTCCCACTGGAAGGCCTGCAAGTACCCATGTATTATTCTTTATTAAAGACTCATATTCAAGATCCATGGCATTCTTCCATTGTGCAGCTTGGTTACTCTGCAATGCTTCTTCAGTACTTTGTGGGTCACTATCTAAAACACTCATAGCCAATTCATTATTAAAACACATTAGTGATAGAGGACTGTCATCATTCTGCTTTTGCCTGCGAGTACGGACTGTTACATGTCTCACGGGTGTGGTGGGTGATATGCTACTATCAGACATACAGTCTGTAAAGTTAGGGTTATACTCATCATCTTTGGAGTCATCATAGCTAGTGGACAAGTCAAGTTCTGCAGCTTCCAAGGCAGTTGAAGTGGAAGGAGCAGGTAAGTTTGGAGTTTCAGATGTTAGTGTGATACCAACCTTATTTTCCTTCTCAATGGGTTTTACACTCTCAGATACCTTAGTCAGACTTTCTATAAAAACAACATCTCTACTCATTATTACACGCTTAGTTTTAGGATTATATAATCTGTAACCTTTAGTTGTAGTGCTGTAGCCGACAAAGATCATTTCACTGGATTTTGAATCCCATTTGAGCCTGCGCTCCTTCGGTATATGTACCATTGCCTTGCAACCAAAGACTCTTAAATGACTAATATCTGGCTTGAATCCTGTCCATCTTTCAAACGGAGTTATGCCTTCAATTGCTCGAGACGGACAGCGATTTGTTATGTATGCTGCAGTTAGGATTGCTTCTGCCCAGTACTCCTTCTGTAAACATGCATTAAACAACATACATTTAGCCCTTTCTATAAGTGTTCTGTTCATTCGTTCTGCTCGCCCATTTTGCTCTGGTGTATACGGATTACTGGTTTGATGAGTAATGCCAGAGACCTTCAGAAATTTTTCAAATGAACGGTTAACATATTCCCTGCCATTATCAGACCTAAATATCTTAATTGATTTATTTAATTTATTTTCAACACTACTTTTAAATTCTTGAAACTTTTCTAAGGCTTCACTCTTGTTAGCTAAAGTGTAAACAAACACTTTTCCTGAATAATCATCGATGAAAGTTATAAAATACCTGGCTCCTCCCAGCGATGGCGTCTCCATCGGACCACAAATGTCAGAATGGATCAGTTCTAGCAAATCATTTGCTCGGGAACCCACGTGCTTGAAAGGTTGCCTGGTTTGCTTGCCTTGAAGGCACGGTGTGCATAATACTTCTTCTTTCTGTGATGTCAAGTTGATACCAAGTGCACAGTCTTGTAATTTATACAGGTCATTAAAATTCAAATGAGCCAATCTTTGATGCCAAAGAAAATTAGAATTGTCTGTGACAGCAGAAAATCCTCTAGTTTCACTTGTGTTGAGTTTATAAGTTCCATTAAAGCAATTGGCTGTTGCAACGGTTACTTCATTTTTGTTCAAAATCCGGCAGCAAATATTAGAAAATTCAATTTTACAGCCATTTTCAATTATCTTACTAACTGATAGTAAATTGGTTGCTAACTCAGGTACATAAAAAACATTGTTTACCTTGATTTTACTTGATGACCCATCCTCTCCCGGAATGGTTATAGTGGTACTCCCACACAATTCGACTTTGAGCACTTTATCATCTGCTATTCGTACATGAGATTCACTCGGCAAACATATCTCTGATAACCATTCCTTATGTTTGGTCATGTGTACAGAAGCTCCGGAGTCGATGTACCAGCTATATTCATCATTGACTGAAACGGCTGAAAATGCAGCTACAAAACCACTGTTATTACTCTTATTTTCAGATTTTCTTTCCTTATTTCTACAAAATTTGCTGAAATGGCCAAATTTATTGCAGTTAAAACACCGTGGACCCTTGGATTTGCTTTTATTACTACTATTATACTTATTATTCTGAGATTTAGGAGTATAAAATGCAGAAGATTTGTCTGCCGGTTTTACATCCTGTAAAATCTTTGTTTTTATAGCATCAGCGGAGATTTGAATGCCTGAACTTTCTAAGGCCATAAGCATTGGCTTATATGTTTCCGGTAAGCCCGCTAGCAGAAGTGTGCCTAGCCATTCGTCGTCGATTTTGAAATTAATGTTGCGCAGTTTATGCGCCGTCGACATTATCTTATTGACATAATCTTCGATGCTGTTACTGTTTTCTAAAGTAGTGGTAATAAGTGTTTTTAGCAATCCAACTTTTCTAGTTAGGCCGGAATCACTGAAAGCTGTAGACAAATTGTCCCATTCCTGTTTTGCAGACGTGCACTCCTCAATGTGCACGTAATTTATGGGGTCGACGAGCAGAATTATCTTTGATTTTGCCTTTTTATCTTTTAATGGGTCCACGTTTTTTCCCTTTATACACTCCCAGAGCTCTTCGTGTTCCAAATATGTTTGAACGGCGAATTTCCATGTTGCGTAATTGTCCCTGCCGCTCAATTTTTCAATATTGAATGAATTACTGTTTAATAAAGACATTTTGGAAAAATTTTGGAAAACAAATCACGTTGGCAAAAAACTTTATCTCTTGAAATCTTTTTAATCGTTACGTTTTGTGCTGAAAATAAAATCTTAAATTGCTCTGCTACCATGTAGGAATGGTTTTATTATTTAATTTGAATAAAAGCACTTGAAAAACTTGGAGTGTATATTTTTAATTATAGAAACTAGAAAGTAACAACGCAATACAATTTTAAAGCAGAGAGAGCGTAGACAAGACATTTGACAGATTACTTTTTTTATATTATATTTTACTTGTCAGTGTCACCTGTCTAACAAGGTGCGTTCACTTTAAATTTCCCATCACTACATTTCAATGAGTATGGTCATCGTTGAACCATATACCCACAAAACTTTTATCTATGTACTTCAGCACATTTTTGGAACGATAGTTCCTCATGCGACGATGCGGAGCCGGCAAAAAACTTCCGAACGAAAATGCGTGAAGTAAGATTTTTGACCGAGCGAAGCGAAGGTCTCTGAGTCTCCATCCATCCATCCATCCATCAGCCTACATTCGTCCACTGCTGGACATAGGCCTTTTGGAGAGAGCGCCACCACACACGGTCCTCCGCTTTCCTCATCCGCCCACTTCCCGCTACCTTTTTAAGGTCGTCGGTCCAGCGGGCTGGAGGTCGTCCCACTCTGCGTTTACCGGTACGCGGTCTCCACTCCAGAACGCGTCTGCCCCAACGGCCATCGGTTCTGCGACAGACATGACCTGCCCACTGCCGCTTCAGCTTACTAATTCTTTGGGATATGTCAGTTACCTTTGTTCTCCGGCGGATTTCCTCGTGACGGATTCTATCCCTCAGAGAAACACCCAACATAGCCCGCTCCATAGCCTGCTCCATAGCCCGCTGAGCGACTTTAAATTTGTGGAGGCCAGCTGTCAGTGTCCACGTTTCCGTTCCATACGTCATCACAGGTAGGAGACACACTCGTTAAAGACTTTCGTCTTTAAGCTTTGGGGTATCGACGAGTCGAAGACCTGAAGAAGTTTTGCAAATGCTGCCCAACCCAGCTGGATTCTTCTGTCAGCTTCTTTATCGAAGTTGTTCCTACCAAGTTGTATAACCTGACCAAGGTAGTTGTATTCCTGAACAACTTCGATGCTGACATTTTCGACGGTAAGGGGTCTCGAGGTGACATA